>OY015311.1:69633712-70836039 GCA_955612985.1 Cheilosia scutellata | reverse complement strand
GAAATACAGCAATACGAACAAAACAATAAAAAAAATCATGAAAATCGGCCCAGCGGTTATTGAGATATAACGTCATCGAGTTTCGCCCCATAGAATGTGTTTTTTATATAAGAGATATAAGATTTTGAATGTTTTTTTGTATGGGAGGTGCCCATGCCCCTTTGTGCAATTTTGACCAATTTTCACAGAAACCATAATAGACCAATATCAAATATGTGAAAGTTTGGTTGAAATCCGTAAATGCGTTAAGGCGTGAATCGGTGACAAACAATTTAAGGCAACATTTTTGCTTAAAAGAAAGTTAAGAACAGATGTGATCCAAGTAATATTTTTAGAAAAACTGAGCTAATTATGTCTTTGGACTTCTAAGACATTAATTTAGTTAATGCAAAAGTGATCCTAGTGCTTTCGAACACTTCTTCTAACAAAGTTCACTTTTTGACATTTCTGTATTGCGTTAAAAATACAGGGTGTCCCAGTTAAGCAGTGTAGTCATTTAACGGAAGATTCCTGAAGTTCCGCCGAACAAAAATTATAGCCCATCAAAGTAGGCGACCTCTAATTTGGAGGTGTTACCACTTAAAACGCTATAACTTCTAAAAAAAAAACTTTATTTGGACATTAAAATACAGAAATAAATAAGAAAATTCATGAAGTTATTAATTACAAAATAAAGTTAGGAGTTAATTCTTTACATGTGGAAGAAAGCAAAGCAATTTTGGACTTTTGGGCCATTCGAAGAAAGTGTATACAGAGCGCCATAATAGGGTCTGTTCCATTCATTCCAAAAAAAATCGAAAATAAATTATTGTGTAAACCAAGACCTATTTTATTTAAATAAATAAATAGGTGGCGCAACAGGCGGTAGACACCCTAGGGCTAGCTTCTCGCAACCATTCGTTTGTGTGAGTTTCTATTTTTGGGACGAATGGAAGGGACCTACAATTTTATGCCGATTCCGAACGGCTGAATTGAGAAGCTTTTTCAGGACAGTTATACTCTCGGATGTTTGTCAGACGTTCGCGAGAGGTGGCGCAGTAGAAAAAAACACTAAGATGTAATTTATGTTTTTCCGGGGATCGAACCTGGGATCCCTCGCACAGCAGTCCAGCACACTAACCACTGCGCTACTGCGCCCACTACTGCGCCCTATTTTATTTATTTATTTATTTTATAGATATCAATAGACCTAGGATCCTATATGTCCCCGTTGCGCCAACCATAACAATAGTTTCTCGGCAACAAAGTCAATCACTTTGTTATGCAGTTCCGCAATTACGCCATATCGCGCAAAGTCCGGTAATGACCCCCATGACTCGTGAGTACGCGAATGTCCTTTCGGCTCTGTCTGAGCATGAATTTAGATCTCATTTTGCTCACCTCTGGCTATATTTCTCTTGAGTCCCTGCAGCGTTACGTTTGTTCTACTTCCAGGAGTCAATATCAATCCTCCCTGCAATCGCACTCAGGGGAGTTCTTATACAGATTTGTAGGCAGGGCCAAGAGGATACCTCCAGAATTACCCTGAGTCTCCAAATGCCCTGGTGCTGGTACCCAGTACCACCGCGTTGCCATATGCTAAGTCGTCTAAGTACGCCTTGCATTGTTGTACTGCCCAGGAATTCACCACGACTGACTCCATGATGTTCATAGTTGCTTGGCTGTCATCGTAGCTTGGGTTAGTAGCAGCTTTATCTTTGCCTAAAAGACCTTGTATTCATCGCTGATTTGAAATGACCCAGAGTTCATCCATCTTGGAACCATCGGTTGATCGATCTTTATTCTCACATTCGCTTCTGTTAGGAATCTATAATTACGATTCAATGCTAGAATTTAATCTACTATCAAAGACGAGAGTATAATAGGTAGGTACTTAGGTAGTTCGTGGTTATTTTGTGTCTCAATTGATGCGGTGGTTGTGGTCTGAAGTCCATTGTGGACTTCTGGTCTGTGGACTTATGACCCTGCGCCGTCCAAGTCCTTGGCCGTATGCGCTCACAATAAAACCTATTTGTTCCAGTACCTATTTTTATCAGTTTATCAAGTACGAGGAGCCATATGTGTGGCGTGTGGCCCAGAGGACCCCACCTCGTTGTTGCTTTGCTGACCTTACGTCCACTTGATTCGCGGCGACGAGTGCCCTTCCAACAACCGATTCAGCGCGTTTTTGTTGAATCCATATTTAAAATAGACCTCATCAATTGCATCATCGATCGAATCCTCGAATCACTGTTTCCTACCCATTTGCATTAAAGTACAAGGTGCCGCAAAAGTCATTAATGGGTATACTTCTAAAGAACGCAGAATAATTGTTTCGATGTTTAGGTCTGCGCAAACCAACGCGAAAGCGGGAAATGAATGCATGGCGATGGCGCTTTCGCATTTTCGCGTTGGTTTCAGCAGACCTTTTTGCGGAATAATTCGACGGTGGTGTTGGCGCAACGTGGAGCGGAGTACCATTCGAAGAAAGTGTATACAGAGCGCCATAACGCGGAGCGGAGTACCGACCAGACGACGTGCCACGCAATTGGGCTTCAATCGGCGGTGTTTAAAGAGCATTTTTGTGAAAGACCGTAAGATGTTCCCACATAAAGTCCATCAACTGTTAGCTGTTAACCGCCAAGCAAATGTAACCTACGCTCAAGCCATCTCTAAGCTGATATCTCCTTTTTAGCGATTTTCATTGGCAAGATTGAATAATTAAACCGTTCCAAGGTTTTTTTTAAGTCACGAGTCTATGTCAACAATCCTCAGAATCTTGAAGTTCTCAAAGAGAACATCAGTCAAGAATGCGAGAACCTATCGCCGAAATTTCTGGCAAATTGTGATAGAAAATGTCATAATATCGGGCCCGAATGGACATCAATTCTACCGACGTCCACTTAACCGTTTTATTTTCGACTAAATGGAAATAAATTTAAGGGAAACACTGGAGAGGGCAACCGACTGGACACGCGAGCATCCTTCTACAGGCGATCCTCTTGCCCATTATTATCCACAGATTACCTGCCTTCGAAAATCAACTTCGAAAAAGGCTTCACCCATGAAATAGCGGACAGGAACCAATGGGATTCACCAAATGTCCTACACGACAATCACTGTCAATATTCACAGACAGTTTCAAGACACTGGATGGAGTTGGCGCCGGGGTCTTTTCACCAGAATTGAATCTGAGCCTCTCCTGCTATCTTCCTAAACACTGCAGTGTCTTCCAAGCCGAAATTACAGCTATTCGACATGCTACAGCGTGGCTGTCGATTAATTTGGTATCACAAATGGATGTCGTTATATACATTGATAGCCAAGTTGCAATCAAATCACTAATATCCAGCGAAATAATATCTAAGGCGGTGGAAGATTACCGCATATCTGCATTTAGTGCAGAATATAAAAAACCTGGACTGAGAATAATGTTTACATTGTTGTCTTGATTGTTGCCATTCCGGAAAATGATCGACTGAATCCAAACGAACAGCATTAATTGGGGAATAATGACTGCCAATGCCAACTTAAAATCGAAAAGAGGCATGTTTATGCGTTCTTCCGACGGCGCAATATCCAAGCATTGACCACACACATGTCCAAGAAGTGAAAAACGATCTTCATATACAACTTTTTTGATCTTATATCAATTCGACACAAACCGGGTATGGAATCCAAAAGATCGACGCCTCCCGCATGTATTTATTGTACACGTCTATTACTTTGGGGCAGTCTAGCTCTATGTATTTTTTTTTCTTACCTGGAATACCTTCTTTTTCCGTGGTGAAATTGCTTCCCACGAACGTTTATAACATATTGACCAATTTGTTGTCGACCCAGGATACAAACGATACGTCGACACAATCGATCTTAGCCATTTTGTCGATTATGTTTCCGCGTCCTTTCTTTTTCCTTTCCTTTTCGAATGTGACATCTATATTCCGGACTCTGTTTAGCCTTACAGTTCCCAGTGGTAGAAGACCCGTTTTCGTAAGATATACTTGGAGCTTTGGGCTATTGAACCAGTTATCAAAAAAGATTTTATGGTTTTTTTCCATTGGGACTGTAGACATTAGCCGTGACACAACATTCCCACTTACACCCAGATCTTCAGCACCATTTGGAATAACTTTACTTTGCTCTCCCGCAAATAGATCAAAGTCGTAACTAAAGCTAAAAACTAGATTTTTGTAACCCCATTTATGCGGTTTTTTGGGATTATATTGCTTTAGTTGGTGACGGCAATTAGTTGGTGACGGAAATAGTTTGCTCGTCCACAGCTAGGCATTGCTCTTTCGGTATTAATAGTAGACGCTGTCTTATTTTGTTAAGAAGTAGCCTGACCTTGAATAGCTTATCGTGTCCAGCTAGGCTGAACAAATGTATCATTGTCGGCGAAGTGAAGAAAACGTTTTATTTCTTCCCACCGGTCACACGTCATTGTGCCCAAGTTGAGAATTCCAGTAACGTCTTGTGGAAGGCAATTTGACAAGCGACATGAATATACATATACTAACAAATAGTTCCATTTCAGTTCCTGTAATATTCACCCCTATCGTGGAATCCGATTCACTGCTCCTCTTAACCTGTCTCGTACTCTTCTCTGAGAACACCGCTCATTTCGTTCTTCCTCTTATGCTTCCAAAAATGGAGCTATCGTATCAATTATTATATCAAACACTATTTTTTATTGAAATCACTTTTAAAACACACTTTTTATATGCCTCCGGTGAATGCAGCTACACAGATTTGTGTTAACAAATGAAAGACAGCCGTTTGACAGTGAAACTACCTTTCCCAAAACGTGTCGATAAGGAAACGTTTCCGGCGGATTCCACGATAGCAGTAGAAAGTGAAAGGGAATCGAATAGGTGAAGTGAAACTCAATTCCGACGGATTCCACGATAGGGATGATTGACTGGCTTATTAATATTTGTCTGCAATGCTTTCCTAATAGATTCTTCAGTGATAATGACGAAAAGCTCATCAGTAAATAGGTATAAAAACAACTCAGCGGGAGTCTCAAAAGCAGACATTTCCTCTGGCAGATCCCTAGTTCCTAAAAAACAGGGATAATCACTTTCTTTATACGGACCTCATTTTCTGCTCTCCCAGATAATCTTGCTCTCCTTTTTTTTTCCTTTTTTCGCACTCAGATTAGATAATGGCACATCATCTTCAGAATCATATTCACTGCTTTCATCCGTTTCGGGTATCACCAAATCTTCCTCTCGATTTTCCACTGCTTCATCTTCTGGTTCTGATTCCAGTATTTTTTATTTATTTATTTATTTCGTCTACCGAATACAAAATTCTTACAGACTACACTAAACCTAAAATACAATAATAACTTATATCTAAATTGCAATTATATCGAATTGCAGCATCGACTTATTGGCTCATTTTGACCGTAAACTGTTCTGTGGGTTTCAATATACAGTAAGGGTCTATCGCGTAATGATCTCTGTGGAGCATAGAGACCAAATTTCAGCAAAAGCTCTGGACACATAATGTTAGAGCTAAGAATATCTCTTACGAAGAGAATTTCTAGATTTTTCCGTCTAACTGATAACATTTTTAAATCGACGAGAAGACATCTTTGCTTATAAGAGGGTAGCGAGTAAATGATTTCTGAACTCCTTCGATCAGGAGGATATGAACGTTGTAATGTGGATTAAATATGACAACACAGTATTCCAAAATTGGTCGCACGAGAGATATATACCTATAAAGACTTAGTAGTATAAGGATCCGAAAATTGCTTACAAGTTCTCTTAATAAATCCCATCATAGAGCAGGCTTTGCGAATAATTTGATCAATGTGCATATTAAAGTTGAGTTTATCGTCGAAAATAATGCCCAAGTCATTGACAAATTTACGTATATCAAGAGCATCATTATTATTAAAAAATATTGAGTTTTAATAGAAGAGCAATTTTTATAGAAAGAAATTTGCTTACATTTTTTAAGGTTTAAGAACAGTTGATTATTTTTGCACCATATAAAAAATGTGTTTAAGTCATTTTGAAATAAGACTGGCTACAAATATTGACTTTGTCAAAAGCTTTTGAGAAGTCAGTGTAAACCATGTCGACTTGGTAGCCAGCTTCTATATTGCAATGCAAAAAGTTAGAGAATTGCATCAAATTAGTAGCAGTTGATTTTCCTCTTAAAAAACCACGCTGTTCTGATAAGATTAGTTCTTTCACCAGAAAAAATAATTTGTCTTTGACAATGGACTCAAATAATTTTGGGATTTTGAGAATCTTAGAGATGCCCCTATAACTTTCGACATCAATCTTGGAACCACTTTTATGAATAGGTGAAATATATGATATCTTCCATCTATCAAGAAAAATACCGTCCTTTAATGAGGCATTAAACACAATTGTGAGAGGCGCAAATAAGACATGAGCACATTGTTTTAGAAATGAATTGAATATGCAATCAGAATCCTGCGATGGATTATCAACTAATTTCTCTAAAGCAGAAATGACATCTGATTCAGTTAATTGCATATAGTCTATAGAATTTACATTGTGATTAACATTGGAGAAACTACTTAAATCTATGCTGCTTGAATTGTAAACAGACTCAAAAATGCTTGCAAACAACTCCAGATTACCTTCTAAAGTTTTCGAAACTAAGCCTTTATATTCCATAAAATTTGGGATACCGGTTGTCTTTCTTTTACTATTTAAGTAAACCCAAAATTGTTTACTTAACAACTTTATCTGGCATTCAGTGTCAAATATATATTTATTATATAAGAATTTATGCACAGTTTCGAAATCCTTTCTAAGCTTTTCGAATTTGATCCTACTTTCAGGATTTTTCGATTTAATATAAATCTTAGGCGCTTTATTTCTTGCATTTTTATACCCGCTACCACACTGTGGTGAGGGTATATTCACTTTGACATTCCATTTGTAACGCACATAAGGAGGCGTTGTAGGTATGACAACCTATATATATATTATTAATCAGCATAACTTTCTTATTCGATCTAGCGATGTCCGTCTGTCTGTCTGTCTGTCCGTCCGCACGATTACGGCTGTAATTTAAGAGCTATCGACTAGAAATTTGGTACGTAAGCTTTTATCCACCAAACTGAGGGTAAGTTCGAAGATGAGCAAGATCGGATAAAAACTACTACTACTTTAATAGAAGGCGTTAAATATCTATTAAATATGATATGTACTTCCGGAGCATTTTCAGAACAAAGTTTTATCAATATTGGTTCTGCAACTTGTCCAAATGTTCGTGGCAAATAAGTAGAGCCAATTTAATACAAATAATAGAAACCATCAATGAAACAATGTCGACTTGTCCGGGATTACCTGGTGCAATCTTTGCTGTCAATTGCTTACTTAAAGTTGACTTGTCGGTCTTCATCATGTCACATGAACAGTGGAATAGAGCAAGACGGAATGACAGACAGTACCCAATGTCAACTTTTTGATCTAGAGCAATTGCTAACAGACGACCGAAAATATCTCGTTCAATTTTAATTAATGTTTTCTTGTCTCCTTTTTAATACTTTTTTTTAAACACAATCTGAAGCAAAGTTATGTATTTTATTACGAGTTATTGGTCTCACAAATCTTGTTGAATCTTCAAAGCATTCTGAAAAAAATTTTAACTTTTGTTCTTGACCTAGTGACATAATGTTGAGTAAACAATTAGCGACATTTGAGGGCGCCGCTTTACCAGTAGACAAATTGAACAAATATCTTTGTCTACATTTTCAGAAAAAGGATTCATGGTTTTCTTTAACGTTTCAACAATACTGTTTAAGAGTTTTGCAGGCTTTCTCAATTCGATTCTTCCGTAACGTATAAGAAGTATCATCCGCTGGAGATAATCCGATTTCTGCTTTTACAAACGACATAATTTTAGTTCTGACACTATGGCTAAGAGCCCATCTAACTCGTGCAAGAATCGAATTTGTAAATTGGCTAACACCAGTCAAGATATTACCTGCATCAGCATTAATTGTCTGCTCCAAAGTCAAATTTACAGGTGATCTGCCTAAGCATGATTTTGTGCGTCTAACACCAAATGCACCTTCACGAAATTCTTTAACTAGAGTTGAATTTTCAATCTTCAGCTTGATTAAATTATTTAAATACATAGCAGCCCATTTTTGGAATAATTCGGCAGATTGAATGCAAAAAAATAATCACACATTTCGAAGAATCCTAGTAGAGCTCAAAATTATTGCAACGAATACTTCTGGAAAATCGAAGATATATATTGACAAGTTCAGAATACTGCAAGTAATATTGAGCTGCCTTGACCGCCCTGAAGTGCTGTTTCGCGAAACTGTTTGTATGTAAGCCTCCAGTATGTTTTCCAATGAATCAGGCAAAACAATGCTCTTATTAACTCCACATGGAGTATTCATTACCGCGTTTAAATCTTCATTTAATGATTCAACATCACCCGTGTCAATTTCCGACAAATATTCTTCAAAATGAAGAATTTGTAAAGCACCAGAGGCCAAGGGATGTAGCCGCTTACAGCGATTAAAATGTTTGCTGTCCAAGAAGCTGTTCATTGAACCTCCTGCTAGTGCCCCTGCTTCAAATAAAATCTCTATTAACCCACTGGAGTCAATATTGTCAAACACACCGACCATAACCAATATAAAAGCCTGCGACCATCCTTACTTCTGGCAGTTCATCGACACCCGGATTTGAACACCCTGCCTGAGGTCAACCCTGACAACGATGAGTACTATACGAGTATGAATCTAAGAAAACAATCACAATTTATGTAAATAGAATTTAAAAAAAAAATCAATGTAAACCGTTGGGCCCCTGTTGTTGAGCCAACACATAAAATATTAATAACCACTTTGTAAACTAGCCTTAAGTCAAATTGTATATATAAAAGTTCAATGAAAAATTAATGTAAATGTAATGTACTTCTGGCAGTTATTGTGTAGCATTCATCGTGATCGGTCGACAGTATAGTTTAAGTTCTTTTTATTTTATATACCTTACCTACTTATGTTTAAATAAAGATATTTTTTTTATAAAGACATTGTTCATCTAACAATATACTTGCCAATTGCTTTAAAGTAAGCCATTTGTGTATGGAATGCGCCTAAATTAATGAATACATTATCAAATTCAGGCTTTTTAGTATGTTGAATTTGCATAGCTAATTTGGCAATTGCTAAATCATAAGTAACTATGATCTGTTGTTGATGTAAGTTCCCAGCAACTTCCTTCGCAATGTTAAGAGTTTCCTGAACAACAGCTAGCGACTTTGGAGATTCATTTATTGGTGGTAAGGGACGAATTTCATTTTGAGGTGCTTCAAAACGCCATCTCTTACGAGCTCTGGCAAGAGGCTTCGTGGGACCTTCATGGACATATGCACCTACGGATTCAGAATCAGAAGAATCCGAATTTTCTACATTATTTGGGTTATTATTTTCACTTCGGAACTGATAAATGATACCGACCGTATCGTGCAGAGTATCTTTCCCAGTGGCTGTGTCGACGAAACGGTCAAAATTATCGAAAGAAACGCCTTCAGATAAACACCAGACTCCAGAGTGATAATAAAACACAGATAGATCAAATTTCAATTTGATTTGAATCGAAATCAGTAAAGAGCGATGTGATAAACAATGTTTTTCGATTTGTTTTCTGGCGCAAAACAAACAAAGAACACGGTTTGCCAACACGCGAACAGGCAACGTACAGTTGATCGTGCGAAAAAGGGAAATTCGAGATTAATACCACAGACTTCCAAAGATTGGTCTTGAGATTTGATTGTCATCAAGATCAGTTGAAATAATCGGAATTCGAGGAGACTTCCTCTCCTTTGGATTTGCCCTTGATTATCGTCGCTTGAATCACATTGTTCATCAGTTTGTTGACGGACAACCGCGTACCGTTGCAAAATTTCGGATGATTCAAATTTCGCAACATTATTATGATTGATACCACCTTCAGCTGTAAATTATGCGGTGGAGTTCCTGGCACATCAAGCGAGTTGAAAAATTCCGTCGGATAGTTGGTCGCTTCATCCTCGTCGGTCACGCTGTCAACGGATTTGTACGAATGCAGTTCTCCATCAGCGATTTGACTTTGAATAACGAAATTCAAGCTATCGACGTCCTTATTCTTCCCTAGTATTGCCCGTTCACTAATCGAATCGAGATTTTTATACCTATAATTTTGTGCAATGACGGGAAACACTTTGGTGATGAGTTCCTCCTTCGACAATGTAGACTCGCAAAAGATTTCCGGGAACGATATCAATTCAGTCGAAACATCAACGGGAATTTGGCGATTGCCAAGCGCCAGCAGGTTAACTTCTCCACGCAAAATGCACGTAAAACGTCTTTTATCACAATGAATTTCACAATTATCCGAAATTTTCCAAGCTTCACAACGAATTTTCCACATTTACAACGTCCAAAATCATCAAATCATGCGATAAAATGCAAAATTCCGTTGACAAAAATAATTAAAATTTTTCCCGTTTTCCGGAATTTTTCGAGTTTTCCACTAAGAATTTTCTATTTTGCCATTCGAAAAGCCATTTCGGAACAATTGCACACAAAATTCCATACAAAAAATCAATTTCCGATTTTCCAATTTCCCGACTTTTCCGGAAGTTTTCTCAAAATTTTCTTTCGTGAAAAGAAATCCTGGCAATTACAAACAACTGAAAAGAAATTTGAGCTAAATCGGTCCAGCCGTTCTCAATTGATGAATTACTATACATTTTTGCCACCATTTTTATACATACAGTGATTTTTTTGATATATGTAAAATTTTTCTTAATATCAAGGAGAAATCCTTTAACTTAATACAATTAATAATTTGAAGAATTCCATTAGAAACCTTTATAGTTACCTTTAAAATATAATACCTTTACAATATACCTAATATAAGGAAAATATTATAGAAAAAATCCGGAATGTTTTTGCTGTCACTGTATATAGACGTAAGAACATTTCGTAAACTTGTCATTGATTTCATTGATAACCAGAACGTGAGATGTTTTGCCGGTTTAACTCTACCTTTTGATACTACATAAATCAGATCACTATACACACAGCCTTTATTTTAAGTCGTCACCTGAATTCTTACGACGGACGGGTATCTGGTCCTTGAACTAAGTCGCACACGGAATTATATACTTGTCTATATAGCCGAAGGCCCTGGTAGCCAGTGCTTTAAAATATTGTACTATTAGCACTTAATTAATTATTATTTGTTAACAAAGCTTAAATAAAAAAATAAATAATAATATATAGTTGTTCGGGAATACTAAATTCTCCTAGAATGACATCCTCCGCAGTTAAACTATCTGGCAGCTTTGTACTTTTTAGAGATTTAATGCAATTTCGCAATGGCTACAATTTTTTCGTCTACAAATAAATAGTATTTGTCAGAAAAAAAAAATTGGAAACGTCGGAAATCATCAGAAAATCAGATATTGGAAACGGCTGAAACAATTTTTAAGACGTCTGAAATCGGCGTTGCGGTCTTTAATTCTTTAAAATAAATGTTTTCAGACGATTTTTATATTTTTCAGACGATTACTATTTGTTTTCAAACGTTTTAATGTTTTAACCATTTCGCAATTTGTAGATCGATTCTTTTCACTTTTTCAGTTGATTCTAACAAATAATGTGAGGTGTCCATGTCGTACTGATAGACGATTTTCCTTTTTGGTGTTCCCATGGGTGATTCAACAGTAAGTCAGTCGATCGACAAAAGCTTTTATAATTTTATTTTCTAAGTTTTCAGCACGATAGTCCCGTAAATTTTCATTCCGAACTTGACCTTTAGCTAATTTCAGTATCAATGATTTATAATATAATGATTATAAATATAATTGCCGATTTTTGTGCCAATATCTTGGCTCTGGATCTGATACGATGACAAACAGATTGAGAGTCCTCTATTTTTGCTAGTCGTTTTGAGTCATTTGATTTTTCGGCCATTGCTCTTATTGCTTCAACGGTTGCTTCTGATTGTGGGCACGATACATAAATTCGTGTCTTGCCAACTTTTTTTTTTAACATGGTCACAAAAAAGGCAGACTGACCTTTTGTTTTTGATCGTTGATGAAATAGCTTGCCGGGATGTTGTAGCAGCAGAAAATAAATTTTCAAATAACTGAGAATTATCATCTTCCTGTGCAGATGTACTAGGCTGCTCGCTGCAAACAGTCGTACTCACCTGTTCGCCTACTGAAAGTGTAACTGGTTGATCATTCGATGTAGTAGTTGATTCTTCCTGCAAATTTAATTTATGCAATACTTCTTGTTCTCCATCTCAAACGAAATCTTGAACTTGTTGAACTTTCGTGGAGTCTGTTGATTTTAGGGGGATGATTTTTGTTTACGCCTTTATAGACCCACCAAATAGAAAAAATTCGTATTTTCTTTAATTTTTGAAAGCTTTTCGAAAAACTATTTTATTGGCATCATCAGCAACAAACTGGAAAAGTTTACATTTTAAAATCGATGTTAAATAATATAAAATAAATCTAATAATTTTCATTCAAACGAAAAATAAACCAGTAAGACAATTATCTTCGACTATGCCGAAGCTCAAATACCCGGTACTATATTATTGTAAAATAAAAAAAATATTTTAGTATTAAAAAATTATTTTTTAATATAATATAATATAAAATTTGTATGGGAGGTGTGGGTACTTTTTATTCGACCAAGCTCATTTTTTGTCAAAAATTTTTAAATATTTTTAAAACAATATGTATGTGCAAAGTTTAAACTTGCTATCTTTACTGTAGCTATTTAAATTTAATTTTTAACATAAAAAGCTATATAAATCTGATATTTTTGTATGGGAGGTAGTAGTAGTTTTCATCCGATCTTGCTCATCTTCGAACTTAGCCTCAGTTTGGTGGATAAAAGCTTACACACCAAATTTTAAGTCGATAGCTCTTAAATTACGGCCGTAATCGTGCGGACAGACGGACAGACAGACAGACGGACAGACAGACGGACATCGCTAGATCGACTAAGAAAGTGATGCTGATCAATAATATATATAGTTTGTCATACCTACAACGCCTCCTTATGGGCGTTACAAATGGAATGACAAAGTGAGTATACCCTCACCACAGTGTGGTACCGGGTATAAAAACGTCTTATATCGTACAAATGAAAACATAAAGAAAACTAAATTATAAACATTTAAGGTGTCGGGGGCAGGTTGCGTTTAAAGAGAGGATATATTATGATCGGGCCTTCATCTGAGTTCATTATGTTGTTGGTTCTTTGGATATACAAACTCTCAAATGCATATAGCAATAGCTATACTCTGTCCAACAAAAATTGTCAGTACAGGGAAGATAGGGTGTTTGTCTCTCAGTCTGGTTGCAATCACTTACATAAATCGGTCCCTCTTTAAAGCTCTTACAGGGTTGCCATAGTTTGTATGATAATTCGCCATAACTCAGAGAGCAAAACTATTAGGGTTACCAGCTTCCAATATTAAATAAAAATATTGCTGAACAAAATAAATTCCGTTTACCTTTTTAATTTTCCGCTTTTTAGTTTGTTTTCCAACAAAAAATAAACACAAAAAAACATTAGCTGCATTTCCAACGGCTTCCGATTTACTTTTAAAAAGGCCATAGAATTTTTCAGTTGCATCAACAATTTGTTGTTTCTTTTCTACACTTAGATCCTTTGAAGACTTTGTAGCCATGTTTCTCTTTATTCATATGCACAATAAAATAAACCATTTGCTTAGATGCACTATGCGCGATCGAGATAACAACCATTGTTTCCGCCTTATACAAACAGGCAATTAGAATACAAAATTATATAACCACGACGCAATGTCATATACCTAAACAGATGGTAAAAGGACTGCACTTGTGAAGCTGTACATACATTTTTGAATATAGACATGATACCTAGATTACATATTTGTTAAAAAAAAGAATTACCCTGTAGTGCAGATCTTCGCGGAAACAGTAGTAAAAAAGTATCATAAAATCCTTTCAAGGCATTATCTTTACTGGGGACGAGTGACTGAATGTGGTAAAACCCAACGACCGACAATAAGCAGTACCTATAGGTTTACCTGCATCGTCATTTTGATATTTCAGTGTAAAAAACTATTTGATGAAAAAATAGACAAATATGCAAATAGAAAAATATGCTCTACAAAGTGAAATATGTATTTATATCCAAAAACGCAGAAATATGCCCTAACGAATAGGGCTGAAAATATGTACTTAGTTTTGTATATTAAAATATTTAATACGATATCCCAAAAAAAACATGCTTTTGCATGAATCCGATTGCCCTATTAATTTATCGCAATATCACTACAACCCACTTATGATCACTTTTTGCGTTAATGAAATGAATGCATTTAAACACGAATAAACCTTATTTCTAAAAGACAACATTAAAAAAAAAATGGTTTAGCTGAATATTATGGATCCTTCAGAAATACAAACAAACTAAAACCGAATGGCAACACCCCACATAATAATTCGTTCTCAAAAGCACCAAAACCGAAAGTTCTTTGACAAAATCCATAGAAACACCCTTAATAGCCGTTTTTTATTATCAATCAATCAATTCAACTTTATTGAGACATATTCAAAATCAGTACATTTTATGTTATGTTAACTTATAGATCTATAATATTAGCCGACTTTTTAACAGGTATGTCTGGCTGAACTTCAATTTAATTAAATTCATTATTTAACTAATGTTTAGTAGGTATAAATATTTATAAACTCTTTTATTTTGGTGTGTACACTTGCTCCCGGCGTACATTGTGAACGATGCTTCTAATGAGCCCTTAATATTAATTTTATAAAATATGACTAGAACTAATACTACTATAAACTAGACTTACACTAAAAAGCAAAAAAAAAAAAAAAAAAAAAAACTCAAAGGAGAGTATCAATATTCAATATATATATAATTATATTATACATAAAAAACAAAACAAAAAGGGGGTACATTGGGTGAAGTCGTTTATTAATGCCACCCATCAAAGTAAGTACATAAACGTGGCTTTTTCTCCTTACTGATTTATATATTACTATATGAACAAAAAAAAGATAAAAGCAAATTTGACGATGGTCTATATTATGTACTTCGAGTCAAAATAAATTTATCCTCTAAGGTTACCAGGGAGTGCCTTTTCATAAAAAGGCACAACGAGATTTCCATTTGTATCTTGTCTCAAATGGGGAACTGAATCACTATGCAGAAGGTTAACCGGCGAAAGGTAGTAGTTATCGTTAATGCTTGTACTGCTATTCGAATCGAACACGGCGCTTACGAGAGGGTTAGGGTGAGAACCAAGTCTTTCCAATCTTTTTGATAAAAGCTCCATCTGATAAGCCATAAGAGGTGTCACTTTAGTGGCTTCATACAAGCTCCTGTTGGAGAACCATTTTTTATTCGGTTTCCGAAACTTTCCGCTGCAGAATCTTAGAATTTTTCTTTCAAATATTTCCAACTCTTTCGCTACAGATGGAGAAATCGTAAACCAAATACCAAAACCATAAGTTAAAATGGGTCGAATAAGTGTTTTATACATTAGAAGTTTTGTATTTCCTGGCATATTTTTGGAGTGCATCAAAGGCTTCAACTTCGATGTTACTATTTTGGCTTTCATCAAAGCCTTCCTAGCATGTTTGTTAAAAACAAATCGATTTTGAAAGTTTATACCTAACAATTTTGGCTCAACTATTAAGGGAACAGTGTGTCCGTTGATTTGTACATTTAATGTCTTACTCTCTTTAACTGCAAGATAATGTCCCTTACCGCTTGAGTTTCTAAAGCAAGTAAGGCTACATTTACCTGCATTGATTTTTAAGCCCCACCTTTTGAAATAATTTTCCAGGGTGGTAATTTTTTCTTTTATTTTCTGAAGTGCAACACTTGGCTTTTTGTCACTTGCTAAGATAGTGGTATTGTCTGCGTACAGTAAACCACACGGCTCCCGCACCATAAAATCAACAAAAGGAAAATCATGAAGAAAAATGTTAAATAGTGTTGGGCCCAGAATTGATCCTTGAGCCACACCTGAGAGAACTGCTATCTGATCAGAGAATGCTGATCCTATGTGCACAGAAGTAAATCTGTCCTCAAAAAAACTTTGAATAATTCGTGTTAGGTAAGTGGGAAAACCTAGAGTAATAATTTTAAATAATAACCCTTTATGCCAAATGTTATCAAAGGCTTTCTCAAGGTCTATATCAAGACATATCGTCGCTTCTTTCTTTCTTAAATTTTGTATAACTTTGTTGTGTAAAACCAACAGCGCGTGCTCTGTAGAATGTCCTCTCTTAAACCCAAATTGGTTATTTGGAATTATATCTAAATCTTCGCATACTTTATTAATGTGTTCCGCCAGAACCCTTTCATAAAGCTTACCAATATTTGAGAGCAAAGATATTGGACGAAAGTTTTTTATATCCCTTGCGTTTTTGGTTTTGGCTATTGGAATAAGTTACTTTCCATATTTTGGGAAAATAGCCATTGTTTATACATTGGTTAAATATGGTTGTTAGAGCTACGTCAAGAGAGTGGGGACATTTTCTTAAAATAAAGTTAGATATATTATCAACGCCTGTCGATTTTTTGTAGTTTAAGTTAAGTCTTAAGTTGCTTACATTACTTGAAGATGTAAAGGGTGGTTCATTTAAACTTATTGTATTGTTAGCTGATGAAAATATTTTTAAAGGTTGATGAAAGGTTTGACAAAAATCCAGTAAACTGTTGCATAGGGTTTTGTTTTTCTATGAAATAGCTTTGCAAAGCTTTCAGCTCCTCCTTTAGTCGAATTCGTTTATTGCCAATGCCGAACCCCTCTCTGCATTTTTATTTGGCATCTTGACGACGGCATGTGCATCCCATGTGTCATGCCTGCTCTGCTGTTCTGGCTTGGATCGAATGTTCGCTCAACTGTATCTTAAAAAGATGATGGAGTAGCTAAAGTTCTTGAATTTCCGTGGTAGAAAATGTGTATATGAGGTAGGGTGGTCTTTAACTTTCCAGAAGGGAGACAATTTCAATGTCTACAAGATTTTAAATGATTTTCGGAGGACGAAAAGCAGGGGATCGGATGAATATGTGTGCATTAGTAAAGAGGTAGAGGTATTACACATTTAAGTGCATATGCAATTACGTCAAGTGTCATCCACTCGATTCCGGTTGAAGATAATGTTAGAGGCGCTTATGGGTATGATTGTTGTTGGTTTGGAACGTTAAAGCAATTTGAAATCACTTTTCGTTTTGTTCTTTCTGCTGTGGATGTCACATGCAGATGGAAGAACTTTATGGTCTCTGTTAAATTAATTCCACAAGACATGCATTATGCAACCAACGTGTCGTATCTAACATTTTTCAAACTTAATTACCTGGGGCCAGATCACGTAAAATGAAAACGATCGAACGATATCGTGTCGACAATAGCAGTCTCTATCTATTGCCACAGAAGTGAAAAGCGATTTTCGTTTCGTATTGTACAGAATCCCCCCTGGCGTCTGCCTGAAATTCGCAGTAATATGTTATTCTTATAGTTCTGCCAACCGAACCATTAGGTTTATTCCTGGTTTATTCTTAAAGTTAAAACCCGATGCAATCTGCTTGCTCTTGATGTGGTTAAGGACTTTGTCTACCTAGGCTCCGCTATGAACTCAGACAATGACATCAGCGCTGAGATTAAACGAAGAATAACTCTTGCCAATCGCTGTTTCTTTGGGTTAAGAAAGCAATTGAGTAGCAAAGCCCTCTCTCGAACAACTAAAGTGACCCTTTATAAGACCCTAATCATCCCAGTCCTACTTTATGGTGCAGAGGCATGGACTCTATCAAAAGTGGATGAGACTACTCTTGGCTGCTTCGAGAGGAAAATTCTTCGAGTAATTTTCGGTCCCATCTGCATAGACGGTGAATGGAGGAGGAGATACAACGACGAACTGTACGGGCTGTACAGCGACATCGACCTAGCCAGAAGAGTGAAGGTCCAACGACTGCGGTGGCTGGGTCATGTAGAGCGAATGGACGTGAATGTTTCGGCCCGGAAGATCTTCGAATCCACACCCGAGGGACGGCGCAGTAGAGCAAGACCGCGACTCAGGTCGCGCACACAAGTGGAAGGGGACCTTAACCAACTTAGCGTGCGAAACTGGAGACAGCTGGCCAAAGATCGTGCTGGCTGGAGACGCTTGTTGGTTGAGCCCCAGGTCCACCCCGGACTGTAGCGCCACCTTAAGTATAAGTAAGTAAGTAAGAAGGTAGATGGATTAGTTTGAAAAACGGTGCAACATCCATTCAATCATTTTTACTTCAAAGTTGCAAGCTAATACGACTAAGCTGTCCTTGGGTTATGGAAAAAAAACCAGGACGAGTCTATACAATTACTGGAATACACCCTCAAAGTTTCAAGACTATACCTACGTCTAATGGCCTGTGCATTTTCTGTGAACCATGGTCTGGACACACAAAACATATAACTGCAAGCGGTCCGAAACTTTTTATACCCGGTACCACACTGTGGTGAGGGTATATTCACTTTGGCATTCCATTTGTAACGCACATAAGGAGGCGTTGTAGGTATGACAAACTATATATATTAGCCGTTTTTTATTATCAGCTATGATCCATATAGACCATCGATTTACATGCACTTACAACAACAACATGTGATCCTGCTTTTCATCGAGATCACGAAATATGATCTGAAAATTAATTCAACTATTTCTCGTTGTTGTTTCGTGGCGTTGTTTATTTCATTCACTAAAGGTTGGTGTCCCTGTAAATTATAGCCACACAGTAATGTTGCCAGACCAAAATGTGAACCACAATTAACAACACAAAAAATCAATTAGCATTTTTTCAGATTCGAATAAGTTACTACTCCGACTTTCGAGATGTTTTGTTTCGCTATATAGCACAGAAATATAAATGGAAATATTAGCAGTACAATACGGTTAATTATGATGCATATTTGAACATAACATTTGAACATAGTTTCCCCAAAAAAAATATTCAATACGGTAGCAATACGAAATTTGTCATAATTGGTATTGGATTTTATATGTGTGTTGCCACAACTCAATCAATGATCCAGTTTGTTTTATTTTCATGATCTGATCCGGATCAGATCACGCTGATAATAAAAAACGGCTAATGATATGTTTTCATTGTATGCATGGTAACACTCTTCTGATGTGCTTTCCTCACACACACTGCTTATTTTCGTGGATGATAATAGCAAGCGAACACAAAACGATCATGCTCATTCTGCCCGCGGTTGTGTGGCAGACTGGTTGTGGTGGTCTGTATGCGAATTTTGGGAAAATTATGACTATAATTCCTTGGTAAGTCAGTGGTTTGGTTTTTATTTCAGTGGCAATTCTTGTGTTTGAGTGCCGTGTGAGTACCTACAGGCACCATTGGTAGAAAAAAAGCTCCCCCATAAGGCCTGTACTGACAATTTTTGTTGGACAGAGTATAGTAACGTTTGGGAATACTTTTCACTAGTTTTAGATTTGAGATGTCGAATTTGTGTCTTTTCTCAATCATGTGTTTAGTTACTGAGGATCGGTGTGGCTCATCTCTGGTCTAATGATTGTTGTGTTCGTTGAAACGTATTTCTATAGCTCGGCATGATTGTCCTATGTAGACACTTTGACAATCTTTACAGCTGATTGAATAGATTCCTGATTTACTAAAGTCTGGTTTTTTGTCTTTAGCATTTCCGAGTAAACTCGATATTCGCTGTGCATGGTGATAACGCAGTTCTTGTTACAATTGAACTTTGTAAGCATAAAAAAAACCACAAATCTTTAGTGATTATAAGCTCTAAAGAGGTTCTTGAAAGCTAAACGTGAATGCTGCTGATGGTTGGGTGTGTATGAATCGGACAGGCATTGATTGACATTAACTTGGCAATGTCCAGTGTTTTAACTTTTTCATATTATACATCAATTGTGCTTATTTTACCTCCCCGTGGTAACCACCGGGAACTCGTCTCGCCCACCCGGGCTTGAATTGTTAAACTTATAAGCGCGAGTGTTGAACACGAAAGAAATAGCAACACTATAATGCTCTGTCGGAATTGACTGTCTGCTCGAGTCTCAGAAGTCTAACATGAGCGTACGTTAGACTACCTCATAATGAGGACGTACGGCGAATGAATTTAAATAATTAAATCAACGGTGGCGTCAACGGTCAATTTGGCAGATACCTTAATGGGCTACTTCGACTTATTTGGAGCTAAGGTCATTACGGCCATCCAGGAAGTGCGATGGGATGGAGAAGGCACAAGAAGGATGAAAAGCTGTGGCATCTACTACGGCGAGTGCCGCAGAGAGCAGAGTCAGCGGCTATTTGGATGTGGATTTGTGATTAGAGGAAGACTTAGGCAAGAAGTTTTGGGATTTCGCAATGTTAGCGATCGCCTAGTTACAATCCGCATCAGGGCCAAATTTAAAAATATCACGCTGATATGTGCTCACGCCCCAACATAGGAGAAGACGTAGATATGATAAGTGCCCGAAGTACGATGTCAAGATAGTTCTTGGGGACTTTAACGCAAAAATCGGAAAGGAGGGCATCTTTGACTCTACAGTCGGAAAGCACAGCCTGCACGACAACACCTCCGGAAAGGGTCTCAGGCTAATCGACTTTGCGGCGGGGCGAAATGTCATCATTGCCAGCACACGGCCGCAAGAGACAACCAAAACCTTTGCCGACCGCGTCTCCCCAAACCTCTCAGCAAGCCCACCCTCAGTTTCACCAGCATCAAGTACAGAGGATCAGTGGCAACACTGCCAGCGTGCCATCAGTGCCGCTACCGAAGTGCTGGGTTTCACTAGGCGACCACAACGAAACCCCTTGTTCGATGAGGAATGCCACCAGGCACATGCAGCCAAGAACGAGGCCTACCAGTTAATGATGCAGACAAGAACCAGAGCTCTATGGGGAGAAAAAAGGGAGGAACACCGACTTCTCAGAAGGAAAAAGAAAGAGCACGAGAAGCGAGCGGTCGAATCAATTGAGGAACACTACTGCAGAGGCAATGTTCGAAAGTTCTACCAAAGGGTAAAACGATCCACCCAAGGATACAAGGCCCGAAAAGAACCCTGCAGAGATGAGCAGAGCATGGGAGTAGTAGATTCACAGTCGGTGCTGAGGATTTGGAAAGAACACTTCTGCAGACTGTTAAATGGTTGAGACAGCCAACAACCCGCTGTCAGGCAGAATAAACTGTTCAGCTTGGACGATGATAACCAAAATTTCCGTCCACCCGACCTACACGAAGTGAGGATAGCGATATCCAAACTTAAGTCCAACAAAGCTGCTGGAGTTGGATGGCCTCCCGGCTGAGCCTTTTAAAGCAGCGGGAGATGGCTTGGTATAAGGAGCATGCACCAACTCATCTGTAAAATCTGGTGAAAGCATGCCCGACGAATGGAACCTCAGCATCGTGAGCCCCATCCACAAGAAAGGAGATACTCTCAATTGCGCCAACTGCAGAGGAATAAGTCTCCTGAATGTCGCGTATAAGATCTTGTCGTATTGTGTGGACGCCTAAAACCTTTCGCCAATAACCTGATCGTATATAGGGACGAATTATACAAAGCCATGTCAAGTTGTGGCATTCCCGCCAAATTCGTCCGTCTGTGCAGGATGAAGATAGAGAAATCTTGCTGCTCCGTCAAAGTCGGCAAGAACACCACCGAGCCATTTGATGTCGAAAAAAATTTGAGACAAGGCGACGCGCTGTCATGTACTTTCTTTAACATCGTTCTTGAAGCAATTGTACGAAACTCACAAGCCAATACCAGTGGCCTATTTCACCAACTTACAAATTTGTAATTACAATTATTTTTTGTCAATTTTGTTAGAAAAAGAGAAAAATTCTGTTTCACCACAATTATTCTTAAAGCAATTTTGTAATTTTTCTACAGATTTTGTGGAAAAATACTTGTAAATACAAATTTGTAAGTTGGTGAAATAGGCCACAGAGGTACAATTTTTCAAAAGTCCGTTCAACTACTTGCCTATGCTGATGATATTGACATTATTGGGAGAACCCGGTCCAGTTTGTGGCGATGGAGTATGGAGAAGAAGATTCAATAACGAACTATACAGGCTATACAGCGACGCTGACATGGTCAAAAACCTAAAAATACAACGGCTGAGATGGCTGGGACACGTGGAGCGTATGGACAACAACGCACCAGCCCGACGAGTCTTCGAATCCACCCCTGAGGGACAACGCAGCAGAAGAAGACCCCACCTTAGGTGGCGCGCACAATTGGAGAACGACCTGAACCAACTTGGTGTGCGCAACTAGAGGCAGCTAGCGAGGGACCAAGCTGTCTGGAGGGGCTTGTTGGTTGAGGCCGTGGTCCATCCCGGACTGTAAGCGCCACCAAAATAACGTGGATGCTGATTTTTCGAGCAAAATCATCCCAAGCAATGAAGCTTATTTTGACTTCGATCCCCTCAGTGTAAATACATGTATTCAAGACGTTTTAGGTGTAGCCATAAAGCCCTGTCAGACGCAGTGGAAGTGAGTTAAATATTCCAATTTTGAATAATTAATGCAACCGCACCAATTTTTCCTAAAAGGATATTACAATGTAAATACAAATATGATTGTCCAAGACATTTTGCATGTCGCTGGAGCTAGCCAGACGAAGTCAAAATATTGCTAAAATGCCAATTTGGAATAATTCATGCAACCACTTAATTTTTATTTTAGAATTTAGAGAAAAACTCCCTGATAACAAATATATAAGTTCAAGACGTTTCACTTGTCGCCAAGTCCTTGCCAGACGCATTAAAAAAAATATGATAACCAAAATGTACGTCACCTGATAAAATGTACAGATGTATGTCCCGTGAGAGTTTGAATCTATATCTACTTTGTTTAAAAAGAAATATATACAAATGACAAAAAAATATCAGTTTTTCTACTTAATTTAAATCTGAACTTCAAGTCCAATACAAAATATATTTTTTAAGTCAATAAATCAAAATCAAATAAAATTTTGCGCGAATACTTGAACAAATTTTGGACCTTTCTAAAATAAACCCGAAGATTCAGTATTACTACATATTGAGAAGAAGTTGAAAATGGTGAGCTAGTGGTTATAAGATTATTTGTTGACCTAGTAATAATTTAAAATTAATTTTTCTATTTTGAAGTGTTTATGATGAATAACAGTCTTAATCTTATAAAAGGCGGTCTATTCGCAAGAACTATTAGAAATATATTTGGTAGAACTTTTGTTGCTGATTTAAAAGATTACAGGGCAGGTGTAGTTGTACCTACATATCAAAACATTCTTAGGGCCAATCTTGGTTAATGTTAATCATTGTTTATTCCAGCTGGTAACCGTGGAATGATTAGCAAAATTTTAAGCAGGAAAATGGTCCAAAGAAGGTCCATTGTGAAGCCCCTGTTAAGACCGAGATTAGACATGAAACTAAAGATATGGAACATACCAAAAACCATCGAGTTACTGTCCAAAGGCAACCACTTGGTGCTCGTTATGAAGTGTGGGAGATCCGATATCCGATATCTAAAAGTCTTTAACTCTGGGCTGCTTTGCAAAGCCCTTTGATCCTAGGGTATGTTGGAGCTGTTCTTGCGAACGGTGGCAAAGCAGATGTTGGATTTAGTCCACATTCTCCTCATCTCTGCATCTTCTGCATAAAACGTTGGGCTCTATCCTCCACAGTGACCCGCGATTAGGCATCAGTTATGATGCGCATAAAGAGAATGTATTTCTCCCAGAAGGTCCTTTGTTTTCTTTTTGTTAACTTTGCGTAAGAATACATTTATGTACCTACGAGACCCAAGATAACTGCGATGAGTTAGTTTCATTCTCTAATACATATATCGGTGGCATTACGGTTGTATCCGCTTTCATTCATTCGCGTTAGTTACCTTCTATACTGCTGTCCGGGAACCCAGGAAACTTTGCGCTGGGAAATTTAGATTTAATCGATTTCAGGGCTTCTTGACTGTAAACAAAGATATCTGACGGAAGAGGGTAACTGTCTTCTAGGTGGTTTCCAGCTTTTTTATTGCCAGGAGTAAAAACTTGCTCCCGGATCTGTCTCCTTATCTAAGCTACCCGCATAGATTGCTATCTATGAACCCTGGGAGTTTATTTTCTCCCCTTTGCCTTGTGTTTAATACTAACGCGTATATGCTGGCACAGATTCGGATGATATCAATCTGAGGGCTCATTTTGTGGCGGAACCTTTGATGAACAGGCCCTGCCCTCCTCGTGCAAAGAGCTGCTAACCTTTGCACATAAAGTTCTTTAATATAGCTCTCTGCTCCCAGTTGGAGTTGCTAAGTATTCACCGTGCTTCACTCGCAAACAATCGTCTTTTGAAGAATTTAAAATTTATTTGCTCAACGAAAAAGGGACACAATTCTTTTAATTTTGGATAACATTAACTTGGGTTTCCCCTTCAAGTATTTTTTTTAATTGGGATTTGTTGGTTGACTGCTACATCAACACAGCAGTGCGTCTTGAATATATTTTTGTACTCCCCCTCGAGATCCCTATGACTTGACTAGTGATTGATCTAATCATAGTAAAGGTACCGAAGGCACTATAAGATTGTCGTCGCTGATGATTTTGTATGTCTTTCTTTTAAGCATCAGTTGACGTGGTTTAGTTTTCCCTGGTGACCAGGAACCTCAAAAGATAATGTCCTTGTTATAAGCAGCAAGCTGCTCGATAGTGTTCATACAGTTCCAGGCAAATCCGGAGATTAAAGAGCTTTTAGCTTGACTGTATGAGTGTCTGATAATATGTTGATGTTCAATTCAATAGACTTCATCTTGGAATATCGTTGATATGTATCTAAAGGGGACTGAGATGTTGCAATTGGGATCATTAATCCCTGCCCAACACTGTTTCAAACCGCCCGCGTACCATGCTGAATGGGATTCGTCTAGCCACAAGTCTCCCACAAAGACCAAGATGGATATTTTGTACTTTCGATTGAGGTTGACTTTTGAGGGCATATGAAGTCAGTCGCCTGAATCGACTTTGAATCGTGTATGACATAATATTCTGTAAGGCTACGTTCAATCCCATTCAGATACTGATCAGTGGCCGTTCAAATTCTATGGCCGAAGAGCAGGGACGTGAGTCCTGTAATGAATATGAGAAGCTGAGGGTGCTATCATCAGCGAAGAAATGAATTGGTTTATAGGAGTTGCGATAGGAGATCAATTATGAACGTTTTAATAGAGAGTTGGTGACAATCAAATCACCAGTAGATCCGTAGCCGAGAAAACCGACCTGCAGATTATTGCGTATAGTTTCCTTGATTTCAGATAATTCACGAGCTGACATCAGCTTTGAAAGAATGGATATCTCAGCTTTTTTTCTGAGATGAGCTTGATAAATGTTTTTTCTTCACCAACTCGGGAAGAATTCAAGAAAATAGGACAGATTGAAAAGCTTACGCAATTATATCGCTATAAATCGTTTTGCCAGCATGGCATCTTCAGGACGATTAATGAAATTATACAGTCTGGTCTGGACCTTATTTGTACTAAATTGTTAGTACTTTTCTCACTGTACCAGTTCACAAATAGCATCAGGATACAGTTAACAAATGTTTGTTGTGGAGTCAGACAGCTTATCGAACTCATTAGAGGTTTAGGTGCTGTCAAAGCTAGGGCTTCTGTAAATAAAACAGTAATTAATTATTTACCTATACTAACATGGGATTTAAGCTTCCAGAGTGGAGCAGTGGTACAGTGGAAAGAATAATAGTACTAAGTTATACCCATGTATGTATATGAAATTTTGATGGACTAAATTTTCCACCCAGCGAGTACGTGCCAAAAATGCTGGTTTATTTTTGCCAACATAGACGTACACCGAGAAGAGTTCCAATCGCGGTCGACAAATGTTGCACATTTAACTCAAAACAGAAACAGACAAAAAACACAACTCCGTCTCTACTATACTAAGCAGACTTAAGTTTAGAAATAGCTCCACAAAATCATGTGATAGACGTTGGCTACGCAACCAGGAAGAGTCTTGAGTTGCAGGATCTTACCAATTTCTTAAGTTCTAGTTTTTTTATTTTAAAATAAAATCTAGTGAATTCTAGCGATTTTTCAGTACCAAACCCTGGTATGGTACTACAAACCCTGTTAAAAAATGGTTGGCGATGAAAAATCCTTTTCCAAAATCTCTTTTCCGAAATTCCCTTTCCAAAAACCCCTGTTCCCTTGTGCTGAAATCCCTTACTCCAAAAGACCCTGAGAGAAAGTCTCCATGATACAAAATCTCCTATTTTTAGATTTGGTGTTATTAGTTCTATCGCGCGACAGAATGGTGTGTCAAACATTTCCAAAATTTTTTTTTTATAACCTAACTATTATTTAACTATTAAAAAAAGTTTCATAAAAATCGGATCATAAAGAACGAAGATATGAGGTAATTAAAAAAACGCCAAATTTTAACAACAGAATTTTTGTTGTTTTCTATTGACATTTCACATACTTTTAAAAGACGGGCTAATATTTTGTATTCAAACTGACTTATCATATTTCTTTTTTTTACAAAAACCCCATAACGGTGAGATACGTATGCAGCCCCATTGATTGTGACCATACTGTAGGATTTGGAGTAGGTACAAGGTTGGGTATAATGTGCAAAGTTTATATTAAGCTCTTTGCATAATTTTACCGCCAAAAGTACGCGTTTTTTTAATCACCATTATAGAAAATGGAATCACCACGCGCCATTTTGCTTCTGGGTGAAGTTAAATTTAAGTTACAAGAAGAAAAAAAAAAACGAATAAATTCTAAATTGTGCGAAAAGGGGATTTTAATGAAGGATTTAATAAGTAGTAAGGTAGGTGTTAGATTTTGGCATAGGAGATTTCGTCCCGGCCCGGGAGATTTCGGGAAAAGAGAATAGAAAGGAGATTATGTCCAATAAGGGATTTTCAAAAGGGACATAACGTAGGGATCTCAATTTGTAACTTTTAACGTTCAGTTTTTTTCCTAAACGTTTTTTTTTGTCTTTACTTGAATTTGTTTTTCTGCTATATTGAATTTGTTGATTGTTTTTTTCCATTTATTTTATTCAATAATAATTTACTTTTAAAGGTGAATATGAATTTTGTAAGAACTTACTTGATATTTTAGCGAATTCCAGCGGATTTTTTCGATACAAAAACTAACATTTCTAGCAGATTTTAAGTTGTGGTATAGCGGTTTTTTTTCTCTTAGCGGCAACAATTCTTGAATTCCTAGCCTGCATAAACATTTTGTTGAAGCTTGTTAGCAGTTCTAATTGAGCTCCAGTGGCTTAGTGGTTATAATGTATTGGACTACTGTGTGAGAGGTCCCAGGTTTGATCCCCGAAAAACAGAAATTACATATTAAGGTTTTTTCCACTGATCCGCCACATCGTTCGTTTCGGACTCGATGTAAAATTGTAGTCGCCTTCCTTCGTCCCAAAAATAATAAAAACTCACACAAACAAATGGTTGACTTCTTGCGCCAACTATTTATATCTTTTATATAAACTTTATACATATATTCGATTCGAATTCTATCAGAACGTGGAGCATATAACAATCCTTAATTCGGTCATCGTAAAGTCGTGGTCGTGCAAATCATCAGAAAGGTAATTTTCAGCAAATTGAAACAAGCTGTTGTTGTTATTTTATTGTTTATGTTCGGGGAGTTCGAAATTAGCCTTTTGTCTGTGATTACTCCAAGATATTTGACTTCTACGGATTACTCAATGAATGATCGTGTCATTTATTTACTTAAGCTTATATTTCTTCTTTGTAAAAGCAACAATAAAAGTCTTACCGGTATTTAGCGACAGATCAATGAAAATGTAAAATATCACAAGTCAAGGACTGTCTTAAAGGCGTGTTGCGTACGTGCCATAACTTTGTTGTCTCGTTGCCCGTAATAAGACGAATGTAAGAGATCTACAATTGTATGCCTAGTCCAAATAGCTAAAGAACATTTTTCAGAACAGTTATACTCTTTGACGTTTGTCAGACGTTTATGTGGGTTTTCGTAGTTGAAGAAACCCTAGGGGAATTTTTTTTTTTGGTGTTAAACCAGAGAACCGACGCACGTTTCATTACACTAGTGACTAAACCACTGCCTCCAATTAAGTAGTAGGATAGGATAGGATAGACAGACAAATCTCTGCACACCGTTAAAGACAA
Organism: Cheilosia scutellata; assembly: GCA_955612985.1. Lineage (NCBI taxonomy): Eukaryota > Metazoa > Arthropoda > Insecta > Diptera > Syrphidae > Cheilosia > Cheilosia scutellata. The sequence continues at coordinate 70,807,811 of OY015311.1, read as the reverse complement.
TAGAGTTGTTCAATTTGGTAGAACTGACAGTACTGTTCACATTCTTGATTAATTTAAAAATAGGATATCCGATAGCATCCATCTTAGATTTCTACTGCAGCTAGACTTGCAATATAAAAAATTGCTTTCATGTGTGCTTTAGGAGCAGCAATATTGACAGGAACTTCTAAGTTTTTTTTTTATATAAGCTGACTCCCCAGAGCGATATGATGCACGTTGACCTAAAATTCGATTCGTTCCATAAATACCAGCTCCCACCCCGAGTCCAATTTGGAGCCATCCGTATACCACTTTAGGCCGTTTAGGCAATTTGTTGGGTTATTGCTAACCCATGCTTCCCTATATGTGATTTGTGTGGATAAATGTTTTTTGAAGCATAGTGTCTTTGGTAGGCGGTCTGTAACCGCACAGCTCATGTCAAGTTCTGGAAGTTCGGAAGTTCTTGATGTTCATTAATATTTAACTCTTTCGCTTGTATCCAGACTTGCAGAGCCACTTTTTTGATGTAAATGTGGAGGGGTGTTAGTCCTATTAAGGCTTCTATAGGTATACGCATGGCTTAAGCCTTTTTATGACTGTTTTTTGGGTGGCTTTGTTCCACCATCGAGGCGTATGTTATAATGGGCCTGACCATGACTGTGTAATTTTTGGAGAGATCCCTCAGGGTTATCATACATGCTGCGGCAGGCCCAGAAAGCTTTTGTTGCTTTTTGAATTTTGTTGTTTTTGTGGGAGTTCCAGCTTAGACTTTTATCCAGGATCACTCCAAGATATCTGACTACGTTGGAGTACTCAATGATCGAAGTTTGGTTTAGATTTGATAGGGTTGATAGAAAGATTTTCTTTCCTACACCAGTCTAGGACCATCTTAATGGCGTTTTGCATATACGCGTTTTTAACGTCCCTAATGATGATGACTAGGTCATCGTCGTATCCAACTATGTTGAAGCCTGCGTTATTAAGGTCTTGAAGTATAGGTTATCAATAACCAGGGACCATAGTAAGGGTGAGAGTACTCCTCTCTGAGGGCAGCCCTTTTACAGCTGTTATACTGATACTGAAGTCAGTGCTGACGAAGCAGTTATTCTCCGACTTTCAAGCATCGCTTTGATCCATTTAATAGTAGGGTGATCTATGTTTTTGTGAGTCAAAACATTTGATATGGAATCATTATTGTCAAAAGCACCCTCTATATCTATAAAGGCGCATAGCGCGACTTCTTTGCTCTGATATGCGCGTTTTATTTAAGTTGTTATGTTCAGATTCAGATTCAGATTTAAAGATTTTTATTAACTTTTAGTTTACATTATATAATTTACCCGCAAAGCAAAGTGCTTATCTGCAGGTGGTTGTATAGAAATTTAGATTTGAAGTGATTTTTAAATTTTAATTAGGTATTTCATTACACAAGTCAATCTAATTAATAATTTTAGTTTCAAATAATTTCAATAAGTTTTTATAATTTTACTTTACAAAATGTAATTCAAGTAAATATTTCTTTATCTCTTTTTTTCTTTTTTTTAAATTTGGAATGACTTTCAAAAATTTAGGAAGTGCATTGAGTAGTTTGGGTATTGTACATCTTAGCTCTCGATTTCCGTAAAGGTTGTATGTTTCAGGAACGTCTAACATCTCTTGGGCTCGTCTTCTTGTGTTGATCGTGTGGCGAATAGGTTGCAGAAAACGCTGGTCGTTCATATAGTACAGCAATGCTGTCATCTGGAAGATTGCTTTTACATCTAAAACTTTAATATTAGAATTACTAGTTCTGATGTTGTAGGTTGAATATTTTGTCTAAATGAGATTTCGCTGCGTTTCCCCAGGCCAGGATCCCGTATCTTATGCGCGACTCAGCTAACGAGTAGTACACCTGCTTTTGCACTTCAAGATTTGAATATCGCTTAAAATACACCATTGCAAAAATAGTGCTCTTTAGCTGAAGACGCAGAACATTAATATGCTCTCGCCACAGGAAATGCTCGTCGATGGTTACTCCGAGATATTTTATGGATCTTATTACCTCTATTGGTTCGATGTTCGCTGATGGTGAAGAGCAGCCATTTCGATGAAAAATCTGGACAGTTTCCGCACGCTTAGTTGGAGCACGTATATGCATCACCTTTGTTTTGGACGCATTTATAACCAGCCCGTTATCATGACACCAGTTCGAGACGGCGTTGAATTCATTCTGTAATATCTCCTCGGCAGAATTTAAATACTTGTGTTTTACCACGATTGCAATGTCATCGGCATAGGCATACGCAGTACATTTTTTAAATACTCTCAAAAGTTCGTTAGTAAATAATATGAACAGTATGGGGCCTAATTTGGAACCTTGTGGGACACCATACTCGCTTGCTTTTTCACTGCTAACTGTATCCGAAACTTTGACTTTCATCGTTCTATCAGTCAGATAGCTTTCTTCTACGAAATTATTATAAAGTTTTTCAACATCATTTTCTTTGAGTATATTTTGCCAGTTTGTGTGCTCTATTAGCTCATTAACTTTTTGTTAAAATTTTGCTCTATTAGCTAAAAGAGCGCCTTCAGTGGATTTGCCTTTCTGGTATATTGCATATTGACAGGGGTGTAGAGGTGTGCTCTCGCATTATCTAATGTGAATGTAATTGGCAAATAGAACATCTATAATGATGATAATAAATACTTTAATTAATTTGCTGCAAATCTATTTTCCATCCGGACAACAGCTAGTTGTGAAATAAATTGTAATTTATACCCGAAGCAGTGGCGTGGCTAATTGATTGCTTGGTGATTAATACCCAACGAATAGTAATGTCATACATACATTGACAAATCAAGCTACAGAGTCAACTGTTCATATATTGGCATTTGCACGATCAGATAAACAGATTAGTCACTCAAGTTGACAAGTACACCAAAAATACAGAAAATCATTATTTAGAAGGATTCGGACTACTGACCCCAAAGATGTGCGTCCTGTTTCTGCATATCACTGGAAACAGTGTCCCACAATTGTTGTTTAGTAAGTTCCAATTCCAACGACGATATCAGTACTTTTCCATTGTAATGTTTGTTTTTCTCCGTATTTGAAGGAAAGTTTCTCGGAAAGCAATTATTTTCTCACTCCCCCTGCGCCCAGCCCATGTGTACTCGTAATACTCGTACACCAACAACTACAGGCAACGATTTTCTGTTTTGCTGTTACTATAATATTGTAATTTTTTAAATTTTCTTCTTCTGATGATATCATTATCAAGTTATTATTTGCCGCTGCCTCTTTATGTTCTTCGTTCATTTTTGTTCGTTTTTATTTTTGTACATTCTCTTTGGACGTCATTGGACAGCACAACACTGTCGACTGTTGTTGTCGTCTTCGTCTTCAATAAGACATTCACCTTTTCTCGATGTTCTATACTTCTATAGTACTGTGCTTTTTGTTTTTGTTGCAAATTCCTTTGGAAGTGTGACAAATTTTAAGAAATATCTTTTAATAATAGATAGGTATAGGTTAGGTACCCTCTATCGAGAATTCACATTGAATACGAAGAAGAGAGTATTTTGGTTTTGATTACGAAATCAAGGATTAATAAATTGTCCAAAACCGTTTGCATTCTATACTTTATTTACACGATCTAAGGTGAATCATTAGTTGGTCTTTTGTTTAGCTAGACATATTTATGGAAATGTATAGATAATTAATAAGAGAACAGAAATTACCGTTCAAATTCATTTGAAATTCTATAAGCCACACCTTTTAAAGGGGTTGGTTGGTATGGTGCATAGAACATTCTGCTGAGGTGCCTCCCCTTTCAGAGTATAGGTGCTTAGAAGAATGTTATATTATTGATCCTTTTGGTATCTAAGGTAAAACTGAACAAAGCAGTGTGTGTTGGCCGAATACGATATGAATTTGTCATTAGCCTCAGGGAATAATCAGGCCTTAAATAATAGTATCACAGACCTGCATTCTGTTTCCTATATCTACTTAAAAAGGGGGTTGGATCAACCCCTATCAGTGTTTCTTTGTAAACTGGGTGGACATTATAAACAATCTGGTGTCAAAATGGGTTCAAAAACCAAATACCAACCTAGATTTCGCAAACAGTACTTAGATATCCACAATAAATTGGAAAAAAATCATACTGGACAAGAAAGGGCATTTTATAAGTTTTTTGTTTTGTTGTTAATTTTAAGAAGCGCGCTTAACAGCTACTTCTCTGATCACAAACATCTTCAGTTCAGTTAAATAACCACCCTCAAGAACCCAAAAGCTTTTAGAAATCGCAGGAAAACTAATTAGCCCTTGATATACAGGGTTGATAAAAATACTAAATGAACTTTAAGGTTTTGAAAATCCCAAGTAGCGCACTATGTGCCGTTTTGTTGGCACAGTTCATCGGTACTACCAGAAACTATGAAAATTATTTTGTGCCTGGACAGTCAAGCAGCACTTAAAGCGATTAACTGCAATCTGGTAAATTGCAAATGCGTAAATCAGTGTCTATCGGCATTGATAGCAATAGAACATTACACAGGATACTGGTGCGTGCTGGGTGGACATTTTGGTGTGAAAAAGAACGAGGCAGCAGACAAGCTGGACATAATATGACTCTGAATTGGATACTATGTACTATTAGCTGACAGACAAGTTCTTGATAATGTCACTTTAAATTGGGCCAGGGAACAATGGAACAACATCGTATTGGTTGTATAATGTATACCTTAACGCTCAGCTTGTGGACCACAAGTGACACTGAAAGGTCAAGTCAATATCTTATTAGAATGGAAACCAACTCCGAGTCCTTGTCAGGATTATAACCCAAGACCGCATCATTGGAAAGATAGCAGAAAGGCTAGGCATCATTATGAAGAATTTCTCACGGAGCTACGGGGACTAGGAGCAGAATCTGTGGAACATCTCTTGTGCCACTGCCAAGCCTTCCTAGAACACTGCTTCTCTTCCATGAGAGCACAGTTCTTTGACGGCCTACCAGATGTGAAAAGATTTGTGAACATATTATCCCTATGGTTTTGATATAGCTGGATGTCGCACGATGTATATAAAAGGGCAACCAAAATGGACCTCAATGGCTTCTGAGTGAAAATTACACTTGGTGCAAACTGCCCCCCTAACCTAACCCAAACTCACCTACCACAACTCATTTTACCTGGTTGTTGAGTCTAGATCGAACCTGTGAAATGCAAGAAGGTTATTGGTCCTTTAATCCTGTTCTTCGAGAATTTCTTAAGCGATTCGAAAGAAGGGTGGTTTTCCTCGTTGTCTGGTGAGGATACGGCATAAATAGTAAAAAAGCTTGTGCTATATGCAATATGCATTATGTCATGATATACCTAGTCTGACTTCATGGTCTCATTATTTGCTAGTGTCCTTTGGGGTATCTTTATGCGTTTGTTTAGAAAGTTGCTAATAGTGTAGTTTGATATCACACCCTTCTAGATATGACACAATTTCTCAGCCTTCTCCATTATTGAGTTTTTTTTTTTTTTTTAATACTTCTCTCGGGAGAGGCGAACCTATAACGCTCCTCCTGTAACAGAAGGAGTTTTGGAAAGTTGATGTCCTCGCGGTTGTCAAGCGTACTTTATGGTCATGAGCATTACCTGCCTGTCTTGTGGGGCGCATTTCGAGGGATAATGTCTTTGAGTTCCTCAGAATATCTACCATGGAAGTACCTATAGAACAAGCATAGGTCAGCGACTTGGCTTCTGTGCACCAACGGTTGTGGATTCCATGTGAGTGTAAAGTCTCCAATAAGATGAACTGCTCGTCTCTGTAGGTATGCTGTCAAGTAGATCAAGTGAATGTTTTGGGGCCGAGCTCCATATATAGGAACAATATTCCAGGCAATATATAGGATATGTGGTCCTGCCATGTTGTCCTGCCATGTGATTCCTGAATTGACTGTGACTCCTAGAAGGTGCATTGAGTCCTTGGGATGGATTAGATGGTCATCCATTTGGATCTGAGGAACTGTTGATGCATTTTTTCTAGAAAATGTAGTGAGCTGTGTCTTGTTTGCATTAAATACAACCAAGTTGTCTCTTTCCCACTTCAAGATTTTGTGCAGAACATCATTTAGAGAACTAATTTGTTCACATATCTGACTGTGTGATGTAGCCGCATTCACAGGCCCACTGTTCGAGATGGAGGATATAAGAGTGCTATCATCAGCAAATCTGTAGACATTATTATTTGTCGATCCAAGCAAATCGTTGATGTGGAGAAGAAATAGAGTTGGAGAAAGAATAGATCATTTTGGCACTCCTGCATTTATAGCATACGAATTAGGTGATACACCATCTACAAAAACATGGATGGATCTTCCAAGAAAAAAATTTTGCTTCCAACCGCAGAGTTGTTGTGGTAATCCATAAGACGCTAACTGGCCTAATAGGGCTCTATGCCAGACTCGGTAAAATGCCTTTTATATGTCCAAGGATACGGCTCTTGATTCGCCGTGTTGTTCAATTGCTTGCGTCCATAAGTGCGTTACGTAGCCTAACAGGTCTCCAGTGGAACGACGGCTCCCAAAATCCGTATTGCCTGTCGCTTATTAATCGGTGGCCTTCTAGATATTTCATTATTTCGACATTTATTGCCTTTTCCAATACTTTTGAGAGCATTGAAAGTAACGCTATTGGACGATAGTTTTGAGGCAGACATTTCCTCCCTTTCTTTGGAATAGGTTGAATCCGAGCGGTCTTCCAGCAAGAAGGAAACGTATGCTGTGAGTACGACATGCTAAACAGCTTACAAAGTACAGGTGCAAGTTCTGGTGCACAGCTCTTGAGTACTATAGCCGGGATTCCGTCGGGTCCCGTTACCTTATTGCAATCTAGTTCTTTAAGGATGCGTTGATTTGTTCGAGGCCGAAATTTCACTTCTGCCATCGATGATTGCACCCTCGGGATATTTGGTGGCTCTAGTTGTGCAGAATCTAGGGTGGAATTCTCTGAAAACATGCCAGCGAAAAGATCTGGCTTTTCTTTAGGTGTTGTTGCTAGCGTGCCGTCTTCTTTTACTAACGGTGGAAAGGAAGAGCAACTAAAGTTATTACTGAATGCCTTTGCCATGGACCAGAATGCGCGTGAGCCGCTAGGACATCCAATCACTTTGTTAGTGACTCTTTCGCTGTAAGTTGTCTTCGCCGATTCAATAATTAGGTTGCATCTAATACAAAGTTCCATACCGAGTAAAATCATTTGGGTTCCGGCTTCTGCGCACATATTGACATCGGTATCTCTAAAACACATATCAGCCCATGGCAACGAAGCGAAGAAATTACGCAGCTCGTCCCATCAGTATAATAACTTCAGTTTTTGGGTGATGAATTTGTATCCAGTCTACCTTATCGGATAAAAAAAAAATAAATAGGCGGCGCAACAGGCGGTAGACACCCAAGGCCTAGCTTCTCGCAACCATTCGTTTTGTGTGAGTTGAGTTTCTATTTTTTGGAACGAATGGAAGGGATCTACAATTTTATGCCGAGTCCGAACGGCTGAATTGAGAAGCTTTTTCAGGACAGTCATACTCTCGGATGTTTGTCAGACGTTCGCGAGAGGTGGCGCAGTAGAAAAAACCTTAAGATGTAATTTGTGTTTTTCCGGGGATCGAACCTGGGATCCCTCGCACAGTAGTCCAGCACACTAACCACTGCGCTACTGCGCCCACCTTATCGCATAAATGACGAAATAATTTAGATGGTTAGTTATCGTTTGGAGAGCGGTACAGGTACGAATTTGGTATAGCTTTGTAGTACGACCTTTAGCCATAACTGACGTTCAATGACACAAAAATGACACACGTCATAATGCTAAAATCATATTCGAAGATATCTGGAATAAATTCCAATGTAAAGGTTTCTCTTTTCAGCAATGTAAATCAGATTGCTGAATGGGAAACATTACAGGGGAAATATTATCTCCGATGAGGTTGATTGAGGTATTTTAAAACGTCGTAAACGCCACTCGGAATACCTATAAGGGTGATTAAGGCATAAACTGTGATGTTTGTGTCTTGTAGGCTGGGCGCCCTGTTGTCTTGTCTTAGAATTATGCTTCGTGGGCGACCACGCCATGGTAGTTGCTGTCTATGAGAATCTTGAGAACTTTTTTCTCATTAGCGGAGTGGAATTCAGCCTCACTCAACACAAAAACTTTGTAGGCCAAATTGGATACGGTGTTGATGATGACATGTCTGGGCTGGCTCGATTTGAAATTGGTCAATCTTCCAAAAGCTGTTTATGTCTGGTGCCAATCCTGTCTGTCTTTTGCCTCTTTTTTTGTCGATATTTACATCCCGAAAGGTAATCGGCCTATTATTTTATTTTTTCTCGTTGAATTTTTGAGCTGTGTACATTTTAGGCATCGTAGTCGTAGCATATCAGAAATGTTCTGTCGGTCGATAATTAATGTCGTCGACGTATTTGGCTGCAATTTTGAATATTTATATATTTTTAAAGCACTCATGAAGAAGGTCGCGTCGTCGAGAACCATGTCGGCAATGTTAGGGGGAACATCGGGTTGCCCATTGGCCATTACGTTCAACTATTTGAAGATTTGGTCTTTAATCTAGAGGAAACTGGTTTCATGTAAAAAAAGTGAAAAATCTCAAGAAATTTTAACTCACCATTGTATGTTCAGACAAATGTGGTCGATATAAGCGATAGGTCGATTCAGCGTAACTAGGCATTTATGCGCCCGGCGCGAGCTTCTATATTTGCGCCCTCGAAAAAGATACTGATTTTGCGAGGTTAGGATATTAATGACATCATCATACGACAGGAGTCGTGCTATGTCAGCTTCAATCGACAAAATTGCTAGTCCAGATAACCCTTAATGACTACTCGTCGTTGAGCACAAATATGTCTTTATCAGTTTGAGTTTACTGAATACATTTGTAGACTACTTAGACATAGCGTTAGGCTTGATTGACATTCGCATTTTTCAAATAATGAAGTCGCTTCAATTAGATTCTTCAAAGTTTCTATTTCGGCCCAAAGTTCTGTGGCATTTAGGTATGTCATATCAATTTCTACTACTTAACAATCTCTGATTTGAGTTTAAGTTCAAACGATTTTTTTATTTGATAGTTTGTCAAACGGGTTTTAATGTCGTGAATTTTGAATAAACTTGTGACAATTCGCACCAAGGGTGTTTTCCTTCGAGGCAAATATTTTTAGTTCGAAATTTCGTGTTTAAACTCTTTTCAAACATGTTTTTCCCATATTTTGATGGATTATTTTTTATTCTAGGTATACTCTTGCAATAGTAAAACGAGCAATTTTTTGTTTATATAAAATTATAAATGCATCAAAAGTAGTTTATTAGCATATTAAGGGTACTCACTTAAACGCGTAAAAGCCTCATAAACAGCGTAAACTGAAAATCAACTGCTGAAAGTTACGCAAATCACAAATGCCAAACTTTGATGAATGAATTGTTTGTTTGATTCCAGATTTTCCGAGGGGTTCACTTAAAGCACCGCAGAAATTTATACATTTACGAGCTGCATAAATTTATCAGATTAAGTGAATACCCTTATTATCAATTCGTTCGTTCATTCTTATGTGAATATTCCTTTATCTACATCACCAATTTTAATTGATATGAACAGTTTGAACAATTTAACATTCCCTAAAACTAAGTGTGATGTGAACGAAGTGTAACTGAAAGAGCAGTAACCTGACGAACACAGCCCCACACTTGATATCCCACCATGGGCCTAGGATTATTGAAGTATGCGTATACGTTAATGGCGCTCCTTTGATTTTGTACAGCACCAAAACATGAAAAATCCACAGGCAGCTTGTAGGCAAGGTCCGTTTCTATTTCTGCACTTTTCCCAGTTTATTCTTCGATCTACAATTTCTCATTCGATTTTCTTGAAAAATTTGATGGGTACATTTACTTTACGCTTTAAACAAGCTAACCAGATGGCCATTAGGGTGTGGTTTGCGTTTGGGTTTATACCCTCACAAAGCGCAACTGGTATTTTTCACAAGAAAATATCCAATTTTGTCAATTGATCCCAATCCCCTAAATGGCATTGACCTGACTTTATCTAAAATAAGCAAACGGATCAAAAACTGAGAAAGGAGTAGGCGGACTGTGGGGGTGGTTTCTCTGATAGACTCAATCTCAGTTTCTCCATCCGTCTTCCTAATAAGTAGCCCTCCTAGACTACCTTTCGTCTCAATTATAGAAATGGAAGAGAGATTCAGATTTACCTGTTCTGGGTGCCGGAGCATAGGGATATTCCACGGAACTTAAGGGCCGATAAAGTGGCCAAATTTGGAACAACTGAACCTGTGCAACTAGACAGAGCTAACTTATGTATACTAATGTATACAAGCAAACTTTAATTAAACCTAGACGGTTTTTAACGAACAAAATTTTGATGGACAAACGACATATCGTGTCTATCGACAAAGCAGATTTGGCCAAAACGGTATCAGAAAAGCTCTGTGTTTGATCTCTCTAAATATAGACGGCATATTAGCACTATACATACAACATACCTAATAGGAGTCTTCCACTGTCTGATAGGAACTAAGCTTGGTATTCCCCCGATTTTTGTAGAAGCTGTAGAAATGAGGGGAGAACGAGGAAACTGTACTCCTCTTGGCATCTTCACTGCACTCTGCACCTGCCGTGCTCTCTCTCAGTAAAGGAAATTCAATTTAGAGGTTTTTTACTTTAACGGTCCTGGTAATTTTATTAATGACGACATTAAGAGTATACTACGCTTCATTAGTAGCCCAAAATGTTTTTGACGAGTAGGTATCGAGATTGATGCAGATGTTATCACCATGGTCTGTCTAAGTGAGCTGTCTTTAGCTGGTACTTCACGACTGTTAACATTTATCGAAATGGCGATCAAACAAGGTTATAAAACCTTCCAGGCGAACACCCCAGTATATAGACGTGACTATTGATTGGGGCAAAGGAAAGAGCAACATCGTTTCTAGCTTTTCCCCTGTCAGGAAGTGTACTTGCACTTCGATTTTTCTCAATTGACCAAGTGACTTGCGCTAATTGAGCGACGAATACAAGCCCGCCAACTGGTGATTAGAACGGAGGAGAAGACCAACCTCTGTGCGTTGTTGTTGCTACAAAGTTGCTAGCAAATTTTCTGTTAGCAACTTTTTTCGAGTTTATCATCGAAGTTCTGTTTGAGAGAACAACAACTTTTTGTTAACAAACATTTTGCTTAGAATTATAGCTATCGAACTATATACCATTCGTTCATCATAAGATTCCTTATTAAGTGACTGAACAGTTGTATTCTGATAGTTAGTTCTCGGAATATTGGGGAAGACATTTTTTTATTGTTATTCCCTGTCAGAAAATGAACCTTCAGTTTGATTTTGCCCACTGTCCAAGTTACTTTTAGTTCGCAATGAATTTTTGTCATTCCTATAGTTTCCTTTTGTTCGAAAACATTATTCACTGTCACCTCTATCAGTGAAAACATGTTCAAAATTACAAGACAAATTTAATTTACTCCCTTACTCCCCAAATTGTATTTTACAGCTTTTTTACTCTTTGAGGACATTTCTTCAATCTCATTTTCTTAAATCTCCACAATTTGTATATAGTTGCTGCATTAAAGGAAACTTCCTTTGGGAAAAATGTATCAATATTTCCATTTCTCATTCTCATCGCAAAAGATAATTGTGTCTAGAATTCATATACGTAATGTGAAAAACCTATACATATCACTGATAAGAAGTATATATGGACTGCCGTTCAATTCAGGGTGGTGGAGAGATAATTTTAAACTGATAAGAAACGAAATTGCTCGCATTGTGTAATTCGAAGCAATAAATTTAAAATCAATTGTGAATTTTTTTTTTTGAGAAAATATCCGTCAGCTGGGAATCTTTAAAGTGTACATTATGTAGTTGTCTTAGCTCACGTATAGTAAACAAATTTAACTTTAAATGTTGTATATACGAGTATGTAGGCAGTTTTATTTCCATTTCAACATTCTTTTATTTTTAAACAGTTACATAAATAGAATAAATAAATGTGGACTTCATTCGAAACTGTGACGAATCTGATGAATCTGACAACAAGCAACTCTAATTTAAATACAAACATTTGCCTTTTTCTCCCGCCCCTAACTGCTGCGATACGTTGCGTTAACTTTCATTTCCTTGAAATCCCGTATTTTCTTAAGGCGCTAGTTTTATGTTGGCTTATACTCTTACAGTCTTAAACCATGATAGGTTGGACTGCCATTAACAAGAACATGTTTGTCGTTGTAACATCTTGTCCTATACCGCCTGCTCTCTGCTGTCTCTGCCGATCGAGTCACAATTTTTATTTTTATTTTATTACTAGCGGACCCGGCAAACGTTGTTTTGCCTGCTCTTACATATTCATTTCATTTTTATTTAACCGATGTGTCCAGACTGATTCTGTACTCCGTGTGCTTGGACCGATATTTCCTCGGACCTGTGCCCACGAATTGTATTGTCTAGACAATTTTTTTCCCATGACTATCGAAGAATAACGTTTGAAATGTAATTTTTTGTTATGAGAGGTGTCACGCCCTTTTGTCCATTCCCGCCAGGTTTTGTAAAATGCTTCAATCAGGCAATGTTCAGGCAAGATTATCGCTCACAGCAGCAAATATACGATTTATGTGGCGATGTCAGAGTCCCCATCATATTTTGTGCTGCGCAAGTACCTACAACACTCCAAATAACATGCCAATACTGCAAACAGACTTGTCTCCACTGTTCATTAAAAGTGCATGTGGACTACATTCTGAAGACTTTTAATAGCTGGATATACCAAACTTCCAAAAAAGCGATTCCACAAGGAATACTATATCCTGGATATGATAGTACAGGGAGTGTTTGTTTGGGCTACATTTGGATCTGAGTTATAGCGGGGTGATTGGAAACCCAAACTTTATCACCTAATCGCAAGTTCGGTCAATGCATTTGTTATTCCGCAGCAAAGACTGATTTGATTTACAGCCGATTGAGTTAGAACTTACAATAAATTCAATTGGAAATATCGACAATATATTCCAGGTCCTCTAGAGTCTAGGTAGACCCATCAGGATAAGATGGTTAGATCAAGTCCATAATCTCTCATTTACCCGTATGGGGATTGCCTTTGATGATTTAGAATCGATGACCGAGAATCGAAAGTTATGGAGAGTTCACTTAAGCAGCCTACACCTTCGACCCACTTAATGGATAAGACTCTAAAAAAACGACACAACTGTTTGGGATTGGCGACGAAAAATAAACGACATAATGTCGTCTAAAATTTCAAAGAATGTGGATTGTATTTTTCGAAGACGATAGACAATATTTCGTATTTTTTCGTATTTCGTATATTTAATAACAGAAACAACTATTTACAAAAGATTAAAATTAAGTATCTATAAAGTGTAGATGTGAACAATAAAATTATTATTTTCAATAAATTAATTTGTAAGAATAATAAGTACCTACATTATGTATACTAATTGTTTATATAATATATGTATAGAAATTGTTTAAATTGAAGATTATGCATTAAGTACAAACAAAGAGAGAAGGATGGAGAAACATTTAAATTAATCTAGATAATGATAACTGAATTTGCAAACAAAAAAATAATAAAAAAAAAAAATCTATATATATACTAAGGTGGGCGGTAGAAGGAGTATAAGTCAAAATTTGGTAAAAATGAGATAAGTACGCCATTCGACTGTAAAATTGATATGGCATGTTTGGAAAAAGCAGTATAAGTCTATTGCATACACAAATCTCTATAAAGGACAGTGTTCAAAGTAATATAACTTTATGAGACATAATTGTGGGAGGTTAAAAGAGTATAAGTAGAATTATACTATTATGATCAAATAATGGGTATTTTTTTTTTTTGTTCTGACTGGAAACTATAATGCATATTTCTTTGACTTGTACTAAAATGACCAAATAATTTGCCTACGTTCATATTTTACTTTCTCGGCTTTTTTCATTGGTCTTAAGAAAAAAAAATTTCACAAGCGAACTTTTTAAGTGGCAGTGTTGTAAGTGGATTTCAATTAATCCTAAAATCATTAATTTTTCCACAAAAAACCTTTGGCCAGTTTCTGGTTCGTCTTTTCCATAGCATTTGAAACAATCAAGTGTGGAAAATCACATCTGTCATGTGGTGGCCACGATCAGCGGTGCACTTTTGCAGGCGTTCTTTGAATTTGCCATCTATTCTTTCCAAAATGCGTTGGTCGATTTAAGCGGCTTCCACGCGAATCGCTTCTTTCAATTCTTCCAGCGTTCTGGTCTTTTTCTCGTAAATACGTGAAATAATCGCACATGCATAAATAAGGGGACCGAAGGCATTGTGCGTAATCCCCAGGTTGCAACTGTTGCATAATGGCCAATTTGTAGGTGGAAATAAAAGCTCCAGATGTAAAATACGCCTTATCGAACGGTCATTGATGCCAAGTTCAGCTGCATGCTGCTGAGCAGATCAACCTAGACTGCGCAGAAAGGCTTGCCGAACACTTTTGACACTTTTAGGGGTTTGAACCGTTTGTGGAGCTTCTGATGGAGGTCTTCAGTCCGTCAAAATACCTCGTGTTCGTGTACGCAATGCATTCAACCCAACGAAGAATACTATTTCGCGGAGGAACAACTCTAATTCTGTGGTTGTTGAAGTGGCGACGAAATTCACTGCCGTGGCCGACTCATTATTTCGGACGAAACTGTCGCAGGAAAAAACGCGATGCTCTACCGTCCATGGCTCCATGGCTTCAACTGGTTAAATTAAAATATGCTAAGACATCGCAAACCTAACCGTACCTGCCGCGCAGCTGTCGTCCCAAATAGGAAAGGAGTATGAGCGCCTGACCTTTTTGCCAGACCGGGTAGAATTTCCAAACAATAATAGGGATATTCACGATCACGATTTACTGTATCAGGCCTATAGTATCATTGTAAAAATGTAAAAGTGTGAAGTTTTCTTATTGCTATTACAAAAACAAAATATTGGTACACTTTTACACATTTACCTACTATACGTATTATACCCCAAACCTTTAGTAACCGAAAAATATACAACAGAGTAAAATGTACAAGTTCGCAAATAATGTCAGTGTTGCTACAGAGATTAGAAAAAGTGTGTTCATGAAGTAAAATACAATTTCACAATTCTGGTGAGTACACCTAATGTACTTATTCCAGTATTATTTTTTTCCTTATAAATACCCACTTAGGTGTAGAAATACAATTTTTTTGTATTTATGTTGTTATAAATTGTTTATTGATTTTACCAGCATAAGTCACTTTTCGATCAAAATGTTAATGGTCAAATAAGTACAAGTCACCTTATTTTCCTTATTTACTGCAAATAATACAAAAATAAGTTTTCTATTTTTGTGTTCGATGTAAAAATAGAAATTCACAATTTGATTCAAAAAAAAATATCAAAGATTAAAAGTTTTATTAAGTTTTTTCTCTCTCCTGAAAAATTGCAATTTTCGACTTGTACTCCTTCTACCGCCCACCTTTATAATAATAGTAATAAACTTATTTTATGAAACCTACAACCCATTTATCCTATTACTGCCAGCCAAATAAGCAAAGAGAGAATCATCAAAACCACTCACAAAACTCACTCGTCTTATACCAAGAGGAAGCAAGTTCCATAAGCGAATGGCATGAATAAAAAATTGCCTTTCAGTGGTTATACAGGCAGTGCGCGGAGGAATAAAACTCAAAGACCGAGATGAATTAGAAAAACGTAGCCTCTCATAAAGATAAGAGGGTTGTTTAGTGACGACGATCTTATGCAAATATTTGATAGTACAGTATTCTAAGTACATGTCCAAAGTACAACCAAGAATTTTCCTTTTGTGTCGATATATGATCATTACGCCTCAGATCATAAACATACCGAGTAACATTGTTAAATGCAATATTCCCCCTATCGCGAATAATATTTCCCCCGGAATGTTTCCCATTCAGCAATTTGATTTACATTGCTGCCAAGGGAAACATTTCCATCGGAATTTATTCACGATACCCCTAATTGAGTTTTCTCTTGGTTTCAGCCGAACAATTGCAAAAAATTTCACAACCAAAGCTTATAATAGGAACAATCAGTGCTTTAGCAAGCATCAATCTTGTTTTTATTGGCGTGAAGGGTTGCGTCATGGACAAATTTCTCAAACATCCATATATCTTTGCAATCACAGTACGGACATGGTCATCCCACCTTAATCTGGAATCGAACCAAATCCCTAGATTCTTAGCTTTTTTTGTAAATACAATTACATTAGTGCCTAAACTAACCATTGGGAGACCAACTGTATCCATACCGTTTTTAGATATAAATAAGCATTGAGATTTCTTAGGGTTTAGCTGTAAGGAATTTCTTTCAGATTCAGACCAACGCATAATACTATCAAGGTCTTCATTAAGTTTGGCAACTGCATCCTCAATAAGTCCCAACTTACAGCTTATATACATTTGAACATCGTCCGCATACATATGAACTGATGAATGAGTTAAACAAGCTGGGAGATCATTAATGAAAATAGTAAATAAGAGAGGACCCAAAATAGATCCCTGTGGCACCCCCATTGATGTCAGTATGAAATCTGACGTTCTATCAATTACTACCACAGCTTGACTCCTTCCCGATAAGTAAGAGGAAATTAATTTAGCAGCAGTCGAAGAGAACTTGAAAAATGTTCTAAGCTTCGATATAAGTTGAGAGTGGTTCACCGTGTCAAAAGCTTTGGAGAAATCCAATAAGGTCAACAAAGTGATTTGATCTTCATCCAAAGACGATCTTATCAGATACTTTTAACAGCGCTGAGGTACAACTGTGCTGCATCCTAAAACCAGACTGATTTTTACATAGTAGGGTATTACGCTGTATATATGATGACATCTGATGATGAATAAGCCTCTCCATAACTTTTGACAAGAAAGGTAGAATGGATATAGGTCGAAATTCAGGGGGCGACTGTGAAGTTCCCTGTTTTTTTTTAGTATTGGGACTATTTTAGTAATCTTCCACGCACTAGGGAAACAAGAGGTCATAAGAATAGTATTGAAAATATGTGTAAGTACAGGAAGAATGTGAGGTAGTATAATCTTAATAAAACAAGGATGAACTTCGTCAAGACCAGCGGACTTGGATTTGATAGACATGATAGCTTTAACTACCTATATCTGTAGGTTCGATACGTGAAAACTCAAACTCAAAAACACTATTATCATTGGAAGACTGAATTGACCATGGGTTTACTCTAGCTGAAGAATGCGCTTTGACAAAATCGTTGTTAAGCTCATTTAAATCAGTATTTCTGAAATCAAAATCGGTCCGTCCACCAACACCAATTTCACGAACATTTTTCCATAAAACCTTAGATGGCAAGTTACTGTCTAGTCGTTTAGAGTAAAATTCTTTTTTCGCTTTACGTATTTTAAAATTTACTAAGTTTCTTAACATCCGGAAATATGTGTGCATTTCAGGCAGCTTATAACGTTTCCATCTCCTATAGGCTGTATCACGACTTGTTATTAGTTGTACTATTTCAGTAGAAAACCACGATATTAATACACGTTTGGCCCTATGTGTTTTAATGTCGATTAAACAAAGATATTATAATATCATTAAATGTATTAATCTGTTCATCGGGCGATTCGTCATAGTAGCATTGCTGCCACACTCAATGACCTAAAATCTCTGAAAACGAAGGACTGCCATTGTTTGCAACATACAAAATTGAAAGTGGCGAAGATAAGGTCATGTTTTGAGAACATTCGTGCCGACGTTTGGTTAAAAAATACATCGCTACATTCACTTGCTATGAATAAAACAATCAGAGTACTACTGCTGCTGGTAAAATGAGTGGGGGCGACCGTGTTAACAAAATCCAAGCCAAGAGATTTAATATTTACAACAAAAGATGCTGAAATTTCCTTATTGAGCACATTACAATAGAAATCTCCACACAATATTATGTGAAAAGGAAGTTGAACATTTTTCAAGAAGCGTATAGAGAGGAGTTATATCTATATAATTGTTCGGTCGGTTGCAGACCCCAAGAAGGCATTTACTTTTTTCGTTTGGTATTTCAATAAAGTAATACTGCATTGGACTTCCAGGTAATGATTTTTCGACCAGATAACACCTAATAGAAGATCGTACGTATATGGCTACACCACCACCAACTCGATCGTGCCTATCTGCACGAAATAATCTAAATCCATTCATGTCATATATCGAATCTTTTACTTTTGGTAAAAACCAGGTCTCTGAGACACACACAATATCTACATCGGAACCAACAAACAGATTTCTAAATTCATCGATCTTACAGGACAAACTTTGCACATTAATGTGGCATACGCGTAATCCATTCCGCTGTTTACAGAAAATGTTAATTAAAACCCGCAAATTATCATTTCTACCATCGCTACTGGAAATATTCGCATTCATTGACGGCAACTGTAAAAATGTACGCCAAAGAACGAAAGCATCTTCCCTGGCAGGAGACTCCGTCAAACGTGACTGGAACGACGATCCTAAAAATATTTGGCTAGCAACAAAAAATGGGAATGTAGAACAAAAAAATACAAAATTAGACATTAGTACAATATAAATAAAATAATTGCATGCATTAAAGAGAAAGAAACTAAATTCCAAAATTGAAATAGTAAAATGTTTACGTTGATATATTTTCGTTGTCATTATTACCAACATTTGCAGCAACAATAGCGACCAAGCGAGTGGAGTGATCTATGCGGAAAGCTTTCCCATTTGCTGTTTTTTGCACGTATACGCACCCATTACGAGTGTAAACAGAAGCCAACTGAGTGGGGCATCGTCGCTTAAGTTGAAAAGCTTTCCGAAGAATTATGCGGTTTACTGGAGTGTGGCTTTCATTTAAGTATATGCGGCTGTCAGATTCAAGTCCAAGATGGTGAAAGCGAAGTGATTGTTTTGATGTTTTGTACATATTGTTTACATATTTCAGCACGGTGTTCTTGTCTGCTACAGATTGAAATTTAATTATGATAGCCACATCTGATGAGTTGTCCTTTGGTTTTGTACGAAAAATCTGCTTAGGAACTAGTGTTGTGGGGCATTTTATCGATGAGCAAAGTGTATCAAACATACTAGGTAGATCTTCGTTCTCAGTAAATGGTACACCATGTAGCAACGCGTCAGCCGCGATTTGTTCTCGATGAAACTTATCGACAATTTCTTTTAGTGCAGAAATTTCTGTACTTTGCTGTGGTGATACTTGCAATTCCCTTTTTAATGCAAGTTGCTGAAGCTCAAGTTCATCAACTCGCAAAGTCAGTGCAGATATTGGGTAGTATGCAAAAAGATGAGCACGATCTCATAGTCAGAGCTGACGAGTTTGAACTCACATTTGAGATCGGTTGTTCAAACCGAAACTCGAACTCAGTTTCATAGGCAAAAAAAATTAGTTCTTTCTCAATAGCTCTAGCTCAATGGATAAGAGATCGATCTCAAAGCTCTCTGTCGAATTTACGTGCATTATTTTATTTTTTTTACAGCAGGGTAAATAAAAGAAGTGAATATGTCCTCTGAAAATGAAAGTGCAATGGGAGTATGATTTTAAACCGAAAATTGGATTACTTTAATCGATCTTTGGTTAAATAAGTCAATTTAAATTTTGCTCGAAAAATTGCAATTACCAATAGGAGCGTTCGTTTTGCTGATCATCTGGGCTTAGCTCTTTCTGCATAAAACCTTAGAACTCATGTTTGAAATTTGGAAAGTGTAGGTAACTCAGAACAATAAAAAAAAAGCACAAAAAAAAAAGATTATGCGAATAGGTAGGTACACAAACAAAACCAAATTCACAAACGAAAGATACTCGAATAAAAATGTTTTCCAAATATGGGAAATGCAGGTTAACAACAAAATTAGTAAATTCTAGTTATATATATTTGGCAAAATGTTTGCCTTTTTTGTTTTTTTGTTTAATTAAGTTTCTAATACCTAACAAATGTCGTTTATGATACAATCGATATCATTTTTCGCTAACCCTTGAAGCAATGATAGCTTGCTAAGTCATAATCTCCGATAAATTATCCGGGCTAACGTTTGTATGAAAATATTTTGCTAAGACTGGGATAGGAAAGCAAAAAAATCACGCCTAATGTTTAGGGTGAAGAAGATTGATTCATATAAATAAATAAATAAATAGGTGGTGCAACAGGCGGTAGACACCCTAGGCCTAGCTTCTCGCAACCATTCGTTTGTGTGAGTTTCTATTTTTGGGACGAATGGAAGGGACCTACAATTTGATGCCGATTCCGAACGGCTGAATTGAGAAGCTTTTTCAGGACAGTTATACTCTCGGATGTTTGTCAGACGTTCGCGAGAGGTGGCGCAGTAGAAAAAAAACACTAAGATGTAATTTGTGTTTTTCCAGGGATTCATATAATATAATAATCAATTAATATAAAGTTAAAAAAAAAAAAACAAAATAGTGGTCAACAAAACCGGAAAAGAAATATTACATTTACAAAAAGAGTTTATAATTTTAATATATAAAACCTCCACATAATTTTATGCATTCTATTTTATTAATAAAAGTTTGATTACAGAACAAATTATATAGAAGACAAATGAAAAGAAATAAATAATTTCTCTTTTTAAATATCCACTTAGTTTTTGAATTAAAAATAAGTCTATTTGAAATCTGTATTCTGCGTGTTATTAACGCAGAAAAATTGCTTCATTAATTTTTCATTTATTTTCATTCGTCGGTGCACAAACGTGTTTTTTAGGGTTTTCAGTTAGTATTTTTACACCTTTTCCACTAAAACGACTAAAATCTTCACTAACTTGACTCCTTCTATTTATATAAATTTGATTTGTAACAAAATTTGGCTAAAATTTGGTCATTATTACTGTTTTATATGAACTGAGTAAGAGAAATACCATGCTTAACTATTTGTGAGATCGAACTCATGCAATCAATCGTTTTGTCATCTTTTTGCATATCAAAACGGGCTCCGTCTCACATTGTGCTTTCAATTTTAGATCGATCTCAGCACTTTGAGATTGAGTTCACAGCATGAGATCTAACTCGGTCGGTGTATTGTTTTTTGCATACCATGCTTAGAAAGATCTCAGAAAAGTGAGTAAACAGCTTGAACTCATCTTTTTGCATACAACCCATTGTGTTAGTGATAACTTCAAGGCAGGTATTGAAATCCAAAACGATCTGATCCAGTTTGTAGGTTATGTTTTTGTTTACATCCTTAATGAGGGATTTTAGTTTTGACAAAAGGAATATGAGCGCGAAAACTTTTCGCCAACTTATGAAAATATTCAGACACTTTTCAACAAAAGAAAAACTCCTTTTTAACAAAACAAACAGTTAGATTTTATTCACTGTAGTTTAATCCAGACTTTTAGATCACTTTCAATGATATTGGATAGTTAGTTATATTAATAGCTTAGAATTTTGTTGCGAGCTCAGATGCAAGTGTCAGTCGCTTTTCACCATTTCTCTCTTCTCTCAATACCGTGTGAGACGTTTTTTGACGCCGTTTGTCGTTGAATTGATATACATATTTTTGTCGTCGATGATTTTGCGGACGACTAACTGTGTGATGAAGTGTTACAGAAAAGTATCCGCATTTAATTTTCAATGCAGACTATAGTTAATTTTTCAGAATGAAGATAACAAATAAAAGACAATTTCAAAATTCACAAAGAACCTAACAAAAATTGTTGATATTCGGCAATGTGACGACATAGCCTTATCTCTAAATTGTCTTGGACCACCTTCGATAGTCTAAAATATCTTTTTAAATCTGAAAATAATTCTGATTAAAACATCGTTTGTAAATTTAAATTATTTCTACCACTCACTTAACGTGGGGCAAGTTCAATGTATTGGATTTTGTTCAAATATCCTTAATTAACTTTACAAGCTCTTGTTTTCTTTTTCGTCACTGCTTTAAAAAAAAAAACATATCAACGCTATTTATTTTTAAAAAGCTTTATTAATAAAAATTCGGCGACTGAAATGTCAATCGATTTCGACACACCACAACGACAATAAGGGTGAAAGGATCAATGAGCAGTTAACATTATGAAGTTTTGACTTAGTGACGAATTTTTTGATACAGCGGAAGTCAGTTCGTAACAAGTCAACAAAATATTTACCTAAGATATCCTTCAGCGAGTGGCAGACCCTGGACAGGTTCAATAAAAAATAAATGTTGCTTTATTCTTCCTTTGCGTATCTACATCGATTATTATCTATTTTCAATCCATCTGTGTATGGTTTCCCGATTTAGGTCGATTTGTGATTAATGTGTTGTCCTTTTAGCCAAAGTCGTCGAATGAAAGTATGTATGTAGTCTCTGTTATTAGAATTTGGGCCAATTCGAGTGTTGGTTCATAAGATTCTCTATAGCCTTAAAGCTGCTTTAGAGGCAACTAGTTTTAATTTTCTCAAGTTATCAACAACCCTGGTAAGAGATGCATTCTTCTTGATAATCATTAATTCATTACTTTTTTAATTACTACAAAATGTCGACTGTATAAAAGTTGAAACAAAATTACGGTATGTACAAAAATGTAGGTAACAACTATTTCAAAATTTTGAGTTTAAGGAGCCATAACTTTTTTGTAGCTGCACAGATGTACCCGATATGGTTAAGACCTTAAAATTTGTATGCGCTACTAAATTTTCTTTTCAAAATGTACAAAACTATTTCTGTACCTATGATAGTTTAGAAGTTAAGGCGTTTAAAGTGGTTGGTTACACCTAGAGCTCGAAAGTACATATCTCTCAACCTTTTCGAAGGTCTTAATATTACTCTCAGTTATTGAGAATTTTAAATATGATCACATAATAATCAGTTTCTTAGCACAGTATTTTTTTTTTTTGGTTACGCTCAGAGAGAAACCCATTTTTTTCTTGTATGGTTTCGGTCAACCACTGAGAGATATCACTGACAGAAAAAAGTCAGTTTTGAGAGTCATTGGTTAACACTCGTCTAAGGAAGTTCAGTGCAAGTGAAAGTGTCCCGGCTACACAAGTAATGAGAAAAGGTACTGCTAAAACCCTTGAGAGTTTACTTGTAGTCAAACTTAATTCTAAAATTCTTAAAATATTTCTTATTATCCATTCAGATTATGTCAAGTCAATCAAGTCGTTATGAAAATTAGAACAGCAAAAATCAAGTTCTATGAAAACCAATTCAGTTCTTTTACTCCTGGGAAAGAACTCTGGAATAATCTAAAAAAAAAAATTGGTAATTAGGTTATGTCTAAAATCTGCGTTACTACGATCCTATTTCTGCGTTCTCTAAAAGCATATATGGGTGCTACCTCGATAGCCTAATGAAATTTCGGACAAATTTTCAAAAATCTCTTCGCTAATATTTTTTATGATTTTTTGAATATTGCTAAAAATGACTACAGTCAACTCTCGATTATCCGGCATTCTATTAACCGGGAACCCTATTAACCGGGAAATTTTTTGTCAAAAATTAATTAAAATTTATATATTTAGAAATCGATTATCCAGGATTTACTCTATTATCCGTGATCATTTTCAATAAATTTCTTTAATTCTTGCAAACAAAAACCAACGAAACCTAACATACAAGGTTTTGTTTGCATTCTTCTGTTAATTTTACTCATTCAGTATGTAAATCGATTTACTAATAATGGTAAAACATTGCATAAAGTGGGTTTCCTCTTTGAGAATATCATTTTCGATTATCCGGGATTTTCGATTTTCCGGTATGAGCTCGGTCCCGAGCACCCCGGTTAATCGAGAGTTGACTGTATTTTAGCCACTTTTTCCTCCTTTCCTAATTAAAACGTTAACTTTATGTTCATTTCGAGATTGATACCTACGTGCTTATCTCATTGATTGTTATCAGGAAACAGTAATGTAAACCATTTAAGGATTGCAATAATTTAAAAGACGTTTGTCTTACTTTGTAAGAAGAACGATAACACTGAATCCAATACAATTTTGACTTTTTTAACTTACTTTTGAAGAATGAAGTCTTTGGTTGATCATTTCCATTTAATTTTTATGGGGTTGCGTTTTTGTAGGAGTCTTCCCTGAAGCGTTCTATAATGTGCTGATGTTGTGCCATTAATCCAAAAAAGTTCTGCTATAGAAATGTGGAAATAGGTCACAAAGAGTGAATATAGTTGAGATAAGAAGCGAAATTTAAGTTTTTAATCTTGTGTATCCCAAGGCTCTGTCCAATTTTATTTCTTATCTTAATTAACTTTTTGCACTTGACTTTAAACTATGAACAACTCGCGGAAGGCATAGTTTTTTTTTTTATATGGTCAGGATTGCTGACCATAAATTGGGATTTGAATTTATTGAGAAACTGGTTTTGCGAATCACAAGTTTGTAATTAACTTCAAAATAAAAATTTCTGTTTGTCACCGGTACAGAATTCACCTACTGTCAAAAATACAAACTGTTCAATTACAATAATTGTGCTTTGCAACTTCTCGCACTTTTTCTTAGTTGAAGTGACAACTGTTTCCTATAATCAATAAAGTAGATTCAAATCACACGTAATCTTCGAGAAATTATTTCCGTTCCACTCTTATACGCACTTGATTTATTTTCGTAATGTCTGCTCTAAGCAGTAATATGGAATTGCTTGTTGGGTACTTGGGTGGTATTTATCTTGACAAAATACAACGTCTATAAGATTCACTAAAGCACGTACGAATTTACGCAACCCTTACGCTACTTTGCTGAAATTTATAAAGATTTTTCCACTGTTGATTTACGAAACGGGGTTGGTAAGGAGAAGTATAATGAGAAACTACAGAAAACTAATACTTCCTTCTACTGAAACCGAAATCGAAATCAACTGTTTTCTGTTGTGTAAATAAAAATATTTCAAATGAAGAAATTAATACGCATGTACACTCCGCGCCACTTGAATAGCACACCCCCTAAAGGTAAGTTTTCTATCGCCCACTGGTCCTAAACCAAGCATGCTATAGAGACCTAATTTTTTTTTGAATTAAAGTTCTTTTAATCGTTGTGATTTGACCAGAAGAAAGATTTCAAAATAAAGCTATAAAGCTAAGTATGTACACACGATTGTAAGATCTTACAATATTGTCAGATCTGTCAGTGCTCTGACAATGACTGACAATGAGCTTACAATAGCCAACTACCTTACAATACAAAATTGTCCGTTCAGATGGTTGTAAGATTTTGTCCCAAAGTCTGACAATTTCATTGTCAGATGGATGTCTTACAATGGTCTGACAACGACTTTTCTGCCAACGTTGTCAGGTTGAAAATTGGGTGTTCACACGGTCGGAAGATATTTGAATATGAAAAATTGGTCGATCTGTTGTCAGACATTGTCAGATAAATTCAAATTCTTGTGGTTTGTTTTTTGTAGAACGCATAATGGAACAAAATATTGTACTTGCGAGATTTTAACTGCCTACGTGTTAGAAGACTGCGAGGATGATGAATTGATACAAAAACGACATAATATTTTGAAGAAGGATTGGGTGGCTCGTCAGAAGGAAGGATTCTACTCCACACACATCAAGACACCAATATGCGCGCGATCATCAAGGAAATCGAGACAGTTTCATTGGCAACTTGACCCATATTTTTTTTCCTTTATTACCTCTACCTCTTACCACAGGGCTTCTTTGGGTAGTTTATACTCTGCGCATCCAACAACCCTATTCACTCTGTACTTTCTTCCTGTACAATTTTTTTTCGACTTTTGCAATTCCAATTAGAATTTAAATTTCAATTTCCAAAGTTGTTCATATCTTATCTTCTGAATTATTTTCCATCGTTTAAAAGCTAACTTCGATTTCGCACGTAAACCACTGGTTATATTGGTTGACAATGAAGAAATTGTAAGCTATTGTCAGCTTCCATAAACAACGACATCTGACAATATCCAATGAGTCTTACAATGTCCCAATTGTCTGACAATAAAAAAAAATGTGTGTTCAGACTTGTTCAGACGATCGTCAGCAACCTGACAATTTCATTGTCAGATGGATGTCTTACAATTGGCTGACAATAACATTTCTGACAATATTGTAAGACAAAATTGTAAGTTCAGACGGTTTTAAGGCATTTGGGACACATTTTTCACTGACAGATCTGACAATATTGTAAGATCTGACAATCGTGTGTACTTAGCTTAAGTATTAACAAAAATTTGTTAACTAAAAACAGGAAAAATATGGGCCCCTAATTTTGCGTCACTTGAATAGAACATGCATTTAGTTTGACCGTTATCTTTGGCACGTGTACTCATATTTTTCTTTGGTTCAATTTTTTTTTATTAATTTAGACTATTTAGTTAACAAAAAAATAAAATGGGTGGAGAAAAAGCCTTTACCGATGCGGAAAAAGGACAAATCAAAGATTAAAAGACGCTAGCCTATATTTATTGCCATATTGGCTAAGAAAATCGAGAGGAGCCGACACGTTATATCCATATTTTTAAGTAATGAGTCTAACTATGGATAAAAACGTGAAAGGCCGCATACATAGTGTCCTTATAACTGCGGAAAGGCGACTTATATTAGGAAAAGCATCAAATTCTCACCACTCTTTTCCAAAAACCAGGAAAAAATGTGGTATCAAAGCAAGGCTTACAACTATTCGTCGTATTATTTCGAATGCCAAGGACATAAAAAGACTAAAAATCAAGAAGAAGAAACCTCTCAACCCGGTTCGAAAAGCACAAGCCTTCATTTTTGTGGCCTGGACTTCGTAGTGGCACCGTGTGGTCTTTCCGACCAAAAAAAATTATTTTGGAAGGCCCCGAACCCGATGCCTATAGCTACTATTTCCATAACCTCCGCAAAGAAACTCATCATTTGGACCGACTGCATAGCAGAGTTGAAGGTGTGATGGTGTGGGGGCCGTTACGTATTATGGCACCTGCAAATTACAATTTTTGTCAACCACAATGAATGCGTTGTTTAATACTGATAAGGCTTTAACATATTTTCATAACCTTTTTGGACATCTGCCGTGGATCTAACAACATGATAAAGCGCCAATATATACAGCCTGGGTTGTTAAAACTAATTTATAGAGCCAGGTTGTGGAGCTATTAAGCTGAGCGGACTACTCACCGGATTTGAGTATCATCGAAAATGTTTGGCAATGTGTGATACGTCAAGTTTATGGAACGGGACAACAATATTTGACTGCATATATACTCGCCCAAGCCATCGAATTAGCTTGGAGCTCAATTACGCTAAATTATTTGGCCAACTTGTATATGCACCCCTTCCAAACCAGATGTGTGAATTTTGGAGCAGAAAGGTGGTTCAAAACACAATTGAACATTTTTTTTAAATTTAAAATACTCCAATTAGCTTAAATTTAAGTAAAGTTTGTGTTAAAAAGAAGCAGAATTCTCTAAAATGATTTTTCGTTTAGGTGTTCTATTCAAGTGGCGCAAAATTAGGGGCCCACATTTTCCTGTTTTTAGTTAACAAATTTGTGTTAATTCTTAAAGCTTTATTTTTAAATCTAACTTCTGGTCAAATCACAACAATTAAATGAACTTTAATTTAAAAAAAAATTATGTTTCTAGCATGCTTGGTTTGGGACCAGTGGGCAATATAAAACCGACCTTCGGAGGTGTGCTATTCAAGTGGCGTGGAGTGTATGTAGCTAATGGAAACTTCGAAAAGTTTCTAAAGGATATGCGTATCAAAACAGAAATAATTACATCACCAGCACGAATGGAATGATAATGGCCACAATGAGTGAACACGAGTTTCATTTAATTTTTCATCCTTTTCCATTATAGAAAACATATTCAATTTTTAAGACTACGACGTGAAAAGCTATTGAAAGCTGTGAACACCTATAGGTCAATTTAAAATAATACCCCCATACATTTCGGGTATTATTTCATTTCTTCTTTTGGGGCGCTACTGCACTTCTTATAGTGTCATAAAGCCCACAAAAAAGTGACCTAAAGCCCGGCCCCCGAGGGCCTTATGTCACATACATATTTACGCAAGCTCTACGCAAATTTCTGTGTTTTAAGTTACGCGACCTTAAAGGTACCTAAAGGTACGTTGAGTAAATTCGAACATTTTTTTATAAATCACGTTTTCCTGCGTATAAGGACATTTCAAGAGACGCGTAAAGTTAAGCAGACTCTATACGACAAGTGTTTTTATCCGTCTTTGACAGAGGCCATGTTTTTGCGCCATATTCATATAACAGGACGGGGATGATAAATTGATAAGGGTCAGGCAGTGCTGGAGTTTACCGCTATAGCTATATATAGCGTCGTTATCTTTTCTCGGTTAAGTTAGGTTAGGTTGACGGGTTGGTAGAGTAGGGTGAACCCTACTGTACCTCACTTACATAGGTCCTCGTGGACCCATTGTGATGCCCTTTCGTGGGGGATTAACCATTGGTGTTGGGTTGGTTAGCTACGTGTCCATCCTTCATGTATTTACTCGACGCCGTCCAGCCATCCAGATGTCCTCAAGAACCTGTAAAGATCGGAAAGTGAGATATCAGAAAGTTCTTGTAGGTCATGGAAGTAGTAACTTCCAAGTGTTCTGTTCCTCAAGTGACGGAGACTCGGGCAGTGACAGAGGAAGTGAGGTGTGTCCTCATGGACCTCTTCGTCTCCGCAGCCTCTACATATATCGTCATCTTTGAGATTTAGTTTCATTGTATGATTTCTTAGGAAGTTATGCCCCGTTAGGGCCCCTACCAGCTTAGACAGCGATGACCTGTCAAACTGTAGAAGTTTGGTGGTTCGGCCACTGTCATACTCTGGCCAAAGCTTCCGTGATATTTCACAGGTCGTTAGTTCTTTCCACCTTTTGTTGGTTTTCATACGAATCTTGTTCTCGACTCGTTCTCTCAGGTTGCAGAGTGGGGGCTTGATGGACTGTAATGCTCTATCATGGTCCATTGTAGATCCCTCTTCAGCTTTCTCGTTGCCGGCTTTGTCACTGTGTCCAGGGACCCAGCAGAGATTCGTAGTGTGCTGCGAGCAGAGAGCCTTGAGCTCTTCGCGGCAGCGGTGAACTAGCTTAGATTTAATTTCAATAGCAGAGATTGCTTTTATAGCCGCCTGGCTGTCAATGAAAATGGTAATATCATTACGCGGTATTGCCAACAATGACACCTGTTGGGCCGCTTCCGCGATTGCCAGAACTTCTGCCTGGAAGACACTGCTGCTATCAGGGAGTCTGATTGAGCATTGTATATTTAGTTCCTCTGAGAATCTACCGGCACCGGTTCCACAGTCCATCTTTGACCCATCCGTGTAGATGGATATCGATTTCCTCTTAGTGGGTTCATTTGTGGTCCATTCACCCCTACTCGGAAACGAGCAAGAGAATGGTCTATCAAAGTTTAGATGGGGAGACATATAGTCCGAAGTGACAGCGTTCCCCATATATTTTCCTAGGATCATGTGCATGTCCAAAATTGCCTGGGTTCCAAGTTTTAGTTTGGCTAATCCTTAGGGCACTTTTGGTAGCAGATTCCTCCATGTATAGGTCTAGAGGAGTTAGATTAAGAATTGCCTCCATTCCAGCTGTAGGTGTGGTTCTCATTGCACTGGTTGTCCCTATACATGCTAGTCTTTGTATTTTTGTTATTGATCTGAGATTGGTCACCTTGCCTGCGGCTTGCCACCAGACTATACTGCCATATGTGAGTATTGGCCGCACGATTGCCGTGTACATCCACAGGATTATTTTGGGGTTTGGTCCCCATCTCCTGCCAAAGATGCGGCTGCATGCGTAGAAAGCATTAGCTGCTTTCTTCACTCTTTCATTGACATTCGCTTTCCAACTAAGTTTCCTATCGAGGATAATTCCTAGATATTTCGCCCTATCTGTCACCTTTAGGGGAATTCCCTCAAGAGTTGGTGGTTCGAATTGTGGTATAATTCTTTTGTTTGTGAACAGAACAAGCTCAGTTTTCTGGGGGTTAACCCCAAGGCCACATTCTTTTGTCCACATACTGAGTATTCTTAGTGAGCTTCCTAGCAAGTCGCTTACGGTCGGTAGAAACTTTCCTTTTGCAAGCAGTACCACATCGTCTGCATATGCAGTTACCGTGACTCCCATATTTTTGAATTTCACTAGTATCTCGTTAATAACCAGAACCCAGAGTAAGGGGGAGATGACTCCTCCTTGTGGAGTGCCTCTCGAAGCGGTTACTCTCAGGTCTGTGTCACCTAGTTTCGCATTGATGTTCCTATCGCTAAGTAAATTTACAATCACATTAGTGAGGGATTGATCAACGTTTGAATTCTGTAGTGCTCTCTTCACTGCACACGTTTTAACATTATTGAAGGCACCTTCAATGTCCAGGAACGCAGCTAGTGTATATTCTTTGTCTTTTAATGACTTCTCTATAGTGCTAACGACCTCATGCAGTGCAGTTTCCACCTCTTTGCCTTTAATATAGGCATGTTGAGCGGAGGAGATCGCATTGTCGTCTAGTTGACTGCGTATAAAGATGTTCATTAGTTTTTCAAAGGTTTTTAAGACGAATGATGTCAGGCTTATTGGCCTAAAGTCTTTGGCGGTGGAGTGGCTGGCTTTCCCCGCCTTCGGGATGAAGACGACCTTTACGTCTCGTCATGCCTTGGGAATGTAGCCGCATTCCAGACTGCGAATAAAAAGTATTTTTAGGACCGGCGTAATTATGGTCTTAGCTTTCTGGAGCATGATTGGAAAGATCCTGTCGCTTCCAGGGGATTTGAACGGGGAGAACGTTTTCTCGGATACACATTGGCAGCTTTCCTGGACATTGAGGGCTCGGAGGTTCGTAAGTAGGGATACGCCACAAGGTGGTGTGATCTCACCTCTTCTATGGAACCTAGTAGTGAATGAACTACTACTAATACTGGAAGGGGAAGGGTGCAAGGTAATTGCCTATGCTGTTGACGTTGCTATCGCTGCCTCAGGGAAACACCTCAATACGCTTAGGGATCTCATGCAGAACGCCCTCTCTAGGCTCTCTAAATGGACCAAAACATGTGGACTTGGTGTCAATCCTCAGAAAACTGTCCACCAGTCACCCGCATGAAAGCAATCCGTCTGTGGACTAGTCGACAAACTGGTCACTCGTCTATTCTAGATAAAATAGAATGCATCCCAAAAGATACTGATTACACCCTCCCCCAGTTCCAATTCAGTAAAAATTTCGAAACCTGCATACCCTCCAGGACTGACTGGGAGAGTGATGTAGTGTCTCAAAAAAGATCCGTCTGCTTTTACACAGATGGGTCCAAAACGGAAACAGGAGTAGGGGGGGGGGGGTGTTTTCTCCCAAGATTTAGATTGTACGATCTCATTCCGTCTTCCTAATCACTGTAGCGTGTTCCAGGCGGAAATCATGGCGATCAAGGAGGCCCTGTCGTGGCTACGGTATAATGTAATATCTGCTAAGGATATCGTAATTTTTACCGATAGTCAAGCCGCGATTAAATCCCTGGATTCGGTCATCTTCAAGTCCAAAACCACCCTCAATTGCCGCTTATCTCTTAACGAGATGGCGGAACAATTCAACATTCATCTTATTTGGGTGCCGGGCCACAGGGACATTCTGGGGAATTGCAGGGCCGACGAACTCGCTAGGCATGGCACAACTTTGTCGATTCTACCGGAAAAGGAGAATTTATATATGCCTCTCGTTACGTGTAAACTTTTAATTAAACAAAATGCAATAAGCGCCACCAATCGAAGGTGGTCACACTGCACCACGTGCTCCATCACGAAACAGATCTGGCCCATGCTGGATCTTAAGCGCTCCAACAATCTTGTAAAACAAAAAAGATCCAACATAAGCACATTAGTAGGTGTCATCACGGGACACTGCATTATTGGGAGACATGCTCTCAGACTGGGCCTCCCTTCCAATGATTTCTGTAGAAGCTGCATGGACGAGGAGGAGGAAGAGACAATTCTTCACCTCCTATGCACGTGCCCAGCACTCTCAGCACGCAGAAAACTACACCTCGGAGAATATTTCTTCGACAATCTTGGCGAACTCGCTAATACAAGCATACGTTGCCTCCAACGTTTCATTCTCAGCTCCTCTTGGTTCAATGGGTAGTTGTGAGATCATTAGATCCTGTGGTATCACAATGGGCCACCTCTGGCCTAAGTGAGGCTGCACTTAATGCGGCCTGCCACTCTAACCTAACCTAACCTAACCTTTTCTCGGATGCGTAGGAGATCAGTTTGTCTTTTGGTAATGACATCGTCTTCATCACTACTCCAAAACATTGATACAACTATTCATTTTTAAAATATATAAATTAACAATTTCTCTCGAAAAAGATAAATAATAAAAAACTGATACCGATATTTATCTGTCACCGCTGTAGATCTGCTGGTTTGGATCGTATGTGGAATGTGAACAACTGCTTACCGACGACCGACGTCGTACCCTATCGTGGAAGTTAGGGAATAAGTCTTCTAAAATGAAACGCCTCAAACTTCGTGAAAGTGAAACGCACCTCACAATAAGGGTGTATAACTGTCCAAGACCGCGATGTTGAATGTCCTTCATTGTGAATAGCATTTATCTTGTTCTGTTTTCATTCATCGCTAGTACCATCTTCGACGCTTCTGCCTCAATATTCAATACTTCCGAGTATGTCAATATAATCGGCAATTCTTTGAGGTATGGTGTTAGAGAAATCGCATGACAGCTCGGCACCTTGTATTTGTCTAAGACCTTTTCTGATTTCGAACGGTTTGATGGTGATGTGTTTACCATTCTTATAATGGAGCAGCGAAAGTTCTCCAGTGTCATCCTGCACAAAGTAGGCCGCTATATACAATTAGACATGGCTCTGAATATATCTACGTCATCAAAGGCAACCTTAAAATCTATGAACAGATGGTAGGTGTCGGTTAGAAATGCCTCGATTCCAAGATCTGTCGTAGTGTGATGAATGGTGGACTTTCCCGCGGTCTAAAATCGTACTGATCCTATATTAGGTTGTTGACCATCGTCCAAAAACTATTGCAAACGCTTTCGTTCATTCATTCATTTGACTAGTGAAGAGTCGCAATTCTTTACGAACCTTAAGAAAATGAGAGCTAAGTGGCATGTGTAGGTTGAAGTGTCAGAAAGATGCGTGCAAGGTCTAAATAAATGAATATGAACTCCATTTATGCTACCTGTACAAAACGTTTTGGTTGGAATGTTCTTTTGAGCGGCCAACTTTGAAAGTGAAATCTTTGAAATCTTGTGAAAAAGGAAAACTATTGCAGACAGACTATTGACTAATATATGGGTTGTTGAGTACCCTTATGCCTCTATAGTGGGCGCAGATCAAATGATTTCATTCCTTCAGGCAGTGACAAACGCTGTCGAGATTCCAGTAATCGAGCGTTATTACAGATGAGCTGATGCTCACGCAAAGCTTTATTAGATTTAAGTTGAGCTATGGCTATACCTATACGCCATACCCTACCCTCACTTCATTTTCGTCAGGTTGATGGAATTCTTTTCTATCATCATCAATAGACAGCGGTATCTTGGTCATCATTGTTGCTTCACATTCTGCAGAAGTGGACTCTCCAAATTTTCAGTCTTTATAGGCTTTTTTCAGGTCTTAAAGTCTTGATATATCCTTTTGTTAAAACTTAGAAATCTCATTCCAGGAGTGACATCTCTTTATCGACACAATCGTGCACTATTCGTATTCTATCTTTTTTTTATTCGAGAACATTGTGCTCTTCTTGTCTCTTGCCAAAGGTGTCATAAGCAGCTTTACGGGATACACCTCTTGCTAAGCCGCATCATAACCTCGCTGGCATTCGTCACCCAAGAATGGGTTTCTTCTTGGTGGTCGTCTGGCGAAACCTAGCGCATAAGACGCGGCTCCTCCGATGGCTTCTTTTGGTCTTTTGGACTTGAATCTGGCGGCACGGGACCTCTTGAGAGATTAAGGGAAATGTATGTAGTGGTCTGGTCAGAGTCGATATTGGCATCTCTGAACGTGCGGCCGTCTAAAATACTGAAGGTATGCCTTCCGTCGATCGCAATGTGATCCACCTGGTTTTGGCTTGATCGGGGGCAGCTACTTTTACTTCTGTATGTATGTCAAAATGTGAGAAACGCGTTCTTGCTACCATACAATGTTTCGCCCCGTCTCGAAGTCAATATTTATATATTTACTACTTTGACAAGAATTTTACAGTCTGTATACCGGACAAGCAGGACTAGCTGTTCCCGAGTAGGTACTGTCATAAAAGGTATACCCATTTTCACGGATGGCTCAAAGATGGAAAAAAGAATGGAAGCAGGAGTCTTCTACTCAGAAGAACTAACTGGCAGATCATTACAGCGTTTTCCAGGCAAAGATCTACGCGGTTAAGAAAGCAGTTCAAACTGTCTTAGCGAGAGAACTACCAGCAATGGAAATTACCTTGTGCGTGGACAGCCAAGCAACACTTAAAGCAATTAACTCCAATCTCTGGTAAACTCCTAATCCGTTAGTCAGTGCCTGTCGGCATTGAGAGCGTTAAACCACCAGACAGTAATGCTGTGCTTGGTTCCTGGACTTATTGGTGTGGAAGGGAACGATGAAGCAGATAAACTGGCCAGATGCGGCTCTGAAATTGTCATACTATTAGTTGACAGACATGTATTGCCAGCTTCCAACGCAGCTAACAGCGTCATTGACAATGTCACATTAAACTAGGCTAAAGAACGATGGAATAACACTTCCGGTGGTATCTATACTATAACTAGCAGCTTGTGGCCCGCAATTGACACTAAAAGGTCAAAGATCCTAACATCCTTTGATAGACAACAAATCGGAGTGCTCGTCGGGATAATTACAGGACGCTGCATCATTGGAAACATGCGGTCAAAAGACTAGGTAAGAGGAAATAGAATCTGTGAAACATCTCCGGTGTCACTGCCCAGCTCTACCGTACCCTTGTCTGGGAGCACGGTTCTTCGACGGCTTCTAGCAACGATACCTCTATCATCAACAGATCCGAATGGTTTTGTTAGTTGCATGTCCTATCATGTACTATAAAAGGGTAATCACAATGGGTCTCAATGGCTTCTGGGTGAAAATTGCATATATTGCAAACTACCCCTCTAACCCAACCTAAAGTAGTATCCACATGCACAATAACGTGAATGTCGAACTCTCACCGAATCACGTGGGTCAGTTTTTCCAATAATTTCTATTTATACCCCACAAACACCAGCAAAGCTCAACTCTAAAGCTTCATAAAGAAGTTTTTTTTTTATAAAAGAATAATTTTCATCTGAAAACTATCTACTCCACCTCCATTTTCATATTTCAACAACATTTCGCTGCATAAATTCTAAGATGTAACAACAAAAAAAAATGTGCATTGGAATTTAAATTTTTCTCATTGGAATTACAAGAATTGTGAACAATCTACTACACCTTGGCCCATAAAACGTTTTACTAGTAAAAGGAAGAATGAAGCAAAACAGAAATCGGATTTTCTAATGGAACTTCACATCCCCCTTTCACACATCTACATCTACACGTTCAACTAAGGCAAAGTAATATCGGTGAAGGGGGGTCGGTTAAGTGGGTATAATTACAGCATGTCCTTGAGGATTTATAAGCATGTTAGATATAGTCTTTGTGACAAATTGAAGTTGTATTTTAGAATATCGATTGACAAACTTTGTTCATCGAGAAGGTATTCGTTCGAATGAAAACGTGAATGTGTATAGTGTGAATGCGGTCAAACGGATATGTTTTTAATTGTAAGGCGATTACGCATAAGAGCTTTACAAATCAGGCTTATAATAAAGGATGGATATACTTTCACGAGATGCACAACTTTGTAGCTGCAACAGATCATTACGTAAGAGTGTTGTAGGTTTTGTTTTGAAAATAAAACACTCACGGGAAGTCTAATTGGCCAACATTTTTGTGTGAGTATGAGGCGAGAAGTATATTCGCCTCGTCCCTGAAGCAAAAGTTACGAGAAAAAAAAAATAAAACTATGTATCTACTTCCGGCTGGTTTAGGGGCTAACCAAAGTACTGAAATTTACGGCAGTAACTAAGTAAATCTTGTAAGCCAACATTTGTTTACAAAATTAGAGGTCGACAGGACTTCGTTTTCCTGTTTTTAAGATCGAGCATTAACGCCTAAAATGTTTGCGTATTATACAAATTGTTACAAAGGTGTACGAGTTTATTTTGCTTCTATACAAAAATTGTATTCACCTCTCGCATGAGGTGGAATGGTACGGACCTCAAGTATACACAAAATTGACTGTTCTGTCAAAAGAAGGTCACGTAATCGAAAAATTTTAAATTGATATTGGCTAGGGAATATTGTGGTTTGCGATTGAGAAGAATGTAAGACTTGGATACACAATTACTTACTTATGCTTACATTGGCCCAAATGGGCTTAGTATTTGCTCTATTGGCAAATAGACCATATTTGTTGGTCCATTGTGATACCACGATAGGGGGAGGGGGGAAGTGGTCAGAAAAAAACTATGTGTAATGTGCAATGTGCCGGACATTACAGTGGGAACTCTATTGCTACTTGCGAATTTGAGTGTCTTACCTCGTTAAGAGGTTTTGATTGTGACTGGAGGCAGTCAAATCTTGTAGCGGCTTAGTCTTCGGGTAAGGGCGAAGGGTGGCCGTAACAGTATACACCCGCCTATTGCCTTTGACAGCACACTTGTTTAGACGCACAAAAGTTAAATTTGATTTCTTGTCTTTTTTCGTATTATGTGTAACAAAGAGAAAAAAAATTATTTGGCATAAAGGTACATTCATACACTATAAAACAAACATACATAATTTCAAACTTGATGATTTTTTCCTATACCTGGTTCACTTGAATAGACGCACCGGTTAAATTGGTTAGTTAACAACAAGTGCTCGGGCAAAGAGTATTGAAAAGTTAATTTGAAATTAAGACAACTATTATTTTATATTAATTTTATTGAAATAGGCAGAAAAAATGTGTTAAATTCGGCTAAAAGGCAAAAGTTAAAGCTTACCTCTCGTAGATAAAGCTTTTCAAATCGCGAAATGGCTCATAAAATAGATCGAAGTGAACACTTAATATGAAACTTTGTAAAACAAAGGATATCTTATGTAAACAACTACAAAAAATGTGCACGACTGGGTCGCACGAAACTTTCTCGTTTATTGCGAATCTCGCAGAATCTCAGAGTTATTTCAGCAAATTTTACGTTCAAAATCATACCCACTTAAGATGTACTCAGGTTTAGTAACACAACCCTTGTTAATTAAAATATAAAAAGTAATACATACTACATAAACATACGTATTAACTACAACACTTTATTACTTACTTTCAAATTTCATCCCGAACAACTGACACTTAAAGGAGGCAAGTAGGCGAAGAATTTCGTATTCCCATTTTTGATTACATATTTAAAAAAGTGGTCTCAATTGTCGGAATTTGAGTAGTCATTTTTGAGAAATATTCATAAAACGGCTATATTCGAGTTTTCTGAGAAAAACTAAGTACGTGATCATGTTTAGAATGCTTATGTTGTCCTAAATATGTATTTTGATCAAAATCGTTAGAGCGGTTTTTTGTAAAATTATGCTGACAAATGTTACAAATTTGGATTCGAAAAGCACTGTTATTAAACTGTTTAGCGCAAAACTGAGTACGACGTATTATTCAGGATATAAACATTACCTAGCAGTTACATTTTCATTCAAATTGAAAATGGCGTTTTCGAGATATGAGCAGTTTTTAAAGTACCATTTTTAGCGATTGGGGTGGAAATCGAAGGACGCATTCATGGTTCAAAAAACACTGTTTTGCAACTGTTTAGCTCAAAACTGAGCAAATGATATTACTATGGATTTAAGCATTACCTGAAAGTAACATTTTTATCATAATCGAAAATGGCGTTTTTGAGATATGAGCAGTTTTTTAAAGTACTATTATTAGGGATTTGGGAGGATATCAAAGGACGCAGTCTTTTTAGGGAAAAACTGAGTTTGCTATCAAGTTAAGAATGACAATAGTACCTTAAAAATAAGTTTTTTTTTTAAATCGTTTTTTACCGTTTTCGAGAAAAAGCCAATTTTCAAAACTGCCGTTGCTGGACTTTTTAGCGAAAAACTGGGTATGCAGTCATGTTAAGCATGCTTACATTAACTCAACTATCAATTTTGGTTCAAATCGTTAGAGCCGTTTTCGAAAAAATCTAAGTTTAGACATATTTCGTAATATTTCGTAAAATGTTTATATGGGAGGTACCGTTAATATTAGGGCTAGCATAAAAAAAAAAAACGTCCCTAGCGGGAAACCCACAAACTCAAAATACGAAGTTTGAAGCAAATCCGTCCAAGCGTTTAGATTCCCCAGGGGTGGGACAGACAGACATACGGACGGACAGAATTGCGAGACCCACTTTTTTGAGTTCCCCTATCATCATATAATACCTATCAGAATTGATCAAAATCTCGAGTTCGAAATTTTGTACGAAAACAATACCTATCTTTCTCTTACTACGTATACGAGAAAGTTAAAAAAGGATCGTAAAGGTTTTAACATTGCTGTGTTTTTTTTTGTAGAAAATCCACTCTAGCTGTGTTGTTGGTTATGCTCTACTATACCCGAAGTTAACAAAACTACAAAAAACCACCGCGTAATCAAACATGCAAGCAACCCACGCCTAGAATTTGCAAGGTCTCACATAGCATGGGATATGAACAATTAAGTGGTCTTCAGAAATTGGAGCAAAGTCGACTTATCGAACAAAAAGGACTTTAACTTGGATGATCCTGCGACTACAACTATTACTTACATGATCTCCGGAAAGAAAATATGTTTTGAACCGTTATCATTCGAAATTAGGGGTAGTCATGGTGTTGGTTGGAATTTCACTCTTCGGCGCTTTTAAATTGGAAATCGTTTTCAGTTAAATTACTACTATTTTTTGGAAGCAGCTTTTCCCGCAATAAATAACATTTGTGGACCTATTCCATGAACATTGGAGAAGGATAAAGTGCCAATACACAATTCATGCCTTGTTAAAGAATGAATCCCCAGTGAAAATATTAAAATATTGCACTGTCCGCCACATTCGCCTGATTTTATGTTGCCCCGTGAAATTTATTGAGGCAAAAATCAGTATCAAAACAATCAAGAGCTGATTACAGCGATTAAAGCTTTTTGAGGAAATATATAAATATATATGGCTTTTTGAAGAATAGAATTTTTGAGTTTATATCCAATGGTACTGCCTCAAACATTATTAAAATAACAGACAATTGATTATAATAAATAAAAAAAAATAAAAATATCGCACACAAATTCGGCGTTTTGTTGTTTTTCGAATATTTTTCCAGGTGCGTCTATTCATGTGAACCAAAAAAATGCATACCTACGATTTTGCATGGTATAGGAAAAAATGAGTAAAACTACCGTTATGGGTCCATCATCAATTTTGAAATTATGTTTGTTTTATAGTGCATGAATGTACCTTTCGCTATTACACGAGGGGTGCTTCTGCAATAGTGAGGGACTTTAACCCCATCTAAAAAAAAAACTGCCGAGGGGACTGACTTTCGCCATCTCGAATTATGTTGCACCCAGTCGTTCGTCTAATCGGCATTTTATTTTTGATTCATTTTAAAAAATTGTGAGGATAAATCCGCCGTCTGTCGGATTTCTATACTTTTTTGATTAAAAATATTACATACTTTCTTGGTCTTAGCTAACTCAAGAGGTCTTAACCGCCTTAATCTCCTGATTGCATTGTCAGTATTTAAAAATTCTGTTATTTCTAAGTTAACATGGTTAAGAAGTCTACTTCTGTGCCTTTGGGCAACTTTTTTAACTTCTTCCTCAACCATTTCAGACATTTTCGTGGAAATGGTTTCAAAATTTCTCCTGTAATCAAATCAAACCCTGGGGCCTTTTTTATATTTATGCCTTCTTTAATTTCCTTGGCAAGTTCTTTAGCTGTTATTGACAGAATAGGTCTTCGAGTTCTTGATAACCTTTATCTTCATAAGGTTTAAATACGTCTTCAAGATACTCTGCAAAAGGAGATTTTAAGACTATCGTCGAATGAGGGGAAAGCGCATTTAAATGGTCAAGACTAAAACCTATTAGATATCGAATCTTAACTGAAATACCGCGAACAAAAAATAAATAAAGCATTTTTGTAAATATACCAAAACCTATTGGGAAGCTGATGTTACAATAAATCAATTCATCGTTTTATCTAACTCCAAAAACGGAAATTTGCCTCATTTTCGCAACAAATGTTTTTTTTTAAATTAATTACTTTTCAAATAGCTTTCTCCCGTATGTGCTCATATGACCAATTCCCAAGGATGTGGATTATGGACTCCTACACCCCACCCCACAAGAGGCTCACACTCATAACCAAGTCAAGCTCGTTATGGGTGAGTTTATAATTTGCCCAAACTCAACTGAAATGTAATCAGTCAGCGATCTTTTGACATTCTCCATAGAAGCCAATTACGTCATCCGCGTTTCACATTATTAAGTGATGAAACTTATATTCACTTGGCGAAATAAAAGCGCTTTCTACGAGTATATCAAGAGTAAGCGAGAGCTCTGGCTCGGTCGGTGGTGCGACTGCCAAATCACCAAACAGTAAACACCACCAACTGACACGTTGGCTATATTTGCTGGCTGGCTGCCTGAAGCTGACTTGTATCGCAATCGTATAAACTGCGATACATTCTACTCTACTATACGTAATGTTTCCAATTTGTTTTTGCTTTGTTCTTTATATTCTCCGATGTAAATATAAAGCGCTTGTAAATCGGCCATTTTGTAGTAGATACAAATTTTCCACTAATTCTCTGTCGTTTTCTTTTTTTGCTATCTAACATCCACAGATGAAGTAGATTCTGTTTGGTTCTATTGTTTTGTTGGTTAGTACAAGTACAATGCATTTATTCTCTTCTAATAAAGGAGTCTTTCCAAGGAACTCAAAATTGCTTGACCGATGAGGTAATGAAATGACAGATGGAAGTGGAGAAAGATAAGGTTACCAGATTACAACACAGCAAAAATAAAACACCCACAGCACTCGATTCACGATTGTCGGGTGGTGAGATTGAGATATCTATTTGCACACACGATGTTTAGCTTTTTGAGAGAG
Organism: Cheilosia scutellata; assembly: GCA_955612985.1. Lineage (NCBI taxonomy): Eukaryota > Metazoa > Arthropoda > Insecta > Diptera > Syrphidae > Cheilosia > Cheilosia scutellata. The sequence continues at coordinate 70,766,620 of OY015311.1, read as the reverse complement.
TCTCCTTCTGTTTGTTGGGATAAAAGTATCTGTGGACCGTATTTTGCTTACGTGATCTTTTCACATTGCATGATGGTAGCTCGCTCATTGTTTTGCGGATGTGAGTCATTTTCTATGAAAATTAGATTATTTGCTTTTGCAAAATATGAATTTATTATAATGCGCACTATAGTATCGCGACACGCTATATTTTTACGTTATAATTTGTCTGTAGACGTGTAAAACAGGCTTGTAAAGGGTGTCCCATAATTCACGCAAAATATAATTTTGATAGAAAATACAGATTTTGAATTCGAAAGCTTAAATCTTTTATTGATTCATTGTAGAGTATAAAGATTGTGGTTATGTATGGTATAGCACCGAGTTTCCCAAAGTGTGCTCCGCGGAGCACTTGGTGCTCCGCCATGAAAATCCAAGTGCTCCGCGGAAAGATGGGAAAAAATATGAAAATTCCATCAGACTAGCTAATTTTGTGCTTCTGAAACTACACAGTACAAAAATGCGTAAAAATAAATCGTGTACTTACTCCAGAACTTCAGAGCTATCAAAATGGAAACGAATCCCTGGCGTTGATTGCGAAAAGACTTGGTTGTTCTACGAAGCTTGTTTTCGGGGAAATACTAGAAGTTTTGAGAACCGCAAAAGAAAGGAGATTGGACTCAACACTACTCCAAAGAGAGGTTTGCCAGACAAGTAGAGCCAATCCATTTTTAATGTCCATACAAATTATGGAGATTATTGCACCTAAACTCCATCAAGAACTCACTGCCTTGGCGCTAAAGCTGTAAAAAATCGCAATCTTTTGAGTATTGCAGTAAATTGATTAAAGATTCAAATTTTGAAATCTTTAGACTTCACTTAAGTTATTTGACTTCAAAATCGAAATCCCAGTATTTTTTGAAGTCTTAAGTAACGCAATCACCTGAAGCAGTCAAAAGACTTGAAGTCAAAAGACTGCAATACTTTTTGATTGCTTGAATTCTTTGAAGTCTTTTTGAAATCTTTTTAATTCTTTGCATTCTTTTAGTCATTTGAATGCATTCAATGTTTTGAAGTATTTTGAAGTCTTTTGAAGTCTTTTGACTGCTTGAAGTATTTTTATTCATTTGAAGTATTTTTTCTTAAATATTTTAAGTAATTAAGTATTCGATTGAATTTTTGAGAGTATTTTCTTTGAAGTATTTTTTCTTAAATATTTTAAGTAATCAAGTATTCGATTGAATTTTTGAGATACTTAAAATACTTTAAAAAAAATACTTCAAATGAATAAAAATACTTCAAGCAGTCAAAAGACTTCAAGCAGTCAAAAGACTTCAAAAGACTTCAAAACATTGAATGCATTCAAATGACTAAAAGAATGCAAAGAATTAAAAAGACTTCAAAATGACTTCAAAGAATTCAAGCAATCAAAAAGTATTGCAGTCTTTTGACTTCAAGTCTTTTGACTGCTTCAGGTGATTGCATTACTTAAGACTTCAAAAAATACTGGGATTTCGATTTTGAAGTCAAATAACTTAAGTGAAGTATTTTGATGAAATAGTAATAAGCAATCAAATGACTGCGACTTCAGCGAATGCAATACTAAAGTATTGCAGTCTTTTACAGCTCTTGGCGCTGTGTCGTAGAACAAAATCATCGTGGATGCATATTCCACAAAAAACACATTATGTCAACAAAAACCTAAGGAAGAGCCGGAATTTCGAAAGACTCCACTTACAAAAACCATAGCAATTTTGGACAAACGTTTTTTGGAGTGCCAAATGCAAGTTAAATTTATTTGTATCCGATGGAAAAGTGTATGTAAGGCGTCCTCCAATCAAAGAATTGCAGAAAAAGTAAACGCTTCAGATCATAAAGCATGGAGGAGAGGTAGTAATGGTCTGCAGTGCATTCTCTTAGCTCGACGTTGGTCCATTAGTTGTATAAGGGTCGACTCTTGATAAAACAACATCAACAGGCTTATAAAAACATATAACATTTTTTTCATACAAACCAGTAACATATGATTTCTAACACTACAACGATCCTTAGCATACTCCGTGGGGAGTAAATCAATAGCTTACAGATAACAAAATTAATATTTTGGAATGACCCGCGCAAAGTGGGCCGACATCGAAAGATCATTAAAAGCCAAAAAATCAAGAAATATGCTGAAGAGCTTTTCGAAAACATTAAGGAGGTCTGGTCAGTGTGCTGCACTACTGTGCGAGGGGTCCCAGGTTCGATCCCCGGAAAACACAAGTTACATCTTAAGGTTTTTTCCACTGCGCCACCCTCTCGCGAACGTCTGACAAACATCCGAGAATCTAACTGTCCTGAAAAAGCTTCTCAAATCAGCCGTTTGACTCGGCATAAAACTGGAGGTCCCTTGCATTCGTCCCAAAAATAAAAATTCACAAAACAAATGGTTGTGAGAAGCTACTCCTAAGGTGGCTATACCTACAGACCTGCTGCGCCAAATTTATATTCATATAAATAAAATGAATAAATAAATAAATATTTATAAGATGCCGGATTTTAGGGGAAAGTCTTCAGAAAAGATTGACTGCTGTTTCAAAAAAGTAAAGGATTCCACTAAATATTGGTAATTTTTATAAGTTTTGGAAACGGGAATTTTACATTTTTTGTTATTCTGTGGCAAACTCGAATATGAGTTAAAATGTTTCTGAATTTTTTTTTTTTTTTTTTAAATATCTACTAGATTTATATATTTTAAAAAATGCTAAAAGTCATATCACATAGCTACATGTTACTTATTTCTTCAATCTAATAAAACTAAAAAAAAAATGGAAAATAGTAATTGCGTTTTCCATAACTACGAAAAATGGGATACGTACGGACAACGAAGTGCTCCGCGAGGAATTTCTATCCAGAAAAGTGCTCCGCTACCAAAAAAGATTGGGAACCGCTGGTATAGCACATCGGATAAATGGCCGCCACAGCCCAATGGCGTTAAATCGCAATGTCTGGCTCTGGGTGGCCAATTCTGATCGAAAAAACGGCCGATTATACGATTAGGAAATGACTGATGCAGTAATTGAATTGTTCCTCTGGCAGTATGGCACCGCATGTTGGTCACATCGATATCTTGTAATTTAGGCACTTTAAACTGGGTTATCATGTCACGATAACGAACACCATTAATTGTTACTGCCTGACCAGCCACAATCTCGAAGAAGAATAGTCCGATAATGCCTCCAGCCCAAAATCTGCACCAAACAGTCACGCGTTGTGGATGTATTTGTTTCTCAACAATTACTCGCGGGTTTTCTGAACCCCAAATGCGAAATTTTGACGATTAACGAAGCCATCAAGATGAAAATAAGCTTCCTCCATCACCGAAGACGATTTTGTTCGAAAATTGCGGACTGTAGCTGATAAACCTTCATTCAACTGTCACCTGTCACATTCTTATATTTTCTGCTGTTGGCATCACTGTGCTATTAAATGGAGGAAAATTCAAATTATGCGTGAATTATGGGACACCCTTTATAATGTATATTATATTGTTTATAGGGTCTTTCATTAAGAGTGATAGGATTTTAATTTTAAGTCAAACAACAACGGTTTTATATGCGAGTTTGGTTTTTGCTTTATTTTGAAGTTTGGATAGTCCATTTGGAACATGGTCGGAACAAGTGTACACCTCAGCTTTGTTTAATTTGACGCAACCGATCGCTACAGTTTCACCCACAACTGAGCTCGAACCTATTTTCTAATACATCATTTCTAATCGATGGGAAGTGTCAAACGCTGCATGATGAAAAGTAAACAAGTTACAGTTTTATATTTTGGGACATTTTAGATTTCTGTTTTCTGCTGTTAGATTTGTTTAATGAATCCCTTGCTAAGGAAATATTTTCAGACGAATGGAAGGTGTCTACAATAGATCCAGTCTATAAGTCGGGTTCTAGACATCTTATTTCAAATTACAGATCAATTACAAAACTCGGTTATTCGAAAACTATTGGATAACATTGTAAAAGATAAGTTTACCTACGTCATCAAATACCAACATGGTTTTTGGAAGGGTATATCTACTGTCTCCAATTTAGTGGAATTTACGAATTTCTGCGTAATGTCTTTAGAAAGTCATAAACAAGTACTTGTTGTGATTTACACTGACTTCGTAAAAGCGTTCAGCAGACTTAACTTAGGGCCGTTTGCTGATACGAATCATACAGATTTAAGTTCCACCTAAACTCTTATGTGACAGTTTATGCCTTACAAAACGCCTATAAGCGTTTAAGTAGAACTTAAATCGTTACGAGTCGTATTAGCAAACAGCCCTTAGTAACTCTTTTAGAAAAACTAAATGCATACGGCTTTTGTGGTTCATTGCTGCAATGGTTCAATTCTTATCTACATGGCAGGGTACAATATGTCGTTATTGGGGAGTATTTCTCTAAGGAAATCTTATTTACCTCTGGTGTTCCAGAAGGAAGCCATTTAGATCCGCTGTTATTTTTACTTTTTATTAATGATAGCTGGGGCCGAATCGTTTCTTCCGTGAACGCAAAGCAAAAACAAATTCCGTCACGTATTGCTCGTTTACGGAAGAAAAGATTCGGCCCCTGACTTACTAAAATATTGCTCCTGCCATTATGATGTATGCATGCAGATGATTTAAAATTGTTTTTGAGGATATCAACAATAAATTACTGTTTACTCTTACAGGAGGACTTAATGCTTTCTGTTCATGGTGTAGTTCAAACGACTTGTTGTTAAATATCGACAAGTGTGCTTCAATAGAACATTTCATTATATTTTTCCACAATATTTTTTAAACATTGCCCAAATAAAAGTAGCGAATGATTGAAAAGATCTTGGTGTAATTTTTGATGCAAAGTTAAGTTTTCACCTACACATAACCTAAATAGATTCAAAAGCGAACTCTATTTTAGGTTTCACTAAAAGGAACTCTGCAGATTTTAAAGATCCTTACACCCTTTAGGCATTATTTTGTAGTATTGTACGCTCTGTACTGCTTTAAATATTCGCTGAATTCGAAGTGTTCAAAAAATCCTAAAATATGCTTTACGTCACTTATTTTTCAATAATGACATTAAAGTTCATTGATGTCATTCGAAATGCCTTTTACTTGGAATTCAAACTCTTGAATCGAGAAATGTTTAATGTTGGGTTTATTCGTGATATTTTATCTGGAACTGTCGATAGTGAGAATTTACTAATGTGTTTGAATTTGTATGCTCCTTCTAGACCACTGTTATTTCAAAGTGGCCAAACTACAGCTTATGGTCAGTGTGAACTTATATCTATGTATATTAAAATGTTTAATTTGATCTGTTTTGAATAAATATATTTTTGCCCAGACATATTTTTAAAGAGATATTAATTTCTCTATCACTCATTGAATTTTATTTTTAATATTTATGTAATTAATACTACTATATTACAAATCTTAAATGTATTTCGAAATCTTTTGATTGTAAATCGTAGATTGAATAAATGAAATGAAATCATCGGCCTGGCCGATGCTTTGATACCCTCCATTGCACACAAGTCATGCAAAATGTTCGCCATGTGAGTTAGTAGGTTTGTACAAGAAAGGGTCTAATATTGGTTTTGCATGGCGCATGGGAGGTGCCAGAACTACATGACCGACATAGCCCATTTTCAATACCAACCTGAAGATGATAAAAAGAAGTCCTTATTCAAAATTGTATATCTCGAAAACCGACAAATCGATTGAGTTATTTACAGACAATCTTAGGTATTGGTCCGGGAGCGTTCCCGTGAAGATTGGTCAAAATTATACAACGGGGCTCTCTCTCATACAAAAAACATCTTCTATGGGGTGAAACTCGATGACGTTATAACTCGATAACCGCTGGGTCGATTGTATTTCTGCTTACGCAGAAAGGAAATTCCAAGAAAATCGATTTATTCTCATTTTTCGCATTTTACGAAATAACATTATTAGACATATCTAAGACCTAAGCAATACAATTCCTGTGCACGGGCAAAGGAATTATATCTATATCATCATATATATATATCATACTAGCTTTTGCCCGCGGCTTCGCTCGCGCAGTCCTCAGGATTTGGACACAGAGATTTCTTCACAACCAGTTAGTTGCCTCTTTTATATTTATATATCGTGCAGGAAACCTACCAAAGAAAGTCTTAAGCAGTAATTAGTATCTCTGAAAAATATTTCTAGCGCCCTATTGGAGAAAACAGTTCAAAAATTATATAATCAATATTATTTTGTTGTATCTGGCATCTCAACACAGAACATACTATAGCAGACTGAGCCACTATCTACGGGACATATTTCTTAGCTGGCGAATTCACCGATATGATGAGCAACATTTTTAGACTAAGGTGGAACTCTTACTTTTTAATTATATTCCACACCGCCCAGATCTTCCTATACTGTGCAACATACCGGAAAGATCGTGAGGATGTGTACCACTTTCGACGAACGGTTCGTGAGTTAAGAAAAGGGTCCCTTTAAATGGGTTCATCACCAATAACTCGGGCCCCAAGCTGAATTTCCAAAATAGGAAAGATTTATTATCTTTATTTTTTTAATAGACTACATAAACCGAGTTTGAAGTCAATCGGATGAAAAATAAAAAATTGCCCATACAAACTTTGGCCCCCCTTTTATCCCTTTAGGGGTAAAATTTCAAAATATCCTTCCTTATTCCTTGTATACATCAAAATTTCAGCTTTCTAGAGCAAAGGGTTTGGTTGGGCTGTGCGTTGATGATCAGTGAGCGGTAAACTTCATTTTTATATATATAGATAAGAAAGTTGGTGCGTAGCGTATGTAAGTCCGATAATTGCCGCTGAACCACTGAAGCTATCCGCCTTCATTCCTATTAAAAAAACAAATAATTTGACAAAAATATTAAAATAAATCTTGAAATATTTAAAATAACAATAACAGAACAATTATAAATACAATTTATAAATATAAATTAGATTTCATTATCGATGTATAAAAGAAAAGGCTAAAGATTCAAACGTATTCTGATATTAATAACATTCTATACTTATAAACTGATATTAAAAAATGGGGGTTTTCAGTTGCATTCGTTAATAACTTGAATAGTTTCCTGCAAATAGTTAGTGATTGTTTTCCAAAATTAGTTTTTGCGGTCGAAATGTTGGGCATACACTTATGATGTGAAAGCAATCTTCTTTTGATTTCAAGTTATAGAGCGTACAGAATTGATTAAAGCTTATAAGGGTTACCATTTAAAAAAAAGAAACTCACACCTTGCTTTGAATATAAAGGATATTTCATCATAACTTATTTAGTCGTGGAAGTAGTTTCTCTACAGTTTAGATTAAAATTAAGCTGTCCGCATAACAACCTTCTTTCAGATTACCGAGCCTTTATGATTATCGCATCTCGAATAGAGTTTTCATTTTTCTGAATAATGCTGTAAAGTTGGAGTTTCAAATTACGTAGGTTATTCATTTCAATATGTAACGATTCTCCATACGTGTTACCAGTCCTTATTCCTCAGCTCATACAAAAACAGTTTTTTTCGTAAGCCTGGTATCTTCATAATGGTTGGATCTCGATTATGAAGTCTTGACTTGAGTGTGTTCGTAAGGAGTTTTTGTAGTCCAGTTTCCAAATATATAGCGTAACTATAGGCGTATTTTAAAAGAGTTTTTTTATAAAGTTCCTATGGAATTTTTCGATTTCTTCCTGTTCATATGCCCCCAAACTTGAGAAGCATACCTAGCAAAGAGTTGATTTAACAAGTGAATTAAATACCTTCTACTTTGTAGATAAAACTATTTTTTTGTTTGAGAACACATTTTTTCATGAAATGTTAAGCGAGCTTCGAGAGCTATTGGCCTTTTCGGTTAGGTGTTTGTTGAAATTTTAAGCTGGATTCTGTTTCTCTCCTAAATATTTAACCTCTTTAGCTGTTCCTAGAAGATGGCCATCGTATTTCTATTGCCTTTCTATTTGAACTCTTATGGATCGCGCAAAGACCATCATTTTCGACTACTCTGTATTAATTAATAATTGTCAGCCCCCATCTTTTGCAGTAACATGAAAAGTAAATATTAATGGTAGAATATGCAATTCTTACTCCTACGGAGAGAACATCTACTATGTCGTTTATAAACAAAGAAAACAACAATGCACTGAGCGTGGTACAACCTTGTTTCACATTCACACCAGTATTTGTTCCAAACCATTCTGAATAGGTTGTACCATCCCACAATGCTGCTTTTGTATCCGTGTACATTTCCTTGTTCACCCTAATGAATTTTGAAGATATGCCAAGTTCTGAGAGCTTATAGAAAAGAGCATTTCTGTTAATCAGGTCAAAAGGCCATTTTAAAATCTACAAAATATGAATACACTTTTTTGTTCCTGGCATATGAAAAATTGAGTATTATTTCGGGCATATGGCTTACGTGGCTATTCCTGACGAAGCGTATTCTAGACGTCCGATTGTGGATCACTTTTTATTACATTACTAACCTTTTTTTTATTTGGTAACTCACTGAGAGTTATTACATTCGACATTGATATTTAGGTCTTGCTTTGAGATATGTTTATACAGTTGTCCCAGTTAAGAAGGACAATCCTTTAAGGGTAGATTCCTGAAGTTATGCCGAACAAAAAATTGTATGGCAGAGGGGGGGGGGGTCTATTTTCATCGATCATCGTATTTCCCGTTATAGCCCATCAAAGAATGTAACCTCTAATTTGGAGGTGTTACCATTTAAAACGCTATAACTTCTAAACTATTATGGCTAAAAAATAGTTTTGTACATTTTGAAAATACAATTTAGAAGCGCATACAAGTCTTATGCACTTTGGCTACAAAAAAGGTATGGCTCCTTAAACTCAACATTTTGAAATTTTGTTGTTACATTTTTATACCCGGTACCACACTATGGAGAGGGTATATTCACTTTGACATTCCATTTGTAACGCACATAAGGAGGCGTTGTAGGTATGACAAACTATATACATTATTGATCAGCATCACTTTCTTAGTCGATCTAGCGACGTCCGTCTGTCCGTCCGCACGATTACGTCCGTAATTTAAGAGCTATCGACTAGAAATTGGGTACGTAAGCTTTTATCCACCTCAATGAGGCTAAGTTCAAAGATGAGCATGAAAGATGATCGGATGAAAACTACTACTCCCTCCCATACAAAAATATCGGATTTATATTGCTTTTTGATGTTAAAAATTAAATTTAAATAGCTACAGTAACGATAGCAAGTTTAAACTTTGGACATATTGTTTTAATAATATTTAAACATTTTTGACAAAAAAATAGCTTTTTAATACTAAATTATTTTTTTATAGTACCGGGTATTTGAGCTTCGGCATAGTCGAAGATAATTGTCCTACAGGTTTTACTTAAAATGCTTTTTTCTCAAAATGTTTAAATTTTTATTTTTTTTATGATATTTTTATCCTTGAGAAATTTTCTAAAAATTTTGATAAGCAACTTTTTTACGTACGATCAACAGAAGTTGTTGTAAAAGCCGTTTTTTGCCAAAAAAAATGGTCAAACAAAATTAAGTCAGAATAATAAACTAACGTAATTATAAGCGGAGTAGCGCAGTGGTTAGTGTGCTGGACTACTGTGCGAGGGATCCCAGGTTCGATCCCCGGAAAAACGCAAATTACATTTTAAGGTTTTTTCTACGGCACCTCTCGCGAACGTCTGACAAACATCCGACAGTATAACTGTCCTGAAAAAGCTTCTCAATTCAGCCGTTCGGACTCGGCATAAAATTGTAGGTCCCTTCCACTCGTCTCAAAAATTGAATCTCACACAAACGAATGGTTGCGGAAAGCTAGGCCTAGGGTGTCTACCGCCTGTTGCGCCACCTATTTATTTATAATTATAAGCAATGGTTGACAGTTAATTGTCGAATATGAAAAAAAAGCTTAACATTGATAAGTTGATCTCCACAAAATGTATTCAAAACGGTTCTGCCATGGAAACGCTTCGTTGGCAAGATAGGAGTCCATCGCCGATACCCAAATCGTAGTAGTTCCCAGAACCAGGATTCACAGAACGCTCCAGAGTAATAGGTTACACCCTTTCAATTTAGCACCGGTACGGACACTTCCTCAAGAACATTCTGTGGACTGACGTCTGACTGTGACAAAAAACTGCTTGTACTACAAATTCTGTTGATCGTATGTAAAAAAATTAAAGTAGATCTTCCTTAAATTAATTTTTAAAAAAAATTCTCAAGGATAAAAATTTCATAAAAAAATAAAACGGGAAATACGGTGAAAATAGGGGGGGCCCCTTCCATACAATTTTTTGTTCGGCGGAACTTCAGGAATCTGCCCTTAAAGGATTATACTGCTTAACTGGGACACCCTGTATATTCCAACTCATTGATTTTTATTAGTTTTTAAATCGTATGTACCTAAACGAACATACTAAAATAATTTTTTTTTTCAAAGCAGATGACGACTTGATTTTTCTTTTGACATGACATGATGGTAGAACGTCTTCGTTGACCATGTATCTGTCCGTAAGATTTTGTATTAACGAATCTATGCATCTCTAAAATAGGCTTCAGTAGAAGAGGTTTCTGGATTGGAACGCGTTGTTTGTTGAAGTTCTTGGGACTTTTAATTCAACTTCAAATAAGTTCTCGGCACGTTGGGATTCGGATAAAATGAAATGAAATGGATGAAAAGTGTTACGTCTCTTTAAACGGCTTAGAAATAAAAGCATAACTTAACGTTATAAAATTCAATGTTTAATATTTCATATTTTATATTAAGAGTTACATAACATAGTGTATTAATTATTTCAAGTAGTTGTGTCGATAACGAGAGCGGGTAGCGAACTGCCATATAGGTAATTACACGTTGGTGAAGAAGGTACATTATGTGGAAAGTACATGATGGACTAGTGTTGTCGTTGTGTCAGGTTAATACTCTTCAAAAAGCCTCTCTGAAAAAATCTTCGGAATTTTCTCTGATGTTCTTAAGAGAATTCAGAACTTCTTTTGTGCGGTCGATAGCAGAAACGAAATCTAAGGATTTGGTCTGTAGGAAAACTGATAAGGGTAGCGTTAAATTGAATAGTTTTTCGCAAAAGTCATTAATCGGTATACTCCTAAAGAACGCAGAATAATTGTTTCGATTTTTAGGTCTGCGCAAACCAACGCGAAAGCGGGAAATGAATGCATGGCTATGGCGCTTTCGCATTTTCGCGTTGGTTTCAGCAGACCTTTTTGCGGAATAATTCGACGGTGGTGTTGGCGCAACGCGGAGCGGAGTGCCGGAACGAGCTCGCCCGTCTGAGCGAGCGCTTCAGGGTCACACTTCTGTGGGTTCCAGGCCATAGTGACATAACAGGCAATGAGCGTGCGGATGAGCTGGCCAGAAATGGCTCAGCACTACACGCCTCGCTCTCAACGAGGGTCCACATTCCGCTAGGAGCGGTAAAGGGACAAATACATTCGCATTTTCTGCAGATAGCCAATTCCCGATGGTCGCGGTTGACAAACTGCGTCATATCAAGGAAGATATGGCATACCTACAACCAAAACAGAACAAATAACCTACTACACAGAAACAGAACCCGCCCAGATATCGCCAGAATCACGGCAATAATCACGGGGCACTGGCCAATTGGAGACCATGCGGCCAAGCTAGGTATCCCATACAACCCGCATTGCCGCAGTTGCGGTAATACAAATGAAAAAGAAACTCTCTCATTTTCTCTGCAAATGTCCAGCTCTAGCGAGAGCCAGACTGCGCGCACTAAACCAACCATTCTTCGACGACCTTAGCGACATCTTGGGCAAAGGGATACAGGATCTTATCCGTTTTCTCAATTCCACAGGTTGGCTATAGGCACCGACCGGACCACATCCTAAACTATCACCAAAAATAGGTCACGAGTCGTGGTAACAAAACGGCACATCTTAGTGCTAATTGGGTTCAAGGTGAACCGTCACTGCTACCTACCTACCTATCTACCGACCAGACGAAGTGCCACGCAATTGGGCTTCGGCGGTGTTTAAAGAGCATTTTTGTGATAGACCGTAAGATGTTCCCAAAGTCCATCAACTGTTAGCTGTTAACCGCCAAGCAAACCTACGCTCAAGCCATCTCTAAGCTGATATCTCCTTTTTAGCGATTTTCATTGGCAAGATTGAATAATTAAACCGTTCCAGGGTTTTTTTTTAAGTCACGAGTTTATGTCAACAATCCTCAGAATCTTGAATCTTGTTCTCAAAGAGAACATCAGTCTATCAGTCAAGAATGCGAGAACCTATCGCCGAAGGTTCTGGCAAAGAGTGATGGAAAATGTCATAATATCGAATGGTCATCAATTCTACCGACGGCCACTTAACCGTTTTATTTTCTCGACTAAATGGAAATAAATTTAAGACATCAAATAAACATAATCTAAAAGCATTAAAGAATACTCTACAAACGTGGCAATCAGATTAATGGAAGGGAAACACTGGAGAGAAGGCAACCGACTGGACACGCGAGCATCCTTCTACCATCGATCCTCTTGCCCATTATTATCTACAGATTACCTGCCTTCGAAAATCAACTTCGAAAAAGGCTTCACCCATGAAATAGCGGGCAGGAACCAATGGGATTCACCAAATGTCCTACACGACAATCACTGTCAATATTCACAGACAGTTTCAAGACACTGGATGGAGTTGGCGCCGGCCGGGGTCTTTTCAGAAGAACTGAATCTGAGAATGGATGTCGTCATATACATTGATAGCCAAGCTGCAATCAAATGTCAAATCCCTAATATCCAGCGAAATCAAATGTAAGGCGGTGGAAGATTGCGCCATATCTCTTAACGAGATAGCTGGACAGTACAACCTCACCCTCTGCTGGGTTCGTGGTCTCTGTGACATCCCAGGGAACTGTTCAGCAGACGAACTAGCAAGGTTAGGCTCCTCTGGCGTGGATAGTATAAGTCTGCATAACGTCTATGCACAAATTTCCCACGCTGAACAAATAATTCACACGGACGCAGCAATCAGAGAAAGGTTCAGATGGTAACATCTAGGATACTGTGGTACTGAGGCTCACCTGGCCAGCTTTGGATACAAAAAATTCCAAGGAGCTTCTTCGACTTAAAAGATCCAGCTCCAGCATCTCCAATGTCGTTAATGACATCTCCGGGCACTGCATATTAGGTAGACATGCGCAAAGGCTCGGTTTGCCACAGAATGACTTCTGTAGAAGCTGCAGAGATTAAGAGGATGAGTCCATCACTCACTTTCTTTGCAGTTGCCCTGACCTGGCCAATTTAAGGAATAAGGAAGGCCCACTTAGGAAATTATTTTCGTAATGATCTCAGTGATCAGTGAGAGGCAATACCAGCGCCATACTTAGCTTTATAACCGGTAGCAAATGGTTTGCATGAGTAGCCAGAAAAGGAACAGCTCCCCAAAACCCAGTGGTACCTATGTACAATCACCGAGAGCCACTTTAAACTCGCTAACCTCATTCTTATTTAAAGTCGCAATAACAAACAAACCGTTGATCAATTTTATCATATGTCATTTTGTTGGGTACAATTTATATTTTGCTGCGACTCTAAATCCGGGATTGACTTATATAGACCAGGCACGAAGCGTCCATATATTGAAGGGAAGCAGTGCTTCCGTAAGAATTTCAAAAAAGAAATTCATAGCAAAGAATTTATTTATTCGAAATTACAAAAAAAATAGTTTTAATAAATCATATAAATAAAACACTTTTTTCTCCTAAACTTACCCTTAACATACTCGAAAGCCTTATTGAAAATGAAGAAGATTGGAACACTGAAGCTATTGTTTTATCGAAAGGTCTGATATATGGTTTTACTGATAGTAAATGTACCTACATATTTTTCTTTTTTATTTTTTCAATGAGTTTTTTCTACAAAGTGCAATTTTAATTAAAATTCTTCAATCAAAGTCCAGCGATGTTCAATATTGTCTACTCTAAATCAAGTTAATAAATTCGAAAACAGTGTTTCTAATCTACTTGAATAAACAAATTTCGATTCTTTTTGGACAAAATTGAATGCAAACGAGAATTTGGCAAATTTCAATAGGAATAGGCGTTCTGAAATCAACCTTTCAACAAAGTAACAATTTAAAGATCTTTTAACTACAATTGTCGACTAACCCCCAGTTTCACGGTATCAGTTTAAACTACACATTCAGTTTAAACTTCAGTTCAGCAATTAATTCGGTTTCACAGTTTTGTTTAAACCTTGAACCGAGTTCATTCTGTAGTTTAACTTAAACGATAAGTCATCAATGAAATCGATATTCGGTTTAGTTCCCTGTCATGTTTTGAATTTTTGAAACTTTCGGAAACAGCATTGTATGAACATTTTAAAACCAATTTTCCTGTTAATTTACTCAATAATTTACATAGCTCATACCCGGGATATTTGGACATTCCAGCGTTGAAAACAGAACTAAACTTGATTTTCGATGACGAGAATTTTACGTCAAAAACTGATCTTAAAGAAATACTAAGACTTTTAATCAGTAGATACTGATTTGGATAAAAGTTTCACTGAATAAATTAAGCTTTGTAAACTATTGTTGACTTTCCCCGTGACAAAAGCATCTGTAGAGAGATCATTTTCAGGACTTAAAAAATTACTTATGAAATAAATGTGGACAAGAAAGGTTGTCAAATTTAGCCCTTATTTCGATTGAAAAACCACTGTTAAAAGAAATACAAGCCAAAGGGAAATTTTATGACCAAATATTGGATAATTTTGCTTAAAACGAAAGAAGAATTAATTTAAAGTACAATTTTTTAAATAATTTATATTATTATTTATTATAAATTCTATACATAATTCTTTTTTTATTGTGCAATTAATACGAAACGATCTCGAGCCAAATTATTATTATGAGTAGATCATAGATAATTTTTCTTAAAAAAAGTTGTATTTAATGTACAAGACTTAATATATTAGGTAGGTATATTGTTTTTTTATTTTTATTATTTTGTTTTTAATGAGTTTTAAAAATATTTTTTTATTATACCTACCATTTTGGCCTTTAATAATTTTAATAAAGCGATATTTTCTTGAATAAAGGACTTTTCATTTTAAATTTAAAGTTGAGTGCTTCCGCTTCCCAAAAAGTCACTCTTCGTGCCTGATATAGACATGACAGCATAGCAGAAAAATTCATTTTTCCTTTATATAAGTAGGTAAACTATAATTTAAAAGAAAAAAAATAAACCCAAACCCAATCCACACTTCTTAATCACAAAAAGTCCAGCATTTACTATTTACCTATATCATAAATGTGTACAGTATACAATATGCTAGTACATGAGTATGGTGAACACCTGCCTGAAATATTGTGTCATTATTTTTTGTACCAGCTACGGAATCCTTTTTCGCATGCAATTATATTACTGTTACTGGGCTGGCAAAAATTCCCCGAATCATATCAGGCGACCCTCAAATTTTTACCTACGTGGTGTTCGGTCGGTTTGTCTTTTACACCCCCTAGACTGGGCATTAACATACGCGATCTAATAAAAATGTGCGTCATAAAATCACAGGCAAGTACAACAGGAGAAGACGAGAAGAACCACCGAACGAAGAATGAAACAACAAAAAAAGGTCAAAAGAAAAAACAAGGTAAAACGAAAATTCAAGATGTCTACCACTTCAAATTATTATACACATTATTATTCTTGAAAGATATCTCGACGTGTTGTCGTTTGTCGTCGCCTCGCGCGGCGTAGGTTCGCTGTAAATATATACATATTTATATGTATAGTCGTACATGTAGGTATGTTTGCGATAAACGCGAACAAGAAGACCACCGGAAAAGGGATGAAGACAACTCACCACAGAAGTTGAAGGCGATGATGAGCTAAACAGTGACGCAGATGATAATGATGTTACATATTATGGCAAAGACGAGGCAAAGGCAACGCCACCTATCCAGAGATAATATCTTCGATGAATTATCTATCTAATCGATATATCTATAGATATATACAATTTTCCAAGTAAATTAATTAGCAGACTCTTTGAAATAAATATAAATGAACGAAAGGGTATCAAATATCAATAACCTAAATTTAGTAGTAGAATAGGTAATCAGAGTTCTGAAGTTTCTCCCCGTATTTCGACGGAGAACAAACAGTTTTCAAGCTTTTTCCTATTTCTATGGCAGAGATTTCGCTTTGTCAGCCATTTGACGTGTATTGTGTACTCGTACATGTGGTTTTTGTGTTTCTCTTTTATTTCCTTTTCTGCATGGGTGGGTATGGGTAATAAATAGGGAAAATAAAAAAAAGTGATCGTAGTCGAATGTGGGGGAATGAAAACGAATGACGAAGACGATGATGATGAAATTTGGAAAAAAGAAAAAAATGCCAACAGCAGCTGCTCTGCTACCGTGATACAGAGATACAAAGGGATACAGATGCAGACAAAGAGTAGGTACTGATGTTTAAAGAGAAAGTGGGAGTAAGACGAAGGACATCTTAGTGATTGATCTTCTTTGCTTTGCTGGGTCTTGGAATTGGGACTTTGGGAGGACATACACCATGTGGTCAACTGGGGGTATTTTGTATGTATATAATGCATTACACATATGAACATGTAGATACATATTATATTTGTTCATCAATTTTCCAAACATTTTAAATTCTGCTGACTGATTATGTAGGTACCTACCAGAAGTCAAAAAAAATTACCTTGCATGAAGCTCACATAAGAGTGAGAAATAAATTTTTTTGTTCTTTTAATTTAAAGGGGATTTCAAATCCTGGAGCACCAGGCCAATCCCGGTCCATTGTAATTTGTAGTAGATATAATGCATTGCGCTGAAACTTAAACCCTTTTTAAATTTCTCGTATAGGTAGTAAGAGAAAGATATTGTTTTCGTACAAAATTTCGAACTCGAGATTTTGATCAATTCTGATAGGTATTATATGATGATAGGGGAACTCAAAAAAGTGGGTCTCGCAATTCTGTCCGTCCGTATGTCTCTCTGTCCCATCCCTGGGGAATCTAAACGCCTGGACGGATTTGTTTCAAACTTCGTATTTAGTGTGGGCTAGGAGGCGTTTTTTACGAAATATTAAACAATTTAGATTTTTTCAAAAACAGCTCTAACGATTTGAACTAAAATTGATAGTTGAGTTAATGTAGGCATGATTAACATGACTGCATACACAGTTTTTCGCTAAAAAGTCCAGCAACGGCAGTTTTGAAAATTGACTTTTTCTCGAAAACGGTAAAAACGGTTTTAAAAAACGTATTTTTAAGGTACTATTGTCATTTTTAATTAGATCGCAAACTCAGTTTTTCTCTCAAAAGACTGCGTCCTTTGATATCCACCGAAGTCCCTAATAATAGTACCTACTTTAAAAACCTGCTCATATCTCGAAAACGCTATTTTCGATTATGATAAATATGTAACTGGCAAGTAATGCTTAAATCCATAGTAATACGATTTGCTCAGTTTTGAGCTAAACAGTGTTGCAAAACAGTGTTTTTTGAACCATGAATGCGTCCTTCGATTTCCACCACAATCGCTAAAAATGGTATTTTAAAAACTGCTCATATCTCGATATCTAACGCTATTTTCGATTTGGATGAAAATGTAACTGCTAGGTAATGTTTATATCCTGAAGAATACGTCGTACTCAATTTTCAGCTAAACAGTTTAATAACAGTGCTTTTCAAATTCAAAGTTGTAACATTTGTCAGCATAATTTTACAAAAAAAAAACGCTCTAATGAATTTGATCAAAATAATATTTAAGACAACATAAGCATTCTAAACATGATCACGTACTTAGTTTTTCTCAGAAAACTCGAATATAGCCGTTTTATGATTATTTCTCAAAAATGACTACCCAAATTCTGATCACAACTGGTATATTTTTGCAAAGCCCAAAACTTCAGTGGCAATATAATTCGAAATTCATCGCCTAGTTGCCACTTCAAGTGTCAGTTCGGGGTGAAATTTGAAAGTAATAAAGTGTTGTAGTTAATATTGTATGTTTATGTAGTAGATACCTATGTATTATGTTTTTAATTAACAAGGGATCAGTTACTAAACCTGAGTGCATCTTGAGTACGTATGGTTTTTAAACGTGAAATTTGCTGAAATGACTCTGAGATTCTGCGAGATTCGCAATGAACGAGAAAGTTTCGTGCGACCCAGTCGTGCAAATTTTTTTTTTTTGTGTAGTGGTGGAGAAACTCAGATACCTACCTACCTAAACCTAATTCGTTTCTCTTTAACTGTGATCGGTTCGGTGGTAGAGCCAATGTTGTAGGCATATGCGAAACTGGCAAATGTATAGCCAACCAACTTATCAAAGCTATTGTATAAAGCACCTGGATAAACGAATCACCAAATTCATTCATTATAAACGCAATGACGAGTAGAACGCCAAACTTAACTCACTCTATAATCTATAGGCATATCTAAACCTTTGTTCCAAGTACATACTTTCTAAAAGTACCTAAATGAAAACTATTTTCACATAATTCATAGGCAATATGTAAAAAAAGTTTACAAAATGCTAATCATTTGAAAAAACAAAAACAACCCAAATCATTTACTATTAAAATGTTTATATTTTTACGTCAGTTTTGCGCTTTTGACTTGGCCAACATTTTAACGAAGCAAGCCCTTTTAGGTACCTCCTTTCTTGAATAAGGATCTATCACCCCAGGTTGCCAATCGCTGGGTGTTTCAACGGCACAGATCCATTTAACTAATCTAAATCTAAATCTTTTTCATCTAGCGCCTTGAGCAAATTTACCCGGCTTTCACCCACTACGGCCGATTCGGCTACTCTAGGGTTTGATTGCAAATGTGATTTCATCTCTACAGTGTGACTATTTTCCGCTCTGCTCAAAGCGATGGATCTATCTATCTGGCCTGTTCTGGATTGAAGAAGTCAGAAAAGTGTATCCTCCATCTGCGAAAAAAGAAGAGAAAATTGATACGTTATTTGGTGTAACGTAAGTTTTCGTAGAAAAATGTAAAAACAGAGTATGAAAAGTTGTTGATGCAATAGTTATATCTACTACCCAATAATAAATTGAGTGATGATTTTGAAAAAAATATGGATGTTAAATTATTTACTATCCTACGAAATCAAATTATATTAGCACAATCGGATCATAAAGACCGACGATATGAAGTAATTAAAAAGAGACTTGTGCTTAGGGCACTGCAATCAATCGGACTGTGCAAAATAAAAAAAAACGTTTTCGAATAGGCAGAAAAGTAAAATCTTGCCATTTTCGTAAATATATCAACCACAGCGCCACCTATCGGATCCAAATTTTTGAAAAAAATTAATTAAATAAATAAGAATTTTCGAAAAAAAGCGAACCCATCGCCACCTGGTATGGATGTCTAACATAAACAAAAACATTCCGGAGCATCACACGAACATATGGTGTGAATATAAGGAGGATAGCTTTAGTGGTTCAACCGCCATTATCAGACTTACGTGCGCACCAACGTTTTTTATATTAAGATTGTTTGAATCCTTAAATACAAGATGAGTCATCATTTCCTAGGTGCGCCATTACAAATGTTAATTTGGGCATTAACATTTTTTTCCATCATGATTTGAAAATTCCGTCGCCCCATTGTCGAATACAATTTGGCCTCTTTTTATATGCACCCCATGCAGAGACTTTTATGTCATTACTCGCGGATTTTCAGTGGCCTATAGCCGCAAATTTTGTTTGTTCACAAAGCCCACATACCTATGTATACAAGAAAATGGTCCTCTTCATTCATAATTATTTTTGGCGTAAAATTGTCCACTTCGTTGTTGGAATTCATCAGGAGGGCGTTGCTACAAAATGACTGACGAATTTTTTATATAAAACACGTTCATTCCGAGTTATTTATATTGCTTAATTGGAAAAATTCTTAAATGTCAAGACCTAATTGACATTCGACGCCATTTATAAAGTCTATTTCACTTTGCGATAAGGTCATACCAGTCATACTCATACACTATGGTCCACCTTATAAATACACTTCAGAGTATTCTTCAACTTCAAACGTAGCTTGCTTATAATAACCAGCGTTCTATACAATCCACTATAAGTACACGCTCTTCTGTGATATTAAAAATAATTCTGAGCCTATTAGGACAAGCTGGAACTTAAAATATAGGTACCTAGGAGATACATGCATGCTTGAAGTTTCCCCTACAATAAAATTTAAAAGTAGGTACACCCAAACATTTTAAATAAAGGTAGTTTTTTTAGAAGCTTTCCTATAAGTTTAGAATGGAATAGAACACATAAAAATAATGCTAATGGCCAATGTATTGGCTTTACTGAAAAGATAATTTTATGCTATTAGTGTTAAAACATGATTTCGTTCATTTGGGTGCCGCGCTGGCTCAAATCTGGAAGCCAAATTATCGACCAATCGAGCAGCTCGGGTCGTATTTGGACGCGGCAAAAGTCGATTTTTGACTTTATCATCATATGGCTTTTTATAAGCTTCGGGCTTGAAAAGTTTAATTTTTCCCCATGCTAAGCGCCCGTAGGTGGGTAAACCCATTGTGTCCGTAAAGTGAAATATTGCATGTATCTTTTTCTTCTTTATTTGGGCATTCGGGATAAAAAAAAGCGAGCTATCGTATGGCAATATCTGGCTTTCATGATCGGAATCAGTTTGTGTGTGTATCTGCGTTTTGGCATGTTATCCCACCAATATTGCTACACTGCTACATGTTGCCCTAATTTTATTCTTCTGGTAATCATGACCTCTTGCCGGTTGGCTATCCGCCTAAAATAGAGCTTTTGCATCTCGTTGACAAATATGTCGATGGAAATCATTCCCTCTACAACGCAGGCTACTTCGTCCGAAATTGTTCAGAATGGGCCTATTCTTATTGCGCAGAGTCCGTGTCTATGCTGAAAAGAGCTTTATTCGTTGTAAGAGCTCCCTCCCATACCGAGGATCGTATTGACTACTCTGGATAGTGTGCTGGACTACTGTGCGAGGGGTCCCAGGTTCGATCCCCGGAAAACACACAAATTACATCTTAAGGTTTTTTCCGCTAAGCCTCCTCTCGCGCACGTCTGACAAACATCCGAGAGTTTAACTGTCTTGAAAAAACCTTCTCAATTCAGCCGTTCGGACTCGGCGTAAAATTGTAGGTCCCTTCCATACGTCTTAAAAATCAAAACTCAGACAAATGAATGGTTAGGAGAAGCTAGGCCTAGGGTGTCTACACGCCTGTTGCGCCAACTATTTATTTATTTACTCTGGATAGCACAATCTTCCTGTCGTATTCAGGACTACCGATATTTGGCCACAGCGATATCATAAGGGTAAGCGAAACCGTTAACCTTAACTTCTTGTATGTCAGCGTTAGTCACAGAGGTCCAAGAAGCATGCCTTGTCTGTCGTATTAACGTTGTAGTACTTAATCTTAATGCCATTTTGGTACCTCAACTTCTTGTCAGTAAAGTAGATTGTATCTAAAGATTCCAGACCAGAATCTTCTACTGTATGGCCGCATGTGTTGGGTCATCTGCAGTTTGTCCGCCATTATAGGTACATATAAATGTTCCAAATTTTAGAACTTTAGCTTCGATGAGTGTCGAGAAAGAACGTTTTGAATGTTTTTTTTTGTGCCACGTCCCTTTTGTTAGATATCACCTAGAACAAGAATATTATTATTAAACCAAAGAGGACCGAGTTGTTTCCTGAATAAGATCTTCCTTCAATTTGAAGGGCTGGACATTCACACATTATTATATTCAGCTGTTTCGTATGCAAGTTATATCTGGAGGCAGATGAAACTCTGGAAAGAAGACTAGATTCATTTTACATATTTAGATGGTAGATATCCTAAGCTATGAAGACCTTTAAGGTAACCTACGAAGTTTTTGATATCATACTTACTTACGACCGACACGTTCAATATTTAGACGCCATGAAGTTAGTTGTGTAGTATGTGCAAATATAACATTCCTGTTTAGCATCGACCTTGCTCTGAACCAATATGGGTGGCATAATAAAGGGTGTACCATAATTCACGCAAAATGTAATTTTGATAGAAAATACAGATTTTTAATTAGAAATTATTGATTCATAGAGTATACAGATTGGAGTTATGTATGGAATAGCACATCGGATAAATGGCCGTTTCGCATAAATGTGGATGAATTTCATTAATACACCCTTGACTTCAAAAAACCCCAAAGAAAAAAGTCCAATGGCGTTAAATCGCAAGATCTGGATGGCCATGAATTGTTTCTCTGTGTATATGGTATGTATGGCACCTTTTGTTGAAACCACATGTTGGTCACAAGCATATCTTGTAACTTAGGAACTAAAAACTGGGTTACCATGTCACGATAACGAACGCTAATTGTTACTGACTGACCGGCCGCATTTTCGAAGAAGATTGGTCCGATAATGCCTCCAGCCCAAAATCCGCACCAAACAGTCAGGCCCATTTCACACATACCCGGCTGCCGGATAACTGGTACCGGCTACCAGCTACCAAGTCGTTGGGACACATTTTTATGGACGGTTCCGGTTTGCAGGTGTTAACGCGCCCATAACAATGTATTCCCAACGACCGGGTAGCCGGTACCGGTTAGCCGGCTGCCGGGTATGTGTGAAATGGGCCTCACGCGTTGTGGATGCATTTGATTCTCAACATTTATTCTTGACTATTAACGAAGCCATCAAGATGAAAATGAGCTTCATCACTGAAGATGATTTTGTTCGAAAATTGTGGATTGTAGCTGACAAACCTTCATTATTTTTTAAAGCGCTCCATTTTTACTAACCTCGAACTGTCAGCTGTCATATTGTTATCTTTTTTTCCGTTGGCATCACAGTAGTACTATTAAATGGCGCAAAATTCAAATTTAGCGTGAATTATGGGACACCATTTATAACAATGGAATCCCAAGGCGACTGCAGATCCGAATATTGATAATAGTTTCACTACAACAACAACAATTAAATACAAACCCGAACCCGTCTGTCCTCCACAAACTTGTAGAACAGATTACAATTTTTGTGGAGATTAGTAAATAAGAGGCACTCTATCCACCAACCAGTAAGAGATGCCATCGAAAGCATCAAGGGCTCTACATAAGTTTTCGACGATGAGATGCACAACGACAATGTGAAGGCCAAGGAGATCATGAAAAAAAAAACAATCCGCGGTACTAATAATCAATTTTAGTGTCCAGGCTAACTTTTACGAAGTCACAATGGAATGGCGACAATTTTCATATAAAATTATTCATTGTGACCGTAGAAGATTAAAAATGATTATTGGTAAGGCCCAATGCCTCGCAGACATCCGCGTGGATTAAATCGAGAGTTGCGGGCTTTAAAAGAACCGAAATCCATTCTGCTCAAAGCAGTGGCAGAAAGCGTCCTCAATTACCTACGTAATTATATGAAAAATACACTTTGAAGCTTTGAATGATGCTCAGTGGGCACTAAGAACGCTTGTCCAAAAGTCATTTAAAAAAATTAATCCTTAAAAAATATGTACATAAAACAGTGTCTGAAATACTCTGTATAGTAGGTAGGTATCTCTTTAGGTAGGTACCTATATCATACACATTTTTGTAATTTATACCTATTTATTATGATTACCATTTTATACATACCTACTCAACAAATCTTCCTAATCCTACCTACATAACTACATAATATGGACATACATACCTACATCATGTGCTAAAAATGTAAATGCGATATACCTAGGCACATCAATATTAAATTGCAAATCAAAATGTATCTATCACTACCTATACCTACCTAAATAATTTAATCTAAAAGTATCTAGCTACTACTTTATTTATGGTGTACCTACCTATGTAGGACCAGTTTGCATACTGCTATATGAGAGTCCTAAATGTAAACCCTTGTTTTGACCTCATATTCTGACTTCAAAACCTATTTAGGCACCTAAAATGATATCGTCGATAAAACAAATCGCAATATCTATTGTGTATTAGATAGTGCTTTTTTATAGGCAGTACCATTATGAACTTAGAAAGTGGTTACATATTAATTAACCATATTTATGCAGAAGCGCTGTGCTTTTGTTTGAGTCTTAAACGCCAGTAATCCCAATTACATTCAATGAATTCAATCGAAAATCCCTCCAGAGCCCTATTTCGCTGCCAAAGTTGCCATAAAACCCTCATTAATTATCCTTTAAACCGAAAAGAAACCCAACAAAATGTGGGCGAACAGAAAAAAAAGCCAAACGCATTTTTTACTGTTTCTGTTCTGCTCGCAATCAAGAGGTTTATGTCAGTTCTCTGTTCTCTCTTTACTTCCATTTCCATCGCCATCCATTCACTTTTTCCATGCTTGCGGCGCGCTCTCAAAAATCGCGGCCATTTTATAATTTGAAAAAATACCCACCGATGCCGCTCTCGCAGACCACACACACTAGCGCACCACTCTATTCTTCATTTCGTGTACGTACACGAAATTAGATCTACTCGATGACACCGTGTTGCTGTCAAAGAACAAATTTAAGAGAGCGTTCGCTCTTTCGACAACACCAACTACATTTGAAACGAATCGACCGACTGAATTGCGCGTATGTGGTGACATTTTCCCGTCTTCACGTTTAGTTTTATTTTCTACCCCTCATTGAACGGGTCCTTTCGGCGATCGACTACGGCAATTATTATCTCCTGTCTTTGCCTAAATATTTACCATTAGCATTACTATTATTGTAGCTATTAATTTGTCGCATTGATTGGCTATCGCATATTTTTGCTTTGATTGTAAATTCGCCTGTTTGTTGTCTGTGTCGTGCCGTGTTTCGCTCTCGGTGTGTGCCTTTTTAGACGATGAAATTGAATTGATTTGCTAAATTATTTCGCGCAGCAAACAAAATAAAATATAGTTATCATTAAGTGCAGAAGAAAAAAAAACAAAACAGACGAAGCAAAAACAAGAAGGACATCGCATATCCTTGTTGCAATTTTTGTTTTCATTCAGTGACGGATTGGTGTTGTTTTTGGTACATTCGCGTTTTTTTTTTTTGTCTTTCTGGAGAACGAGAAAAGTTGTAAAAAGGTTACGGTGACGACGAATCAAAGAAGACGAAAGATAGAAACACACAGTGGAAAAGGAATAATGAAAAAAGTTTTCCTAAATTGATTTTGCATTCTCTTTCGTTCTCTCCGAGTGGGATTTTCTTCTTTTTTTTTCTCACGAAAGAGGAATTGTTACAAAAAGAAATATATTTAACTCAAAATGAAATAAATTGAACTGTCAAAGTGGTGAAAATCCTGCAGAGTGGACACACCGAATCAACAAATGGTGAGTTGAACGAAGTTGTATATTTTGTGAAAATCCATTATTTTTTTTGGAGCAGAGTGTGGTGGGTGATTTTCCATTTTCGCAACCGGTAGTTAAGGATATCGCATGGAAGTTTTAATGGGCGGGGGTTGTATGAGCGTTTTGTTTATGCTGTTGCTGCATATTTTCATTTTGACAGCTTTTCCGTGGTGGGTGACAGATGACGGAGAAAATTTTGTTGGTTTGCCTCTGCGAGCGATTAATTGTTGGGATGGAGATTTTATCTCGGCGGAACAACAACGAAGAAAATCAAGAGAAGTACGAAGAGGGGCGGATGGATATTATGATGGGACTTTTGGTGTGTTTTCGTTTTGGGTTGAGATTTTTTTTTCCTCTCTCGGTTTGCTTTGGGTTGTATTTTCGTAATGGCGAACATTGAGTTTCGCTCTTGTCATTTTCAAAGGGAAAATAGAAAAGCCATTGAGGAAGGAACCGAAATTGTTCTCATTATTTTGGTGTATCCTTTCCTTTGTATTGGGCTGTGGATAGGCGGGCTTGTGATAAGACAGGCAAGATGTAGTATGTGTATGACTGTATGTTTTTGTAGGCGATATGTTGTTCATATTATGTGGGCGAAATATTTTCAACTTTACTTTAAATAAAATTTGTCGGACAAGGACGATACAACCAAGCCACTTGTTGAGCAGACTCTCCTCCAAAAACGTGGACGGTTCGCAGAAAAATCTACCTATACGTGGGCACATTAATGAACTCTGTTGAAATGGTGCAAGACTTACTCCAATCAAGATACCTTCTTCATTCGGGAACAGGACTAAAAAAACACATTCAAAAACTTTGAAACCTAAATTCTAATTTCTGCTCTTGAACTTTTTTTAATTAAAAGTAAAAAATGTACATAGGTAGGTATATTTCGGGTGCATAATAATTATTAGATCATAGTCCTTGACATAGCAGTGAGACAAAAGGAACCATTCTACAACACCTTCACTCTTACAACACTTATTGTTGCAAACAGATAAATGCAAATCGCCAGAAGTAGTAACGTTTTCGAGGCCTGGCACGGGGTTCCATTGTGCTGCCAGTGATGCAGAAACTCTTATACCTATGTACCATTTCTCATTATGGTCAGAATTGGGCCTTACCAATAATAATTTTTAGTCTTTAACTTATATGGAAATTTTCGCCATTGTAACTTCGTAAAAGTTAGCCTGGACACTAAAATTGATTATTAGTACCGCGGAATGACTCTAAAGTCTAAACACTTCACCATTGCCAACGATTTACCGAAAGAAATATTCAAAAGAAAGAATATATGACGTTGCATTGTATTAACGAATCCGCCACAACTGCTATGCATTTTCTCTTACTCTGTGCTAATACGTCACAATGAAAGAAATTGAAAGGTCACAATAGGTAGGTATAACTTTCCATACCTTTCGATGTCGACAATCTTATTTCATGGGTTAATATTAGGCGTATTTTTTTTGGGAAGTCAGTATAACAAAACCAAAAGTGAGTATAACAAAACCAAAAGTGAGTATACCAGTTTTGCATGTAAAAGTAAAAGTGAGCTAGCTATAGATTCTCAAAAAAATACGCCTATTGGCTAAATGTCTAGTAGCAGAGAACTCTCCGACAGGTTTGCAAAATAACTATATAATTAAGATCCAATGAAGATTTAAATATCAGTAAAACAAACAAAATTTACAAATTATTCAATTTTTGACCGCATGCATCTTTTGATTATTTTCGCATTCATTTTACAAAATAAAACAAACTCAAAAAAGACGAGTAGGATTTTTACTGTAGGAATAGATGAAAAGTCCCCTGCTTGGCATCACTGTCAGATTTTGAGTAGGTGCTAGTTTAGGTATGTACAGTGAGCGTCAAAAGTGAGTGATGTTTTATTATGTTTTCTTTAGGATGTTTAAATAAATCTAAAACACCAAAAATCTGTAAAAAGTTTGATAACGGATTAACAAAAAAAAAATTAATTTCATTTCGATAGCAAAAAATCCAAAAAATATAAAATGTTTCCAAACGTTAAAGACAAATGAAAACCGCAGTTGTGTTCATTAACTTTTGACCCTCACTGTATTTCTGTGTTTCTTGTGATCCATGCGAAACATGGCTAAAAAGTTACAGAATTTTCATTGGAAAATTACATATTATCGAAGTTAGGGAATTTAAAAAATCCTTTTTTTCAAAATTTTGAATTTGACAGTAACTTTTTAAAAAACTTATGATAGATATAACATGATTTAAAAATAATATGAAACAGCAGATTTCTAGCTTTCAAAACAACTAGGTCCACCTGCCTATCGTACTTATCCCGTAAAGGGTCTTTCATATTTCATATTTTCATCATGGAAAAGTACACGAAGGAGCACCTTCACAAATATGTATGTAATTCAAATTTACTACCGAAATTCAGAGTCGGTGTCGCTACTTTAAGAGCGTTAACGTCAAATTTAGTCAAGTAATGATGAAGCGTATTTTTGGTTAAACGGCTTAGTCATTACGCAAAATATGCGTTACTGGACCGGTGAGAACCCTCATGTGCTTTATGAAACAGCAATTCATCCGCAAAAAGTCACTGTTTGGTGCTGTTTTCATGCCGGTGGCGTCATTGGGCCGTTTTTTTTTCGTCAATGAAAATTACCGTCACGTTACGGTAAATAGTATCTGCTATAGAGATAACGTCTTGGAACGTTATTTTTTTGAGCAATTGCATGAATTGAACACCAGTGATATGTGGTTCCAACAAGACGGTGCCACAAGCCACACAGCGGGTGCAACAATCGAGTTATTGAAGTGTCAGTTCGGTGAACGTGTTATCTCGAGAAACGGACCCGTCTATTGGCGGCCGTATCTGGCGAAATGTGCGGCCGAGTCATCGAAAATTGGGTTCAACGTATCGACCGTTGCATACGGTCAATACAAATTCGAGACAAACGTCAGCCAGCTGTTAGAATGTCTCCATTGTCTAGGCTACAAGTCTGATTTTTGTATATGTATTAAGATCCAATATAATAATTTCATAGAAGTTATTAGTTAAACCTTCAGCTTCAATATTTAAGTAGATTTTTGTCCATATTACACACTATCTAAAGCCCATGGACATCACCCTTTATTATACCCTTCACTTTGTCATTACATTTGTAACGCCAAGAATCATTCACCGGCGACCCTATAAAGTATGATTATGTATACATTCTGAATCAGGATCACATTCTGAATCGATTTAGCCATGTCTGTCTGTCTGTCTGTTGAAAACATGATAGCGTCCAAACGAATCGACTTATACCCTATTCACACCAAGCCGAAAACTGTCGAAAACTTCATCGAAAACAGAAGTTTTCCCATACATATTGCAGTTTTCAAAACGAGTTGTTTGAGGTCGTTTTCCATGAAAACGCCACGAAAACGAGTACGATCGTTGGGTTGTTGAAGCAGACAAACCTTTTGCAACATTCAGCGAGCTCAGCAAAACTGCTGACAGGATAGCTCTCTCTCTCAGTGCTGTCGTTTCTTCTAGTTTTTTGTACCATAAAGAGCAAATTATTCAGTTTTTTCTATAATTTTAGAACGGCAGCACTACCTGCTACAATTAAATGGTATTTTCAGATGTTTTGATTTTGATTGTTGCTTTGTTAATTATTTTATGGTTAAAAGTTAACGATTATCAAGTAGCTTAAATAATTTTGTTTGTATATTATGTCAATACGAGCAGAGTTTAGTAACTGAAATAAAAGTCTAGTCGCCACAAACATTTCGTAGCTAGTTTCACAGGTACATAATTGAAACGTCAAACGAAAACGAATTGGTGTTCGGTGTGAATGCATCCACGAGTTTTCTAAACTTTTTTGACGAAAACTCGGTTTTCGGCTTGGTGTGAATATGGTATTAGGTGAATGGAATTTAGTGAAAATACTTCTTTTTACCGTTGTCAGGTTGGTATTCAAAATTGTCTATGTCGGCACGAGTACCTACGATAACTACGGCGCCAAAAACTGATAACGGTATTTTGTAGAGGGGTTAAATACAAGCATTTTTTACTATTGGAGGGGGGTCTTTCTGGCTTCATTTTGGCAGGAGGGGCAATTTAAAAAAAAATAATACTTAAAATGAAAAAAAAAAAAAAAAAAATAATAATAATTTGATTAACAATGGCAACACTTACAAGGCAACACTTACAATAAAGGATTTTAGGATTTTTGGAAGCCAGGAATCTGTTCTTTGATATTATTTTTAAATCAAGTTATAGCTGTTAATAGGGGGGTTGCAGGGGGGCAGCATGCCCCCCCCCCCATACGCATTTCAAGGCGCAAGGGTAGCAGTTTGTACTCTCAGCGGAGCGACATATAAAAGTAATTTTCAATTTTCTCAAAAATTAGAGGACATAAATCAATCTGGTTTTGAGTGTTCGATTAAGAATTGATTTGGGCAGTAAAAACTACAAACAAATTAAGTATCTATTTGCTCAATATTGAGAAAATCAGCATACAACTTTTTTTTTTAATTTTTTTCCTTAAATTTCAAGTTTGAAAGTATTTTTTCCAAAAACCATTTAAAGGAATAACTTGATTTAAAAATAATATGAAAGAACAGATTCCGGGCTTTCTAAAATGATATAGTCTATTATTATAAGTGTTGTCATTGTTTTTTAATGTATTTGTTTTCCATTTAAAGTATCATTTTCTTTAAATTACCCCTCCCGCCTAAACGGAGTAAGATAGCCCCCCTCCCATAGTAAAAAGTGCTTGTTTTTAACCCCTATACAAAATACCGTTATCAATTCTTGGCGCCGTAATTATCGTACTCTCCCCTCTATGTCGGTAAAGTAGTTCCGTTTACTCCCATACAAAACCAAAGTTAGACCCATACGTGTACTGTACAGTACATATTAACTCGCATGGCAAACATTTTCCATGACTTTTATGTCTAGTCTAGTCTCACCACTTTATATCTTCGGGTACGATGCGATAATTAATAATTTTCAGAAGTAAGGTTGCTGTGTTTACAAGATCTAGGGTACCTTTGGACATTTTTTTAGCTGTCCATGATAGGATGAATCATCATATTTATTTTTTAATCTCCACAATAACAGAAAAAGCCATCCTTTGAAGATATTCCTTCGTAAATAGTTTTAGTGTCCAACGCTGATGGCAGTCCCTCAAGCGTTTCCCCAGTGGTTTGTCAGACTTTTCCTAACTTCTGTACTACCTTTTCATTCAACAGATCTATTGAAGAACTTACAAAAATTGTTTATCCTGCGACGCATTAAAAGTTTATGCAACCAGCGAAAGTATGTCTGCTCGCAAGCCACTCGCAAGGATGGATTCTCCTGCTACAACAGAATCCGTCGACGAAGTGAAACCACCAGCAAAAGAGAGCGCACAAGTTGAAGACACAGTCACAAAAGCCCTTTCAGTTGAAAATGGCGACAAATCAAACAAAACAGATACACAAAGCGAGATAAAAATCAAAGAAGAAAAACTAGATCCCGACGAAACACAATCGTCTTTACTGACTGAAGCGAAGAGAGTGACTCGCAACTCGCCAATGTTACTTGCATCGCCGCTGAAGAAGAAGCTTAGTGACTCCCAGGAGCAAGATTCATCTGCGGAATCAACCAGCACCATAGATGAAGCTCCCAAGAAGGATAAGGATAAGCCGACAGCATCTCGTTCCCGAAAGCAATCGGACACAACAAGTAAATCCACAGTGCCTCCAACCAATCGGATAACAAGAAAGGCAGCGGCCAAAGATTGGGAATCAAATATCAGACTAACGAGAGCTAGGCGAGCGAGTGGTGGAATCGGACCAAGGCCGGAAACGCCTCCCAAACGAAAATATGTCTTCAAGAAGAATACAGATCCACCAGCGCCGGCTGTAAAAAGGAAGAGATCGACCTCACCAAAAGCTAGTGCGGAAGAGCCCCTAGCGAAGATCAGTAAGGCCGCCGACGATCAAGAAACAGACTTTGACATGAATTCTGTTACAATTAAACAGGAAATTTTAGAAAGCAGTGAAGAAATGGCTTCCGATGTGGCGTCTGACATTACCGAACCTTTTCCGACAGAACGAACATCTAGGATTTCGCTGCGAACTCGAAAAGCAATGACTTACTCACCAACTACACGAACATATCGACGGGCGGACAGAGATAAAGAAAAAGCAAATACAGATCCTTCCACACCGGATGGAAAGCGGAAGAAATTGAGCAGACTGCGTCCAGATGAGGATAGCAAAGATTCACTGGCCTCATCGATTATTGACGATGTCATAGACATCAAAGTGGATGAAAAGTTTCCCTCTGAGGACGCCAATGAAGCAATTTTACCACCAGCGACGACAGATAGTACTTCTACAGCTGCAACTGAAACAGTGGCCAATGGTGCAACTGAGAGTCAACCTGCAGTGTCCGCTACCGTATCGAGTGATAAATCAGTGGTCAGCACAGAATCTGTGGATACGCAAGTGACAGTGGCCACAACAGAATCAATAGACGTATCAGTTACAGCGGACCCCATAGAACCAATCGATACACCACTAAAAGTGGACACAACTGAAGTGGAATTGCAAGAAAAGTCGGATACCGAAGCGCCTAGCACAAGTGCTGGCTCGACAAATTCACCGATCAAGGCAGCATCGCTCAGTCCTGAGCTAGTAAGCGAGGGCGTCAGTGAAATCAGTGTGAAACAGTTCTACAAGAAGCCCGAGTTTATGGAGAATAACCTGGGCATTGAAATGGACCCCAAATTGGGAGAGATTGTACAAAATGTTTCTGAAAAGATGGACGACACAGTCGATAGAACAAGTGTTTCCAACGAATCCATTAAGGAGGGAGAGTTGCTATTTGTAGATGATGACGAAATTGGAAGCATTGGTGAAATCAAGACCCAGAATGATTTTGACGATGATGACGCGAATAGCGTCAGCACGGGCTTCATTTCTCCTTTGATCGTTGAAGAGGAGGACGAAGATGAGGAGGAGATGCAGTCAGCTTTGAATGGGGACGAACGAGTCGAAGAAACATCTAACCCGGACGAATCGGAGAAGAATGACGGACAAGTGACGTTGGAAAAGGAGGATCTGGAGGAGGACTCCGACATGAAGGAAGGCGAAGCTAGCGAAGTGACCTCTATTGCGGATATGAAGGAAGATGAAGCTTCTGTTAATGAATCAGAGATGGAGGTGAAGCAAGAGGAGACCAGCGAATTGCTTTCTGGCAATGAAGAAGAAGTAACTTCTGACAATGCATCTGATGCCACGCTAACGGAAATTTGTGACAAAGAAACTCATTCTAGCTATGAATCTGTTGCGGAGGCTGTCGAGTCTAAGAGTGAAGAACTGCCAGGGGTAAAGACGTCAGAACCATGTGATAAGACAGATAGTGATATCAATATCGAGATAAAAGACATTTGCAATAAGGAAGAGGATCTGGAGGAGGTGAAACCAAAAGTAGAAGAACCAAAAGCAGTGGAAAGCAAGCCAGACACCACTGAACACAAAAAAGAAATAACCGAAAAGATGGAAGTAGATGAGCCCAAGGCTGAAGAAAGCAAAGCTGAAGAGATCAAAAACGAACCTACCATATTGGACCAAGAGGAGAACAAGGAGAATGTGGAGCTAAGAGCAGAAATAGCCAAAGAAGACGCCGCCCAGGAAGTGGCGAAAACACCCGAAAGGGAAAGTGTCGCCTCCATGTCAATGTCCACCGATGAGCATGAGGAAACTCCCTCGGAATCCTCCAAGACAATATCCCCCTCTAAAACGCAAGCAGAATCCTCTGGGGAAGCTACTACACCATCAACATCGCCTCAATCTTCAAAATCATCTTCGCTCCCACGCACGCCTGAGAATGATGAAAAACTGCGCCAAAAGGAGCGGCATTTGAAGACCCTGGGCTTATTGACGCACAAAGCTGCCGATGAAGCCATCATAGCCAAACAAAAGCGCCGTAAGTTCCTTCACAATCTCAGCAACAATGGCGGCACCAAGAAGAACACCACAACCAGTGCTGCGGCCAATTCAGGCGGATCAGCAGCAGGTAATGGTCAAAATAAGTCCTCTCACGAGTACACGGGCACACTGAAGACAGTTATAAAACTTAATCGCCAATCAGGTGGCGGTGCTAATGACGCGAAGAAGGGAAAGAACACTGATGCCAGTACAAAAGCTGCCACATCAGGATGCGGCAACCGACGTCAGTCACTGAAGATGACATTTCAAAAGGGCCGGGGAAGACCATCGAATGCGGAGAAGAGTGGGGAAAACCCGGCGAATACGTCGGGAGAAGACTCCTACTATACTATCCAAAATGAGGTGAGTTCGGTTTACAGAGTAGCATGCTTACATGATTGTATGGTTTCTTTCTTTCAGGGCGAAGGAGCAACAACTCCAGCAGCACCAAGTACGGATACCACTACTGCCAATATGGCGACAACAACCCATGGAAGGAAGTCTTACAATAGATCAAATACAACTGGTGAGTGCCCATTGTTTGACTGTGCCTAGTCTTGTTTACTCACTTGCCTGCTTATTCCAGATGCGACTCACCACACGGAGCATCATGAGGTCGCAATCACCAGCAAGAAAGGGGAAAAGGAAGAGGTCCTTATTCCAGAGAAAGCATCGTCGTTCAAGTTCCACCCTGGCCGCTTGTGTCAAGATCAGTGCTACTACTGCAGCGGAAAGTTTGGGCTCTATGACACACCCTGCCATGTGGGTCAGATTAAATCTGTTGAACGGCAGCAAAAAATTCTAGCCAGTGAGTTCGATATGCCGTAGGCTGCGGTTCAATTCTCATAACTATTTCCTTTCAGACGAAGAGAAACTCACAGTAGACAATTGCCTGTGTGATGCCTGTTTCCGTCACGTAGATCGTCGCGCTAATGTGCCCTCTTATAAGAAACGCCTCTCGGTGCCAGGGCGCATCGAAACTGTAACAACAAACACCAGCCCAGACGACACATCCAGTGAGCAGGAGAAGCCACAACAGCAAAAATTACAGCATCAGGCGCATCCAAACGGTA
Source organism: Cheilosia scutellata (assembly GCA_955612985.1). Taxonomy (NCBI): domain Eukaryota; kingdom Metazoa; phylum Arthropoda; class Insecta; order Diptera; family Syrphidae; genus Cheilosia; species Cheilosia scutellata. The sequence goes on along the minus strand of OY015311.1, from coordinate 70,732,241 downwards.
CAGCTGCAATGGCATCACATACATGCGCGGTCCCAGATTGTGGGCAGAAAGCGTCACATTCCCTTCGACGTAAAGGCATTCGCAAGAGTATCAAGAAATCCCTTCTCAACTTTGATATGTCGACTGCTGGAACCTACTTGCATATCTGTGAGAAGCACTACGAAGCGGTCGTGCAGAGCAGTGGATGCGTGCTATGTAAGCGGCGGCTGGGCAAGAACAATATGTACCACATTACAACGGTAAGTAGCATCTGAATGCATAACGAAATAAGTATTTTGACTGAAATTTGTTTTATTTAGGACACGGGCCGCCTCGAGAAAGCCCTGGCTGACATGGGAATACCAGTCACATTGGGGCAAGGGACTGCTGTGTGCAAGTTGTGCCGGTACTTTGCCAATCTTTTGATGAAGCCGCCAGAGCACGGGAAGGTTCAGAAGGTCGAATTTGTCAAAAACTACAGGAAGAGGTCAGTTTGAAATATAACCCGGTGAACGCACAGTTTATTGATATGTTCCCTATTTCTCTTTCCAGACTCTTACAATTCTACAACATTCACGAGAAGAAAGACACCTCGATTGAGGACGACGAAGAAGATAACGCCGAAGAAAGCGCCGCTCCCAAGAAGCAAACCAACACCCACGCCAGTAAAACTTCGGCACGCAAGTCCCGTGAACATGAAAAATCCACAGACGAACCGATGGAGGTTCCGCCGTCTCCAACGCATTCGACAGGGTCATCGGTGGAGTTGATCAGTGATGGCGGCTTGTTCGATGACAGTCTTCAACGATCGACGACAGGACCATCTGCAGCAACAGCGACGACCTCGAGCAGCAACCAAATGGTATTGGATAACGACGTTATGGTTGACTACGATGTGCCAATGATCTCAGATTCATCGTCCTCCGCATCGTCAAAGTCCACATCACCATCCCCGGAGAGAGTGAAGAAAGCAAAAGAACAGCAATCTAAGTTGAAAGCTATTCTCCAAAGTGTGGGAACATCGTTGGAGGACAGAAATGACATCTCCACTGCGTTGCGTTCAAATCCAAACATATCGATGCGAGAACTCTTCCCTGGCGAGGAAGATCTTGGGCTGCAGTTCAAGGCACCATTTGGTGGCAGTTCCTCCCAGCGAACGCCTGAAGGATGGACACGGATTAATACATTCCTGCAATACGATGAACCGACTCGCCGTCTATGGGAGGACCTGCAGAAACCCTACGGCAATCAGTCGAGTTTCCTGCGGCATCTCATACTCTTGGAGAAATACTATCGCAATGGCGACTTAATTCTCTCATCGAATGCCAGCTCCAACGCAACAGTATACACACAGACCGTGCGCAATCGTCTGACCTCGTTCGACAGCCGAAGCAGTGCCTCATCTTCACCGTCAAAGGAACTTGAATGTCGATCGCGAAGCTTGTCCGTCGACAAAATACAGCGGCAGCTTAGCTCGAATTCGGTGACCATTACCGCACGACCAAAGGATCCAAAACCCACACAAAAGGATAGCGAGTCCAACAAGCAGAGAGAAACCACTGAAGACAGTACAGCTGCAGGAGCGGTAACATCAACTCCAAACAGTCGCAGCGTACTAAAGACAAATTTGATTGCCGTCAAGGGTGGAGCCGTTGAGATTGTCCCATTGCCCCCAACGAATTCTGCGCCGAATTCTACGTCCAACTCGCCGCATTCATCGAGTGGATCAACCACTCCAAACGACAGCCTATTGCTAACCAAGCAGCAGAAGATTCTGGCAGCTGCCAATAAACTGATGAGCAACAAGCTGGAAGCTGCTTCGCCGAAGAAGGCCCCATTGAACACAACCCCTCCAGAATTGATCAGTCTAAATCGACGACCTGTACCAGCAGTCAATAGCCAGCAGACAAAGCGGCAGCTCCTGCCAAAGCCAATCAATGCCGGCAAACCCATTCCTCCGAATGTAATTGTGCTACCAGACACATTGACTGTCCAAGAGCGGCTCGAGAGCAAGAGCTGGCGCCCTACACTGTTGCCAGTCACCACGACTTCGCATCACCTCAACAATCAACAGGGTCCACTCTACCAGACCGCCGATGGACGACGGCTGCCCGCCCTCGTGCAAGTACAGTCCGGCGGAAGACCATTCCTTATCTCAATCCACGACTACAATCGTATGTGCATTTTGCGAAGAGAGAAACTGATGCGAGATCAAATGCTCAAGGGTAGCAAAGGCAAAATAAAGGGAGGAGCCAGTTCATTTCCTCCAGTAGCCGTCATTCCCAGCAATAAGACGATGCCAAGCAACGCCTTGCAATCGTTCAACAAGACAATGCAGGCAGTCACTGCCGCAGAAAATGCCGCGAAAAAGCAACGATTCATCAGTAGAAATGCAAACTTCGCGCCCATCGCCCCAAAGCCCACACCAACAACATCAGCACCATCCACAGTGACGTCGGGCCCGACAGTGGTTTTCCCATCTGGTTCTTTGCAGCCGATAAACTTACTGTCTTCTGCTGCAGCCACTTCTTTGTCGATTCTTCCAAGCTACAGCGGGCAAATTCTGCCAGTGATTAACACCAGCCCATGCACAGCAACAAGTGCGGCCACAGTAAGTGGAGTTCCAACCAACTCCTGGCTGTGGAATAACTTTCCCGACTCCAACCAAATGCTGATGAATGGCAAAGCAACAGCTACCAAGGGACCACCATCATCCACAGTTACGTCGATGAAACAGCAGCAGCAACAACAACAACAACAACAGTCCCTGCTGCTAGACAATAGCCTAATGTCAAAGATACCCAAATCGTTGACAGTTATACCACAACACAAATTGATGCCAGCTCCTAGTGGAGCGGCGAGCAGCATGTCCAAGGATTGAGTTTAATTGTAGAAAATATATATAACTAGTGCCTAAACACACAGAATTAAGGATAACAACAGGTGAATTATTTTTTCTTTGAATTTTGTTTTTCTTTTTGATTTTTGACATTCGATTGTGTAAGGATGAGTCTTATTAGGTTTTTGGGTTATTTTCTTTGTCGTCTTGAGTTGTGAATTGATTATGCATGTTTTCCAAGTAGTCTGAACCTTCACAGTTTTTCCTTGGATGGTGAATGCCATTGGACATACTTTGAAGAGTGTCTATACATTTTAGGGATTTTTGGGAAATTGACAAACGTTTTTCTAAAGTGTATTTTGGAGGGGCTGTTAAGATTGTCCCATTGCCAATAGTATGTTGACCACGGTCCCAAAAATGTTGTATAGACGGGACGCAGTTTAGTCGAAATGGAATCTCGAATGTACATGGACATTTCCTGATCGACTGCATTTAGAAGGCTCATCTCTCGTTTTGTTTATGATGATTTTAAAGCAAATCGTGCGTTAAAGGTTATACTAAATAACATCTCATCTCATTAGGTTGTGGTTGACATTTTATTCAATATTGTGCAGTGTTCTGAGTTGGATTTGGATTAGAGAGATTCCAACCGGACAACGTCCCAATACCTCAGAAGATCACAGAGAACTAGAGCTTATGTGTCGATGTTGAGCTTCCAAATAAGTATTAACATTGACACTTGGGGTAACCGACAACTACACAGTGTCACAAAAAAAAAACATTGCTTACAGGAAATGGAAAAGTTATAACTAAAATATAGGTCATATTGCCGGCAATAAATTCTATCCAATAAAAAGCAATATAATGTAACCTCGCAAAAGGTATAATAAAAAAAATATTTCGAGCAGTTTTTTTGGCATGTGCTTTGTATCTCCGCTGAGTGAAGACATGCATGTGGACACAGAAAATGTCTCCCACAAGCTAAGCGAGCGATAGAACCGATTCTTGGTGGGGTGTCAGGCTAATTGAGGCCTTAACGTGACGTCTTCTTCTGTTGCAACCATAATATGGTTGCTAGAATGGTACCTCTAGTTACCTCTAGTTAGACAAACCAAACTGGTTGAGGACGCTCTTCAAATTGTGCGGCAGTTTTTAGAATCGGTAGAATCGTTCCCTAGCTGGTCAGCCTCCCATTACGCATATGCATTCGTTGATATCGCTTTTCAGTTGTGCTGGCTTTAAGAAAATCTATGAATCCTCTAAATAAATAAAAAGAAGAGACAAACCTTTTCGCGTGACGGTGCATTGCGATTCTTTCACTCTACCAAAATATTTTCAAACAGAATTGTGTAAAAATTTTAATTTTTTCTCGTTTTAACAACAAATTTGTCCGATGTTGTAACAGCCGTCACTGCTTTTTGCAAACACTTAACATTTTGCTACTTGAAAGGCAGTTATTTTGGTATAAACACTGGAAATGAAATAAACCTACATATAATTTTTAAAATGAAACGACACATGAGTCACTCACAGACCATCATGTCGGTGAGCGCTATTGTTTACTTACTGATAGGATGTCTCTTCGCCAACAGCCCTTCCTTAAATCATCAGTATGACTTGCATGGTTCAAATTAATCGAATCAATAAGTTCTTATCATATGCACGCACAAAATCATATTCGATTTGTGATTGAGTCGTTTGAGACAATCGGCGATTTAACAAAGAAGGACAGTATAGCTTTCGGTCAAAGAACGTAGACGTAGGTGCATCCTATTATGTTTATAAGTTTATGCTTGACTAGCTTACTTGACATGTGGAGTGGCCTTTTCATTTCAATTATTTTGCACGCATTCGACTTTCTTAAGCAAACGTGCTACAATTTTGTTTTACCTTGGAGGGAACAAATCGAGCTTAAGAGGGCTTGGAGCTTCCAGATATTTACAGTTCTCAAAATATTCATATATTCAAATGTTTGCTGATTAATGACTCTATTTCGGAAGGTTTTCTACTCGCATGTGCTGAATGTGGTCACATACTTGCGATTCAAAACATTCTCAATTCACAAAACTTGGACACAAAACAAAAAGAACAACTCTTAGACCTCACGCGTCACGCCAAACCAATCGAATTCAAATTTCTCATGTAAATAGCTGACCAAACAACTTTTTTCAATTTCCAATACGTGTACCTATCTTTTTACAATACAAAACTGGTACACAAATATCTAGTTATACGAGTATTTAGCAATTTAAGTGCACACCATAAACGCTGCACTTCATCACTGATTGATCCTTAGACTTATGTTTTACCTAATTTACTCTTAACAATAATGAATACATGTTTCCGTAAGTTTGAAACTTTTTTCAAAAAAAAATAATTAATAACATTTCTTATGATTAAATACCACAAACATAAATTGTATATAAACGTTTATAAATTATTGATTGTTACTTTTGGACAAATTTGTTGAATTAAAAAAAAAATCATACATAACTTATAACATTTTACAAAACTACAAATATTTTTCTATCAATTAGAGGAACAACATTATTAGAAATCCCCACAAAAGGAAACTTGTTATAAAACAGATTTTGTTAAAATATTTATATATAGATATTATATATATTATGCAGAACATTATATATATTTTTATATTAGGTTTTAGAAGCCGTAGTTTAACAAAAAAAAAAGCTGCAAAAGTTATAAGAGAAATATTTAAATATTTGCTGCAATGCAAAGTTATATAGAGATTAACAGTAAGAATATCCTCGTAGTGAGGGAGGACGCCTTCAGAAACAAAAATAAAAATAAAAATTGTTTAAAACAAAAAAAAATATAAAATATACAAAAATTATAGAAAAAAAAAACAAATTTACTTAATATTAAAACTGAAAGATATATATTTAAAACAAGTTTAAGTGAAATTATTGTTTTATTTGTTTTTAAGTTAAAAAAAACTATCATTTACACTGGAAGACTATGTTTAGTTAAAAAAAAAAAAATAATGAAACGCATATATAATTGTAGCTGTAGGTGTTTTACAAACTTATGTAATTGTATCGATTTATTATTCTTATTATAATTACAACACATATTATTATTAAAGATTTATTATTACATCAAACAATTTTATTTAATTCTATTTCAACAATAATTATGACTACCTATGATGTGTATGAGTTTAGAAAACATTATTAAAACTTAATGATGCAAACAAAAGCAATTTGTGTGTATATTTATTGGAATTTTGGTGTTGAAAGTATGTTCGACTTGTGATTGATCACTCGAGGCAATCGGTGATTTAGCAAAGAAGAACAGAACATTAAGAAACAGAGGGTCCCAATCCCAAGACGGGTTTGTGTTTTTCGAGCTTTTGAAAAAAAAAATTTTTTTTTTAAACTCCAAACACTTTCTTCAATTTATACTCATAGTCATATTTTTCATGTGAAGAGCGACGTGGATCTGAATCTCGAAAAGTAATCTATCACAGCCAAGGATCACTTTACAACGAAGACATCAGCAGCAACATGGTGCTCAATGATCTGCTGGGGTCTTAGTGGTAAACGTCTATAACAGAGCTCTGACGATCAAGGGGTTTTGTAATTTTGTGCTAAAAGACTGAAAGACTGACTGAAGTGTAACCTTACGTAGAACGAGAATTCCACATTCACAAGCATTATGCTGGGTTTCCACTTGTCGATTTGAAATTGACAATTGACGTATTTTTATGTCAATTAAAAAATTGGCAAGTGGAAATAGCGAAAAATTGCTTGTCAATGAATTGACTAACAGCGTTTGTCAATAACTGACAAAGAAACCACTGGTCAAGTGGAAATAGCTGAATTGTCAAACAAAATGTCACTTTGTCTATAATTGACAGTGAAAATTAATTGGCATCGAGTTCATAAGTTGGTCAATCAACTGACAAACGATTTTTTACCAATAATTGACATAAGTGGAAATGAACTGACGGCGGTTTAGTTCAATGACATAAACGCGAGAGCTGTCAAACTTTGTCAATCAACCGACATGTGGAAACCCACCTTTAGTCGATTGCTTGATAGGACTACTAGGAGGCTCAAATTACATTCGAGGTATACGTATTCGGAAAGAATAATTAAAATGCGACGACACGCATGACATGATGTGTCGTGGTACATCGGGGTTTTCCTATCTAGTGCTTGTTATTATTTCGTTTGCTTTTGCCCTGGAAACACAAATTTGAGCAATAAATACAAAAAATTACTTTGCTAAAATGTTTTTCTTTATTGCTTTAATTTATCAAAACTGCAAATCGTAGACAAATTCAGCAACCAATTCCTGTCCTGGCATATCGGAAGAAAATTGGTATGAAGCTGTCAAAAATATCAGTAAAAAAACACTTGATCGTACAAAAACGCAAAACGCCAGTGTGCATTTATTTGTCGGAATGTGCCCCTATTATGTAAGACAACTAGGTACAACCACAAACCAGTAAGAATAGACCGACGACTCCTCCCACATAACGGACTTTGTCTACAAGCTGCCAGCGGGCCCAGGATTTTTCATGTATTGGTGCTGTACAAAATCAAAGGAGCGCCATTAACGCACGCATACTTGAAAAATCCTAGGCCCATGGTATAGCATGGAAAATCATTGCCGCCATTAATTTTGACATTTACACGTATTCACAGATAGGGTAATTTCTTCCGGGGGGAATCGGGTAGGTGTACGGGAAGTCGGCGGTCTATTCTTACTAGTTTGTGGGTACAACTAAAGTTGCGTTGTCACTTGGTTTTATGTAATTCAAAATTCTGTATTGTCCGTATTGTCATACACAACCTTGATAGAAAAGTTGTCTGTCAAAACACAACAAAGATGGCAGTGGTTGTATATAAATTGTTAGTTAGTTTGGGTTGTGTGAAAGTTGAGTTGAATTGCATAATAGGGGCAGAAGTTCCGAAAAACTGTTCGGAAGAATACCTTCAAAATCCTCTGATTCGTATGAAATCGGAAAATTGTCCGTTCCAACGGCCACCTCGCAAGGACAGATAGCCTTCAGGTGAAATTTGTAAAAATGGAGCATTATTGTCCAATCGCTCGATGTAGTCGAGCCAATGTAGTCGACATATTTAGATTCTATCTTCTTTTCCATTCGCCCCCCCCGCACACAAGATTATGCTGGGTTTTGTAAAGCATACTTTCGTCCTACGAGGTAGGATTTTTGAACCCAATTGTTTTGCCTGACCAAAGTAGCAATATTTTCGCAGGGTAATTATTCGCCGGATCTCCACGAGGGTGTCATTCGTGGAGTTCATGTTTATAGAAGTGGGATTAGTCCTATGTGTTGGCCAGTTGGTGTTTTGTTTCTGGATAGACACCCCTATCAAGTGGAATCCATCGGAATTGAGCTCCATTTCACCTATTCGATTCCCTTTCACTTTCTACTGCTATCGTGGAATCCGCCGGAAACATCTCCTTATCGGCATGTTTTTTGGGAAAGGTAGTTTCACTATCAAACGGATGTCTTTTATTTGTAAATACAAATTTGTGTAGCTGCATTCATCGTAGGCAAATGAAAAAAGTTTCTTTTAAAAGTAATTTAAATAAAAAACAAGTAAAAGTATTATCATCGGCCTGGCCGATGCTTTGATACCCTCCACTGTATGCCCTGTAGTGTACAGCACATACACGCATGTGTATAATAGTGGTTTTGTATAGGAGGTACCGGAACTACTTGACCGACATAGACAATTTTGAATACAAACCTGACAACGGTAAAAACAAGTCCTCTCACAAAATTTCATTCACCTAAGTCGATTCGTTTGGACGCTATCGTGCTTTCACCAGACGGACAGACAGACAGACAAACGGACATGGCTAAATCGATTCAGAATGTGATCCTGATTCAGAAAATTATATTCTTTATAAGGTCTCCGGTTATAAAGAATTCCCGTTGGCGTTTGTCATAAACGCCTAATATTTCATTTCAGTTTTAAGTCAGTGTTTGTAACTTTTTTGAGACAAACGATTTGAAATTACAGTCAACACATAGAAAAAGAAGCAAAATCGTTAACAAAAGCTCGAAAAAAATCTGAATATCGTTTTTTTACAACGACACGACACATGAGTCGCATACGACAAACGCCAAAGGGAATAAGGGTGATTGTTCGTTCCCCTGAACAATTATCTCTTTTTAAAATAGAATATTAAGTCGAGTCTTTAATAACATTATTATGTGTGTATGATGTCTTCTAAAAGGCGAGAAACTGATAAGATGAGGGTCTTTCTTTTTAGTGTTTCTTCAGAAGGCCTTACTACGAAGAAACAGCGAATGCAAGCGCAATTCTTTGCTTGATTTCGGATTTGATGTCATTTTCCGAGTTTATATAGGGAGGCCTAGGAAGATAGTCCCTAACTACCTCGAGGTATAACGTTCCGGCATATTCGTTGATGTTGTGTGTTCCTTCTTGCTGGCAGTTCGCCGATGATGCTAATGTCATTTGCATATGCAATTATGTACAGACTTGTGAAAAATTGTGCCTCTGTTGTTGGATTGTGAGTTTCGCCCAATTTATGGTATGGTGTTGAAGAAGATACATAACATAGACTTTCTTTACAACCTGACGAGTTTGACACGATGCTCTGTATAGCTCGACTCTACAAATGCTGCCATATGCGGCATTAACATCGATACTAATGGTGGGTGCCGATCTGAACTTTTTGGCTTTCCTTCAGGATCTTTCGTAGTGTGAATATTTGGTCGGTTGTTGACTAACCTTGCCTAAAACCGCACTCGTGGGGGCCAATCAGGCAGGCAGGATCTTTTTTGGGCGATTCTAAGGAGACTGATGTGTTGTTGGTGCAGAGTACCTGACAAACAATGCTGAGGTTCTATATATACGGCACACTTTCTTCCGACAAAATCTTGGCTATGATTTGGTGTATGATTCTTTTAAAACCTCTCGCACTGCCCTATCTCGGAAAATGTATGACAATTATTTGATGAAACGAAAACTGGACAATATTGTCAGATATTTTTCGACAATTCTACAAAGTTGTCCAAATATATGTATATGAAACAGAAATTTGACAATTGTCCTGTGTGGGGAAGCGAGGAGTAACAACGATTCTCGCTTGTTTGGGATTGACCCTGATAATTTCTGTTGGGAAATTATGTCGAATTTCAGTCTATGAATTATTTGTTTGAGAGAATTACATTAACAATAACTCGTAGACACAGTCACTTTTGGTAGGAATGATAGCTATTTCGAACTACACTACTAATTCATCATCAGACTCCTTTTAAGTGATTGTTTGAATAGTTTTGAATTCTGACAGTCAATTATATCCGTATATAATCCACTTGGGAAGACATTTCTGCTTTCCCCTGTAAGGAAGTGAACCTGCACTTCGATTTTCTCAATTGACCAAGTGACTACCACTTGCGCCAATTGCGCGATGAGTACAAGCCCGCCAACTGGTGATTAGAACGGAGGAGAAGACCAACCTCTGTGCGTTGTTGTTGCTACGAGGTGTTTTTCTTTATTGTCGTTCTCTCGGTGTTCTTCGCCTCTTCCTCTCTTTTTTCGCAAGCTGTGTCCTGTTTAGAAATTGTAACATGTTGCAATTGTCAATTTTTATAAAATAGGATCTTGTTGCCTTGACACGGTCTCTTTTACTTTAGTAAAACGTCCGACTATCGCTTCTGGAGAAACACCTCTCTTTTTTACTGAGAAGCTGATATTCTCCTCTCCTCTTTTGCTCGTGGAGGTAACGAGCTTTTGTCGTTCTTCTCTGCAGAGATTTTCTGCATCTTCCCCGGACCCTCCAAGTTTTTTTTTTTGTGGTCGGCTAAAATATTGAATAGCAGTTGCCACGTCTCTGACGTCCTGGCATCGATACCATTGGTCTTCGGCACTTGATAAAGGTGGCATAGGGCCCCTCGATATCTATAGATTTCGAGATATATTCGAATCAGACCACCATAGTCGTCTCTCTACCACTATAAATCTTCCCCAGATGGACTCTCTGGACTTCTCCAGAGTTTTTCCCTTGGTTCGATTCCTAGTGTTAACGCTAGCATCTGTTTATGTGGGAAATGTTTCATCCAATGGGTCTCGACCCAATGTTCCAAGATCCTGAACATTTACACAGGCACCTCGATAGGTTGATGGATAAACGATCGCCAAAAGTTCTGTCAGTTTCTTGCGACTGTTGCCGTTTTCCTGTTGTGGCGTCTGAGAAATACGCATTCGTTCATTGTCTACAGCAAGGTAGTGTGTAGTGTAGTGTCCCGAGTCTACGTTGGCACCTCCTATCGTTTGGACATCTAAAATATTGGAGGAGTCCTCACGTCGAGACACATCTATCGCAACATGATCAATTTCGTTGACTGTTTTTTGGTCTGGTGACAGCAGCCATTTTTCTAGCAATAAGCGATGTCTGGTGTTTTCCGAAGAAGACTTATTACCCCTTCAATATAATGAAAACCCCCCAATAGTTGTCTTTTGTATATAAATCTTTTTATTTCTTAAAAAAAAAAGTATGAATGAAAGCACATAACTTTATAAATAAAATATGTTGTATATGTTTCTGTATAATAATTAAAAAAAAAAAACAAAAAACGAAACTTCCTAAAATCTACGGGGTTTGATCGTTGATTAAAGCGATAACAAATTAAGAGCAAAATACTTTTCTACGAATGATAATATCCCTTCACCATTAACACAATAACTCAAGAATCAACCAGAAACGCTTGCTTCTTCACAAGGTCCTTAAATATTCCAGTTTCGCGTGAGATCAGATCTTCATAGGGACCCTCTTCGCACACCAGTCCATTGTCGAGTACTACGATTTTGTCTGCATTGCGTATGGTGCTTAGTCGGTGAGCGATTGTAAGAACCGTGCGCCCTTTTGAGAGCTTTTCAAGTGCATTTTGTACTAGCTCCTCCGAGGCAGAGTCTAAAGCACTGGTCGCCTCATCGAGGATTAGAATGGTGGGATTCTGGAAACAAAAACAGCTTTCATTATCAAGCCAAGCAATATGTCCGTGTGTACTCACCTTAATTAAAGCTCTGGCAATGGCAACTCTTTGTTTTTGGCCTCCACTTAGCATCATTCCACGTTGACCAACCAATGTTTCCAAACCATCGGGAAGGTTATTCGCAAATTCGTCGATATGTGCGTTCTCCACAACCGTTTGGAACTCATCATCAGTGACTTTTGTGCCGGGATTTAGACCGTAAAGGATGTTCTCTTTAATAGTACCACTGAACAGAACCGGTTCCTGGCTCACAGCACCAATGTTTTCGCGCAGCCAATAGGGACTCAAGTCTTTCAAATTCACACCATCTAAGGTGACCTGTCCCTTTTGGGGATCATAAAGTCGCAAAAGCAGTGTTGCGATGGTCGTTTTTCCAGATCCACTTCGACCTACTATCGCTGTCGTTTGTCCCGGCGAGAGTGTCAAAGATAGGTTATTCAGAACGGGATTATCCGGCCGCGCTGGGAAACTAAATTCTACATTTGAGAATGAGATTTCGCCTCGTGGTCTCGCTGCTGGGATTATACCCGAATCGAGTGGGATTTCGTATTTTCTATCGAGAATCTCCCATATCCGCTGGCCAGAACCAACTCCTTTGTTCAGTTCTGTATAGAAATTGCTAAGGCCATTGATAGAAACCGCTGAATAGGCAGCATACAGGATGAATGATGTGAGCGCACCAATTGTCAATTGATCGCTGATAACGAGAGTGCCGCCGTAATAGAGAACCGAGATGATGATCACATTTCCCGAAAAGCCAGTCTATAGTGAGAGAAATTAATATAAAGCGTGGAACATGTGGTGTTGCGTGTGCACTTACAAATCCAAAGAACATGGACTTGGCCATGACCTCGTCGTAGGCCACCTTCATGGCATCAGTGAGAAGATTATCGTATCTTTTCGCCTCTGCACCCTCCCGGCAAAAGGATTTCACTGTCTTTACGTTGCCCAAACGTTCCTCGGCTTCTTTCGAGATTAAAGCATGCTTGTCGAGATAACTCCGTGTGATTGTGCGGACATAACGTCCGTAAATCACTGCGATTCCCGCTACGCAAGGAACCACACAGGTACTAATTAGAGCCAGCTTTGCGGATGTGTAAATCTGTGAAAGACCATGAATGTTATAAGTGAAGAGCGTCGAACGGAAACTAAGGTAGTCCTGTTCAAAAACTAATTTTCTTGGGACCGAAGAGTATCAATTGCTAACTGATTTGTTTGTTTAGGCACGTAGAAGAAATGGAACTACTTAGGAGGTAGATGGGATACACTAAGTCTATGGTCTATGCCAGACATAGTGGCACCTAAATTGATGTAAGCTACTAAATGTGAAACAGGCAAATTCGATGGAGAAAGCTGCATGTCGCAAAACAACGAATACACAGAACAATAGTGCAAAGACTGACAAGATATTCTGGCCAGATATGCATGAGAATGAGGAAAACCTACGCCTTCAACTCTGGGGAATGAAGGAAGAGTAATAGAAGGGCGCTTGCTAGTTGTTGGAAGAAGGAAACAACAGGCATGCTATTCGAATGTTATCCAAATATGGATGAAGACACTTAGTCGGTGCTGACTATACGTAAAATGACAATCAATTATGTTATAGGTAGAAAGAGCCATTCAACAGTGCGAACTCTCTGACTCGCAGCTATTAATGACGCCCCGCTACCTAATCAGTCAGATTTGCCACTATTTTACAAAATAAATTTCCCACTTTCCCTGATTTTCCCTGACCAATTTTCAACTTTCAACCCTTACCAAAATGTATACATTTATAAAAACAATATTTGTCAGTTAATATATTTTTTAAAAGAAAAATGATTTTAGAATCTATACAGGGGAATCGTTTAAGGGGAGATTCCTGAAGTTTCGCCGAACAAAAAATGTTATGGCAGGGGGGTCTATTCTCACCCTATTACCCGTTATAGCCCATCACAATAGGTGACCTCTAATTTGGAGGTGTTACCACTTAAAACGTTAACACTATCACTTCTAAACTCTAATCTCTTTCACAGATAGGCTATTTTTTTTGTTCAGCCTTCAAAAAAACTTGTAGGATAAAAATATAGCGACTTTGTATAGCCAGAGCAGTGCCTATTTTGAGAGATAAGAGAATGTGCTACATTTGGAGTAGGAAGAATAAAAGGAAAGTACAATTTTATGCCAAAATTCGATAGCTTTTGAGAAGCTTACTCAGAACAGCTGTTCTTTCGGGTGTTTGTAAGAAGTTTGGAAAATTTAGTGTAGCATAAAATACCTTAAGTTTATACCTTGTGTCCATTCGTCCCGAAAAATAAAAATGTACACAAACGAATGTTTGTGAGAAGCTAGGCCTAGGGTGCCTATGAACGATGGACGTGTTGCACCAACTGTTTATGTATTTGTTTATTTAAATTGTTTTTTTCCGAGGGTTGAACCTAAGACGTTCGTTCAGTTTGCTCGTTAAACTTGTCGAATCGATCGGTTATTTATTTAAATTGCTTTTTTCCGATGGTTGAACCTAGTGAACAGCGCACTAATTACTGAAAAACTGCGCCCACATAAGGTCGAAGTCGTTGATCTGGGTTTTTATTGGCAGACAAAGGGGTCACCGATTAGTCAAGGACTAATCCACTAAGTACATGGCTGACATTTAGTTGAAATGTTTCAAGTCACATGATTGCAACTTCAAATATGAACAGAATTTCAGTTTGAATAACGCTTTGTGATATTAAATTTATAAGAAAGTTTTACTTTTGTGACATATCATAATAATTATGAAGAGAATTCAGTTCTTGTTCAGTTAAAAAACAAATCTGTTCGCAGTATTTTGTTTTTATTTTTTCCGATCGACTTGACGAGTTTAAGGAGCCATCTGAACGCAAAAAAGTGTTTCCAGAATTTAGGGGCCTTCCTCAGAGTTACGTTCTAAAGTTCAAATATTTTGAAAGTACTTTTCGGATAGAACTTGAATTAGCATTTATCACTTTCGGCCTTTCGTTTCGATACTAGCGGGATTGTTCGAATACCAAGACAAAATTGGTCAAGACCTTCACATTTCAACAGCAAATAACATTAGTCAACTTGAATTGTAATGCCATCGAAAGTATAATGTTCCGAAATACACTTTTATTTGTACACAGACACACAATTTACCAACATTTTAAATTACTTTTTTTTCACTGGTATTTTTTTAACAAAATTTTGGTAAAATTAAAAATAAATGAAGCAAATTTTCCCTGACTGCTTTGAAAATTCCTAAATTTCCCTGACATTCCCTGACTTACCAGTGGCAACCATGCAAAACAAATTTTCCCTGACTGCTTTGAAAATTCCTAAATTTCCCTGACATTCCCTGACTTACCAGTGGCAACCATGCTGTAAAGCATGAAGTTGAGAGAAAATGTTTGCGGATGTGGAGGAGAAGAGAAGTACATTTTTAACTGCCGGAGTACAGTCTTTGTTAAGTATCGGTTCACAATGACAGAGGTTGATTTTTTTTCATTTTCTCCTTAATCACCGATAAGCCAGAAATGTAGCAATCTGTTGTATGGTTTCCATTACATACATCAGTGACGTCGTCGTATGCGAATATTGCAAATTTTATCAGTGCTTTATGTCATTTTGTGGATTATTTGGTTTAATAGGAACTTTTAAATTCAATTAGAAATTGTCGGGATTTGTACTTTTAAATTGAGCCAATGAACTTCTCTAGATTCGCAACTAAATGAGATATGGACACGCACATAAAGTATGGAAGCGGATTTTCGGATTTACTTTGGATACTTCTAGCGGTTGTATAGCGTAGTTTAGTTGGGCGTTCTTATTTTAATCGTTATTGCTATGCTAGTTATGATAATCAAAATATAATATGTATCTGGACTACATCTTCTAATTCTTAAGTTGTGCTATATTAGTAATAGGGCCCTTAACCAACAAGCCTTTCAAGTTAGCATGGTCTTTACCCATTTGGACACTAAAGTCAGTTGAGGTCCTTTACTTCATATGAGATTTGTGCTCTTTTAACACAACACAAAAATTTAATTTCTAGAAGTATGACACGATTCCGTAAGATAGAGTTGGAAGCTAATCTAAGCACCACTTATAGTCAAGTTTAACAGACACTTTGTAAGGCTTGTCGCGTTCTGTTTTAGGCTTATGTATGATCTACATCTACATAATCAACCGTATATTTAGAGAAGCCGTTCCTATCGTTGATTTTGAAGATGGAGAACCATAAAAATGCATTGGAGTGGTCCTGATGGCGATTGCACTGGAATTCTAAAGGGGTTGACAAAACGTGTGTATTTACATACACCCATGTTGGATACAATCCCATATAGTGCTATCAAACTCCAATCATAGGAGCTTAAACTATTTATCCGATTTCCATTAATATAAAGTAAGCTGTCAATTTTTGAATTGGTTTTATTTGCTAAGATGTTTCATAGCTTTCGATATAACCTGTTCCTTCATTACCTATTCATGTTTTAACATTTTCGTAAGTAGCTTCTCTGCAATACTAGACAAAGTCGCCGTCTAGAAGGAGAAGCTAGGTCCAAAACATGTTCGTTACCAATCATATTTCTTTCTCAGTGATTCCAAAATATGCTAAATGAAAAACGAATATGTTTGGGTGGGTCGGCTTCTCAAGTTTCTCTTGACATTTGCAAACATTGCACAAGTTTACAAAGGACAACCTAAGTCGTTTGTTTTAACAAATTTAGATTCCCACTTAACGAGTTTCCCTGTTATTTCTCAACATAGACAAGAGCCCCATCATCAACAAAGCATCGAACTCTCCAAACTGAGGTTATGTTGACGTAGGTCGCCAGCAAATTCACTTTTCTAAGTCACACTTAATGACGTGCACATATATCAATAATGAAGCACTCGCACTCGTAAATAGCTCATGAAATACAAAAGATTATCTAACTAATCAATTTCCTTATCTCTGCTTTTGAAATTCACGTACAGATAACACCCACTTACCATCATCGATGTCCCGGCTACAATCATCACCGTTGAACGTAGCCCATCCGACATATTCTGACTGAGGGAATTTCCAACTAAAAACGTGTCCGTTGAGAGCCTATTGACCAGCTCCCCAGTTCCCTTTGTATCGAACCAACCAGTCTCTTGATTTAGCATCGAACGATACAGCCGCGATCGCAAGTCCTTTACAATGCGAATTGCTACAATGACACAGGTAGAATGCATAAGATAAACTAACCCCAAAATGAGCTCTTGCACAACTCACAAGCACTATTGAATAAGTACACACGGCCAAAGTTGGCCAGTCCTCCGATAACAAATACTCCACTGAGGATGAAGCAGAAATGCTTCAATCGATCCATGGTGTCAACACTGCCCGCCTCGTCTCGGCTAAAGATTATGTCAAGAATTTTGCCCAACGCGAAGGGCACACTCATAGTAATCGCCGAAGACACAACCAAACAGCCAACCGCAGCTGGAACATAGAAACAACACTTTCATTGACCAACCACCACCGCACTAAAAACTAGCACCCTCTACTCACCGGCTAGAACCAGTTTTTCAGACTTGGCTAGTGCGAAAAGGCGTCCGACATCGCGTTTCCTCAGTTTGACTTTTTCCGGCTTGACCTCCTTTGCAGCATTTTGGGTCAGATCAGATTTGCTGCGAGCGGATAAGTGGTCTTTCTCCAGAGGCAGGTCATTCTTCCTCCGTCGCAGTGCCATGAAATCGCGCGATTGTTGTCTTACTGCCGATGGAGGTTGTCGTTTTAACGTGAATAGTCGACTCCTTCCGTTGCTCAGTTGACTATGGAGTGTGGTAAAGCTTCTTCCTGTGTGTCCGGTCCGGAGGTAGAATGGTGACGTGATCAATTGGCGACTCAGTCTCGTGCAAGAGCTCAAACACTGTATCAACATGGTGTGTGTTTCGTGTCAGAGTGAAATAGTAAACTTTGGTTTAAATCTTTGGCTTAAGTTGTTAATTTGTAGGAGGAAGAAGGAGGATTTATGTACAAATAGGTAAAAGCAGAATGATATTTATAAAGAGAACGTATGAGATGTTAATTACAGAAGAGGATCCGCAAAACACATTCCACCCAGTGTCAGCAGTGGAGGAGCGAGTTCAGGTGATGGCTATGGCAGTGTGAGTGAGCTGTGTTTTTGTGGAGAGAAAGTGACACTTTTTTTCTTCTCAGTTGGTTGGTATCGTTCTTCCGCGCGATTGTGGCTGTTTCAATGAAATCGCGGAACTTTCAAAAAACAACAGAGCAACTTGAAATGTCAAACGCTTTTCGGCTGCCGCTTTCACTACAAACAGCTGTCAAATGATATATAAAAGAGAAACGAAAGAAAACGGAAGTCATGCGCCCTCTAGTCACCTGAGTTGTATGGTTGATGGCGAGGGTGTAACTTGTTGAAAGTGCTGCTAATTGATAACAGATGGCGCTGCCTCAGCGGAATTGTGTGAATTGAAATTCAATTATCAAAAATACAGAACGTAAACTGGAATTTTAATTAACACGTAACACTTTGACTATAATTTACGTTTTGTGTCAGGGCGCTATTTTGTTACACACCTTGTCGCTATCTTACCTCAGTCTGATTCGCGCATATTTCTCTGCACCTCACTGTATTTATCACAGTTTTATAAGCAGTACTAATATCCGATTCCTATCCGTTTTAATTATTTCCTTATGTCACTCTCGTTTGTTCAATCAGCTTTTCTTCAAGTGTTGTAATTTTAGCAAGAGTAGTGACGAATTTCAAACATTGTAAATTAAAATCATTTTTAGCGGGTTTTATTGAGTATCTAATTGTGATTGACGGTAACTAACAGGTGTTCAATCCTCACTTGTATTTATAACTTTGTAAATTGCTATTAATAAATTTTGTCTTTTGATTTCTGATATCTATATTTCCGTATGATGGATCATAGAGCTAAAACAAAGGCACGAGTACGATAACTACGGCGCCAAAAATTGATAACGGTATTTTGTAGAGGGGTTAAATACAAGCATTTTTTACTACGGGAGGGGGGGGTCTATCTGGCTTCGTTTAGGCGGGAGGGGCAATTTAAAAAAAAATAATACTTAAAATGAAAAAAAAAAATAAATTGAGAAACAATGGCAACACTTACAATAAAGGACTTTATGGATTTTGTAAGCCAGGAATCTGTTCTTTGATATAATTTTTAAATCAAGGTATAGCTGTTAATAGTTTTTGAAAAAAATACTTTCAAACTTGAAATTTAAGGAAAAAAATTAAAAAAAAAAGTTTTATGCTGATTTTTTTCAATATTGAGTAAATAGATACTTAATTTGTTTATAGTTTTTACTGCCTAAGTCAATTCTTAATCGAACACTCAAAACTAGATTGATTTATGTCTTATAATTTTTGAGAAAATTGAAAATTACTTTTATATGTTGCTCCGCTTAGAGTATAAATTGCTACCCTTGCGCCTTGAAATGCGTATGGGGGGGGGGGGCATGCTGCCCCCCTGCAACCCCCCTGCTTGGGGTCACTGTTGGATTTTGGGATGGGTGCAAGGCTGAGTATATGCAAACTTTCTTTTAATTATATTAGTTTACCCAATATCAACAACATTCTTCAGATACAATCTCTGGCCAGAAATTTCACATTGGTAGACAAAATTTTGCTGATTTGCATTTTAGACAATTTAGAACAAATTCCTGGCTTTGAAAAATACTATAGTTCTTTGAGGTAAGTGTTGTCATTGTTTTTTTTTAATATTTTATTTTAATTTTTTTTTTAATTACCCCTCCCGCCTAACCGGAGCGAGATAGACCCCCCCTCCAATAGTAAAAAATGTTTGTATTTAACTCCTCTACATAAATCCGTCATTAGTTTTCATCGCCAAAATTATTTTACTCACCCCAATTTTTGTCCTAAAATTTCAAGTTTGAAATTGTTTTTTTCAAAAACCATTTGAGGGAATAACTTGATTTAAAAATAATATAAAAGAACAGATTCTGGGCTTTCTAAAATGTCATAGTCTTTTATTATAAGTGTTGCCATTGTTTTTTAATGTATTTTTTTCCATTTAAAGTATTATTTTCTTTAAATTACCCCTCCCGGCTAAACGGAGTAAGATAGACCCCCCCCCTCCCATAGTAAAAAGTGCTTGTATTTAACCCCTCTACAAAATACCGTTATCAATTTTTGGCGCCGTAGTTATCGTACTCTCCCCAAAACAAAACCTAGTTGGTGTCAAAAACCACATAGAACTAGACCGCCGACTTCCGTGCACCTACCCGATTCTCCCCATAATTAATTCCCCTGTCATTGGATACGTGTGAAATGTCAAAATCAATGGCGGCAATGGATTAGGATTTTTCAAGTATGGCGCTCCTTTGATTTTGTACAGCACCAATGCATGAAAAATCCTGGGCCCGGCAGCTTGTAGACAAAGTCCGTTATGTGGGAGGAGTCGACGGGCTATTATATGTGGTTTATGGTTGGTGTTCGGTGTGGTGTGAATGGCCCCGTTTAATTGACCGCTAGTGTCGTCTAGCACATAATATCCCTGATGGAGGAACGCTGGCGCTAGAGATCTAGCGGCAGCGGCAAAGTGACATTAGAACCTATTCGAATTCGTATTACAGTAGTCCCTCGATAATGTGAATTACCGATAATGTGAATTTCTCTAAAATGTGAATCGGCAAAACTTTACATTGTCATCTCTATAATGTGAACTTCCAAAATTTTCAACCTCTAAAATGTGAATTTTTTGTAAAAGTTTTGATATTTCTCCTTTTTCTCTTGCTCGTTTTAAGTGCGATATTAGGGACTAAATAACTGTTATTTATCTTAAGGTTGTAAATGCAGCTGCAGGCTATAGAGACACAACAACTGCCATTTTTATAGGTATGGATGTTATATGTATGAGCAGTTTGTCGTTATATTTTTAGTAACTACATAATGGCATCTAAACAAAAATTCAATCGATTTTTATCGATGAAAGATAAGTCCAAAAGTTTACGCGAACTAGATACTGGTGTCAAAGTCCACAATTACAGGAATAAAATTAAGTTCGAAGCTGTTGGACCGTTTCAAACAAACCGAATTTTGAACAAAATTTACCAAAAATTGAAAATTTTTTGAAATTACCTACTACATATATGAAATTATTTAATTTTCGTTTTTCTTCTGAATTGATAAATATTGAAACTGTGTGTGAAACTGTAAAAAATCATTTTGTGTTGTTTTTAATGGATTTGAAAATCCTTTCAATCAGTTTAGTAAGTACTGAAAAAAGTTCCAGTAATGTGAATCCCTCTAAAATTCGAAAACGCCTTGTTTTAATTAGTTCACATTATCGGGGGACTACTGTATTTCATCTTCATGAGCTGAAATGTCAGTTTTTTTTTATTTGGCATGCCGCTAGTCATCTAGCGGTCAACAGAACGCGGCGTTTTTATACGTTTTCTTTTGCTTCAGTTTTGCTAGAATGTTAAAGAGGAAATAAAACACTGAATTTCAATTATTAAAAACTCGATAAATCTCTGTTTTAAGATTGGAGTTTGGTGAACTTCTCTTTCAACCCTTTCATAAATGTCAGAAAATTATCAGCGATCGACGGATAATTATTTAGCCCAATTGACACACGACCTTAGATTAATTTACGAATTCCAATATTTATCCCAAATGGTTACCGCCATCGATTTTCGCAGTGTAGGTATTTAATTGCTAACGCTTCGGCTGATTGGTTGCTTCCATGCATTATTCCAGCAGAGCGCTTAGATCTTTGAACGAGCTCAATTGGCTGCTCCCCTTCCGGCAATTCCGCCTGGAATTGGAAAGTGAAAATCGCGGTTTTTCCTGTTATTCTATTGGAATTTGGAAAAACATAGGGCAAACACAGCACAGGTTGATTCAAATTTGTGAGTCTTTGCAGTTTTGGTAAGATTTCTTGATTAGTATACTTATGCGAGTTTCTTTATCATAACGAGTATTTTCCCCACATAAATTATTAATTAAGTTTCTTTATTCACTCCTTTTTCCATATGTGTATGCGGCTATCGCTATTATAATGGTATTATTGTTTCCGGAAATGCCTGCCTACATGAATTGTTGGGATTCGAAAGTTTTCTGTGTGTGAGCGGGTTCCAAATCCAATATCTAAAAGTAATATGAAACATTTTCCAAATAAAGGACGATATTAGAAGAATAAACTAGTGAATTGACCAGTGAATTGATCTCAACAAATCCAGAACAAGTGCAGAACTAGAAATAGACGGGCATCTTTCAAATATGTAGGTATAAGGCGAGTTCCAAATTTTATTCAAATATTCAGTGCTGTCAACTAGGCTAGTAGGTATAAAAGTTTTAGTGCTAAGTAATGGGTGCCGGTTTAGTTTAGAGGTACCTAACATTTCAATATATTGAGGCGAGTAGGGTGGGTAACAATTTCGCTTCGGAATATGTATATCTATAGGTACCTACACCTACATCCATGAGAATGTTACGCAGAGTCGAGGGCTTGTAGGTAGGCAAATATTGCTCAAATTCTCCTAAGAATTCTCATCTCCCTTGTCCATTTTATTCTTCGAATAGCGTAATAACTTTAAAGTAATTAAGGTTGTCGTATACGACTCATATCTCCTACGATGTACGTAGATACCGATACAGGCTACACTTGCTGCAAACGACTTCAAAATTCTAGTTATATGCAACAAACGAAAACTGGAAAGGCCCACAATATTTCTTGCCACATCCTGCACTTATTGTGTTGTGTAATCATGTCCACATTATTTATCTACTTTTTTTTGTGAGCCATTGTTCTATGAAAGACACAATTTTAGATGCTTTGCCAATATACGTACTTACTTACATATCGGGCTCCCGACACGTGTAGTCTCTGCCAGAGACACTGCAGCCTTCCATCCTCTACGATCGCAGGCACGCTGCTCCCAATTGTCCAGACCAAGCCCTCTGGCATCCGCAATGGCTTGGTCTTTGAAACGGAGGTTCGGTCTTCCTTGTCTTCTCGAACCTAGGGGCTGGGATTCGAAGACCCTCTTAGCTGGATCATTATTGTCCATTCGCTCGATGTGGCCGAGACAATGTAGTCGACGTGTTTTGGCTTTTTGGACTACATCCACATCTTGGTACAGCTCATAGAGTTCTCGGTTGTATCTTCTCCTCTATTCGCCCTACTCGCACACAGGACCAAAAAGTATTTTTCTTTCGAAGGAGCCCAGTATCAGCTCTCCCTTCTAGCTTATCGTCCAGCACTCGGTGCCATAAAGCAGAACTGATGTCAATAGTGACGTTTTGTCCTAGGCGGTGGACAGATGTTTGTTTGTTTGTTGATAGCTAGCATTTACTTAGTCTTGTCCTCATTTACTTTTAGGCCAACGGATTTCCCCTGTTCTTCAATCGCCGTGATATACCGCTGGTAAACCATCAGAACCTGCGGCCTTGTTGTTCTTAAGCTTTTTTATAGCTAAGCCAACTTCTTCTATACTAGGTGGTCCTTCATTGACTGGACGTAGGTTCTCTTCTTGCCCTATCACTCTCTCTACAGGATGCCCATTAAGCAGCTGCTGGATATGCTGCTTAATCACATCTACTATTCCCTGCGGTTCGGTGACTTAGGTTTCCCTAGCTGTCTCTAAGTTCCTGCTTTCCGGTATTGTAGCCAGGAGCCAGTTGTTTGATCGCACGACTCTTCGACCTCTTTGAGCTGGGAAGCTGTGTAAGCCCTCTTCTTTCGTCTTTTCCTCCCTTCTCCTGGCTCGGTAGCGCTTTTCTGTGTGCTTCTGCTGTCACCTTTTTCATGTACACGTATTCATAATCATACCACGGGCTCTTTCTCTCGGGTGGCTTGTACGTGTACCCTACAGTGGTTTCGGCTACCTCCTTGATGGTGTCGCGATACTGGCACCACTGATTGTTGGCGTTTGTGGTAGGTGAGTGCACAGAGGAGAGTTTCATAGTCAGGCGCTCGCTGTAGTTTCTGGCTATTCCAGGTGTTCTAAGTCGTCCAACGTCGACTTTCTTCTTCTGGGCGGTTGGCAGCTTCTTCTCGTTGAACAGTTGAGCTCTGAACTTAGACGCGACAAGAAAATGGTCAGAATCGACGTTTGCCCCTGGGAATGTGTGCACGTCGAGGATGTTGGATGCGTGCCTCGCATCGATTAGCACATGGTCGATTTGGTTGGCGATTCGAGCGTCTGGAGAACGCCAGGTTGCTGTGTGAATCCTTAGCCACCGTATTACGAGCTGCTGTTCCGACGTATACCTCGCTGCAAAAATCCTCCGATTCGTATAAAATCGGAGAATTTTCCGTTCCAACGGATACTCGCTAGGGCCGAATGTCTGCCTCTACGCCACCTGGGGTGTAGAGTGTTCTTTCATTAAAGGTGCAAACTCTAATATCGTAGTCCATTGACGTTCCGGGTCTGGTTGCCATTCGAGGGGTTCCGTTGCGTCTCTCTCATAGGTAACTACTATATATTTTTTCCATGGTCAGGAAGTTACCCCAACGGCACAACCCCCAACCTGGAGGGCCAGGCCCTTGTTTTGACCCTAGGACAGAGGGCCGGATATTCCGGTGTCGGTAGAGCGGCAGTAAATGTAGCGACGTTAAACCAAATTCAGGCTCACTCGACTGAAAAAATTCGAGCAGTGCCGAAAAACTCACAGCATCTTGCGGAATCGCGTGAGTTGGAAATTGTGTAAACGGGTCGTGAGAGTAAATTTTCACTAACTGTGTGCACGGGCGATATATGCACGCTTGCGGATTCGGAACAATATATTGAACACAATTTTTCGTGTAGACAGTAAAACTCACTCTTGCGGAACTGGGTCCCAGCCCCAGGGTTATCCTCGTGGTTCGCCATTTTCTATTTCGTACAGGTATCTTGCCTCAGGCTGTGCCCCTGAACATTAGCAATGAATTCTTTCGCTGTATGGTTAATTATTTGTTCATTTGTTCGTTACCCTAGATCCTAGTTTTATACAACTTTCTAGCTGTTGGCCGACTTCAGTCGAATTCTTTCTCCAGTTTAAAAGCTTATAAACCAGATAGAAGGGAAAATGGGGCAAAATATCGGACCATCCTATTTGCTTTCCTAAATCAGATGCTCGTGGCCTCGAGGGTGCAAATTGTTTACGAGTAAGCCAGTCTTTAATATGTAAACCAAGGTGGTTAAATAAACTTAAAATAAAACAAAATCCTTTTTCATTTTAATAATTTTTTTTTTCATTTGTGAGTTTATAAAATACAAAAAGAAAACAGCTTCAACTTAAAAACGTAATTTAAAAAAAAAGTATACATATACATTATTATAATAGGAGGATAAATGAAGGAAAATAATTACAAAGTGCTGCTTACGTACGAAAAACAAATTAAAAAGAAACGTATCAAGAGCCACAGGGAAGACGGTTTGGCAGAGGGGATAGAAAAGTGGGGCGGAAGTTGCTTCTACTTCCGTTGAAAGAAAACATAGTGCGTTCTCGTTTTTTGATTTTCTTTTGTACATAATACCATTAAAAATTATATTTTATTGAGTTTATTATCATCGATTATACAAAGTACATCTTTCATTTCAATACAATTTGTTATATGATTTTAAAACGTCCAAGATTATGTTTGGGTCTCTATTTTGAGAAAAGAAATTCTTGACATTTTCATTTGTTTATTACTCTTGTTGTTGGTCTGTCTGTTTCGTTAAAACATAGTTATATGCATGCATATTTATTAGAAAGTAATGATTAAATATTTTATGAGTGTTAAGTGAGTGTATGTACAGGTATATATTTGTCGAAACTTGTATATATAATATACTCGGGCAAATCTCCAAAAATACATTATTTGCTGTTTTTGTGTTGTTTATTATTTTGTATATATATTTTTAAATACTGATTATTAGTACGAAAAAATATTCTTTAAGCTTATATTCAATATATATATATAATTAACGTTAAGTATTTTATGAGCGATTACATGAAGAGAAGTAAAAATTTCAAAAATGTTAGTCATGGAAATTGATGATGAAAAAGTATATTAGATATAATGAAAGACAATTTGTAAAAAAAAAGAAAAACATCACTTAAAAGTATACACAATGAACAAAAGTATTACATTCTAGGGATTGCCAGCGTTTGTCCTTGCGGATTGGTGGGCCTCAAGCATACGAGGGCTGGGCAGCTGTGGGCCATGCGATCTTGGCGTCGATTCTCTTGTACGCCAGCATGCAGTGCTTGCCCTTGGCGGCTAGGCGAATATCCTGCGGACATTCGACATCAGTGAGGAGAGTCTCTTCGCCATCGACCAGCTTGAAGAGGGCGTAGTCCTGCGGATTGGTGATGCGGGCTTTGTGGGCAATAATGCGGCAAACTTCGCGGGTAGTGGTGTGTGGACGAACAGGAAGGGTGCGTGTATGAAGGGAACCATTGCACTCATCGGGAATGATGACTCGGAGAACGGATGAACAGGCCGGCAGAGAAGATGATCGCCACTGTGGAGAAAAGAAACACAAGTGAGTTGATTTTTTTTTCTTTTGTAAATTTAACTATGGTATGAATAGGGTAGGAGATGGATTGTTGCACTCATTTTTCTGATTGGAAGTGGGGAACGAATGAATAAGATGTGGGGAGATTAAAATTAATTTATTTGTTCCGCAAATGTCGGAATTATCGTCGACTTATTGTACCGGACAATTCTTTCGCGAGTTAAAATTGTGTAGACTAATTTTGGGCCGAGTATAATAAAACTGTACGTAGTACGTATAACCACAAACAAGAGAAATATACAGATGTAGAATATGGTGCACATCGAGTTTAATTCCTTCCCTTACTCTAGATGGAGATAGCTGCTCTGTTTTTTGATTATACAGTACTACCTCGATAATGTGAACTAATTAAAACATGGGCAGTTCACATTTTCGAGGGGTTCACATTTCTGGATACGAACAAATTCGTTGCATTTCATGCTTTTTGGAATGATCACTGACTTGATTTTTGAAAAATAAAATAGAAGACACAAAAATATAGTAATTTAACTTTAAAAAAACGAAACTTAATGATTTTTCAGACGGGACGTACAGTTAAACCCAAATAGGGGTAAATTATAAAATAAAAGTTCACATATTCGAGTATCAGGAATTGATTTTGAGTTTACATTTTAGAGTATGTAATGCTGACTTTTTCCGGTTTTCCCGTTCACATTTTTGGATAATTCACATTTTCGAGGTTCACATTATCGAGGTAGTACTGTAGTATGATCATGCAGCGCAACATGCATTACAATTGCAATTGCCAACCGCTCCCTACAACAAAAACCAGTTTAACGTTCATGAAAAAATATGAAACCGGCTTACACCATACAATACATGGTATGAAATCCCTGCAACGTGAAGCAAGAAGCAAGCAAGTCAATGAGTGTTGTTGGTGTATAGCCCGTCCCAACTTAAGTGAACATTTCTTGCGCAGGAATCTTCACATTAGGGATTTTATTCTCTTAGCCACAACAAAACAACTTTTCCAACCAGAACTACAGCTAAAAAAAATATGTGCGCATTTCAAACAACAAACATAACCCTGCTTGCGAAGACATCTCGCTCGATCGACGATCGAGCCATGACTGATTGTCTTGTCAACACAGCACCGTCGTAAGCATATACAAAAGATACACATTTATAGCGCGAACCAATTCACTTGGCCAACCGTCGGTTGCGCAGAGAGAGGATTTAAGAGAATATACACGACACAAAACAAAACACAAAAACAAAATACACAGAAACCTGCGCAGTAGAATGGCCAAGTGAATTGGTACGCGCTGTACCCACCCCAAAGAAGAGGGACATTTTCTGGGTGTTGCACTTCTCAAATATGTGTTTAGTAATGAAAGCCAGGCTATACCTACCTATAGCCCGTCCCAAAGTAAAAGAAAGATCCCAACATGCGCAGTAGCACTTTATTTAAGGTACATTTTTTTCTCTTAAGGATTTTTGATCGCATGAAATTGTTAATGCTTTTCTCTACTTTATCACAAAGTATACCGAAAATTCCATTTCAACCCTTTTTAATACATAGTGGGTTTCACGCTGTTATAATAAAGTTACTCAGAACACTGGCTTTCATTACTAAACACATAGCTATTTGAGAAGTGCAACACCCAGCAAATTTCCCTCTTCTTTGGGGTGGGTAAATGTGTATATTTTCCATACGCCAGCGACGGTGCTGTGTGGACAATCAGTCATGGGCAGGGCTCTATCGTCGACGTCGATCGAGCGAGATGTCTTCGCAAGCATGGGTTGGGTATGTTTTTTGTTTGAAATGCGCACATATTTTTTTTAGCTGTAGTTCTGGTTGGATAAGTTGTTTTGTTGTCGCTAAGAGAATAAAATCCCTAATGTGAAGAGACCTGCGCAAGAAATTTTCAGTTAAGTTGGGACGGGCCTACCTATACCTACCTAGACCTACATAATATGATTCGCAATAAAAAAATTATTTTGCGTTCCTTTTTTTCTCAATTTCCTTTTTGTCTGTTTACCTTGTGTGCTAAGGATATTATTGTTGCACTTTCAGGGTTTCCGTCTTTCTGGACCTGTATTCGTTTTGGTGGTGAACTATTTTTGCTTTCTTTCTGTATGATCACGGATTTGAATTTTCTTAAAAGAAGATCTTTAACTTGTCCTGGATATTTAAAAAAAATGTCTGCTTAAATGCAACATTTAACACAGTATACGTATTCTCTAGTTTTAAACATTATTGCCTTGACAAATGACAAATCTAAAAAAAGGGCAAAAAAGGAAAGCGCATCCACGAGCATACGTTCTCAGATTTGCACTGAAATTAATGTGAGTCAAGAAAATACAAACCCCCCGTGATCATACAGAAAAAAGGCAAACATAATTCACCACCAAAACGAATCCAGGACAAGAAAGGCAGCAACCAGAAACCCATATCAGTACAATAACAACATCCTCAGCCCACAAGGTAAACACAGAAAGAGGAAAATAAATTTTTGTTCCAATCATACACCACTCATTGACTTCCTTCACATTGCAGGCGTTTCATACCAGATATTGTATGTAGTATGCTGGTTTTTGGATTTGTGTATGCTGCTTTTATAATTTTTCTTTAACATGCTTTTGTTCTATCATTCTACATCTGTATATTTCTCTTGTTTGTGGTATAACAGACAATATTGTCGGCTGACGTTAAGTCTGTCCCATCTAGTAGGTATATGAAATTAAGAATTTAGCGGGCGGAACAGGATACTGCTTTGCTAAACCGCATTCAAAAATTGTATTTGCCATATTCGCCCCTTATTTCTAACAAGAAGCCGATCTTGTAAAACTACAAGACTTATTTGACAATTCACTTGTAAATTATGAGCAATTTTACAAATTTATAAGTAAATTCACAAATTACTATTAGTATCGTAGTTTTATGAAATAGGACCTAGTATTCGCTTTTAAATCATACACCTTCCAAAATACGAGTACCATCTATTCGCACTCATTTTCCAATATAAAATAAATAAAAATAAACTACACCAACCAACCAAGGATTTGCGTTTTAATTTGTATACTCACATCCAATGATCCAGTTCCCTCGTTGTCCGAGGCCATGAAACTCTTCAGCACATGTACGGCACTACAAAGGGCAGTCAAATAGT
The DNA here is from genome assembly GCA_955612985.1 of Cheilosia scutellata. Lineage (NCBI taxonomy): Eukaryota > Metazoa > Arthropoda > Insecta > Diptera > Syrphidae > Cheilosia > Cheilosia scutellata. Next base: position 70,702,773 of record OY015311.1, on the reverse strand, counting down.
AGCCAGCTTCTCCATTGAGCAAGGCTGGCTGCAGCAATCCCCACATGAATTCAGCTTCGATCTCGGCGCCCACAAATCCGCACTTGGCGACGACAAACACCAGTATTGGCAAGAAATCATCGGCTCCCAGTTGTTGGCCATGTGGACAACCAGTCGCATCGAATATCGACGATATAATACACAGGAACAAGTCCAATTTCTCCAGTGGTAGCTCAGCCTCTTGTAGCCGCAGAAGTAGATTGGAAATCTGATGCAAAGCAGACGATGTGGGTGGTGCCACCGCTGACCTAATGCCAAAATCAGTTGCATTCCGTCCGCAGGCGTACTTCACATTCTGAGCGAGCAATTGTATATCCTCCGACCTGGTGTAGTAGTCCACAAACATTCCATATAGGTGCTCACGCAGAGGCAACACAACCAATTGATGCATCACAGTTTCGAGTATGGCGTCCAAATTGAGAAACTCATCGGACTTGAGACGTGCCCGCGCACTTTCGACCTCTTGATGGAATTTGCCTTCACCATGCTTCACCAGGTAGTTCTTCATTCCGTTCATGAATTGACGCATATTACGCATCACAACTTGGGGAGCAGCCTCACGGGATTCTTTAGTGCACGAGATGAAGTTCTCAATGTTTTGCGCGAACGTGGACGTATGATCGCCGGCAAGTTGTAGGGTGTAGCAGCGAACCGAGTCGCCCGGTCCACCGATCGGGTTGGTTTTGTTTCGTGGATGACCTGTAAATAAATAGAAAAATTACGGTAAGCTATTGTAGTTGTCTTTACGAAGGTACAAATATAGAAGCACATAAAATAGTATGTATTCTCACGAAAAACCAAAAGATCCAAAGATGTAGTCCAAAAAGCCAAAACACGTCGACTACATTGGCTCGGCCACATCGAGCGAATGGACAATAATGTTCCAGCTAAGAGGATCTTCGAATCCCAGCCCCCAGCCCTTGATAAGACAAGGAAGACCGAACCTCCGTTTCAAAGACCAAGCCATCGCAGATGCCCGAGCGCTTGGTCTGGACAACTGGAAGCAGCGTGCCCAGGATCGTAGAGGATGGAAGGCCGCAGTGTCTCAGGCCGAGACTTTACACGGGTCGGGAGCCCGATAAGTAAGTAAGTAAGTTTATTTCCGGCATTTTTATCATCGAAATTTTCATGAAAATGTGAATTTCCCACGACTTATCAACACTAGCAACACCTATTATTGTATTAACGGTGAGGTAATGCTTGCTGTTCACAAAAACAAGAAGGATACCTTATGTAAGGCAAGTTTTCTTGGGCCCTTATTAAACGAATTTAAGTATTTTACTATTGCGAAACGTAGCCTAAAGAGGATATATAAAAAAGTACAATTTGATCTTATATTCAGAGGAAAATATTTAAAAAAAAAAAGGAGGCAAGCAATGAGGAAAGAAAACTGCACGTTTTCGAAATTTGCTGTTTGCCTGGCGATGGGAACATTTTCTAGAACAGCAAGAAATATAATATTTGACAGGTATTGGTATTAGAAGTGCGGGAACAGATCTAATAAGCATGTCCCTAAAATTTTTCATTTTGCGCCTTCAAAAGAGTCGATGGGTTGGGTTATGGCCGCATGAACTTTGACCGCGACTTACATTCAATTAAGCCGCACAGACTAAATTCATAAAACGATAAGAAATTTTAGCGCGGTTGAAAAAAAATGGAGCGTGATCAAAAATAATTTGTGGTAGACCGCGAGGTCTGGTTTCATTTCATTCAGCCCTATCGTGAAATTCTTCCGAATTGAATTTCCCTCGAAATCAGAAGTGCCAACTCAAAAATATGAAAAGCCAAATTCGAAATTAATTTCGATGGTTTTGAACGAACTTAGAATGAATATGGATCAAGAAAACACTTGCGTGGGATGAAAAATTATTGTAGATTGTTAGGTGAGTTTTGAGCTTTTAAATTAAAACTGCTTTTAAACTTACAAAAATATAGATATTCCCTAGACTAGACCCGTGGCTTTTACTTTTAACCACCCATAGAACAATAAGAAAATATAAACCATTAAAAATAAAAGTAAAAATTCATAGAATTTCTTAAAGGTTGTATTACTACTCCATTGCTTTTCAAAACTCCTCAAGAAATTGTCGGGGAACAAATTCCAAGCAAATGTCATTTCATTATAATTTTACTGGGGAAATCAATATCCCTTATCGAAATTTATTCACGATACCTATTTAGCCTTCCAGGGAAAAAATTACAAGTGGAGTTTTTATTCACGATAAGGCTGACTATCACGATTACGGAGCATATATCATTTTCAATGCATAGATGAGTTGCCAGAATATTTTCAATAAAATGTTGACACAAAAATGCTATCTTTCCCAAGATTACCGTAGGTTACAACAATGGCGCAAAATTATAGTCAGATCAAGTGGCGCAAGATTATACTCTGTCAAGTACCTACTAAAATATGTAACTTTAAAGTATACTATATCTGACTATAATTTTGCACAAGTAGGAAGGTAGATACTTGAAGTTTTTTTTAGTACGTGACAAAGTCAGTTAGTATTTTGTTAATTATATAGTCAACATAAAGCCCACTTTATCATTTTTGCGCCAATTATCTTTAAAAACTATTGGTCACACGTTAAGAAAATTGTATCCTCAACAGTACGAAAATTAATTTCGTTACTTTAAAACAATAATTAAAAAAAATAAATAAATGTCAATACTGACAATACTGAAATATGACATCGCAGTACCGTTAAATTTTGGTCACATGCTTCTATACTCATTATAAATAAATAGATAAATTATAAATTATTTTATCTTAAGGCCGTGTGTTAACTGATATAAATAATATTATCTTCGGATAATTTTCTATCGTGCTGACAAACCAATCTTCAGCTGTCAAAAATTTATCCTGGACCGGGAGCATGATAATAAAATATCCTATAGGCTAATTTTGGACATATTCTTTTGCTTGAGTTTTGCTAGAATATTGAAGAGAAAATAAAACACTAAAAGCTAGGTTCCAGAAATCGAGTGAAATCGAAATTACAAATCGAGTGAATTCGTTTTCAATCTTCTGCATTTCGAGCGATTCAGAATCTCCGAATTTTTTTCGAAATCACAATTTCACTTTGTCTCAGGTCCGAAAATTTTAAAATCGAAATCGAATATAGTGAAATGTAGAACACAAAAAATAATTTCCGATTTCATTTCGAGTGAAAGTGAAATGTGGAACCTAGCAGTAAATTACAATAAATTAATACCGTAACATTCGATTAATCTATGTTTATTAACATTGGAGTTTCAGTTTGGTGAACTTCTTTCCAAGTGTAAAAAAAATTAGCCGAAGATAATTATTTAGCGCGGCCTAATAAAGTGTAGAAATAGTAGTTTAAACAAATTTTAAGCATAATCTGTTTCTTTCAGCATTAAAAATTGTCAAGCCTAGTTTCTCTTTCCGGATTTTTTTTATCGAACAGTCCTTAGTTGACGAAACACCTCCGTATAGCCTATAGGTCTAGCTTCTCTCAACAATTCGTTTGTGTGAGTCTTTATTTCTCGGACCTACAATTTTATACGGACTCCGAACGACTGAATTGAGAAGCTTTTTCAGGACATCTCGGATGTTTGTTAGACGTTTGCGAGATTTGAGGAAAAAACCCCTAGCCACTGCGACAAATAGTTTAAAACAAAAATTAACTACATAATGTACCTCGAAATTTAGACGAATAAAACAACAAATCGACAGCACCCTAGAACCCCACTATACACCGTCTTATGCAGAATGTAAAAACAACACAATCCAGTCTAAGTAAATATTATTAGTGATAAATGCATTCAAATCTCTAACAAAGCCGCTCGCACAATGGGAGTAAAACTTAACTGGCACAAGGTGAATCATTCCGACACTATCCTTTCGATTTTCAAAACACACAAACACACCGACCGTCGCAATTGTTTATCTACTTGAAGTTGAAGCTGTTTGCTTGCTGATTTAAAGAAAACAATATTCTTACCAGTGAATATGTTCCACAACATTTGCATTATCCTCTTCAAGATAACCAGCCACTTTTTCCGGCGCGCATAACTCTCGTCGCAACATTTTGCAGACACATAATTTCGGCAAAACTTTTTGCCGTGCCTCATTTCGCATCCCTTCACTTCGTCGATGTGATTTATACTCAAAAGAATGTTTCCGTTATCGTCGAGGCGAAAAAACTGCTTCACATCGTAATGATCATGATGCGGCGATTGATCCATGGCTTCACTTTCGTGCTCCATGTTGGGGAATCGTCCTATGGCGCCCATAATCGATAGCGACAAAGCGTCTGACTTTTGCAGCCCACGATCGATTCGACTACCTGACGTAAACAGTTCAGTCTTCTTTTTCATCAAGGGCACTTTCGAATCACTAAACTCGTACACCCTTGGGATCAGAATTCCCGTCTCGATTCTCTCTCCGAAGAACATTTCGCTAAACTTCCGACGTCGATGCGTCTTGTGCTCGCAAGCAACTGTCTTAATCAACTGATTTTGTGTCATCTTCATCTCCGGCTGAAGCTCTTTCTCGTTCTTCTCGTCAACGGGTTGCGTTTTCATGTGAATCAATTCCTCTTCAAAGTCAGCGGAGAAAAAGTTTGTATGCCTCTCTGGATGATCGACGATCTCCCATTCGGACATGAGCGTGAGAAATTGCTCTTCCTCCTTGTAGCGGCGCACATGTTCGGGATCTTGAAAGAAATCCTCTGGATCGACTAATTCTATTTGGCCACCACTCAGGGACGACAACATGTCAGGGCCGATGCTGGTGGTGGTAGTCACAGCGGGTTTGATGTGAGTACAAATGCGCGGCGGATAACAGTTGCACTGTTTATTTGGGTTCGCGCGCCTTTCCTTTGACAACTTTCTGAACCAACTCATGATTTATATGGAAACGATTTTTGCCCGATAGCACAAATTGTCGAAATCGAAAGTTTCTCATCGGCACTGACAGCACACTGGGCGAAGTTTTCCCTTTCAATACTATGCGTATTAGTAATCGATTTTTTGGGCTTTTTTTCGCATACGGAACTACAATGGGAAGTGCAAACACAAAACAACATTAAAACAAAAAAAAAAAAAAAAAAAAAACGGACACTACACTAAAGGGCGGCAATACGGACAATAAGTATACGAGTACTTATCGCGACGAACGCGGATTCTATTCTGATCTGACAGCCAGCTCGGTCCAAGTGGTTATTTCAATGAAGACGGAGAGATGAGAACACGGTTTCTCGAGAGGGAGAGAGAGAGAGAGTCAATATTTATTTAGGCGATAAGGATGCTGCACGAGACAGTAAAATAAAATATAGATCGACGAGGCGATATGGGAAGTGTTGTAAATGACAGATTAGCTGAGTTACCTGCGGCTTTGTAGAAAAAAATCCAGGTCGCCAGAGGCAGCGCGCGTTGGCGTGCACTGAACTCTGGGAAAATGCGTAGCCTTGGTCAGTTGAGTAACTGTAGTAGTTGTGCGAGAGATAAGGCCGTTGATCTGGGTTAATCAATGCTGAGCTCTATGCTCGACAGCGTTGTTGTCAGTTTTGTGGGTGGAGACCGAGTTGACAGCGGCGCCAAAAGTGTATGCGGCGAGGCGTTTCAAACAGCTATGGATTGCGATTGAGATTGCTACATATACCTACGACTACAGATATTTGTAAGGTAGGTTAGTTATGTTTATTTGCCAACATATAGCCTTATCTGGTGTATGGGTTGGCCAATTTACCAGATGCACTAAAGATAAATAAAATTCCCCACTTGTGTAATTTCTCAGATATAAAACTCATCAATGTGCTGGGCAGTCTCGGAAGAAGTATAGGCTTTTGTGGGATAATTATGACACATCAGCATTATCAGACTAGAGTGCGTATGTTGCAAGGGATACTTCTAGTGATTCATCACACAAAATAGGGATACACACTGCACAGTTGCTGAATGGGGGGATATAGTGAAATCGTGATTTGTTTTGTCGATTTTACGGCTAAGGGAATAACGACAATTTCTTGATTTACTCAGCCCTATCATGGTATCCTTTGCGAAAGGAAAATTCTCCGATTGTGTAAGAATCGGAAAGTGTTGCTTCATGGATCAGCTGTTCGGAACATTTTTCCGATAAAACGTAACGGACACCGGCAGTCTACGTTTCATTGCGGTGAGTTGCGTTTTTTTTTAGATTTGTTTTTGACAGTCACACGTCGCTTACTCACTTTCTCTCCGATGGTCTCCGACATCTGTTCGTCGCGGAAATATCTATATTTAAGTGAACAAAATTCGTGGGCACAGTAGCGCAGTGGTTAGTGTGCTGGACTACTGTGCGATGGATCCCAGGTTCAATCCCCAAATTACATCTTAAGGTTTTTTCTACTGCGCCACCTCTCGCGAACGTCTGACAAACATCCGAGAGTATGTCCTGAAAAAGCTTCTCAATTCAACCGTTCGGACTCTGTAGGTACCTTCCATTCGTCCCAAAAATAGTGTAATTCTTCTAATTATTAATTGTATTAAGTTAAAGGATTTCTCCTTGATGTTAAAAAAAATATTACATATATCAAGAAAAAATCCGGAATGTTTTTGCCGTCACTGTACCTACATACAAAATGCGTTGATGCAAGTTAGGAAAACGGAGGAGAAATTTACTCTCCGAACGGACCCCATGATAAAGGGTTCAGCGAGAATGTCGGACGGGTTTAAAAATCGTTAATTTTGTAAAAAAAAAAAAAAAAAATTTGCAAATTCTGGATCGTCTTTTCATAGCATTTGAGAAAATCAAAGTGTGGCCGTGTGGGAAATCAAATAATGTCATCTGGTGGCCACGATGAGTTGAGTGATGCACATCTAGAGGGATTCCTTTGGCATGCACTCTTTCCAACATTCGTCCTTCGATTTTGGCGGCTTACAAGCGAACCGCTTTCTTCAATTCTTCCAGTGCTCGTGGGTTGGACTCGTAAACACATGCCTTGAGGTGGCCCCACAAGAAAGAATCGAACATGGATAAATCAGGAGAACGAGGAGGCAAATTGTTTCCATTTCACGCGCGAAGGTCCGTCGTTATACGTAATCCCCAGCATAATGGCCAATTTATACGCCTTACCAAACGATCATTGATGCTATAAGTTCAGCTGCATGCCTGTCGAACACGTTCAACATTTGCCGGGGTTCGAACCGTTCGTGGAGCCCCTGAAAGTCTTATATTCTTCAAAACATCTCGTTCTTTATCTTTAACATCAAGGAGAAATCTCGTGTACGCAGTGCTTCATTCCAAAGAAGAATGATATTTCGCGCGGGAACAGCTCGATTTCTGTGCATTATTTCGGAAGAAACTGTTGTAGGCAAAAACGCGGTGGTCTACCGTCTAAGGCTCAATGGCTTCAACTGGTAAAAATATGCTAAGACAAGGCCTCGCAAATCTAAAGGTCTCTTCACTAGGGGAGTAGTACTAGCCATTTCAAAACCGTTCGACCTTTCTGCCGGACCCTGTACTTCTACCACCACAAATGTTAAATTAAATATTGATAACAATTGGGTTATTGGATGTACTTTGTGGGTCCTATTAAGGACCTTCGCACAAATGATGCCGTGGTATTGAAACCATTGTCAATCACCACCTTAGGAACGAAAGATCTTGTTTCTTCTAATGATCTCGAAATTTCCGCTTTAAGGTAAAGTGGTGACATTTATTCGGCTAGGACTAAGAGTTGACTTGTGATCGACTTCGAAAGTTCATTCCATTTCTACATTCCAACAACGATTTTAGTTAGCAACATATCTGCTAAAATTCAGTGAGTGTTATTGAAACTCACTATTACCTTTCAAGTGAGTTCGAAAATTCGAAGTAGAAGTATAAAAACGCGTTCGTTTCGTGCATATCTGTTAAAATTCAGACAGTGCACTTCGTAAGTGAAATGAGTTCGAAACTCGGAAATCTTGACGTTATCAGTGAAATTCGCAGAACCGCACTCGTTCGTGTAATATAAATTATTATTCTCCTCATCGCAATAACGACTTTAGTTAGCATCATCAACAAACTTGTCCATCAGGTTCTGAACTTTCTAATCCACCAACAACCACTTCAACGAACAAGTAGTGAATCTGAATGATGACTAACGAACATCCCTAACGATGCATTATTTATAGCTAGCCGTTTGCGTTGACGGGCTTTGGAGGACGAGATTTAACAGCGAACTTTACGACATCGATCTGGTCAGAAAAGTACGCATCAGTCGTCTGGGATGTCTGGGACATGTAGAGCGCATGGACACCAACGCTCCAGCCCGAAAAGTCTTCGATTTCAATCCGGAGGGAAAACGCAGTAGAGGAAGACCTGGCCTTAGGTGGCGTCCGCAAGTAGAAGGGGACCTCAACCAACTTGAAGTGCAAAACTAGAGGCAGTTAGTGAAAGATCGCGCTAACTGGAGAGGCGTAGATACTGGTTAGGGCCCAGATCCACCCCGGACTGTAGCGCCACCTATGTAAGTAAGTAAGCTATCCGTGTCGCTACGGTAATAAAAATATAAGCCGCAGATCAAAAGATGGGTTGAAAAAAAGAAAGCTAGAAACCACAAGTCTACCTTAAAACAAAAACATTTTTTTTAAGTTTCGAATAAAAGCCGAAAGTAAGCAGAGGCAGCTTAAATATTTCCAGGAAATCTATATTCATCATCATTGTTGAGCGATGAATTAAAACCGTCTTGTCGTCGTTCTATTAAAAGGCTTACAAAAACAAAAAAAATAAGAGATAAGCTAGAAGGCACTATCGCATCTCACCAAATTATCCGTTTTAAGCTTCCATGTTAAGCTTCTTAATTTAAACTGAAAGCTAAAATTAAGATGAAGCGATATTGACCTATTGCCAAAAAGAAAAAGAAATGCTAAAACCCACTCTATAAATTAATAAAAAAAAAATTCCATTTTTAAGCCAACATTGCAACAAAATATTTTCTTAATTTAGATTTAGCAAAAGTAAGCAAAGGAAGAGCTTATTTTTTTTTTATTTTCAGTGGACTGAATTGCCATTAAACAAATTTTCTTAATTTAGAAGACTGTAAGCCAAAAGTAAACAGATACAGAGTCAGATAGAAAACAACTATACAATACAAATGTGAGATACGATAAATAAATTCTGCTCTATTCTGAGTATAATGCATGTAGGTTTGTGGTGCACCCTTTGTTCATAGAAAAAAAAGAACACAAAGAAAAACCTTGAAATTCAGTTCGACGATAGATTAGCCGTTTTTTAGATTATGTTATGCAACGTCTGCAACTCTCAATCCAAACAGACAAAGCAGATGACGTTTTATTGATTTATTAAAAAACAACCAGTGCTAATCTATCTCCAGATTGGGCTTACATTTATTGTGCAGTGTATTAAGGAACTTGGTTACCACCTCGGTGTCATGCACCTGTGAAATCTATTTGAATATTATATGAATATACTGTTATTGTGTTTACTCCAACTTGGCAGAGCGTGTACGGTTATAGAAAAATTCGTCAATTGTATAAGCAAGTTTACAGCAATTTTATGAGGGGCTGTTCAATATTGAATTTCATTGACAGAACGCTCGATAAGATAGATTTGGGGGTAGCGATCGCTAAAGGCAAATTGTAGGGTTGATTGTTCAGCGGCAGGGTCATTGTTAATTTACTCTTGAAATTTTTTTTTAACCAAATATAAATTGCGTCGACTGTGATTTAAGCCATCGGCTTCAATTTTACTCATTGAAATTAACCTTTTGAAACATTAAACCTTACTAGTGACATTTTGTAGCCTCGACTTTAAATTCAAGTACACGTAGGAACCTCAAAATCTAGTGTCGGAGATATTAAAGCAGGGGTTCAGCAAGGGTTCAGGGCTCACTCCTCGAGGACAACACTTTTTCTCTACAAGCAATTAATAAGTTCGATTATAACGTTTGTACTACTTCCCCATCTGGTACACTATAAGTCTACCCTACATGAAGAAGATCCAAATTTTTGAGCGGAAAGCGCTTCGTCATTGTACATCGCTCCACCATGACTCTCATATCAGCCGATAGACTAACATAATTCCCACAGACCAATACCTATGTGCCCGCTTCCTAAGAACAATATGGCGCAGAAAATCTTATTCCATCTGATCCGAAGCCCTTATGATTTTAGTAACCCGAGTAACCCGAGAAGATTCCTTTGAAAACTTGTTGGATGTGGTTGCAGGAACTCGATACAACCGTGGTTGACAATCTGCCTATAAGTAACGAAAACATGATAACACATCCTCGAACAACAAATTCAAAGACAACGAACTGTAACTGTGCCAAACCAACTCTAAGGACTATTTCACGCATGCGCATGCCCGTATCAGTCTCAATACGTGTTTAAAAAAATTCTTTACGATAATCGGGCTCCTGCAGAAACTAGTGAAACCTACTACATATAAACTTTGATGTCTCATACATCGACAGCAACCAACTTCAAGTGAGTTCAGATAGATAAGCACTCGCTTTTTTGGTTCTCCGTTCTCAGTCTCAGTGTCGAAAATTAGATAAAAAAAAATAAAAATAAATAAATAGGTGGCGCAACAGGCGGTAGACACCCTAGGCCTAGCTTCTCGCAACCATTCGTTTTGTGTGAGTTTCTATTTTTGGGACGAATGGAAGGGACCTACAATAATTGTAAATAAAATTATTTTATGCCGAGTCCGAACGGCTAAATTGAGAAGCCTTTTCAGGACAGTCATACTCTTGGATGTTTGTCAGACGTTCGCGAGAGGTGGCGCAGTAGAAAAAACCTTAAGATGTAATTTGTGTTTTTCCGGGGATCGAACATGGGATCCATCGCACAGTAGATAGTCCAGCACACTAACCACTGCGCTATTGCGCCCACAAATTGTAATGCGCAAATTGTAACTGCGCCCACGGTGTACTCCCAGAAGACGTTTCCTTCTTGCTGGAAGACCGCTCGCATTCAACCTATTCTAAAGAAAGGGAGGACATGTTTGCCACAAAACTATCGTCCAATAATATAGATTAACAGAGACAGAGCACTAACAGAACACCCGACTGAATGAGATGGTTAGCAGCGGTGCTTGTAAAAATGTGGCCTTCAAGTTGTTTTAATGATAGATACCTTTCTTGTGGGTATAACTGCTAGACCTACAGATGGATCATCAAAGGGACACCAAATCTGTTTGTCGTAAGAAGCGGTGCTTGCGCAAGTCTACATTGGCATCCAAAGTTGTTTTGATGATGTTGTTGTTTTGGTGTTGCCATGTTGCGTACATACGGATAGATTTGCAAAAGTTCAACGCCCACGGTGAAAGGTATTCACTGAGCATGGATAAAGTTAAACAAAATAGTAAAAATTCAGGAATCTTCATCGTCGAGGGTTTCTCAAAATAATTTGAAATATCTACTCTGTTTTTACGGGGCCGTGTAATATGGTTGTAATATTCATCAAATTAATCGTCTAAGAATTCAAATAAATCCACTATAGGACACTTCTGACTGCTGTCTACGCCCGACAACGAAAGAATGCTCTGAAACTATATTTTTTCCAGCCACTTCAAATAAATATTTTTTTTATCTTCCGGAGGCTTTAACAGCCACTTGAACCGGCTGATAGACTATCCGAAACTTCTTCTGTCAGAAATCACTATCCGAAACCATTGAAACCGAAAGTTGAAGTTTATCCGGCATATAAATTCTGGATAGGCTATCCGAGACTTTATCAGCTAGTCTTGAAACTGGCCCTTAATTTTTTTTCAAAAATATTTAACTGAGAAATAATTTTCAAATATTATCTATATAATTAATAATTATAATAAAATGTACACGGTGAAGACTCTATCGTAAGTAGATGGTGTAAGAGGTACGTAGTTTATATTATAGAGAAGTGTTAGTCTATAAAGTAAATATGTAAATACAATACATATGTACACGTCTACAATTTACTTATTATTGCTTATATCACAAAACACTTCTTTTGATTTAACACATAATTTCAGTGCCATCTATCATTTGCACACCCCATAAATACATTTGATTTGATACTATATCAAATCGTAAATTTGACTTTAAATTCAAAATAGTGATTCAAATAACACAGGTGCTATAGAAAACTTAAATATATAATTTAAAAGACTTAAAATCAGGCAATAGACTAAAACGCAAGCAATTTACTAAAAAGCAGTCAATTGACTTACAGTTAAATAACTGCAGTCAAAAGACTTACTGACTGCGATGATTGACTAAGAATTCTAGAAGACTTACAATTGACTAAAAGACTTGAATCAGTCAAAAAGTACTGCAGTCATTTAACTTGCAGTCAATTGACTGCTTTAATTAACTGCCCAGTCAGAATATTCGAAATGACTGGTGACTGTAGTTTTAAAGTTAAAGTCATTGAGTAAGTCAAAAGACTTATAAATTAAGTCAATTTAGTCAATTAACTGCAGTCTCCAAATGACTGCAGTCTTCACAACTATGGCCCAAATTGGGCGTCGAAAATTGGATACTCAAAAGTTATTTTCCGGAACCTAGACGCTAAAAATGGTTATTAGTAACGCGCAAAGTCAATTTTCATTAAATAAGATCAGGACCAGGTCAACAATGAAGACATTATTATATGTAGTTGACTGTGACTCATATTTCACTAGAAACAATGACATCTATTGGCATAAGCAGGAAACCATAGTTTAGTGAATTTTCGGGTTTTCTGCAATATGATTCACTATCTCACCAACGACAATGAAGAAGATCGAGCTTTTTGAGAGGAAGATACTCCGAATTTGAACAGGTCTTTGGCGCTCCGTTAAAGCTGAAGTTTTATATCCTACAACGATGCTCTATAGGAGAGTAGTAATGATTCAAATCGGACAATTTATGAGGGAGCTCTCCACTATACACTTCTGCGTAACTTAGATGATCACGCAAACCAGGAAATCCAGCAACTCATTCAGCAAGAAAAGGAACCTCAACGACCACATCTGGAGCACAAGGTCGATCACAGATCCAGGATTTGAAGACATCATCCATAACGAAGATACATCGTTCTACGAGAAAATATATTCGCTTCCGATAGTACGATACATAAACAGTGCGCAGTTCCTTTTTGTATCTTGTTATTGTTACAGAGCTAACAAGTTTGACAGGTAAATGACAGACAACGCAGAGTTGTGTACGACCATATTAGGTTCGTTCGGGTACTTTTTTGCAAACGTAAAATTATTAAAACTTTGCTAAGAAACTGTGCGAATGCGACCACGTACTGAGTAAATTGAAAAAAATGAGAGAGAAATCCATTTCCCCTCTTTTCATTTTTTCGTAATTTTCTACTCGCGGAATTTCGACTTACTGAAAAATGAAAAAATGAAAACTGTCATCTAAGTGGCAGTTTGAAAAAGTTTGAAAGTTTGAAAAATAAAACTCTTTTTATTTTCGTCTTCAACGATGTCGGAGGAAGAAATTGTAATTGAATGTTCTCCTAGAACATATCAGCGCATTCAAAATGGTAGGTTTAATAGGTATTTTAGCTTATAAAAAATTCAAATCCAACTTATTTTATAGATTCTGCCGTTAACGTTTATTTTTTGAATGTCGAAATGACATTTCTTAAACTTTTTGTAAGAAAACCGGTCAGGTACTTCTCTGGAAATTGAGAGATTTCTCTCTCGATTTTTGAGATTTGACATTTTTCATTTTTCTACGCGGAAAGTACACGAACGAACCTATTGATTTATGGCTGCCAAAATAGACACACACAAAATAGTTCTTTGTTTGAGCATATAACGAATGACGTTTGTAAAAAAAATGTGTCCCGAGTTGCCAATATTAGGTACTACTAAATGAACAAAAGGGCGGGCGCTGCAACTGCAACGTGTTCGAATTGAAGTCTTCAACGAGCAATAAACGCGAGGGGTTAAAACGGCGCCGTTGGGATTAGCAGTAGATGATCCTTTTGTTTGGCCACGTGCAAGACAATTGGCGACATCTTGGATGAAGTCATAAAACTGTAAACAATGGAAACTCCGCGAACAAAATTGCATCTTAAAGTTATTATGAATAATCCTAAATAAAATAATTTTCGACAGCTTGTCCTTTCCGGTTTTTTTTTTTTTTGGGTTTACGACAAAATAACCGACAGATGCTTGTTGGGATAAAAAAAAAAAATAGCGCGTTCAATATGACTGATGCAATTTTAGTGGCCCACGCAGAAGGCTGTTTCTTACTTCTCGATACCTGCAAGAAGGCGTCACCTAACTCATCCGGCTTACATTATTGATACAGCCTCATCGCATTGGTGTTCTACTCGAAATAAAAATAGACTGTCGCTACGAACCGTGGGAACATACTGATTTGTGTTTTAAGAGAAACACAAAACAAAATATTTGCCATACCCAGCCCGATGATAAGACCACAAATAGCCATCACAGACAATAAAACTGTAGTAAATATTTTTGTTCTAAAAATATAAATACGCGCGCGCGCGCACGGTCTTTGCTTCCAAGAAGCGTGCGAACTTTCGACTATGGCGTCGGTCGTCGCGTCAGCCAGACGCATGATAGCGATCGTTAGGTATATTTGTACAGGTCCTGAGCTACACGCTTTTTATCAATGAACAAGCCATACCAGAAATAATATCAATTAATCCAGCCAGACAATTATCAAACATCCACCAAAGGCTTTATCGTCTAACTATAAGAAACAACATCCTTGACTTCATTGTTGGCTGTTTGTTTTTGTTTTTCTTTCTCGGGTGTGTGACAAAAATATCCCATATTCGCGACAAAAATATGTGTCATGATTAAAAATGTCATTAATTATCTGCTCGTGTGTTAGACAATGCAGCTGTCATTGCTGGTCCGATTAGACCGATTAGATTAGCACGAGTACTAATACTCGATCGACCTCTGGGTATCGTCCAAAACTTACAGCGTATAGGGCAGTTGAATTGCATGATGCAATGTCCCGATCATCTTAGATCATTTTTGTATTCTATTGTGTGCAATTAGATCATGCGTAGTAAACGATTTTGAAAACAAAACAAAAATTGCTGTTCCGTCGATTATTGTGCGTTTGGAAGAAGGACTTACATATAGAGCGACACCGAACATGCTTTAATTGCTTTGACTTTGCATTGAGATTAATGGCGTTTCCTTGTTAATGTAAAGTTTAAAGTTTAAACGGAAACGTCTAGCGACTCTATAGGATTATAATATGCAAAACAAGCCTTGAATGGTTTTGGAATTTGCTACACTTTTAAGGCCGAAGGTGTGGTGTGATCTGAAACTGGGGACTTAATCCGAAGATAATTCTGGGGATGTATACGGCAATCGTACGCCCAATACTCACATATGGCAACATAGTCTGGTGGCAAGCCACAGACAAGGTAACCAATCATAAGGCAATGACAAAAATACAAAGACTGGCATGTATAGGAACAACTAGTGCGTTGAGAACAACACCGACTGCTGGGTTGGAAACGCTTCTCAATCTGCTACCTATGCAAGAATCGGCTGCCAAAAGTGCCCTGAGGATAAGCCAGACAAAATGCTGGATCCCGAGTCTCTTTGGGCATGCGCGGATCGTCAAGGAATACGTATAGAGAGTGACATCAACTCTGACTACATGTCACCATACCTAGACTTCAATAAACCATTCTCTTGTCGGTTTCCGAGCAGGGAAGAATGGGATAGGAACGAACCCACGGAAACGAAATCAGTAGCCATCTACACTGACGGATCATAGATGGAATGTGAAACTGGAGCCGGATTATTCTCAGATGAACTCAACATACATAGTTAAATCAGGCTCCCTGTAGTGTACTGGCGGTAGCTGAAGTGGCAAGCATGGTATCAATAATGGCAATACCACGGAATGATATTACCATATTTATTAACAGCCAGGCGGTTATCAAGGCAATCTCTAGATACTAATGAGATAAAATCCAAACCGCTGTCGCGAAGAACTCAAGGCCCTTGGCTCCCAGCATAATACAGCTTTCTGCTGGGTTCCCTGGACAATTTGCAGCCTCAGAGAGCGAGAGGAATACAAGATCCGAATGAGAGTTAATATCAGGTGGAAAATAATAACCACCATGACCAACAAACTGTTGCGATATGACAGAATATCGCTGTCCAAGTTGGTTGGCACCCTCACCGATCACAATTTTCTAAGAACCATGCAATGAAACTAAATCTCAAGAATGACGACATTTGTAGATGCTGCGGTGATGAAGAAGTCCACTAGGACACACCTCAATTTCTCTGTCACTGCCCAAGTCTATGTCACTTGAGGAACAGAACACTTGGAAGTTACTACTTCCAGGAAATCCAAGAAATCTCTAATGTCTCAATATCTAATCTTTACAGGTATCTGAGGACAACGAGATGGCTGGACAAAGTCGAGTAACTACGGGAAGGATAAAATAAGGCCAATACAACACGGCTAACCCCATCGAAGGGTATCAGAATGGGTCCACGAGGACCTGAGTGGGGCGAAAAAGAGGCTACTTTCAGCCCCAGGAGAACGTTGATTCGCACCAAAAGTCGGGACATACACCAAAATAACGAGTTTATCACAAATTCTTGCATACCTGCAGTCTGCGCAACTCTCTCTGAACTGCTTTGAGTATTTTTGTCTACTGAGACGAATAAAACGACGAATTCAATGTGCCTAGGCACCTCAATATTTAGGTGACAGTTTAAGGCAGAAAATCTTGCCTAACACACGAAACTTGCCTAGATTTGCTGTCAAATCGACCAATCAGAGACTGTTGACTAGTTAGGCAAAAGTGTATTGAACGCGGCCATTGCCATCATATCAGAAGAGCTCAGCGAGGTGTCAGTGACGAGTATTCTAATGGAGGTCGCAAGGATAGCTTTGATTGTTAATGAGGACAAAACAAATTATATTCCGAAAGGTTTCTCAACATCAGCGACTCGGACAAAATTGCACTACCCAGAGGTCAAGCATTGACACAGAGGTCAAGCGAAGAATCACTCCTGCCAATCGCTGTTTCTACGGGATAAAAAGTGGTCTGAGAATGTAACGCCCAGAAAAATATTATACAACTGACTGAAGTATGAATTCTGTCAAAAGCGTTTTGAGAGAAAGGTTATTTGAATGATATTCAGTCCATGGAGTCAAACCCTGTGGTACAATGAAGAAGGGGAAAACACTATTGTGGATTAAAATGGATTCCAATTCCCACCTTGAGTGGCACACGCAATTAGAGAGCAACATCAACCAACTTGGTGTGCGTATACGAGTGTGCTGGCAGGTAAAGGGAGGTTTGGTTTTTAAACACTGTAACACTGTTTCTATACAGATTGTCAATTTGACAGTTGAAAGTTGATTTGTTGTTAGTACGTTTTGCTATTTTACGATGAATAGATTAACGCCAGAACAACATGTGCAAATTGTGTAAACTTATTTTGAAAACCATGGTTCGACAAGTTATTGGGAACATGATGAATCGTTTTCGCACCACGTACACTCTAGTGGATAATACGAATGTCCAAAGACGACAAACAGTGCGAACAGAAGAAGTTAATGACGTTGTTCAGCGCAGTCTTGACGGAAAGATCTTGGCTTAAAAGCTTATAAGATCCAGCTTGAATGATAAGTGTATAACATTGACGTGATAGAGCTTTGGTTTGAACAAGTTGGCGCAACATGCCACACGGGGCGCGACACCATCAATTTATTGCGGGAAACATTTGCTGAGCGCATAATTTCGCATAATGGACCTGTGAACTAGCCTCCACGATCCTATGATCTCACACCTTTAGATTACTTTCTTTGGTGGTATGTGAAGTCACTAGTCTATGCCGATGAACTAGAGACGTTTGACGATTAGGAAGTCAACATTCGTCGTATTATTGCTGATACAAGGCCGCTCAATAAAGTTGTCGAGCAACTTCACGATAGCACATTTGAAACATTGATGTGCATTGTCCTGATAGAAAAGAACATATTTAAGCAATACAATTCCTGCTTATCGGCAAAACTGGGCGGGTACAAATAGGAAGACAATTTAACTAAGAGCTTAATGATTTTTCAAAAGAAGGTAATGAAGATTAACGAACAATGGTGGGCCGTAAAACATCTGCAGATTAAGGCATTGATCCCTTTTATTAACACAGAGAGGGGGTGAATTGCTAATAAGAAGCAATTCGTCATTTCGCGAAAGCGGCACAACTAATTTTATCACTTAAAGCATATTTTTTATCAGTAACATATTACAAAAGCGTATACACAATTTGTTCCCTTTTTTAAAGATAAGTTCTATTTCTGGACTTTTAGTCCACAATTCACGGCCACTGTGCGTAGTTCCTATTTAAATAGACCTGTGGAGCTGTCGGTTTTACAAAGCTATAGTGGGTGTAAATTTGGCAAGAAATGCCAAAGTCTTGTTCTCACAAAATTACACTTGTAACCTATATAGGTACCAAATCTGCTCCAAACAAGTATCCCCAAGTTATTTATTAAAAACTAATTGCAAACATCGCCTTACCACCTTGAGAATCTGTGTGAAATTGACAAGGCATATCGGTTGAAAATTATAACAAATTTCTGACATTTGCCACACTTATTTGGCAAATTGGACAACAAAGGCTAATATAATTCGTGACCACATGTTTGCATGCAATTATTGATGTGATAAGAAATTGCGATCGTGTGTTGCGCATGATGAGTAATCGGTTCACATTAAGGAATGTGCACAACACTGTTTGCTTGTTATTGTTTTGCACTTTTGTTAAAGTGATTTGTCGTTTATGTGCTTTTGTAATGCTGATCAAGGTCTCTCTCTATTCGATTAAGTCATCAATCAATGACAATGCGTAGCAGCTGACACACTTTTCTCAATTAGACAGAGTGTCATCGTTTAAAATTAAGATTACGTTCTAATCTGTGATTAGCTGTGAATATTGTTGAGAGTAAAGTATTGAACTGATTGGAAAGCAATGGCAAGGTTTTGGAGAGAGATGTGGGCTAATTTCCAAAACCAATTTGTTCAGTCTAAAATAGTCAAATAGTTCAATTACCATAATAATTATCATTGTATAAGCAAGTTCTGAGAAATATCCCAAACATTGTAAGCAAATCGATGGTTTCCGTTTAGTTATTTTAAAGTACAATAGGCTTTCAAAGAAAGGGCCTTACTAATAATCATTTTTAACCCTCAGCTGAAGTTTGTTGTAGGTTACAATATATAATTTTATATTATATATTTATAATTTAAACCTTTTGACAGAAATTTAAAGTTGAAAAGTCGAGTCAACTAGAGCGAGCCCCGTAAACTGTACATGTACACTATAAATCACTCAGGGACTATCCTGTCTAATCGAGTCTACTAGAGTCAACCCAGTAAACTAGAACTAATGCAGTAAACTAGAACCCACTTAGTAAACTAGAGTAAAACAAACAAGTTTTGAGATTATCGCTGGGGTTAAACACCCAATTCTGTCGATTAATTTACACTCATTTATCCCACCGATCATTCCCATGCTGTCTACTCTCAAAGCCTCTGTTCATTCAAAAGCTCGAGGTACTCTTCTCAAATGTAACACACTTCACATGTGATTGTCAAATATTTAATCAAGTAGACGCGATCAATGTCCGGACTAGGTCCAGGCCCTTCGTCGTCGATAAGAAAATGTACGCATTTAATTTCCCCTTCAAGAAATGCATACACAGACTATACAACTACAGTACACAATGCATACTTTTACATATTTATACGCAGTTGGAATTTGTTAGTGCAAATAAAAGAATACAAAGTGTGCACTATTTTACTGTCCAGTTCCAGTTTAAGCCGGCTACAGACGTAATCGTATGGGAGCTTGGCATTTATTTGATTGTTTGCTTTCCTTTTTGTTCGTCTCCCTTTTCTGATAATCCTATATAGTAGAAGAGCGCTGTCTTAAGACGCAATTTGTCTAAAATGTATATCCCGGCGACGAGTTCGCAGTGTGCGTATATACTTATTTGTAGAAGAGATAAGTTGTAGGACGGACTTTGGTCGGTTTTGCACTGATGATGTATTTCCTTAAGGGCCCACGAACTGAAAATATAAGCTTGCGGTTATCAGAGTAGAAAACTCTTCACATCGCATTCAAAACCAGCAATGGGGACACTAATCCGTGGGAACATTGGCAGCAAGGAGAAGTTAATACATATAACATGCACAGACTGCGGGAAAGGAAACAGCAAATATAATAGAAGCCGAATTGTGATGCATGTCAAGTTATGCTATGCTAACCACAAAAATCAGTTGGCATGGTGAAATGTAACCAACAAATGTTCGCTGTGCAAAAACTTTTGTGATAATCGCTCGAGATCATGTTTAACTACCTCTACAAGTCCTATAACCATATGTTTATAAAGGTTGTGATTTTCAATGAGGGAATAACATTCAGTAAGATACTGATACCCAATTGAAAAAGAAGAAAATTGCATAAGCTTTACCCCTTTTTGTTGTTATCGAAATCTAGTTTCTAAAACCCAAATCTCAAAACCAAAGTGAGAAGAAAGCGTGGACAAAAATGACCCAACTATCAGGAGCTTTCATTATTGTGGCCATTTTCAAAAAAAAATGTGTGCGCCAGAGAAATCTTAGTTTCAATTCAGACAGGAATTGATATAAATCTTCATTAAATCATTAACAGAACAAAGAATTAACTCACCTACGTACAGCGTTGCAGTTTGGAATTGCTTCCATCTGGCTCCGGAGGCAGACCACAACAATCTATATAAGTTGGGTGTAATACAGGCTCACGTCTCAACTCAGTTAGAGATTAGTTTATCGTCAAGTAGTGCCCCTAGATAGCTATTTGCATAGTGAACTAACGATGAACGTGCGCGGTACTGAGTCTAACTAGAAATATAGAGCTCAATACTTGAAAGGGCACATGCTCACCTGGTTGAACTTCAGAATGCATGTAACAAATCGAACAGTTCTCGCTTTCCAAAATAGCAGCTAATGCTAGACGGGCTGAGTTGATCAATTCAACGAGACCACTAACGTTAGCTATAGGACTTCATTATATTATAGTAGCCAATACAAATCAACCGACTTCTATCATCTGTTGGACGAATGTGTTCAGGGGGTTGACGATCTTTGGTCGTGGCCAGGCCGGGGTGGTCCACCGAAGAGTCGCTCCGGTACGT
Source organism: Cheilosia scutellata (assembly GCA_955612985.1). Lineage (NCBI taxonomy): Eukaryota > Metazoa > Arthropoda > Insecta > Diptera > Syrphidae > Cheilosia > Cheilosia scutellata. The sequence goes on along the minus strand of OY015311.1, from coordinate 70,681,594 downwards.
AGAACCAATCGTCGTGGGAGAGTAGACCACTTCGTACAACAACCCAACTCCAATACCGAACAATACACATCAGGAATAAAACACATCCACCAGACATCAGTAACCAACACGATCGCTAACTATAAAGCAAACGTTGTGCTCGGCGGCAGACAACCAACCATTGCTACCGAAGAGAAATCACTCCCACGTCCAACCAGAACAACACTAGCTCAACTCCGCTCGGGTTGGTGCCACAAACTAAATAGCTACATGTCCCGCCTAGACCCCAACATACAGAACAGCTGCCCAGACTGCAACGATGGCCCGCATGATGTAACACATCTTTTTAACTGCCCGGCGAAACCATCTACATTAACCCCAATAATGTTATGGACCCACCCAACTGAAGTGGCAAAATTCCTAGGACTTGAAACCAGAGACGAATTGACGAATGACGAATGAAGCTGCTACTACAACAACAACATCTGCTGGACGAAGTATAACAGAAATCTTCGCTTAAGATAGAGCAGAAGGATCAAATATCGGCAAGTAAGGTCAGAAAGACTGCCAAATCAATGACATCTCCAACATTTTGAAAATTCTGCACAATATTTATATGCAAAATAGCGTTATAGTATAGCGCGAACCAATTCACTTGGCCAACCGTCGGTTGCGCAGAGAGAGGATTTAAGAGAATATACACGACACAAAACAAAACACAAAAACAAAATACACAGAAACCTGCGCAGTAGAATGGCCAAGTGAATTGGTACGCGCTGTATATTCTCTGAGGTAGTGATATTATAGGCAACGGCAAAGGTATTCAGCATACCTTACTACAGCTACGGACAATATTGGAACCTATAGCTAATCTGCAATGAAATTGTGATACCGGTTATATAAAATACGGCAACTGTTTGGCAACATGAACAATACTCAGCAGGCAGACTAGGAATTAAAGTCTCGTCTCCCGTTTTCCCAACTGTAACTGTAGCGAATACCAGGTAGAATTAAGAAGTCAGAGAACTTTTATCTTAAATGGAGGATTGCCAACTATAAACTATATAGTAGTGGCAGATAGTCGCTCATCTCATCTCTTAGATCATAGGGAAATTCCAGACAATTGCAATGCTGGTAATATTACCCTAAATATATAATCAGCACCTATTCTACTCGATAAAGATATCCTAAGCAAGCAAACTATTAGCTACGCTACAGAAAAAACAAACCTTGACAAGTGGTATATGTTTAGCGACAAAACGAATTTGCTATAAGCTGGCTCTAAAAATCTCTTCCCAAGCAAGCATGCAACAAGGCTTGACATATTTTTAACCTTCTTTTTTGCACAAGCTACATAGACAATGAGGAAAAGGGCTTTAATCTCATCTTTCTCTGTAGATGCCCCGCTCTCTTAAAAAAAAAAAAGGAAACTTGGGGCACTCCAACCAAAACGACAAACGATTTGATAAAATTAGAAGCTTCCTCCACTTCATGAAAGGCTCCTTATAGTTCAATAGGAAGAAAACTTTTCTTAAATTCATGTGGTATCCAAACCGGCCTAAGTGTATCGGTCCTTGCTGACCGACACTTCCCCAGAAGACTTAACCCAACCTTCCCTTCCCTGTTTAGATAGTATTTTTCCCTTTACAATATTAATCCAAGTCACAAAAGCAAATCATTCCGTAATAGAAAAACATCCACCATCAAGTGAAGGCGGGCAATATAGGCTAGAAAATTGGCCTCCATTCAACTACCTTACTTTTCTATTACTTACACAAAATTTCCCTGTCCCTCATGCTGGGATTTCTCAATATGGTAGCCACCTTCTGATGTGATGAATGATATCTCGATCGATTTGCTTTTAGTGTGCCTTGGCTATCTTTGGTGCTGATTTCCTCAATGATGGTCGCATCATCTTCGGACATTAGTGTGGGTCGACACTTGGAAAGGTGAATTGATTCCGAGGTGATTGTATCTAAACAAATACAACTTGTAAGTTGTTATTGATAGGAATATGATGAAAATGTGTCTTACCGTCCTGCGGAATAAATGAGTCCCACTGTGTGCTGTCCCATGGCTCTGAAAACACCGTCCCATCATCGGACTGAGCCGAGTCCATGCCATTGAAGTATGAAAACGCGAAGCTCTTTTCAACGTTGTCATACGACGATAGTCGGAAGCCGCCATTCTGCTCCTTAAACTGGTTGTGCTGCTGTTGTGGTGTCGAACACCGCACCAACTCGGGAAGATTCAAGTCGGGAAGACGCTTTGCAATGATTTGATGAACAGTGATGGGCTTCTCCTTGTTCTCCTTATTCTCACCGTTTACCTGACTAGGATTCTTTTGTGCCGGAACGCCACTCCATTGCTCTTCGGAGTCATAGTCGCCGTATTCCGGATCGCCGTCATCGTTTTTGCCCATAAATTCCCAGCTGCTGTCGATCTGCCAGTGATCGTTGCGACCACGGGGTCTTTTCGCCGGTTGTTGCTGCTTCTTTTTAAGTTCGTCCAAGCTGCCAGCGATTTTTTCAATCTCCGCTGGCACCAGCACCGGGCAGACTGGGGTTCGAGCTATTCCCCCCTTTGGCGGCTCTGAATGTCGATGGTTCGCTGGCAAGAGATTGCCACGCTGTGAACGACGAAGGATGCTCGCGGTCAATCCGGCAGCTCGCAACGCATCCGCTGGTTCTGCGTAAAATGGACTTCCTTGTTTGCTGCGTGAGCTAACAGGCGTCTGGGCAGTTGGTGTTGTGTCCGACTCGGAGGCCTTCAACGGATCATCACCAGTCAATGGCAGTGCAAGACCGGATCGACTTCGTGGCTGTGCTTCGGTTGGTAGCTGGATAAAGTTCTTATTCGCATCGAGCGGGCTAAGTAAGTCGGTAATGGTGGTCGTTGGGCAAGCAGCTGGAGTTTGTACAGCTTGTAAGGTTTCCGAGGGCGGGCTGGCCGACGAGCTGACTGAGTTCGCGGGGGAGAGAATATTGCAATTGAGAGAAGTGATCGTGGCTGTAATAGAAAATGAAATTCATTAAAAACGGTAACATGCTATGCTTGGTAAAAATACTTACGGGTTTCAGCCAACAGATCGGGCCGCTTACCCTGTGTTCCGTCTGGCGGACGGAAGCTGGTCAGCAAACCTGCTCTATCACTCGGATCCTGTGACCAGAGATCTTCGTAGTCACTAATTTTATCACCCAGCGCACTGCGGCAATAGATTTGTGGACTCTCGAGGATGTCGCACTCCTGGTAGTGCTTAGATTCCTTGCGCTGTTTCGATTTGCGTTGCTTGCCGTTGCTGCTTCCCGTCGTCGAACCGGGAGAGAGTATCTTCTTTTGGCTCTGGTTTGAGTCTTTGCTGCTTTGTGAATGCCAGCGGTTATTCGAAGAGCCCTGCGACGAAAGAGTGTCTTTGCATTCGCCCTCGGGCGACAGTCGCTTTGAGAAGGTTTGGAACGTTGCATTGTTGTTGCTTGGCGGTGATATGACTTCCACGAACTGCTGTTGACTCTTGATGTCCACACAGTACGTGGTAGTTGTTGTGACTGTGAAATGATCGCTCGGAGGAACCGGGCTGTTCGGAGTCAACGGTTTTGACCATCGCACCGGAGGTGCTGGCGGTTTCCTCAGCGCCAAGTTCAGCGTGTTAGGTGGCGTTGGGCGCTGTGGCCTGATGCCGTTGTCCATATTCGCCAGTTTTTGTTGTGACGTTGACTTAAAGGTTGAGAGCTTTGTATCACCAGCGACTCCGCCTACTCCCACGGCGCGGTTATTTCCAGCATCCATCGGCGACATAGTCAATATGACACTGTCCACAGATTCAGGACTCATCAACTGCACATTTTGTCCGCTTGGGGTGAAGCTGCTCATACTAGAGGCTGTATCAGATGGGGTGCCCAATGGACTCAATAGACCGGCTAGCTGATTTGTTGGGCTGAACAGCTTTGCTGCGCTCAACTGTTGATTCTGTGTGTTTGACGCTGAACTGAACACAGTCATTCCAATGCCAGAGGTGTCGGTCAGCGAGTTTGGCGACTTTGCTTCATTTGGATTCGAACTTGACATCGGATATCTCCAGAACTCCTGGCCCAACAGCGCCAACGATGACAACTGCTGACGATTGTTGGCCTCCCGTAGGGCTCTTGGCAAGATAAGTTGCACCGGCAGCTCGTCACAGCACTGCGCGTAGTGAGCAATCAATGCAGGAATCGAGTCGAACTTGAAGCGCGAGCTCTCCAAATTGAGTTCGCCGCCGCTCGACAGGATCAGGTAATGTTCGATGTAGGGCCCAGTGTCGGGGGGAAGCCGCACCGACACTGCCATCGTGTTCGCCTGACTCGAACTGCGTACGATAAAGTTCTGAAAAGAAAAAACAAAACATAACAGAGTGTGAGCAATAAATTAAAGACCTTTAAACAGACGTAGCTACTTGTTGGGAGGATGAGAAGAAGACAACAGTTAAATCACAGTTAAATGGTCCGTTAAAAGTCAGCTTTTTATCGCATAATAATGATAAATGAATCCCAATGCAGAACCACCCCTTCTTGACTCTTTATTTTTCTGCAAGGCCAGACACAATAACACAAAACTTCCCAGACAGGACACAGCAGATAATCGACTTACACCGAGGGGGCACCGGCACATCCCCAAAAGCCAGTCGATGGGGATGGATAAAACAATTTTTCGATAACAATTGGCCAGCAGAACAGACATTCACTTTCGCCTGTCGTCGACGTCTTATTATGAATGCGTGAGCAATAACTCACGCTCGCGCGCGAGGAATTATAATTTTTGCGTATTGTTCACAGTTTTAGATGGAGCATTGTCATTAGGGGATGAACTGGTTGTGCCGTGTCGTCTGGTGGCGGAAAATAATTACGGAGAATCATTTTTAATTATGAATCACTTTTTTTTGCGAATTGCAGGGAAATTAAATGGCGCTGCCGAGGTATTGAAGTGAAAGGCGTTGCTACTTGAATGTGTAATGAAAGATGTGATAATGACAGGAAAATGGTGCGCTAACAGCTTGTGCTGGATGGTGTGTGCTTTAAGTGTGATCATTGAATCATTATAATCCTTGTGGAAGTATAGCAATTTGGAAATGGGAACGAATCGTTTGTTCAGAAGTGTATGTAGTCATTTTTAGAATTGCTTTCTTTGCAATGGAATGCGGCTTTGTGTGTGATGAGTGGAAGGTGATAAAGTGTTCCAGATGAATGGGCTACATCTGAAGAGCGCTTGTAATGCAATGCGATAGATGTTAGCAACGTGAAACAGAGGCAAGAGCCTTTTAGCCATGACACACAAGCGCGATGAGTGCTGAATGCACATAACTGAATTGAAGAATGCGCTTGAAAGTGTTCTTATGTGGAACTGGATATAGAGAGCCATTTTGTGGATGAAGGTGCTTCGAGCAAATTGTTGATGAGCAAGAGCTGTTGAAAAGCACGACTATCATATATGTGAGCTAGTTCAAATTCAAAGTGGCATAAATAACCACCTTCACTCTACTCCCCACCAACCACACGGAGAACAAAGTAAAATCGAATAAAATCGCGAACATATTGTGTCTCCATGTGAGCTACCGACTGACGGAACTAGGCTTTACGCATGCATCGTACTACTCCTACCGCGCAAAGATAGTGGGCGCGGAACTAGCATCTATATGTCGCTTTTCCCCGAGAGAAATATGTAGAAAAATAACCACTTAGACCCAGTTAAGATGATATCTCACGTCACAATGGCCTGTGAGAAAACCCACAGGATTTCCTTGTAGGAGTGAGGTTTCATTAATCTTTTGGATTGTCTTGAACCCAGAACATTTTCCCAGTGGTTTAGACAAAGTTGCTGTTCCCAGTCGTTAATTACACCCAAAGCAGTAGCCCAATTATCCCTGCAATAAGGTTCTGGTCCATAGAACGCCGATTCGGATCCAGCCTTAGCTAGTTGGTCCGCCGATTCGTACCAGGTACCCATCCAAGGTTGACCTTTTTGTGTTTGGATAGGGCTTGCAAGGCCCTTTACTGATTTAGAGACCATTATATTGGACGTAAAGCCGCTTGAATATCAGAGAAGATTTGTATTTTGGCGCCTTTGATTCCCTTTTTGGAGTTTAAAACGGCGCAGATCTCAATGGCATGGATTTCTGCCTGAAACACCGTGGGACACATTTGCATAGGTATCGAGACTTTGGTGTTGGGTCCAAAGACACCAGCACTTACTCCAGATTCCATTTTCGATCCGTCGGTGTACCAAACCATACTTTTTGGACCCAGTGTCGGGACACCGTTGGCCCATTTTGCACGGTCCAGTATTTCTACCTCAAATAATTTCCCAAAACTGTATTCCCTAACCGTAATGTCGGGGATGAAAGAGAACATTTCCATGTTTTGGATTGAGTTAAGTATTTTCAGGTGTCCCACTTGGTCAACTGGTTTAAACTTATACTCTAGCTGGCAGCTTAATAGCACATCTAGCTGGAACCTTCCTAATAATTATATGTGGAGGCGTTCTGCATACTACAAGTAAATAATGTAGTAAGCGTAGCCGATGGCACTACAGCCTAGGCTATGTAGACGACTAGTGACCACAAGAGAGGAGAGAGTACTCCACCTCGGGCGCAGTCTTTCGCTGCTGTCACAGACACGGTCAAACCTCCAGAGGAGGATGTTTTTATTCGACTTTCCAACATGGGTCTGATCCACTGGTTGGTCGAGTCTTCAATACCATTACATATGATCACCTTAGCGATCGATTCATAAGCGGTATTTTCGAAGGCGCTCTCATCGTACAACAAGGCACAAAGGGCAATTTCCTTAGATAAGAATGCTTCTTCTACCCTTCTTACAAGGTAGTGAAGAACACCCTCAGAGGATTTACCCTTTCTGTGCGCAAATTGACTTGAGTGAAGAGAATTAGATAAAGCTAACTGCCCTCTAATATGAACATCGAAAAGTCTTTCTATGGTTTTAAGAACAAAGGATGTTAGACTGATAGGTCTGTATGATTTAGGCAGTTCACTTGGCCTGTTGCCAGTTTTTGGGATGAAGATGTCATTCACCGGTCTCCAGGAGATTGGAATATATCCCCAGTTGTAACTTGCTCTAAATAAGGCAATAACCACAGGCAGTATGACGTCCATAAACCTCTGAATTAGAGCTGGAAATATACCGTCACCGAGGGCCTTAAAAGGTTCGAAAGAGCCAACTGCCCATCTTACCTTGTCTGGGCTAAAAATCTTGCGAGCTAAACTGTTAACCCTACTTGTTATAGTGACTTTAGCGTCAGAGACGTTCGAGTTGTCGTGTGTTTCACGGAAAGAAGAACCTGGGAAGTGAACGTGAAGTAACGTTTTAATTGTATCCGTTCCGTCCGTCGTGTAGGTATCACCTAGAGTTAACCCTGTGTTCAGACAGAACAGAAGTGACTTGATGTTCTTAGTGAGCTCCGTCACAGATTTTAGTCCCCTCAACGAAACTGTAAGTGCTGAAAGCTCGGGGTCGGGACTATACGAGTGCTGCTTGGAATCGCACTTTACCTATGAATGCATGGCTATCGTAAAGGTGCTAGTACACGGCATGTAGCAAGCCACATACGTATGTAGCACTGACTTTAAACAGATGACTCTAACCGCATTGTCGAAATAAAGGTCTTGGTTGCACAGACAACCTTGTCAACAAGAGACATAGAAGGGAGTAAAAATAACACTTTTTAGAGAAGGAACATGGAACTACGAGTCCTCCTCCTCCTACTGAATACTGATGAATCAAGCTTGCAGTAACAAACGACGACGTTTGACTAGAATTTCAATTCCAATCTCCTTTCAAACATCTAAGAAAGAAATTTGCAGACGAAACGAAAGTCCTACCATCTGGTAGCAATTCCACGTAAATCATTCTTTTTCCATTTCTAAGCAGACCATCTCCTCCAAGGAATTAATTGATTAAATTCTACCCAAACGTTCGATAATAAATCTCAATGAGCTATGAGACTTATTGTATTTCCCAATTAATTCACTCTACCTTATATCCGTTCTTTCGACAAAAACAAAACCAAAAAAACTCTCCAGACATGATACCTACCTACATTGGTAAAAAAAAAAATATCTTCTTATCGAATTTACTCCGTTCACAAATTGCATCCCAATTTTCTACCATTCACTACAAGAATAGGACTTCCTTTCTCTTATAATGTAAAATTGAATAAAGACATTTTCAACCCAATACACCTTTGGGCTGGGGGGATGGGGTGGCTCCGTGATTTTTATTCGGGTAATTTTAGTCCAACTTTGGTATAACTTACCATGTTGTCCGGCCAGACAAAACAGGATATCAGAACTTGCGCTCAAGGGCAGGCAGACACCGACTACAACTGTGCACATGGATCGGTGGTGCTCTAGGATACTTCAATATCTAACGAAATAATCGACTGCTGTTGCTTTGCTAATACAGGACAAGGGAGTGGTATTGGCTAAACATAAAATCTATACTCTGTTGTGCTGTATACATACATCTATTGTACGAGTAAGAAAACTAAAATTCATAAAGTAGGAAGTTATCCTTTGCAAAGGAAGTTTGGTTTGTTTGGGAATTTTTTTCGAACACAACTTGATTTACAGCGTGTGCAAGAAGGGCATAGAGGAATTTATTTGCGGTCTTCTTCAAAGACTGAAGGAGTTCCACACCACGAGGACATATCGGCAACTCGAAAATAGGATGAACAGAAGATGAAAGAGAAATGGTGTCTACTTCTGCTTTAAGGATTAATTTTAACTTACTTACATTGCATGGGGAGGGATGGAATGGAATCTTGTTTGTGTTTGCTTTCGATATGGGTTTTTATTTTTAAGGACAAGGACTCTTTTGAGATGCAGCAAATGTCTGCTCGAACTTTAATTTAATGTTTTGAAATTCGATTTTACGCTATTTTAAGCAATTCAAGGGGATCCAGCTAGAGTGAGTCTTTTCCAATTTTTTTTCCTCAGAAGTATTGCAGAAGGAAATGGTTTTTATTGGAAGTGCATTCGGGGATGAAATATTGAACAGTGAATGTGAAGACGTTTGGAAAATAAAGGAGAGACATTTGCATATATGCATATTTATGGTGTATTCGCTTGAATGGTTTTTGACTATTTTGTGAGATGACAATACCTTTGAAGTTTCTAAAAAGAAAAAGGCTAAACATGGATTTCATTCGATATCCAATTAAAATTCGAATACATTTCGCACACCATCAAATAAGCACTTCTAACTCCCTAAGTACAAGGTACTTGCTATTTGCAACAACGTAATACCTTCAGTCCGTTTAAGGGCACGGTGAAAGTATAGGGCACTCGTCGTCGAAATTGCTGGCATTTTTTCGGAGTCTTGAGAACTAATGGTTGAGATGGATTTTTGACGAGATGGCTGGAAAAGCTGTTTTCAAATGTCTTGCCGCCGAGAAATTGAAATGTTGAGTGTAGTATACATCGGCGGTGATAACAGCGAATCTTAAATAATGATTCGGCTTTTGATTAGGGGTTATCGCTAGAATTTAGCGTCGCGGTAACCAAGGATGGCCACTATTCCTTTAAGGGTAGGTGACTGTGGGAGGGCTACGCTTTGAAAATCACACAACATCTCAAGGTTTCCCAAGGATTTTCAGGTTTTTCGGTTTCTTTTTATTTTAATTAGAAAGGCGATTACCTTAATTAACATTCGGTCCCACACGTAATTATTTATTTTTATTTTTTTCGAAGGCATGAATAAAAGTTAACGATCGTCCGGTAATAGGTGCAAGAACCCACGCCTCCGTCGAGATTAGCCGCGCGTATGCAAGCATGCCTGCTCGCACTTCATTGCCAGGACAACCCACCTTTTTGACCCACTAATTTCTTTATGAATTCCTGTATTCATAGGGGTTAGTGGGATTACAGTTCATTGCACATTCATAAGGTGGGAAGACCATTCGTTACAAAATATCCAGAAATTTGACAGGTTTTGAACCAGAAATAATTACGGAATAAGCTCGTAGATTAAGAAATATTGGCCGGCAATGCCGTTTTTAAAGCACCCGCATCTTCGTCTAGAAATAGTATACAGAACTAGAAGCTGTCTTGCGGCTACGGTCGTGAGTGCTAAAGCAGTGTTCCCATCCCACAAACGGACAATGGATCATAGCTACTCTTTTTGATAAAATATCGCTTACTCGTAGTTAGTTTAAACGCTTGCGTTTGCATCTTGTTAATGGTTAAAACTAAGTGCATTGGAAATTACAAATGGGTAAAAATAAACCGCATATCGGTAGACGTGTTAAAGATGAGATAAAAGTAAACGTGACAAACCTGGGGGCTTATTCCCAAATGCGCGGCGGATCGCTTTTCCTGGCGGATTTGCATTTTTGTATTTCCAAAAGCGATTTGATCCAATCAAAAGCGATAGCTGTATAGGTGACGGATTGCTGGCGGATTGTTTGCGGATAAAAAATAAATTCCTGTGGCGGGAAAAAGGTGTCAAAGTGTTGGAAAAATAAATGGGAACTTGCAACTCAGAATGGAAAAACTGGAAAGCACCGGAAATATCATTTTCGCCCTCGTTCGCATTTGAGAATAACCAAAAGCGAAGACGGTCGAAATGGAGGTATCGCTTTCAATACGATCCGCCGCGCATTTAGGAATAACACCCCTGAAGTGATGTTCGTCGCCAGAACACCTATTCAATGCACTCTGCATGTTAGTGGAGTCCCATTGAAACAGGTGGAGAAGTTTAAGTTTATTCACGAGTGATGAAAGGAGCAATGCTGAGTTTTCCTGTAGGATTGGTCAGGCTGGGTCAATTTTGAAACAGCTTGGTCATTCAGTTATTAGGCGGATTGAGCTTGGTGTCAAAGCTAAGTTGTCAGTCTTTAATTCGGTGGTTGTTCGAATTCTTACCTATGGTCATGCATGACATTTTGCTAATAACCGAAAGTATATAAGATCGCGGATACAAGCTGCCGAAATGGGATTCCACCAGAATACGTGAGGAACTCAGTGTCGAGAAGCTACTTCACCGGACAGAGCGGTCCATTCTTCGGTGGTTTGGTCATGTTAAACGAATGTCCCCAACCAAGATCCCAAGACGTGCTATTGAATCCGTACCATAAGCCACTCGTCCTCTAGGTAGACCCATTACGAGTTGGTTAGATCAAGACCATAATCTCACCTCTATCCGTATAGGGATTACTTTTGATGATTTAGAGTCGATGGCGGAGAATCGAGAGCTATAGAGGGTCCACTACACCCACGACCCACTTAATGGTTAAGCAGTCCATTCAAAATGAATGAATGGATCGGTAACCTTGAATCAAAACGACTTCTTCTGAGACGTTCCTGTTAGAAGAAGCTCAGCAGAGGGCTTCTAAAGGCTGCGTTTGATGAGCGTGGCCAAACTCTTTCTTATATTGCTACAGACAGGAACAGCAGAACCTGCAAGGTTGACTAAAAGCTTTACAGCTAAGTGCACTGTTTTTCCCCCTTCTGTAATGACGGCTTTCCCAGAAGATAGGCCAGAATCGAAACTGTTTTTGCTTTATGAAAGGTGCAAAGCTATGTGTGTTCTACATTTCGGCAACTCTAACTATCACATATAGCGATTTGAATGTTATTTTTGTGTAAGAAGTGCCACAGCCCTTTCACCAATCCCGCCTACATTTTATAAAATCCTCTTAATAGACAATCTGCTTCCATTTACCAAATTTTGCAATTATGTCTGCTACATGTGCCAACATATATCGCTTCTTTTGTACCAAGATTAGCAGCTTTTAAATGTGTCATGCATCCTAATCCGAAACACTTCATATAACGCTAAGAACACTCTCAGTAGGCCCTCATCATCGTCGAGAAATATACAGAATTGACAGTTCAAAACTAAGGCCAATAGATTTACAAATTTTGACATAAATGTCGTCGTCGCCCGATAGGTTTTGAAACAGAAATAATGGCGAAGACGGTCCGTGAAGACCCGAATGCAGGGTTCAAAGATTTTAAAATGTTGGTATAAATGTTGTCCAACAAGGCCGTTTTTACACCCTCACCCTCGTTCCCACCGATCAAAAGAAGACTCTAAGAACCTCCGAGCAGAAAACCAGAGACGGTTACAAATGCTCGCTGAGGTTTCTTAAGAAAATGAACACCCGAGATGTTGCTAAGTTCTCTCACAGAGACAATGCTCTGATTAGGCAGTATGACAGGTCAAGCAGTACGAGAAACGTTATGGCAAAATGCCACATCCTGTATCATTAACGGTCAAGGCTACTGACTCATCGACTAGCTGTGAAGGTGAAGCCAACAATGTGAAGAGGGCCAAGGAACAGCCGAATAAAGAGGCAAACCCTATCCACTCAACATCGAAAGGGTCAACTTTTAAATTACCACCACCAAGTAAGCGAGGCACCATTCCTAAGGAACCAATCGTCAAGTCTAAAAACTTGGCAACACGGTCCTTTAAATTCATTGATCCACTTTATTCACAAAGATGCATTTTTATCGGCTTTAGTCAAATTGTTTTCAACAGAGCACCGGCTAGATGAACACAGGTTTTTGGATTCGGTTTCAAAAATGTATATTTTTACACAATATTGAATGCATTCAAAAACTAAGAAAGTCAATAACGATTGGTTTTTCAGAAGCAACAGGTTTTTTATTTTTTTTTTTCGACAGGCGGTTTAGTGTCATTGTGGACTTCAGGAACTGCGCTTACGAAACAAATACTTCAAAGGATATACAATATACATATCTGTCTAGGAGTAGAATGGATCAGTTTTGATTCGGAGTGATTCAGATTTATAGTTAAAAAAATGGAACTAGGTAGTCCGGTCAAATTCCAAAACTGCTCCAACAAATCGAAGGTGCTGCAGCTGATCTAGCATAAAGAACGGACAAAGCTATAATGCGAGTATTTCGTTAGAGTTTCAAACGAAATCAAAGTACCTGCTGGCTCCCTAATTGGTCTCCGATGTATTCAAACAAGAATAACGGTTTGTTAAATCCAATTAAAATTTCCATCATATTAAATTATAATTCATTGTAGCATAAATCGTTTGCCAGAACACGATTGCTTCCAAGTTCGGAACGATTAAACTGCCAATGTATATCAGAACTCTGTCTATCTAGCGCCGGCCGACAAATTCGCTCATGGTTTTCGGAACATGTAGCTCTCCATATTGTGGCTTGCCGGGAGATCCTCAAACAAGATTACACTTTGAATTATTCAATTGTCCGCAATATGTGTCTGCGTCCATGGTGCCGCCGCTGCCGCACACATAACAAAAGCAAATAACAATAATTAACATAATCATAATTTAGCAAGTCACATCCACACCATAGAGACGACTCCTCGCCCACTCTCGGCATTCGCATATCGTATGTGACTTTGGACACAAAGTGACCAAAAGAGATAATGGACCCGGGACGTGTTAGGTTGCTGATGCCATAAAATTGATTGTTCTCAGTCCGGACGAGTGATTGCCAACATCGGACGCACAGAGGAATCTGTATGCATATGAGAGCGTTCATGCGAGAGCATGAAAGGACCCAAATTGATGAAATTTAATAATCCTTGAGTAAACGAACACTGTTCGAATTTTCAAACACTGTTAACAGAGTCATAATTATGCCAAAGATAAAGTGAGCAAAATTATACGACGGGCAATTTGGCTGCTGCCCAAATGGATTCGGCGATAAGCCGTCAGAACTTTTTTTATTGCAATAGTTAGTGCCAATGAGGACGACACTCGAGAATTTCCAGCTTCCCAGAGATGCACTTTTAGCAAATTGCGTCTGGGCATGCATTAATCGAGCAGGCCGTTTCGTTGCGTTGCGTTGGTTTGATTGATCTTCCCATCTGTGTGTGCACATATGGCGCTCCTTCCAGGATTCCGCAACAGCACTGAACCGGAATCGTACAAATTCAGTTTTCAGCTCAATCAATCGGAAATTCATTGCGAAACCGCAAAATTGCATTTGGCATTACTGTAGCTCTCTGCGTGGCTACGAGCATTATTTGATCGAATTCATCCCCTAGAAAGGCTGCCGCCCTTGGGGCATTTTCTTCATTCCTCTGCATGTATGTCAATCAGGGAGTAAGGGACTCACTGTATCGCATTTGGCATTCAATGCCACTCCATCAAATCATCACACAACTGCTTCGGATGCTTGATGCTCTCTATCCATGTTTAAGTTCAACATTTCCTTCTTCTGCCATGTGTACGGGGACATTGATGTAGGTTTCTAACAAATCAAAGGCTGGAAGGGGGGCGATTTGAATTCCAAATATGAGGCAAATCAAAATGCCTTTAAGTTAGTAATGGTCGTGGATATTGGGTTGATGTAATGCATACATAAACAGGATCTTGATAGTTACACAGTTGGTGTAAAATAGGAAGCGTCGAGTTTATATTTAAATGCCAGGCAAAGGATGTTTACATTGGCGGCAGACAGACCGCCTTCATAAAAGTCAAGTGTAGTTCCTTTGGCTTCGGGATCGGGATTAAAGTGGAAATTAAATTGCCGCGAGGCAGCAGTGAGTCGCCGGCGATTTAGCTGAAAGTCATTTCGCTTTTAATGAGCAGTTGGATTTTGAAGGGATGAGTGCGACATGTCATTAAAAGGAAACCCACCAAAAGTTAAAATGCCAGTTAGGGATTAGTTGCAAAACTAATTGGAGTGGTTTTTGATGGGCGGCGATGGTTAGATGGGCGCAATATGGTTAATGGTGCGAGGTCAGGCAGAAATGAGGACACTTAGAATGATAGGCATGGACAGAACTTTGGTGTTGCTCTAAATTAGTTAGGGGGATACATTAAATTGACATATTTTCTTAAAGAAACTTTTTTTTCCAGATTTTATACATTTTACTTGTGGCCGCAGCGCTTAGTAGGTAGTTAGTGTGTTATGAAGCGACGGGTCTTAGGTTTCACCTTGAGGTATTTTTTCACTGCGCTACTTCTGGAGAATGTCCGACAAACGCAAGAGTATATTTGTCCTGAGAAAGCTTCTCTATACAAACGATCGAATTCGGCATAAAATTGAAGGTCTCTTGCATTAGTCCCAAAAATAAAAACTCGCACTAAATGAGTGGTTGCGGGAAGCTAGGCCTAGTCCTATAACGAGATGTCCTATAACGATCTGTTGCGAGAACTATTTTTTACTTTCCCTTAGGTGCACACTCTTGAAAGGAAGATGGTTAGAAATAGAATACCAGTAGGATATTTTAAAATTTGGATTCTTAAGGAGGAAAAAAAAACAATCCAATAGAATAGTTTGTGCACCATGCCATCAAAAAATATATTTTCCTACGAATATGGCCTTTCTCAATGCATCTTCATAGTTGGGTAGTTTTTTTTTTCTTTGCTTGTCCGGACAGAACATCCTTGGGTGTAGGCCAACAATCACGGTGCCAACACCTCTCTGCATAAGGTGTTGTATTTTCAAGGGAAGATAAAAACACAAACAAACTAATACCCAATTCACAATGGCGCTTTGCCGCTTGCGTGCGTTGACAGGCGTTTTAGAAACTTTACCGTACTTTATGTCAACGCGCGCAAGCCGCACTTTTCCAAAACTAAATGGCGCTTCAGAGCGTTGGCGCGTTGAGAGATTAGAGTAGGAGAGATTGAAAGTTCTGTTTGGTTTATGTTGCGTACGTACGTTATGTACGAATTCAGAGCAGAATGTAACTACTCCTTTTTGCTTTTGTTATTTTAATGCACGAATTAAGAGGAAATTTGTTCAAAATAGTAAAAAAAAATGCATAAATAAATATCAATAACATGTATTTTCACTTTTATTGTCGTGGAATATTTTTGTGGAAGAATTGCCTGTGCATTCAATGTACACAGGTGCATGCCTTCGCCCTTCACATGAAAGGCGTTTCAGGCGAGACCGGTAGATTTTTAGTTTAGTTGAGAAAATATGGGTAAATTACATCGAAAATCCCTTCCCTTAAAATTGTGAATTGATTACTTTGTGGAATACTTCTTGTAGAACGATTTAAGTGAGCAATATTACCAAATGGACAGCATTTATCTGAGCTGTGGAAAGAAGTTCAGTCACTTAAATAGAGAAGTGCAATTTTGTTAAAAACTTGGTTTGGCTATTTAAAAAAAACCCCTATTAATAAATTCTCAAATATGGATACCGACGATTTACCTGATTTTTCAATTTATATTTATATTTTATTTCAATTATATGTATACATCTGGTGGTATGCTGGACATTCGGACGATTGCGATCGCAGGTACTGCTTCTCGTCGCTCGCTGGGTTTTTACCACATCCGGTCAGCCATCGGACAATGCATATTGAAAGGATTTTATGACCTAATAGGGGTAATTTTTTTGCTATATTTCCGCGAAGATCTTCGCTGTCTTGTCCAGACATTTTTTATGTTCCTATGTACGGACTTCAAACCCTACCAGCCGATTGAGTTCAAATTTACAGGGAATGTTTATCTCGTTAATAAATTGTATGAAGAATAGAGTAGTTTCAGACAAAATTGAAATATCAAAAGCGTGTACCTACATAACATTTGAGCACATATTTTTTTATCAACAATCTAAAGAAATCACTAGTAGCATTACAACAAAAATAATATTCGTCATTTCCACACAGTAAAATAATTAATTTGTATTGAAAATACCTCATAGGCTACTAAAAACGAGTAGATACGTATATACCTAAGTGAATCCATGCAACTCCAACAATGAACGGCATATGCTCTAACACTTTAAATATTATCAAATCGAACAAACCAAACCGAAAGAAAACGTCAAAGCCGCCCAACGCCACTGAAAGTAGAAAGTTGCTCTACTTGGGCGCCGCGTTGAACTTTACGATATTTACGATCACAACGCGACCCGAAGCCTGAAGCCGCATTCTGGCTTGCACCATATGAAAGCATTGGTTCTACTTTATCTGTCAACGCGCGCACGCCGCAAAGCGCCATTGTGGCTTGGGCATAAGGATAGCGACGGTGCCAATGTTTTTGTCCGCCTAAGGGAGATTTGATTTTGTCTTGTGGTCTACCTCGACTCTACTTAAAACAAACAATAAGTTTTGCAAATCGCTGTTTCTTTGGGCTAGACAGGCAACTTTGTAGTAAGTCTCAAGTAAAGAGAATGTCTACAATACCTTTTAATAATCCCAGCCCTTCTTTAAGGATCTGAAGCATGGGTCTTTTCAAAAGCAGATGAGAATGTCATTGGCCGATTCAAGGGAAAAATTCTACGTAAGATATTGGTCCGGTTTGCGCTGACGAATTTTGAAGGACACGGTTCAATGATGAATATACAAGCTGTACAGGAGAAAAAAAACTGCGTATTGGGTGTTTGTAATGGCAAGGACATGTACGACATCAACGCTCCGACTCGAAGAATCTACGATTCTAACCCAGAAGCTCAACATACAATGCAGGGAGACCTCGCTTAAGATGGCGCCTAGAAGTAGAAAAGGATCTTAACCAAGAATGCCCGAATCGAGTCAATTAGCTAAGGACAGGGATATTTCAGTTGTTCTTAATTGCCAGGAGAATTTTGGGCAAAAACCCTCCGGAAAAGTCGGAAAATTTTTAATTTTTTTTTCGACGAATTTTTGCATTTTCTTTGATTCTGGCAACAATTCGATCAAGATCTCAAATTGCGTTGGCTGTTGCATCCTCTGGCATTGCTGCCACACTGTTGGATGACGGTAGAACTGCGCACATTCCGCTTTGTATCTGTCGATGAATCTTCTCACGGTTGACAAGCCAATGTGCACAATGAACAAGAACACGGCGACAGCGAAATTGATTCCAGAATGCAAAATCATCATTTGGGATGAATGCCAGATGCCGCATAAACGAGCTTTGAAGGCAGTTGACCGAAGGTGATTCCAGACGAATCAACTGCTACCGATGAACTTAATGCATGCCTCAAAACGTTGTCTTTGTGGCAGCATGTCAAGAAGTTGAAATTGACCACGAGCATGAGAGTCGCATTGCAGAACGACCCATCTGCTGCTGAATTCTCGAAACAACTGCTGGCGCTTGGCAATGGCCAAATTCCCGTTGATGTTTCGACTGGATTGATATCGTTCCCGGTAAATTTTTGCGAGTTCACATCGTCGAAAGAGGAACTTATCACCAAAGTGTTCCCCGGCATTGCACAAAATTATTAAAATCCCGAATGGATTAGTGAACGGGCAATACTATTTCATTTCATTATTCAAAGTCAAATCGCTGGAGAACTGCATTAGTAGAACTCCATCGCCTAATTACAGCTGAAGGTGGGATCGATCATAATGTTGCGGAATCTGAATCATCCGAAAGTGTGCAACGTTACACGGTTGTCCGTCAAGAAACTGATGAACAATGTGATTCAAGCGACGATCATCAAGGGAAAATTTCCAATTCAAGCGGATTGAGTTCCCCGTTCGATTGGCTTTTGCGATGACAATCAATAAATCGCAAGCCCAATCGTAGGAAGTCTGTGGGAATAATCTCGAATTTCCCTGTTTTTCGCACGGTCCGGTCAGCTGTACGTTGCCTGTTCGCGTGTTGGCAAACCGTCTTTGTTGTTTGTTTTTGGGCCGGAAAACAATTCGAAAAACATTCGATTCCATTCAAATAAGTCGATGAACCTTCTTTTACGTATTCCAGAAACCAAAGAAAAGATCGCTGAATTTCCAAACCTTTATATGATTCACAACCACTGCTCCATAAATACCTTTCAAAACTGCAAAGTCAACAAAACTGTTCATAAAATTTGTCTCCGGTCTCGTTGAACCTTTTCCCAAGTCCACAACGAAAGCCACCCACTTAAACTTGGCAACTATTATATGGTATGCAAACAGGCATATAGATTTCGCCCTCCTTTCGTTCGGATTGATGAATATTTAAATGTCCCTCTGCACCATCTATGTATAAGTAGTTGAATGCACTTTAACGGATTGCCAGGGGCCATTCATTGACACCACACGGCCTAAATTGAGATTCTTTCTTCAGCACTTTTGTGTTCGTTCATGTCAATGCCTGATGGAGTTTAGCATGACAGATGAGTAAAAATAAAATCTCTTCCTCCTCACATATAGAGTGGGAGTAGTTTTTTTTAATTAAATTAATGCAGCAGTAGCGGAAGTTTATAATTTGCACACACTACTCAGCATCGTAGCTGATTTTTTTCCCAGTTTTAATTCCCTTTAATTACCGTTGTTGTGAAAGAGATGCAGATGGATGCGAATGGATGGAAAAAATTATTATTAATAACCATAGAGAGTAATCCTGGTAAAGCCGATTTCATCATAATGAACAGAAACCTATGTAATAGAGATCTCAAGCAAAAAAATATTTTTTTGATTAAAAATCCAAACAAAGGACGTAATCCGTCGAACTGCGTAGAGTGAAAGGTATACAAAATCAAAAAGTCAAAACGCATTCATATTCTTCCGGATGAATGATACTAACCGAAACGAACTGTAGAAGGATGGCTCCTGTAATAGGCTTATCACCTGCAAACCAGCAGCAGCAGCAGCATCCAGGACGACACACAACAGCTTTTGTCTCTTTGACAGTCCCTTCGAACCCTACGGTGGTCTTTCATTATCGGACCATTTGCAGAAGCAATCATTTTGCAGTAAAAAAAAAAAATAAATTGAGGGATGACCAGAGAAGTCTGTGATGTCGTTCGTCGCAGCAGCAGCAGCAGCAACCAAAAAATCAATAAACCTCATCAATGTATTCAATAGGAAACCCGTACTCTTGATGTCCTTTGCATGCGCAATTTTAGGTTAACAGGGGTGGATTTGAACATGAAATTTTTGAAGACGTAAATGAAGTAAATGAAAGTGGGCGAAGTAGCGCAGTGGTTAGTGTGCTGGACTACTGTGCGATGGGTCCCAGGTTCGATCCCAAGTAAGCATATTTTCGAGTCCTTTTTCAGGTGCTAAGGGCTATCGGCCAAAAACAACCGAGTTTTTAACCGTCGAACCATTTGAATTTGATTTTTTTTATTATTATTATTAATTTTTTATTTTTTTTAAACTGACTCGCCAGAGCGATGTGATGCACGTTGACCTAAAAGATCTATTGTGCTTAAAAATTGTCAGGTTTATGTTTAGGTTAGTAGCGCCTCTACCTTCCTAATGTAGCTGATGATGCATTCAGCAGAGGATTTTCTTAATTCTTCGGTACTTATTACTTCCCTGAAAAATGACTTCCATCTAATACCATAGAGAGCCGGGCATTCACATATGATATGCTCAGCTGTTTCGTCTTCCTCGAGACATAGTCGGCACTCCGATGAGTCGACTAAGTGCAATTTGTTTAGGTGATATCGCAGACCGTGGTGACCTGTTAGGTAACCTACTAGATTTTTGATATCGTGCCTGCTTAGATTTAGCAACTTTTTGGAATCGTTTTTGAAAGGCTGTATAGCTTTTTTGGCCTGTCTAAGACCTGGGATGTTCTCCCAATAGGAAATGTTTTTGTTACGTTCCCAGCTGTTTATAGCAGAATTTGTAGCTGATTTGGGGATTGTACAGAAGGGTTCAGGTCCTACGAAAGGGGTTTCCGAGCCTTTTCTGGCTAGTTCATCAGCTTTTTCGTTTCCTCCAATCCCCTTATGGCCGGGGACCCACCATAAACTGGTTTTGTTCCTGGTACTAAGTGTTTGGAGGGAATTGAAGCAGTGTAGTACTGATTTGGAGTCAATAGTTTGTGAGCTAAGGGCTTTTATAGCTGATTGACTGTCCGTGAATATATGGATGTTTGCGCCTTTTATACCTGAGTTTTGTATGAGGTTTGCGCATTCTTCGATGGCATAGAGCTCTGCCTGAAATACACTGGGACTTTTTCCCATTGGTATTGAGACATTTCGATTTGGTCCGTAAATACCAGCTCCTACCCCCGAGTCCATTTTGGAACCATCCGTATACCACTTTAGGCCGTTTTGGCAATTTGGTGGGTTATTGCTAACCCATGCTTCCCTATTTGTGATTTCTGTGGAGAAAAGTTTGTTGAAGCATAGTGTCTTAGGTAGGCGGTCTGTAACCGCACAGATCATGTCAAGTTCTGGAATTTCGGAAAGTAGTTTCATAAGTTCTGGATGTTCGTTAATATTTAACTCTTTCGCTTGCATCAGACTTGCAGAGCTGTTTATTGCCACTTTTTTGATGTGAATGTGGAAGGGTGTTAGTCCTATTAAGGCTTCTATAGCCGCAGTGGGACAGGTACGCATGGCTCCGGAAGCGCCCAGACACACGAGCCGTTATACCTTATTAAGCTTCTTTATGGCTGTTTTTTGTGTGGCTTTGTTCCACCATACTATCGAGGCGTATGTTATAATGGGTCTGACTATGACTGTGTAGATCCAGTGTGTTTTTTTATTAACAAAAGACGCCGGAAAGCGGACTCGGCAAACGTTGTTTTGCCTGCTCGTACATTTTCATTGTCCGTCAATTGTTCTGCGGCCGTTTTATTTAACCGATGCGATGTGTCTCGACTGATTCTGTACTCAGTGTGCTTCGACCGACATTTCTTCAGACGTGTGCCCACTGCTACTGCACAGGCCCACGAATTGTATTTTCTAGACATATTTTTTCCCATGACTGTCGAAGAATAGCGTTTGAAATGTATTTTTTTGTTATGAGAGGTGTCACGCCTTTTTGTCCAATTCCGCCAGGTTCGGTAGTTTTCTAGATACATATAAGTTTTTTTTTTGTTTTTTTTTTTCGTATGGGAGCTGCCACGCCCTTTTGTCCAATTTTCACCAAATGTGAATCTAAATCATCCGTGGACTCACTCAAACACACACAAAAAAAATTTAATCAAACCGGCCCAGCCGTTTATTCATTTTATTCATGAGATTTTTGAATTTTTTTTTTTTCATTGTTGAGTGGTTATTATTTGAAATATTGTGGAATCGGATAGCAACGCCACCTACCGGGTCCAATTGTGAATGTAAACCATCCTTAGACCGATTCAAACACACAACAACATTAAAATCGATCCAGCCGATTAGGAGGAGTTACAAACACGTACAGAAGAATTATAATAGATTTAAATTTAAATTTGAGATTAAATTTGGAAAAATAAATCTTATACTAGACCGAACAGCGTTGCTAGCCATAGTTACGGTGACCATGCGTCCCGTATTTCCCGGAACAGTCCCGTATTTCAATCGACTGTCCCAATTTTTTTTAAAGACAATTTTAATAGACAATTTTAAAAGTTTATATCGGAAATATTAAATACAGGGACATACAAATGTCCTGTATTTAATAATTTTTAGTCCAGTTTTAGTCCCGTATTAGTCCAATATAAACTTTTAAATTTATTATTCAAACAAAACATAATAATAATTTTAAAAGTTTATATTTAATTATTAATTTAATTTTTAATATTTAAGTTTAATTATTAAATACAGGACATTTGTACGTCCCGTATGTTTTTGCGAAAGAAAATTGGAAAGTTCGAGAAAAGCAGAAAGTGTTTTTATTTGTGTTCATTTTTGTATAAACTCTCGACTTGAACATTGGATTTGCTTTCACAAAACGGTCAAAAAAAAGGTTATTGAAATTTAAACAGGGCTATCGAGTCAGCTAGTAAAAATTAATAATTATGAAGCCTGTGCATGTACCATGTTTTGATTTAAAGCTACTACGTGCATAACATACCAATACTTTCCCTTGAGAAGTTAAAAATTAAGCTAAGGAAAATGAAGGTATACATTTGGATGGGGCTTACTTTTAGGGCGGACAGCTTACCTAGCAGCCTTGAAATAAAATCGATTTTAGGGTCTTACCAAATGCGCAGCGGATAAGTATATAAATGGGGTCCGGGGATCGCATAGTTTCTGTATTCATATTGTCTTAAAAAGTATACTGAAAGGGTATTTTTGGTGTCTTCTTTTTTTGTAATTTATGCAAATCAACATACAAAGTAAAAATTATATTCGTTCCCAATTTTGCTTTGGCAAACAAACAAAAAAATTAGCGGCCCCTAAAGCCACCCCTGAGGCCTTTCAAAAAATCTCAAATAAACAAAAGTTCCTGGTCTAGACCAATGTCATAGAACGGATACGGTTTCCAGCAGTAAAAGCAACAGCGGTCGAGTTACAGAGATTTATGTGACAGAGGTTATTGCAATTTTTCCTAACGATTGGATATCATCATTAAGGGCGGACAGAGTCCTTTTTTTTTTTTTGTTCATTTCCTCTTATCCAAACACATCACTGCTGCATATCATTCCCACAGAAGGGATAACCACAACAACGACAAACACTGATTCACTCTATCCCGGTATATGTATCCCGGTATCCGTCATGCAGCCGCCACCACCCGGTGCACAGCACATATCCTTTTTATGCGATGTTTCGCTAATGAAATATTAACACAAAAATAATTGAAAGCTTTCAATCTTAATGGTCTAAATGGAGGGATATGAATACGACACGACTGTGTGCGTTTTTATTATAAGCCATTCATGTTATTCGCATAAAACGGGTAATAAAACGAAGAAAGGACACGCTGAAAGCCCTTAGAACCCGCTGCGTACCTGTTAAGTTGCAATGATGCGGCTATTATGTGCGAAAATTGGCCCCAACTGGTCTAGAGAGAGAGGGTTAATTATGGTACACTATATGTGAACAAGTGCACCAAAAGCGTCTTTAGAGTTTATGAATGAGGGTCTAAATAGAAACGAGTATCCTGGAAACCAATCAACTCAGACCTTAGGGAGACATCGCGAGATTTGTTTTCGAATATGAGATGAAAATGGGGTGGCAATGAAAAAAAAAAAGACCGACTTTGCAAGTCATATATGAGGGTAAGGTTCAGTTTTCGTATTAAAAAGCCCTTTGTGATTTTAATAGGATTTCGGTTGAGAGAGATGCGCCAATTTGGATGAGGGAAAACTGAGGGATGCATTAAGAGCGTATAAGCCTAAAAAAATGGAAATAAGGAGGGCCAAGGTAATTGGAACTAGTAATTGGCCTGCGACAATTAGGGTTGGATATGTAAAACGTACGGCTAAAGTGGTTAAGTTCGTTGTATGAGAGAATAGTTAATCTAATTTGTGGCTCAGATCATTTTCAGGGGATAACTTAGCCAAATATGTCAAGATCTAGTGGTTTAGTGGTTTTATTTTTAACAGGATTCTATTGCTAAGTTGATTTGAATAAGGAAAAAAAGGGGAAACAACTTTAAGATATGAAACACAACAGCTTAGGTCGTGCGTCAACTGCGTTAAATAGTGACCATCCAATAACTTTATGATACAAAATCTCTGGCGCAAAACAGGACAAAAGTAGGTGAACGGAGAAAGTTCAACAATTGGAAAATTAAGGAACAACTTGATGGCAAACATAATTACGATTTGCACTCAACATTTTCCTGAAAAATTTGTTCTATTAAAATAAGATGACATGTATATGGATGAGTTGTCCTGTAATTCAAGGATTCAGGGACCGAATTAGCGCATCCGTGAATGAGAACTACGTGATGGCTTTGATTTTTTATTTTTCATATAAAATCCACATAATTCCGTAGCAATAAATAGCCTATGGATCGCACACGAGGATCTTACGAAGACACTGGCGGCGCTGCCGATGCGAAAACAACGCCAAAGTGGATCTTCAAGAAGTATAGCGGGCAATGGATGTACTGAGATGTAGTTTCTATTTGGTTGCAGCAATCGTTGACTTATACCTTCAAATTACAGACGATACGAAAGTAAATAAGGCTTTCGGCGAAAGATTGGGTAAAAGGGTTTGACCCTTCAAGACGTATAGATACACCAATAGCGATACTTCATCCATGCCTGTCTGAGCGAGCGTTTCAGGGTCACAATTCTCTGGTTCCATCAGGGCACAGTGACATAACAGGCAATGAGCGCGCGGATGAGCTAGTCAGGAAGGGCTCAGCACTACACGTCTCGCTCTCAACGAGGATCCACATTTCGCTAGGAGCGGTTAAGGGACAAATACATTCGCATTTTCTGCAAATCTCCGATGGTCGGGATTGACAAACTGCGTCATATCAAGGAAGATATGGCCTACCTACGATCAAAATAGAACAAAGAACCTACTAAACAGAACCCGCCCAGGGGGCTTATTCCCAAATGCGCGGCGGTTCGCTTTTCATGCCGGATTGGTATTTTTGTATTTTCAAAAGCGATTCGATACATTCGTCACAAGAATTTAGTTTATTTTTTATCCACAATAAATCCGCCAGCAATCCGTCACCTAAATAGCTATCGCTTTTGAATGGATCGAATCGCTTTTTGGAAAAACAAAAATACCAATCCGCCATGAAAAGCGATCCGCCGCGCATTTGGGAATAAGCCCCCAGATATCGCCAGAATCACGGCAATAACCACGGGGCATTGGCCAATTGGAGACCATGCGGTCAAACTAGGTATCCCATACAACCCTCATTGCCGCAGTTGCGGAAATACAAACGAGAAAGAAACTCTCTCTCATTTCCTCTGCAAATGTCTAGCTCTAGCAAGAGCCAGACTGCGCACACTGAACCAACCATTCTTTGACGACCTTAGCGACATCTCGGGTAAAGGGATACAGGATCTTATCCGTTTTCTCAATTCTACAGGTTGGTTATAGGCACCGACAGGACCACATCCTTAACAATCTTCACAAAGTAGAGCACACGAGGCGTGGTAACAAAACGGCAGACCCTAGTGCTAATTGGGTTCAAAATCATGAACCACCACTTCTACCTACCTACCTACTTCATAATGGTTTATATGGCAATGCCATAACCTCAAAAGTGCAAGAAATTAGAGAAATTTACATCATTTTAGCAAACTTAAAATGTTGATATAATATTATGACCAATATAGACAAAAAATGCAATTGCCAGATCAGTTTGTCGGTTTTAAAGTTTTGACAGACGTCCTTAAAAATACAAAAAAGGCAAAATTTAAGTCATAGGTACATACATAATAGCAAAGTCAAATTTTTGATATTATGTTAGGGACATTATCACAATACTATTTCCTGAAAGCCAAACCAAAAACTCGGGTTTCATGCTCCCGACAGAAGCTCTCGAAGCTCTAACATAACATTGCCATATAAACCAGCGCAGCGCTGCCAGAATTATATTTTCGTCCTCAGTAGTCACCACAAACTAAGCTCACAAAGTTACAGGCTTGCTAAAATGCCCTGAGAAAAAACCTTGCTAGCTCTTACTCTATAAGTAAGAGGATGAGGAATCCTCCGAACACATTCTCTGTGATTGCCCGGCACTTCATTGGTTAAGAAAACGTATCTTCAACAAGGAAATACTTTTACCAGCAGTGCTTAGGAACTCCGCTACTAAGGATATTGTGGCCTTCACTAGGGAGGTCACACGTCTCTTAGAATAACCTTATCCCTTACGATACAATAGATCTTGTCAGGTCGCAGTGTCAGCCGTATGGGCAGGGAAACTTTAAAAAAAAAAAAAAAAAAAAAAAAAAAAAAAAAAAATACTCTATAAGTACCAAATGTACTAATGTTTGTACCTCTAATAGAAAGAAGAAGTTCCGCTCAATAACGGGTCGTTCTTTTTATAATTAACTTGACTTTCTGTTTGTAAACAAATCTATTAATTTGTCACCCATTTTCGAAATAAAGACTGTTTTTTTAGAGGTTTGGTTTTTAAACTGGCAACACTGTTACTACAGATTGTCAATTTGACAGTTGAAAGTTGATTTGTGCGGTTAGTACGTTTTGCCATTTTACAATGAATAGATTAATGCCAGAACATATTTTAAAAACCATGGTTCGGTTCGCCAAACATTATTCAGCTTGATCCTCATTTTCATCGCAAAATTTTGTTCGCCGAGGCCAATTTTTGGTTTAATGGATATGCAAACAAGTAAAATTGCCGAATTTGGAGTTGAGAAAACCCAGAAGCCTTACAACTATGTATTAAAACTCACTTTTTGGTGAGCTTTATAGGCTGGTGGAATCATCGGCCCATATTTCTTTACGGACAATGCCGGCCAGAATGTTACCGTACCGTGACAGAGCTTTGATTTCAAGCTTTGCCACACGGCGCGCAACACCATCAATTTATTGCGGGTAACATTTGCTGTGCGCATATTTTCGCGTAATGGACCTGTGAACTGGCCTCCACGATCCTGTGATCTGAAACCTTTAGATTACTTTCTTTGGGGGTATGTGAAGTCACTAGTCTATGCCGTCTATGGATGTCAACATTCGCCGTGTTATTGCTGATAAACGGGCCCCAGTTGCTCGATAAAGTTGTCGAAAATTTGACTTTACGATTGCGTTTTATTTGAAATTGTTTTTAAGTAATACTCCCCCAAGTATTTTAATGTATCACTAAGTTTTCTGTTCCATTCAGAAGCTGAGCTACATTAAATCCAAAACCCATTTTATTTGAGCAAAAATTAAAATTTCAGATTGTCTATCTGCTTAGGCAGTATTTTGAAGAACAACAAGTAAAAGTGTTATAATCGGCCTGGCCGATGTTTTAATATCCTCCACGTGTATGAACGTCTTGCAAAATATTAGGTTGGTATTAGGATTGGGGTGGGCGCAGTAGCGCAGTGGTTAGTGTGCTGGACTACTGTGCGAGGGATCCCAGGTTCGATCCCCGGAAAACACACAAATTACATCTTAAGGTTTTTTCTACTGCGCCACCTCTCGCGAAAGTCTGATAAACATCCGAGAGTATGACTGTCCTGTAAAAGCTTCTCAATTCAGCCGTTCGGACTCGGCATAAAATTGTAGGTCCCTTCCATTCGTCCCAAAAATAAAACCTCACACAAACGAATGGTTGCGAGAAGCTAGGCCTAGGGTGTCTACCTGCCTGTTGCGCCACCTATTTATTTATTTATTTATGAAAATGATCCCAAAAGTATGCAATTTTAGCTACACTGCTCCTTAAAATATTGTGAAGAGAAAAAAAAAAACGAAAGGAGTTACAACACAAGTAGCAAAAAAAAAATATATATATATATGTATTCTAAACACAAGTGTAATCTCTTTTTAATGTCAATTTATATTCACTAACACACATTTAACTTTTCTTTCATATATTTTATTTCTTTGTTACCTTTTTGGATTAAATAAATCAGTTGAAGTTCTGAAGTCATAGAATTCACTAATTTCGACTTTGTTCATAGAATTGGCCGGTGTTTCCCTTTTTTGTCGTTCATTTTTTTCTACATTATGATTTTTTTTTCGTTTTTTGAAAAGCGAAAGCGTTTTTTGTTTCGTTTTTTTTACAGAATTCCATCCCTGGACTAATTTCTTACTTATTATGCAATATGATGAACAATGTCATTTTCTACAACTTGGGAATAGAATTATTATTTAGATTGATCTCAGATTTACATGATCTAATGAGTGCTGAAAGTGACAGTGCTTCTAGTGAGGGATTGTTTCAGTCATTAATGGCCAGTTGCACAGTCAGAGTTTAAACTTTTGGTTTAACTCGTTCAGTTTCACAGTTCAAAATAATCTGCCAGTTAACTAAACGCAGTTGTGGAAGCGCAGAACAATTTCCCTTAAGGGGATATTTTTCTACCAGCGCACTTTTGATCAAATAAATGGTTATTGCTTTTCTCAACTTTATCTATTTTACCATTTGTAAATAAAAGAAAATGTATGCAATATTATTACATTATGTATTTTATTTTGGTATTAACGAAGTGAATTGATTTATTTTTGACACATGTTTGAACTGTCATCTAATTTCACCATTTAATTATTGCAGTACCTATGTAATTAATTTTTGTTTTTTTTTTTTCAATAATAATAATATGTAGCTAGTTGTTGAAATGTAGTGGGCATTCGGACGGATGCGATCACAGGTACTGCTTCTTGTCACTCGCTGGGTTTTTACCACATCCGATCACACGGCGCCAGTAATGACAATGAAAATTGAAAGGATTTTATGAGCCTCTAATTAGGGTCACTGTCTGGTAATAGGTACGCGCAAAGTTTTTTGCTGGTGTTTCTGCGAAAATCTGCGCTATCTTGTTCCTGTTATACAAAAATGTAATAGATCTGTATACAAAAATGGTATGAACTCCGAGAAGTGTGTTCAAAATCGGACAAACAAATTGCATTGTATAAAGCATAGAGTAGGTAGTGACTTGTTTCAGCCAAAACAAAAGGTGAAAGATTTGAGTATGTAGGTATAGATATATTTTGTTCGCCAAAAATCTAAAGAAATCACTAGTAGCATTACAAAAAAATAATCGTCATTTCCACACACTGAATTAATTAATTTTTATTGAAAAAACCTCAATAGGTACTATTTACGCTTGTCTACATTATGTTTGGGCTAATCTACCTGATGTTCACATGAAAAAAGGGTTTTCCTTAAAAAGTATATTGGTTGGAAATCTATTGAAATTTTCTGATGACATTTTTTAACAGTGGGTTTACCGCAGTAATGCTGAAACTAATCATAACTCTAGTTTTCACTCATATAAATTCAAGAAGTGTAGCACCCAGACAATTTATCTCTTTTATTCTCTCTCTCATCACTCCGTATGAAATAGCAGCTGTCAAACGAAAGTTTAAACGGCAGAATGCAGGCGTTTAACTTAAACCGAGAGTTGAACTCCACTTTGGGTTTAAACGAACACAGTGAAACCGAAAATTTGTTGAACGAAGGTTTAAACCAAAACGAGAGTTTAAACTCTGACTGTGCAACTGGGCATAAATCGATTCAAACGACCCAATAAGTGCCTGAAAGTGAAAATGCTCCTCCATCAAGTAGAAAGACGAAACTCCACTTAGACAGAAGTCATTCGTTGGATTCATTAAATTGATTCACAGGAATTAAATATAAAATTCTAAATCCAAACAACTTGAACTTTTTGCTCTGGACAATATTATACCTCGTAATGACAATAATGACAAATTATCGAATAGTCTCTCTGAAATATTTTGATTCGGCATAAAAAGCACAACTTCGTCCCTCCAAAATTCCACAATTAAACAACTAATTACGTTAACAAGGTTTTTGAATAAATTTTTTTTTATTTTTTTTTTTTTTTTTTCAAAAATTCCAATTAAGCGGTCAACCGCGGTATAACAAACTTGTCCTTCTCACGCGCGCCGCCGGCCGCCGACTCCAATGAAATACCACATTTGTCCAATTTCATTACGATGTGATTAAATTAAAAGCCCGTGTACAAATACCTATCTACGGAATAATTTGGTTAAAGTGAAAATCCATTCATAATTAAGAATAAAAATAAAATAATTTGTCGCAGCTTAATTAAAGTGAATTTATTTATTTTTTTATCAGTAACAGAGAGAATTTATTAAATTAAGGATAACGTTTCATCTGCAGGACGATACAGATACACGCACACAAGCTTTATTTATACAAATTGCAATCAATTAACCAAACAAACAATGGGGTTCGTTACGATATCGAATTTTAGGAGATCCGAGTACACACACATAACATAACATGGATATGCACAGGATTTGTGTATCTGCATGCAGTAGCATGTGGATTGTGTATTGTGTATTATGTATCCCTATCCAGAATCCACTCCAGATGGGTAGGAAGGTATAGTGTGAGGTGTGTTCTATTGTTCTCGGTGGATATTTGCAGAGCTTTACAAAATGATACCCGAGATTCAGGGTCGTCATCGTTTTGTATCTATGTGGCTTCTGTTTATAAATATGTATCTACATATACTCAATGCGGCCGCACGGATAGGAATTATTTTGTATTGTTTTTGTCAGATACTACTGATGATGGATGGTCTACAGGGTGAGAGAAAAATTCCTCAGCTAAGCAGGGAAAAAAAAACAAACTGTGAGTGTAGGAATGTTGACGGAACGTAAAAGCCTGGAACTCTGATCGGTGTTAAATAAACTCTTTAGGGGGAGTCGCAAAGCATTAATCAATAAGCAATACTCCAAGGACTCGGGGGGGGGGGGGGGGGGGGGGGCTTGGGGTGGATATGTTAAAACTGTAGAATTAAAAACCAATCACTGATGCAAAAAAAAAAAAACGATTAATTGAATAAGAGCAGCATATGTCTGATGGGCTCTTATCAATCATGCGGGACTAATACAAAAGGCATCTGGATCATGGATGCTGATGGCAGGAACAGGAGAAACAAAATCAGAGCCAAGCAACTCCCATTGATGTATTTATTCACAATAATTAGCGGCAGATGCGGTCTGGATGGTCATTAGTACGATGAGGCTATATAGAGGTTGCGGATTCTGGTCTGTCTGGGGTCGTCTAGCCTCTACCTTGGTGATGTGGCTCTGAAGGGTATTTACATTTTATTAAAGCGTTTAAAAGTTTTTCCGGTTAAGTTTTAAACGATAGAAGAAGGTACTTGATGCGGCTGGAAGATTCCCTCGTGAGAGGGGCAATTACGACGTAATTTATGGGAAGTTAAAGCGAACAGTTGTCATTTAGGAATCAGATTAAAAAAAGTATCAGATGAACTCATTAAAAGTGGGAAGCTCTGCTTGAGCATTAAAAATACAATTTTTCATAATCTGGATAAAATATGGCTTCATCACGAAACGGAAGTCTTCAGTTACGTCGAACACTTCTATTTTTAGTGAAACGAAAAGTTTGGACAAACGTTTTCTCTATAAGGACACACTTTAAGTTCAAATTAGATGAATAACGAATGGAATCAGTTAAGGGCCTGCATTAGACTCACAAGGGCACCGGCGATCCTCAAAATGGCGAACCATGGTGCAAAGATGAAGCAGCTATCCATCACAGAACAACACATTGCTGTGCTAAACAAAACGAACGTCTCTTATACTCAAGATTGACAAGGACAATCCCAGACAAAGCTCCAAACGAATAGGACTTAAGTGGAAAGATACATTCATCGACAAAGACGCGTTTATGGAAATATGAACGCCAACTTTACGACACGACGTAAACATCGTGAGCAGCAAAATCTATAGAATCATCAAGTAGGTGGAGTGAACCTTCCTGCTGGTGGAACGGAAAAGTTCAGGGCCCGATGCGGATACCAGAAATTTAGGGGAAGACCAGAATTCCGGGAAGGTCTTCAGGCTGGTGGGAAACAACCACGAAAATACGTTCAAGGAGGGCCATGCAAAGAACAATACCATCTATACTTTTGCATCATCAAGATGGAGACTTCCACGGAACACGCCCAAGCAATCACGCCGAAGTAACAATATGAACATGCATGCAGATAGACGGCAACAACCTCCCGAATAAGTCAAAATGGCTCGGCAAACGATGCAAAGGTACTTTGGATAAAGGGGATTTCCTAATACGTGAAACTACCCAATATTTTAAATACTATGGGTTGGTGGAAAGTGGCTGCCTACTGAGAAACGCCAACTAGCATAGATCCATTGTGATACCACGAAAGATGTATCATATAAGATCTCCCTACTAGTTGAACCATTTTGAGTTCTTTATAAAGCGTAAGAGGCTTCTGATACATGTGTTTGTCAGATTATCTAAGTCGTTGTAATGGAAGGCTTCCTTCCAGTTGAGCACTCCCAGTTGACAGAGATCCTCTTCCACTTGCGCGCCATCTACTGACCGTCCACTCAAATTGGAATCAAAGACTCTATATACCGGAGCGTTAGGCCCAATGCACACGGAGCAACTGTGCTCAATCGGTTGGCAACTCGGGTTACAGACCAGTTACGGACTCAGCGGTGACTTGACTCCACACACGAGGAGACTCATCAGTCATCACCAATCAAAATCTCCCTCAGTGTCGTCATGTTTTTCAACCTCCCCCACTAGCAACAGTTTGGTCTGTTGTTCCGTGTGTGTCGTCCCATTTGATTACACAGGTTATGACTCAAAGCAAACTAGTTGGCAATTCGTATGGCTGATCAGTTTTTTTCCAGTTGCTCCGTTTGCATTGGGCCTTGCTTAGGTTCCATTCACTCTAACTAACCTAGAGGGCACTTTGAAACTCATGTCAAGTTGCTACAGTGCAGCAAAAAGCAAGACAGATGCAGGCATCGGTTTTACGGATGCTGCCAAGTGTCGGTGGGCTTAAAACAGGTGGTCAGTTTATCCTTCTATGTTTATACGCACTCCGGTCTAGGTGGGCGCGACAACTTGAAACAAAGGAAAGAAGAACGAATCTCTCATCGGCATACAGGTTCATTCAGAAAAGATACGCCCAGCAGACTGTATTATAGCCCGAATAGGGTCTTCGACCAACTGGATGCAAAGGGGTTGGTTTCGTCTTTGTCGGTTAAATGAAGATACTATTGAGAGCTCAAAGTAAGATAACCTGACTCCATAGACTATGCCCACGGTTGGATGAGTGTAACAGCAACTGGCAGGCACAAGTTAAATTCAAACAAGATAACAAAACCGTAGACGAAAAACCGAAATCCCAGATTTCCATTTCTCTACCTTTTGACTTTAAATTTAGACACATCCCAACATTTCGTTTCAGAATCGAAAAGGATACATTCCTCCCATAAACTATCTGCAAAGCCAATTTGCATGCCAAAGACATGACATTCTAAGGATATAGCATAAAATAAACACCACAACAAATGAATGCTTTTAGCCAGCATATTCCGGACACTGTATGGATACAGACAGAACCATAGTTTATAAGCTGCCGTGTCCTCAGAGTACAGCAACTCATTTGCATATATGTAGGACTGCAAGAACTTTAATGGGTGTATCCAAGGATTGCAAATAAACAAGCACTAGGTACTACCGACAATATAGCAGCTGTAACACGCATCCACACAGAAGCAATTTCCGCCTCTTTGATTGATAATTACTGGTAAATATTTGGCAAAAAAAAAACAGAATGTCCCCATCTGCTTGTGACAGTTTTCAGGAATTTCTCTCTCTGTCAAAGGATTTTTTTGGGGACATACCACACAACAAAAGTCTGTCAAATGCACGAACAAGCAAGCCAAACAAAGTCGACAAAATAAAAGCGAAACCCTTTGAAGTGGAAAAAAAGGATTGACAAGGTTTTGCTTCCTTTCGTCCTCCCAAATATTTCAAGTTATATAATATACGAAATGTTGGAAAAAACTTACCCCCTCCTCTTTGCCCTGCAAAAAGTGTACTGCTCCAGAACGTTGTATGCCCGGCAAGAACCACACGGGATGAGTACGCAACAATCGCTCCACTAATCCTAAATCACACGGTGGACCATCAGAATTCTCGGATGCCTCACTTGATGTCTCACCTTCGGCCAAGACACCACCATCGGAACTCGACACAAGGGATGCACGTGACTGAAAATAGAAGAAAAAAATTCAAGTATAAAAAATATGCCAAGAGGAATGAAGCGAAAGAAACACAAAGGACCCAACTTTATAAGTGCGTCATGTATTCCCTCTCTAAGGACCATGACAAGCGTTTTCCAATTCGACATTCATTGGGAAAAATATCAATTTGAAATGGGAATTGTAAATCCATTAGAGGTACATCACTTTTGCCAAAAATGGAGATGAGAATGTCCTATCGGATGATTTTATTCCAAATTACTCCTTATAAGGTTTAGGGATACATATACGAATGAAAGATTGCTCTATTTGGTGACAGAGGGTGAGAGTGTTTTGGAATATAATATTTTGTGACAGTGCGTCTTTGTGGTGCAACAATTCAGTGAGTTTTGGAAGGAAGGGTAGATAACTAGAATACTTTGAAGGACATCTAACATATTTTACTATAGAGAGAGCGTAGGGACAATGTTTACTTGGATGTGGATTTGTTATACGCGATGGACTTAGGCTTTCTTGAGCTTTCGGCACGTTATACTGAACGACTTATAACAATCTACTTAAAAGCTAAATTTGCAAGCATTAGCCTCATATGACAGAGGAAAAAGATGATTCTTCCGAAGATTTTTTCTACAAGATCCTTGAAACAAAACATGAAGGGTGTCCCATAATTCACGCAAAATGTAATTTTGAAAATACAGATTTTTAATTAG
Organism: Cheilosia scutellata; assembly: GCA_955612985.1. Taxonomy (NCBI): domain Eukaryota; kingdom Metazoa; phylum Arthropoda; class Insecta; order Diptera; family Syrphidae; genus Cheilosia; species Cheilosia scutellata. The sequence goes on along the minus strand of OY015311.1, from coordinate 70,646,683 downwards.
AAAGCTTAAATTTTTTATTCATTCATAGAGTATACATATTGGGGTTATGTATGGAACAGCACATCGGATAAATGGCCGACACGGCTTTTCTGGCAAGTATTGACATTTTCTATGACCGTTTCGCATAAATGTGGCTGAATTTCATTAATACACCTCCCAATTTCCTCTATCAAGGCGTTGGTGGTCGTGGGCTTGTTTGCATAGACCTTGGACTTCAAAAAACCCCAAAGAAAAAAGTCCAATGGCGTTAAATCCCAAGATCTGGATGGCCAATTCTAATTGCAAAAATCGCCAATTACACGATTAGGAAATGACTCATGTAGTAATTGGCATGTTATGGCATGTGGCACCGTCTTGTTGAAACCACATGTTGTAATTTAGGTACTAAAAACTGGGTTTGCATTTTCAAAGAAGAATGGTTCGATAATGCCTCTAGCCCAAAATTCGCACCAAACAGTCACGCGTTGTGGATGCATTTGTTTCTCAACAATTACTCGTGGGTTTTCTGAACCCCAAATGTGACAATTTTGACAATTAACGGAGCCATCAAGATGAAAATGATCGTCATCACTGAAGATGATTTTGTTCGAAATTTGCTGACTGTAGCTGACAAAACTTCATTATTTTTAAAATATTGCTCAACAATGAAAATGCGTTGTTCTTTCGTATAGCGCTTCATTTTTACTGATCCCGAACTGTCAGCTGTCACATTGTTATCTTTTTTCCGTTGGCATCACTGTAGTACTATTAAATGGCGCAAAATTCAAATTTGCAAAAGGACTTGGACTAACTGACTTTGTTGCTACATTTAGCACGCGGATTCCTTACAAACTGCTGGCTGACGCCAAACATAAAACCGTTTCGGCCAAATTGTTCAGGTTGCCATCAATATATGTCACTCTGTCAGAATTTTTTATGCTCGAATGTTCCGAACTCCGACCATAAAGAAATCCTGTGAGAAGGTTTAACGTTGAACGGCTGCAGTCGCAATAAAAATGCCAGAACTTGTGCCGACATCCCTCAACTTCTCGAGAAGGCCTACGCCGCCGGCCGGCCGCCTTAATCAAATGCCGAAATGACCATTGGTATGTATCGGATCGATGCAAAGAAGCCATCAGAAACTGATGTCCTATATTTCACCCGAACACCACTAACGAAACCCTTGGTTTGATGAAGTATGCCGGAAAGTAGTTGCAGCAAAACAACTCGCGTAAAAAGCGGCGCTGCAGAAAAGGGCAAGTCCGACTCTTAAGCTCTACGAAAAGCGAGTGGTCGGGAAAATAGAGAGGATATATCCAAAGACATACTAAAGGTTCGTAGGTTTTAATAAAAGGTAAAACAGAAAGTGTAGAGGAAACAAGACCCGAACAGAGATAGTTTAGATGAGCAAGGTAAATCTTGTAGTAGAGTCTGTAAAAGCCAACGGCAAAGATGACCGAAATTCCACAGTCCAATCCGATCAAAATGAATTAGGGAGGCCAATATCTACATTCAAGCCCAACAAGACTACTGAACCAGAAGGCCTGCAGATCAAAATATTAAGGCAGCATCATTTGCCTGGTCTACAAAAATAAGACCCTCTAAGCTGCGCACACAAATTAAAGGCCCCTATACTGTGTTGCACGCATGCAAATATTTTATTTGGTTTTCACCAGTTAGGCACGTTAAGCCCACAAAATAGACAAAAATATTCACACAACGGTCCAGTAGAATTCCAGATCGATACCCACCATCTGCTTATCGATTTCAAGGGCGCATTTGACCGCATTTATAAAGGCGAGTTAGAATAGAAATATGACTAGACAGTCAATCTGCACAACCTGACGAAGACGAGGGACGAAGGATGACAACCTGCCAAACTCGTTAGGTTGCGAAGAATGACTATGGAGAACAGTTGCTTCCGATCTTAAGGCAGTAGCCTTCAACGAGCCCTTTGATATCAAAAAAGGATTTAGAGAAGTAGATGCGACGTTATGTAACTTCTTCAATGAATATCATACTTGAGAAAATTGTCCAAAACTCACAAGCCAACACCGCAGAGGTTCAATTTTTTAACAAGTCTCCAAAATTAACTGCATAGGTATACGAGGTTGACATTGACTTCAATGACAGAAGTCAGTAAGCTGTCATTGTAGCGTTTGCAAATATTTGGAAGAGTAGCGGCAAAAAGGTACATAAGTATATGATGTCACAAGGGACTGCGTTATAGGTCTTATCACCCAAAATATAACCTCCAAATTAAAAAAAAAATGGCGTTAGGCAATAAAACCCAAATTGATTTGGAAATAACTCCCAAAAATACCTAAGCAACAAGATGGAAATAAAACCCAAACATAATTTCAGTTTAATACGTTGGGGGGCATGCTACCACACCTCCAAAATCCAACAGAAAATTCAAGCAGGGGGTTGCAGTTATGCATTTCCACTTACTATTTTGGGCTTTACTACTTGTCAAAAAAACGAACCCTGGAAAAATACATAACACCAAAAATGACGAAAAAATTTGCAACAATAAATTGTACGAGTTTATTTAGGGCGTTATTTCCAAATTGCCTAACGCCAAAAAATATAATCGTAGAGCCCAAAATATTACAAATTTGGGCTATGTGACATTGATTTTGGGAGTAATGGTGACCCCAAGCAGGGGGGTCGCGGGGGGGCATCATGCGTCTCCATACTTATTAAACTGCAAATGATTTTTGAGCTTTATTTCGATATTTTTGTTTATTTTTTTGCGTTATTTCCAATTCGATTTTGGCAGTACTAACGTCATAAGCTACATACAACATAGCTACAGTCAAACTTCCATAACTCGAACTTCTATAAGTCGAATTTCTCTATTACTCGAAGTTTTATTGAGAACTCTGCGTTTTCAACTTTTCAACTTTTGGCCTCCATAACTCGAAGTTTCTATAACTCGAATTTATTTTCTTTCATTTTGAGAGTTCGACTTATGGAAGTTCCACTGTATAAGTTTGAGGTAGTTATGGACTTTATCTTCCGCGGTTCCTACTCTAAGAAGACAATTGAGTAGTAGGACCTCATCCAGAAACAATTAGGAGGCCCTATATAAGACCCTCATCGTTCATGAGGTTCTGTGTTCTAGCTCTTTTGTAGGCTGACCAAGTCTTCTTGGAAATGACCGCATTTCGTCAGATTCGTCTACCTAGTCTGTGCAATTGACGTGAAGTGCAAGAAAAAGTAAGCAGGGAATAGACTTGCTCCGTAGATGACCTTCAGAGAGTGCATCCCCTTTAAACCAGCTTAAAGAAACAAATGGACTGCTTATGGTAATTTATGTAAAATCCATTGGTCACCATGCTGAGCTGGAACGATTCTCCTCGTACTTCTCAAGCTTAAGGGTGATTCTACCAACAGAGACAAATTTGGATCTACGGCCAGACAAACATCACTTCAAATCTCTGATGGGCTTTGATCCTTAGCACTTGGCCTGAGGAAAGATTAACAAGTCTCAACTGAAAAACATCTTCCCATACCAACGCCTCGCCCCCGCAATCTCTTACGTTACCAAGAAGACAGCTGCTCCTTTTCACGGTAGATTCCTTTCTACTTTATCACATTTTAATCGAATAAACACTTCAACATGAATGCGCATACGAATCCTAGACGGGAGACATGAACATCCGGTTGTGTCAATTAAACGCGCTTTCACTCACAGGCACAACCTATCCCAAACGTAGATCGCCCTCTTTGAAAGACTACGAGATGCCTATTGATTTTTTTTCGCCAAGAAAATCAGAGGTAGCATCTTTGCAAGGATAATGCTTTCAGCGACGAAAACTGCACAAAAAATTTCAATTCGAAGCAAGAAATCCTTAAAAGAGCCAAAACAAAAAAGAAAGCACGTCATCTTTTCTATATGAGAGCTTCCCCTCTGGAGTGGAAATTTTCATTATCAACCCTCAGAGTGGAAGCACACAGATGCTTGGACCATTCGAGAGGATTTATATCTCCATACATCTACCGGTTACCAGGAGTAACAGACTACGACTACGACTACTTGCTGATTAAAAAATATTCTAAAATAGGGTTGTTCCGTATGAGTGGTGGGGGCGTCTGGGGAGTCTTCTAGGACATCTCCTGAATAAATGATGATGAGGGGTGTAAATTATGTGGTTCGGCGTTAGAGTGCTCACGCCGCCAGCTGTTGTTGGGGAGAGAATATCAAACAAAAAGTCAAACATCAACGCACAAACGGGTATTGTGTCGCGATGATTGAAAATTATTTATCATGTTTGTCACATTTTGAATATTGGATGGCATCCAGGAAAAAAATAAAAAATAAAACAGCGAACAACAATACACATTGAAGGTGAGGCAAGTGTGAGTAAGCTGTGATGCACTCCTCATCACCTTGTGTCACTGTAAATATTATGACAAGTGAAGCGTGAACAGAGATGACAGCAGACGGTGCTTAACATCAAGCAGCGGCGACAGCAGGAGCAGTATGTTTCAAAATTTCAGGTAATCTTTCAAAAAAATACCTCTAAAAGCCATCATCAGTATAGACGTAGGGAGTACAGCATTAGTACAAAACAACATCAAGAATGGCTAAAGGCTGGCTTACAGAATGGATATAAGGGTTGGTTGTTGATGGTGCTTTTTTCGGGGTGGCCATTGATAGAGTCGGCTGCCAACTGCTGTGTCGGGCACGGCGAAGTGTCTATTTTGAAGCAAATTTTCGTTGTTATGGTTAGGCGATGGGATATACACTTTATTTGTTGTTGTTTTGTAATATGTATTGGTGTCTAATAGAAAGCAAACTTGTACAAATGAAGAGCTTTAAGGTGATGAAGGATTTAAAGGGGTCTGTATGGGATTGCTAGAAGGGGTGCGTTCCTGGACGATGGACGCCGGAAAGGTTTTTTTTATTCATTCTCATAAGAATGACAGGGATGTATAAAGGTTTCGGTATGTTCTGAAATTTTGAGCGACTCGCGCATATGTTGATAGAAAACTAGACAAATTGTCGATTGTGACGTATGTATATTCGCGGTGTGAACTAAGTGGCGGAATTGTTGATACAAAACTACGCCATGCACATTTATGTTTGCAACCCCCGAATAGTGTCCCTTTATTCGAACAAGCAAAGATTGTGAAAAAAAATTAAGTGTCCAAATCTTTCATTTCATTTGCCCCTATCCTATCCCGTTAACCCTATTGCCCCCAGACTGCATAAAAGGGATATTACACTACAATACATTTAAAGAGGAAATGTGTCCTTGAGTTTGTTGGGGGTAAGCTCTGATGGAACCACTGAACCGAAACGAAAATTCTTTCACTAATAGAAAGCTACGGGATGGAGTACTGCGATAGGATATTTTATTTTGTATTTGGGAGAAGAGACGTGGCAGTGGCACCTCCCATACAAAAAAAAAAAAAAAGACCATTCAAAATCGTACACAGTGAGCGCCAAAAGTGAGTAATGCTCTTTCAATTTTCTTCAGAGGTTTGAAAAAGTTCTTAAAAACTAACAATCTGTACAAATTATAATAAATACAAAACAATAATAAAACGTAGTACCTATCATTGCGACAGGATAAAATCCTTTATAGATCTTTAAAAAAAAATAGTTTCCCATCTCCAAAGAAAAATGCAAACATCAATGGTGGTTATTCACTTTTGACGCTCACTGTATCTTGAAAACTACCAAGCCGATTGAGCTCAAACTTTCAGGCAGTCTTTATTATTCGCCCAAAGGTTTGGTGATTAGTCAAAATTGGGAAAAGGGGTGTGGAACCTAAGATACAAAAAAAGAAACCTACCAAACAGATTGAGCTCAAATTATCAGGCAATCTTAGGTATTGTAAAAACATTGCATACGTTTTACATGTAAATCAAAAGTTTTAAAGTTTTCCGATAGATGGCGCTGAACAAGCAAACCTCAAAACTACCCTATATCTTGACATTTATGGCAGCTTTAGGCTGGACATTTGGTAAATAGAAGTGCATTGTCTGCTAAGAGCATGATTGGACAAAGGACCTTGGCACTACAAAAGAAAAACATGAGAACTAAAGTTGTAAAATTTACATTGTCACAATAGACAAAACCATACTGCAGCAATACAATTCCTGGGCAAGGGTAAAGCCGGACGGATACAACTAGTGATAGTGACATATAAATTGCAAAATAATGTGACGAAGCTTAGTGTGCACTTTTTGTTCCTTTTGTCTTTTGTGCTCCTCTCGGAATCACTATGATTAGTGACTGATTTAATTTAAATCAAGGTCCCAAAGGTATCTGAAAATTATTGTCGCTCCTGGGTTTTTAACGTCTTGAGGTCTATTGAAGTGTTTTAGTTTAGTCTACACTGGGTAATTGCTGGGTCTAAGTCTAAACATATGTGTGGAACTTCTGATGATTTTGTGAAGGTGCTGTACTAGTTGAGAGAGTATGAGCTCAGCTGACAAGCCTTTTGGCCTGATGCATACCATGTACAGTCGAGAACGGCTAAGTGGAAAACGGATAAGTGGAAAAATCGCCTAAGTGGAAGGCGTTTCAATACCCCAAGACATTTCACTCGATTTCTATACAAATTTGTTCGTATAAGTACAAAACGGATAAGTGAAAATTTCTTATAAGTGAACAATTTTTCGAACCACGGAATGAAGTTTTACACTGTTTTTTAAACGGATAAGTGCAAATATTTTTTTTCACATTTTTACATAGGTACCTACAAATTGCACCTGACAACACTTATCGTTATCATATATCTACGTACATAATAATATAATATGAATCAATGGCATATCGCTCTTCCGGTCCGACTGACCGGATTAATTAATGTCGTTTTCCATTGGCTTCACTCGGTAATTCACTCATTCAAGTAAACTGTTTCTGGTCGATTCCACTCATGTATTGGTGAAATGTGAAAATTTCAGCTACAACTGCGGTGCATAAATTGAATTTGTCTATGTGCTTCTTGAGTGAATTCTGACTTGAAATCGAGAAGATCATCCGAAGAGCATTCTTTGTGACAATGGAAAGGGTTCAGAAAAGATATTTTGATTCTGGAGGATCCGGGACGCTTATTTTTGCCCAAATAAATTATTCTTCCTCGTCGTCTGTGAATTTCGATTCTTCGTCGATATGATTATCCATACGAATTTGATCTCAGAATCGAGAATCGAAATCCACAGACGACGAGGAAGAAGAATAAGATGACGAAGATGATAGCAATCGCCCCCAAATTAAGTCCATGTCCATTATTTACGTTTTTGTTCTGAATAATTGCTTTTCAAGAGGCTTTTAGTAATTGTATTTTGAAAACAAATTCTAAATGACGTAAAACAGCTGTTCAAGGTACATATGTGTAAATCTCGAAAATGGAGATAGGAAAAAAGTGATCCAGATCAAAAAAAAAGATTGATTTTTTCCCAATGGAACATAAAAAGTGATCTAGATAAAAAAAAATTATTTTTTGTTCAAATGGAAAACCACATTAAATATTTAGAGTAACAGTTAAGCTTGAAATTATGCACCTTATTAAGTAAGCACGTACAAGTGCAAAAATTGTGCATTTACGGGTAAGTGCAAAAATGTGCACTTACGGATAAGTGCAAAGACCGTATAAGTGCACACAAAGTTGAGGTCCGGACGTTGTGCACTTATCCGTTCTCGACTGTATTTAGTTCCCTCTGGAGTGGAAAATTTTCATTATCAACCCATATATCCATACCATGTATGGAGTTCCAATTCAACAACCTCAAGATACAAGAGGTTTAAGCCCTTCTGTTTGGCAGTATTCTGATATTCTTAGTCATTTTTTGGCACATAATTCAATTGCATGGGCTTTGTTGTTGTTAGTGATATTGCAATAGAGGTCCCTCAGAAAGAAAACTGAGCCGGATACCAAGTATCTTGTAGGGAGTTAAGAAAGCCATCACGGCTCTATGTAGAAAAATAAAATAAATAGTTGGCGCAACAGGCGTGTAGACACCCTAGGCCTAGCTTCGTTTTGTGTGAGTTTTATTTTTGGGCCGAATGGAAAAGAACCTACAATTTTAGGCCGAGTCCTAACGTCTGAATTGAGACGCTTTTTCAGAACAGATATACTCTCGGATGCTTGTCAGACGTTCGCGAGAGGTGGCGCAGTGGAAAAAACCTTCGGACTTCAGCCGCAAATCACATACGGGCTCTATCTTTCAGTCATCAGACTTATATGTGACGTTGTCGTCTGGTAGATTGAGCTTGCCAAAGGCGAACCTTAGTCGTCGCTCTCAACCTCGACTATTTCGGTGAACTCGCTAAAAAAAGCATCAGCCACCTCCGCTATTTATAGCTCGTGTTAGTTCTACGGGAAGTTTTGAGATTATTCGATCCTGTGGTATCTGGCTGCACTCATTAAAGACTGCCACCCTAACCTAACCTTTCCCAACACAATAGCGAATAGTAAACGATAATTGGCTTGACGATAGAGACGTAAGTAAATCATTTTTGGACCAATATTGAAAGCTCAAGCTTTCGCTGATTTTTGCGGCATTGACAATTGGATTGAAAATTGATTTTTAAAAATTGGGTACATAGCTCAAAATCAAAGCACAACAATTTTAAAACAGCGATCCGTCTTCGAAAAAATATTTCGCAACACTAGGCTTGGGCTAATGCAGTTAAATCTAGTAAACGTATGATGGGCCTAATAAAATTGTGGTTGGTACAATCTTCGCTTAATAAATTTAAAACTAGGAAGGAAAATCTCGAAAACTTCCATTTCCAGTTGACATTGTAAATCCATCGCATCATCTTGTTATGACAAGTTATTTGTGAACACTCAACAGAAGCAGTTATGAGAATGAAAGGCCCTAAAATTACCAAAATTAGAATGCCCCCAAGTGGCAAAAAGTAACGATAATGTTATGTATACGCGTATGTCTTGAAAAAGATTTCCATAAATTGCCAAAGTTATGCAATCAGTTCAACAGTCTTTAAACAATTGAGTGCTCCTTAAGGCATCCATATTTCGCGCATCATTCTCTCATTATAAACGAACACATTCGCCCCCCCTGAATAAGAGCAACCCTTAAGTAGATACATATTATATATCCTTCATCCGTGAGTACATTCAAATGTCATTTACCATTCAGACCGGTGTGCCACTGTCTCTGTCTAGTTCTATGTCTACCTTAAAGGTATGCTACCTTCTCCCTAAAGATGATAAATGAAAGTGAAAATATCAAAAAGAATTCTTAAACACAGGTTAGGTCGTTCTTTGTGTTTATATTTATCTACCTATCCATCAGTGTATCTGGCTGTCTGTCAGTTCTTTTCGTTTTTTTTGTTAAGTTGTCCCCTCGGGGAATATTTTCTTATTTATAGAACATCACCTTGAGGGCGGAATTCTCAAAATAAGCCCGACGATGAATCACGAGAATAAAACTTCCTAAGCCAAATTTAATTTAGCCCCCAATTAAAAGGAAACTCTGCTACCCCCGGAAGTCGAGATGCAAATTACAGGATAAAAATAAAACCTCCTTCGATAGCCTGTGATAATTTTCAATTAGATTATCTGAAAGGTTATCATCCATCCAACCGCCCCACTATGCGATGCAATGCTACCACCTAATTCTGACCAACGAAGCAAGGATAACTCAATTAGTCGCACAGCGTGCGGTGGAGTGTTTTTTATTTTCCAAGGATTTTCAATGGTTTTTCGTTATGATGACCTTTTTTCGCGAAGGATATTTTACAATTTGTTGGTAGTATAACTTTCGCTTTGATATTTCAGGCGGTAGGTTTTTCAGGAGGCTATTGTTGAATTCAAAAAGTTCCCTTTAAGTGTACCCAAAAAAAGAAAGCGGTATCGTGGCAAAGCTGAAAATCCTTAAAAAAAAAAAAGGATTTTTATAGCTCCCTGTTTATGGGCTGTTACGGGATATATGCTTTTACGATATGTGTTCTGAAGGATTGATTTTGATTTGTGAGTGGAATGTGAAGATACCGACAGTAGGTGGAGTGTATGTTGCGTATACGCCGAGTAATCCCAAGGTAGCTTTCAAAGGGATTTGTTTCGTCTTCGATTTGAGGCAGTTAGGAACCTGCACTTATGGGATATAGGATATATTGGCAGAGGTATTTCAAGGGAGGGAAATTATGCAGACTTTTTACGAGCGTTGTGGTGTTCTCGTGGACACAGAGAAAACGATGTTTGATAATGGTAGGTAATAAATGGTTGAGGGATGGGGTAAGGACTACGAAAAGTGTATTTTAATGTTTCCCACGGAAGTACCTATCATATGATTTTCACTAAAAGCTGTTAGGGAGATTTAAAAAAAAAAGTCCAATTGAAGTAACGACCTGGAGTGATGGACTTTAATACATATGAATTGCTTATTTCAGAAACAACATAAGTCAGCTTTTTCCAATTTTTTTTTTTTGCAAATTTCTCATTTTTATATAGTTATTCATCTGTTAGAGAGAAACTATACATATCAGACCCCTCAAAGTACGAAAGTTGAGAGTACTATTTCAGTGTTTTGAAGAGAAACGACATAAATCATTGACTTATGCTGTTTCTCCACAATACTTTTTTACTTTGGACGTCCTCAGGTGGATACATATTGTACGTGTGAGGAGCTAGAAGTAAAGATAAAAAGCACTTTTTTGAACGATGTGGCAAAGAGTATGGCAGTTGCTGAAAAAATACTACATCTAAGACGGGCTAATAAGTTCTATTCGACCATTAGGTTAGGTTGAATAGGGTGTGAGCTCATCACATTGGACTAGGCACCATATTGGGCCCATCGCCATCCCTCGGGGCGACCGCCCATCGCCCAAACAATTAATTTCCCTACAAAACCTTGACATTTTTTAAATTTTGTTTGCGAGGCGAACCTCCTTCCCATTGTCGAAGAAGTACCTACCAAGGTATTTCCTCCTGTACCGAGAAATAGCTTGACATTCACAGAGGAGATGAGTTATATCTTCAGCGACATGTAAGTCTTCGCAATACCTGCATGTGTCCGTATCTGTTAAACCTAATCTCATAGCGTGCTTCCTTAGAAGACAGTGCCCGGAAAGTATCCCTATTGCCATTCGTAGTTTTGATCTGCTGACCTTTAATAATTTTACATATTTTTTCCGATCTAGCTTAGGCCACAGAGCCTTTGAGACCCTTTGCCCTACTATATCCGACCACCTTTGATCTGCCCTATTTTTGTTTTTCCCGAGAATAATTCTCTTGGCCATGGCTTGCATATTTTTTCAGATGGCTGTGTTGGTCAAAATAAAAATCACACAATGATAATGTTTTTGTCATCTTTAGTACCTTTTTTAAAGTTCAAGAATATCGAACAGTATTTTCCTATACAAGTCAAATATTTAACCTGGGAAACCTTCAAAGAGATGAACTGGTAGCTCTGCCGCAAACCTTATCCCTCTGGAAAGGTGTCAATCAATATTAAGAAGATGAATGAAATAAAAAAAACTAAAATCGTATCTACCAGAAGACATTAACATTCAAGAGTACTATGATTAAATTTTTGCTTGGCCAACTTATAAAAAGGATTCTAATCCAATCGATACAGATCAATAGTATTTTTTATATTTTCGTAAACATTTTTTTGTTGTTTAAGACATATAAAACAAAAGTTTTACCAAAAAAAAGTTCGTTTATTTCAGATATGACATAAGTCAAGCGACTTTAAAGGCTGAAAAACCAGTTAAGACTTAAAAAAAGCTAAACATTTTAGCGGTTTTCGAATGCATCTTAAGCCAAATTATAACTTCGCATACTCGAAATTTTTAGTGTAGTGGAATTTTTTCATATAAAACAGTTTTTTGTTGCTCCTGAAAAGTTAGTACTCATTGACTTATGTTGTTTCTGAAATAAGCGATTCATATGAGAGGCGATGTAAAGTGAGCTCGAACTGTATATAAAATTCAATGTGATGACTAATCCACGTGAGACACTTTAAGACATCGTTTTACAAACAAGGTCGCAATGTTTTGGCTTGCAAATCAGAACGAAATATTTTAATAATACGGGTCAGACGAATGAACTAAACGAACTACACTGAACTAACTGCACTATATAAGGAAACTAGTTCAAAAGGAAAATTTAAGGTAAATTGGACCTTCCTTCAAATGAACTAAAACGATCAAACCTGTATCATATTGCTCTGCTGAAATTACTAGACATCCTTATTCGCTCCACTATTTATGGCGAAATCATTGAATTCTTACGCGAAGCTAAGTATGTACCTGGGAACCCACAAATAGAATGTCCCGTAAACAGGGCGACCAGATCTCTATTGTCGAGTCTGTGGTGACAATTGGGGTCTTAGACCACGGATGATGATATATATACTATACTCGCTTGTGGCTGCGATCACCTATGCTGCCGTGGTCTGGTTGACAAAGATAAACGAAATCACCTTAGTCAAATAGTTAGTTGCGAACTGTATGACGGGCTGTCTACGCTACACCCCGACTACTGCACTGAATGTCATCATAGGTCTAACAACTCCTCAAATACACATTGAGATGGAGGCAACATTGCCCCTGTTTTTACCATGGATGTCATCTGTCTTTGTTTTGATATATGGAGCCTGAAAGCCCATTCAGCATGTTTCTATAGATGACATACTACCAGAATATGGCTTCCCTTCTCTATCATCGCCCCTTCAGGGGAGGACTGGGAAAAATACAAACAAACATTTCAGGAACTACATCAAGAGCTTGTCTCAATCGAATCTGATGAATTTTGGCTAAAAATACCTAAAAATACCTAGAAAATTGTGGGCGCAGTAGCGCAGTGGTTAGTGTGCTGGACTGCTGTGCGAGGGATCCCAGGTTCGATCCCCGGAAAAACACAAATTACATCTTAGTGTTTTTTTCTACTGCGCCACCTCTCGCGAACGTCTGACAAACATCCGAGAGTATGACTGTCCTGAAAAAGCTTCTCAATTCAGCCGTTCGGACTCGGCCTAAAAATTGTAGGTCCCTTCCATTCGTTCCAAAAATAGAAACTCACACAAAACGAATGGTTGCGAGAAGCTAGGCCTTGGGTGTCTACCGCCTGTTGCGCTACCTATTTATTTTATTTATTTACCTAGAAATAGTTGCACTAGACAATTCTTCCCAAAATTCTCCCTCTCATACGCTCTCATTAATCTGAACAAAAATAACCTGAGAGATGAGAATCCTAACAGGTATAATTAGTGGACATGGCCTCAAGCAAGGCATCTCCACCGAATTGGCGTCTCACCGGACCCTCTATATGTAGACTCTGTTTTGAGGGTGACGATTCCTCTCTTCAGATACACTCATGTGGTGTCCGGTTCTCTTTCGTCTAAGAAAGAAGATCCTTGACGAAGAAATCGTTACTTTAGCAAGAAGATCCTTGTTTTCCTGATTGTCTACGAAGTAAAAAGATGGCTCTAGGGCCATTTTTTTCATGTTATTTTTTTTGTTGAGTGTTTATTATTTGAAATTTTATTCATGAGATTTTTTTCTTTTTAATTTTTTTTTATAGTTGAGTGGTTATTATTTGATTCGGATCGCAGCGCCACCTGCCTGGTCCAATCGTGAATCTGAACCATCCTTAGACCCATTCAAACACACGCACAAAATTTCATTAAAATCGGTCCAGCCGTTTAGGAGGAGTTCGGTTACAAACACGTGCCGAAAACTGCAAAGTTGGCCGACTTCGAAATAAGTACATAATCTCTATAATTATAAAAAAGTTATGTTGCTTCAAAAACTCGAAAAGTTTTGCACCGAATTGAGCTCAAATTTTCGGACAATCTTAGGACAATTGGCCAGGGAGTGTTCCTGAAAAAATTGAACAAAGGGGAGTGGCGCCTCCCATACAAAAAGAAAACATTGCAAACGCTATTCCACAGTCATTCTGAAGCCAAAGTTTTGATTGAATAATAAAGTTTGACGTAAGATCGCAATTTTGGGGAGTTGAGAACATTTAAAAGTTGATCAACTCTTAAGTTGAAAATCGTGAGTTGAAAACGTCAACTTAAAGTGAATAAAATCAAAATCACAAGTTGAAAATAAAAAAAATTGTTTAGGGAACAAAATCAGCCTAAAGTTGACGAACTAATAGCTTCACGTCCGAATAACATGCGCTTGGGATATAAAGGTAAAAACCTTTCAAAATGAGCAGGGAAAGCATTTCCTGCGGTAGTACCTACTAATCTTCTGTGGACTTTTTATCATTTAAGACCGATTGTCTTCTTTCATATGCGACAAAGCCGATCCTATTCTGGGTAAGATCTTAACTAAGTTTAGATTGGTCTTGTGTATGTCGATTTGCATGTAGATTTGGGGCTTCATAAACAGCTCCTTGTAGTCGGAGGGGTCAGTACTACAAAAACAACCACAGGTTCCCATAACATGCATCCTTTTCGCTTGTGTTTATACGGACAATCTTTCCATCATCGCACTGATACTCTTCCCTTTGCCTGAGTGTGAGAATATGCAGTCGAACATAAAAATATTTAGTCATCAATGCCTCCTTGTGGTGGACTATTCATCACCGCATCACATATTAAGCAGAGAGCTTAATCGTTGCAATTCCACAGGGGATCATTGCAACTCATTCACGGCCTGATCTACTAAACACTTAACTTAGAGGACAACTCATCCATGGACAACTGAGATCTACAGCTAAGATAGATAAACACAACCATTCGTCCAAGACTCTAAAGTGTGTATGGTAAATATTACAGTACAGAATTTCATGGACATTTCCGTTGCATACTCTAGGGTCATATTTTTTCATTGCATATTCTCAGTTGTAAAGGTAACTAAACACAGCGAATGCATAATTTCGCATAACCAAAGGATCTATAAAAGTAGTTACCTAAATGCACTACATCATTTGCTCAAGAGGAAAAGCGAATTAGTTTACCCAACAAACTCGTCCTTTTCTACTCCGTTTAACCAAAGCCCACTGTCTGTAGTTCACTTCCACTCCATCAACAAAAATTACATCACAACATTTTATCTCTGACAAAAAATTACTTTCATTCGTCTCGTCCAACTGTCGCAATGACCCACACTCTTGTGACATCGTGCAAAATGTGTCTTCCCTTCTAACCAAAAGTCGGTGGTGGTGCAGTCATTCTATAGTGGACAAATGGACAGGACATCATACCATTCTTGACATTCGTTGCTCGAACTGATGAAATTAGATTAAAGTAAAAGTAAAGTGGAATGTTGCTCAGCACAACTTTGTAACGCCATCTGTTATCAATTTTCGTAGAAATCCCAACAAAGTCGTTTAGTTTGCTGTCACCATGTGGAAGTGGAAGTAAACTACATCTGACAGTCTCGTCTGCCCACAGAAGCAGTTTTTTATTTATTTATTTCTTTCTTTCGTCACAACTTTTGTGTCTGTATGTGCCTCCCTGAATGTTATCATTTATCCTACTTGATGTGAATGCATTCCTCAAAGTAGAAGTGGAGTTGTTACATACGGAACGGCAGTGGAGTAAAATAGTAATAATGAAGTGGAATTTAATTCAATAAACAAAATGGTGCTTCATTTGACAGCGCGACAAATAATGGAATTTTCATTCACAGGTGACAGTTGACAATATACGAATTTTTCCATTGTCCAAAGAATCAGTCCTCTCGTCATATGATAGTTTTAAGAGCAAAACCATGTTACGGCGAAAAAAAAACACTCAACACCAAGCCATCAATCAAAGTTCGGAGTTGGGTATCCTCTTGCAATTTTATGGACTGGGGAAGCAATTTATGATCTACGACAAAAAAATCCGCTGTCGCAAAACACTTTATCCGTGCATCCGTAGACCACAAAACTATACCTATTCGGCGAATCCGTTCAATGACGATGGATGGCCATAAAATATTTAAAACGACGACCCTCATCCTCATCGGACATGATTTACTAACCACGCTGTCGGCGCGCGGATAACATGCAACATTAAATATTAACGCGGCAGGACTTTTTCCAGGATACATGTGGATCCGGAATCGGAAACATATGTGAACCCTACTCTTTCATCTCCGGTGGGACAATTTTTGGCTGCGGCTGTGGTGAAAATATTTTTACCGCAGCACCACAGTACACTCTCGGGAAAAATTCGCTCATTGACTGCAGCTATAGGAGACGAATAGACGAATATGTACCAAGCACAGCCCTCCACTATATCCACACTGGAAAACTTTGTTCGATAGTTCAGGGTCGTGGCTAGACTGGGAATTGCTTGTTTGTCTCATAGGTTGTTCGAGTATGTTTTGGCGCAAGTGTCAAGTTCAAAGGCGATAGGTGAGAAGAAGTCGTGGCAGAACAAATAATAAAAAAAAAAATTGTCCGACATCGGGGAAAAACTTGTCGTGTCTGGGTTATTTAGTGGACCGTTATGGTGCAAAAGATACATGGATAATGCGGGAGATCGCTCTGCAATGTGTTCTGCGGTACGCGGAAACAAAACCCAGTCACCCATACTATTGTGTGTACGATAAATTTTGCACAAAACTCCTGAAACAACAAGCGACGTGGAGGTAAATTGATACCCGAGCAGAACATTATTCACTACGTGAGGTATGTTTCGCCTGTGGGAGGAGTGCCGTGCCAATGCCGCCCGGAATGGAGCAACACAACGACGAATGATGGAATGAGTGCTGCTGTATCGCGTGAGTCATGCATGCATGCTACATTTCGGGATGTTCTGTATTGGAGTATTCATTTCATGTAGGTACATATATGATGCTGAATGAGTATGGGGCGTTGCCAGATGCAGAACTAGTTGTGACACAAACCACATAGAAATTTAAAACGAGTTTTCAATGTAAGACGTAAGTCTCTTGTAAGGCAAACTGATTTGCAGAGCAACATTGACAGCAGAATCAACTTCAACAGCAAAAGTCGTACCAAACAGATTAAAATGAGCGACAGAATGCAGCGTCTTTGCCGTAAGGTTGTTAACATTGAAATTGGGATTTGATTCTAACGTCAATGTTTATGTTGCTGTGCTAATGTCTTGAACGCAATTCAGAACAAGAGTGGTTTCAGATTTCAAGGAAGGCTCGGGTTCCTGAAAGGTAATGAAATAATTGTACAATAACAATCGGATGGTTGTTGTAAAATTCCGAGTTGTGACGTAATTTGCGGTCATTTGTTCAAGTGGCGCGAGTTGTTATATGAAACTACGACATGAACATGAGCATAGATGATTTTAATGTGACATCGGATTTTCTTTCACGAACAGAACTTTGCGAGATAGAAATAAGTGCCAATTGCTGTAGTCGTGGGTTATCACATTTTTAAAAAACTTGCTCGCGTAGCCCTCAGGATTTGGTACACAAAGATTCCCTTACAGTCAGTTAGTTTCCTCTTTTATATTTATATATCGCGCAGGAAACATACCTAAGAAAGTACCCAAGGAGTAGTTAGTATCTCTGAGAAATATGTTTAACACCCTATTGGAGAAAACAGGTCAAAGATTATATGCTCAATTTGAAACACAGATCATAGCAGACTGAGCCACTATCTACGGGACAATACATATTTCTTAGCTATGAAAAGTGTCCCCTTAAAAGTGGTCATCGCCAATAACTCGAGCCATAAGCATAATTTCCAAAATCGAAGAAATAGAGTTTCTTTATTCTTAGAGTGCACAAACCAAGTTTAAAGTCAATCAGATGAAAATTAAAAATGTTCTTATACAAACTTTGACCCCCCTTTTATCCCTTTTCGACTACTCGCAACGTCTCGGACTATTCAGTTCAATCAGGCTTACTGATTACAGGAGCGTATTTCTAGCAGTGACAAAAGATGCTAAACAAGTTGCAATGATGGCAATACCTCATGCAGACATTACCTTTTTCATTGACAGTCAAGCGGCTATAAAAGCGATCTATACCGTTGAGTTAAAATCAAAGCTTGTAAGTCGCGAAGAGCTGCGGCTTCTTGGCGCGCAGCACAACGTAAGACTATGCTGGGTTCCCGGACACAGAGGTGTGTCTGGAAATGAAAGAGCTGTCCTCCCTTGAAGTAAGCCAGGCCGAAACACAGTACTGATTCCCCCCTTTAATCTCAGACAGACAATTGGGAACAAAATACTAATGGCGACAAATGAAAGATGCAGCAAGCTCGACTCCTATGGCATAACCAGGAAAATGTGGCCAATATACAACAAAGAGAAAACTGAAAAAATCTTAAAATTGAACAAGAAATCATTGTTTTCGATTGTGGATGTTATCATAGGACACAATATGCTAAATTACCATAGCAAGAAAATGGGAATCAGTACAGATGACCTGTGCAGAGAATGCGGTCATGAGGAGGTGCATGAGGACATCCCAACTTTCTTTGTCACTGCCCAACGATCTTCCACATAAGAAATAAAATGCTTGTTAGTTATTTCTTCGAGGATTAAGAAGAACTTATAGACAGGTCAATTAATGACCTATTTAAATTTGTAAATAAAACAGCTTGGTTTACCAATTTGTATAGGTTTTTCATAGGTTTCCAGTGTGTGGGGGTCACGTGGCACGTACAGGTTTCTCCTGTCTTGCCAACCAACTAACTTAACCTAATATACCCCTTTTCGAAATATCCTTCCTTGTGTACATCATAAAGGGAACATCTGTGCGAAATTTCAGCTTTCTAAAGCAAAGGGTTTGGGCTGTGCGTTGATGGATCAGTGAGCGAGTCCTAATTTCCATTTTTATGTATGAGAAGATTTCTGCAAGTTTCCGGAGTCCTTACTCGGCACTCCATCTTAGGCATCAGAAACGCGCCAAAACGTGGCTTGCCGAGAAACGATTTATGCACAAATTGGAGAGACGAGGAGAATCGGAAACGCACCCATCATTGGCTATCTCAGGAAGCCTTATCTAGAAAATTAAAATTACTTTCTTAACAATCTTTGTGATGGTGGTACCAAATCAGCCCGCTTTCATACTTAGCTTCATTGGTAGGTGCAATTGATTTACAAGATTAGTCAGCAGGGTTTCCATTTCATCCTGCTCTAGTGGTATTCATATTTATAATGACCTAAGTGATTTGTGGGCAGTGATTCAGTTGTTAGTATGCTGAACTACTATGTGCGAGAGGTCCCAGGTTCGATCCCCGGAAAAAAAACAAAATTTACTGAATTTTCCTACTGCGCCAACACTCGCAAACGTCTGATAAAGATGTGATGAAAAAGCGCAGTAAAATTGTAGGTCCCTTCCATTCGTCCCAAAAAATAAAAATAAGGTCTAGATGGTGCCTATAAGGACCTCTTGCGCCAACTATTTATTTATTTTTTGAAGTGACTTTCCATCGAGATCCACTTTAATTAATCTAAGCCATATTTGCTTCCTATAGCTCAGAATGAACGAGAAATTCGGAATTCCTAAAGCTATTCCATCATCCCGCCATCAGGGGCTTGACAATAAGACAAGTTTGCCATGGTGTTGTTCATAAATAAGTTAAGCCAAAAAGCGGGTGCATAGCAAGGCAAATGGAAGAATGAAGAGCGTAGAAAAATATTAGAAATATGATAAGCGAGAGAATTGACCCTTGTAGCACTCCAGCGTAATTATAGCGTGTTACATTTTTCGAGGCCAAGTTATGACAATTTTGTCACTATTGACTTCTTTCAAAATGCTATACAATAACAAAAAAAAAAAAAAAATACGGCTAATGCGTAAGTTTTCGGGTCGTTTTAAACTATTTTCTGAGCACAAAAAAAAAATATCCACACCCTGGCACACATTAATAAAATAAACTTCTGGCAACTCCACCAAACCCCTTGAAGTTATCATCTTCCTCTTGATGTAACATCCCAACCCGGATGTAGACATCAGGACCCGAAGAATTAACACAGGATATCACCAATACAACCAATTTCAACCGTCCAGACATAGCAACAGGACACTTTTTGTGCCAAGTGTCACACCCTTTTTTGCTGCCATCACACCAACACCGCCGGCCGCGCGCCGTGCCATCACAAGTGCGACGATAGAAACCGGCACTGACGGTGTAGTGTAATCTCTATGCAGACATAGGCGATAAGAATCCCATCACTAAGTGCTAAAGAGCAGCCATTGCAAAACTGAAGGGTGGATGGGCTCACTGCCGTTGTGTCACTTTTACGACAAGCACTAGGTGTAGATATAGATGCGAACCGATGAGCATCGTATCAAAACCGAAATGACGCAAATATTGTGGCGAACGCAACACAGAACAAACTGTCAAACAGTAGAGAGGGTGGTAGAATGATGACTCCTGACAAGTGAAACGTATAGACATGTGTACAAACTCAAGAGGACGAGGTGGTTCATGTACCGAAAACAATGTAAATTAAGAGTACTCGATGCGGCCATGATGTCTATGCAAAACTTGATCCTAGAACAGGATAAAAGAAATGGAAAATGAAAATCAATACCCACCTAGCAGCTGATGCCCACATCGATACGGCGGAGGGTAGGTATTTGTATCTATGTATATTCATGGGAACGAAATTTAAATGTCAGATAATATAATACCACCGAGAGAGGGATCCTTATCCTTGTTTTTTTCGAAACTCGCAATGTTTGCCCACGTGTAGTGCCAGTCTCATATTTCAAACAACCAAAAGGAAGTACAAAACGTGTGGGAGACTGGAAGGCGCTCCACGCCGCAATGAATACCTAAACAGTTTTTAATTAACTACAAGTGAACTCTGGGTGAACTCTGCATGTCTTTCCTTTTTCTAAATAAGTTATTCTTAATCAACTGAGTTCTGGGCAATACTTTCTTAATTTCTGGTTAACCTCTCTCGGGGAACGTTCTTGGAATGCCTTTGCTGTGTTTGCGTAGGACACAAGGACAATGATACGTAGCTAGGCAACCATATAACCATCACTAGGCAGCACAAACGATTTCAACCCTTCTGCGCAGCGAAATTACGTATTCAAATTTTCAAAAACCGAAATAGGGGGGAGACGAGGCGGCAGAAGATGGGACCAACTGACGCCATCACTTGGCGATGATATGTATAATTGTATACCCTGTCTGTAGGAGCAGAGCGAAAGAGGACTTGAACGTTGAACGACTTAATGCGGGGTTTACAATGCAAATGCAGCAATTCAACATTTTGTTTGAATATCTAATTATGGTAAATTGATTTGTCAATTGTGAACGGCTGCATTACATCCTTAGATGTGGTGTCTCGTTGTCAGTGATTAATTGGTGTGCATGTGTATGTGGGGTTGGGGAGGGTAAACAGCGATCGATTAAAAAGGGGGTGGCATCTATGCAAATTTGTAACTTCTAATTTGAGGTTGGAATTTATGTTGCAAATGCAAAAGGGAACCGAGTCTTTCTCTCTTTTTTTATTTAGAATAAAAAGTAACCGCAGTTATATTCAGTAAATCATGAAAAGCTCTAAGAATGGAAGCTTGCATGGGTATTTAAGTGGTACATTTTGATGGAATATTTGCTGAAAATGTACGCATCAAAGCTCTATTACCACACAGCTGCTGGCACGCGCCTTCTTCTCTGTTGAATAACCTCAAAAAAAGTAATAGTTGTACAAAGAAGAAAGTAACATACGGGTGGGCCATCTAGTGGTTTCTTTTTAAATCATAGGTTATTTTGACACTGACAGCTGTTTCCCGCTCGAAATCTTGACAGAAAGTCTGTATCATACCTCCGCGGAACGAAATGAGTCGCTTTACGCTTGAACAACGTTGGGAAATATTGAAAACTTATTTTCAAAGCTGTGTAGCCCAAACAGTGCGTTTTTTGAAAAGAAGTTTTCGCCGAAATGAAGCACCCACCGCCCGCCATCGCGCCTGCTGTACGGAAGTTTGGACAAAAAGTTCGTGAAACTGGTATGCTAGTGGACAACACTCATAGTCCCCGTCGTCGGACGAGAATGTTGCTGTTGTAGCCGAGAGTGTGAGACTCAATTCACGAACATCAACTCGCCATCGATCTCAACAGCTCAACATTTCACGCACTAGCACAAAGATCTCGGATTATTAGGTCCTTACAAGATCCAATTGACTCAGCAATTGCAGGCACACGTCCACCCGCTTCGTTTTCGCTTCATAGTTTGGGCCTTAGAGCAGCTTGAATTGGACAACAATTTTGGGCGAAAAATCATCTTTTCTGACGAGGCGCATTTTCATCTCGGCGGCCACGTTAACAAACCAAATTGCCGCATCTGGGGCTCGGAAAACCCGCACGTTATTGTCGAGAAGCCAATGCATCCACAGAGAGTGACAGTTTGGTGCGGATTGTGGAGTAGTGGCATCATTGGACCATTTTTCTTCGAAAATGAGGATGGGAACAACGTTACGGTCAACGGTGGGCATTACAGAGCCATGTTAACCGCCTTTTTTTTTTACTGAAATTGAAGACATGGATTTGGACGACCTCTGGTTCATGCAGGATGGCGCGCCATGCCACAATCGATCTTTTGCGCACCAAATTCCCAAATCGTGTTATCAGCCGTCTTGCCGATGTCAATTGGCCGCCTCGGAGCTGCGATTTGACCCCTTTGGTTTTTTTTTTGTGGGGAACCGAGAAGAACCGATGTTATGCCAACAATCCGGAAACGATTCAAGCACTTAAGGTCAATATCATCCAAGCAAACCGTGAGCTACAGCCCGAAACCATCAACAAGGTCTTGGAAAATTGTAGTAACAGAATGCGCTACTGCGAAGCCAGTCAATGCATCCACTTGAACGACGTTTTGTTCCATAATTAATGGGAATGTTTGCTCTTACTAATAAAGCAATAATACATGAAAAAATTCAATTTTGTTCATTTTTTTGCATTTTTAAAAAGAAACTTGTATTTGGGCCACTCTTTATTTTTTTTGAGAAGGGAGACTGATTAACTGAATTTTTTTCAGGTTTCTCCATTCACGACGTCAACACCAAAGAATGCTGGCCATTAGCAAAGGAATTTCTCTCTCCAAATTACAGACACCAACCACAAGCCAAGATTCAAACCATTTTCCCATCGAACTATCTTTAAATCGATTTTCAAAAGGTTCTCTCTATCTGTCTTGGGTTACATTAAATGCTGTAAAAACGAGTAGAGCCGCCTCAAGCTTCTCCTAAATCAATGCACAACACTTTCTCAACTTATATAGCGAAAAACTATAGATACATTCCCTGGAACTGCCAATCTTTATTGCAGTTTCACATGTCTCCAGGCATTTCAACACCAGTCCTTTTTATTATACCTTTTTCCCATTCCATGCAAATGCATCTATTTAGCATTTCACAACTCTGCAGATACAAGGACTAAATCTCATCTGTCTGTGAGTCGATTTCTTTATTTTTGGGAATATCTACTAGACTCTTCGACAAAGGGGCGGAAGAGATTTACTGCTCCTCTATACAATATATCCTTGAATCTGTGTTTCGTTTATTTGCATTTTCCATTTCATGTTTTTATTTGTTGCTTTGTCAAAAGTACCCTCAAGCACACACATATACGACCTAATATCCACTGCCACCCCATCTTTAATGGTGATATACATCCCCGGTGAAAGACAATTCTTTAAGGATGCTACTGCTACCGCCGCCTCAAAATGGAACCCGAGAAGAGCTACTTTATACGAAAAATTGGTCCGTGTGTGTATGCTTTCGACAAGGTAATTTTCGACAAAATGCATCCCTTGAGGGGACTTTACATAGAGTGTGTATTGGCGCGCACCCTTCTTTTAGTCGCGCACAGTCTAAGTCTATCACCGAAGGATACTCCCAAAGACATGGGTAACAAATTGAAACAAAAGCGAATCGAATTCACCTCCCAGAGGGCAGATGGATTGAATGTGGATTTTTTCCTTTCTGTTATTTACAGTATTTAAATATTAGAGAAAGAGATCCTTTGATATTCATACCTGATGCCCACCCACTCAGCCTCAGAAATAAATGGGGAGATTTGATACTTTTGAAAAGTAGAATTCGATGTATATACCCAAACAGCTATTCAATGTTTGTTTAGTTAAATTGAAGATGCTCCGGGATACGCAGATTATGAAGGCCACATTCTGTGGTTTACAAATAATTAATTTGGGGTAAAAGGATACCCACACACAGAGTGGGGAGTCAATATTTGCTCTATTAGTTGAATTTGTATTTTCTATGGCTTCCTCTTGGAATATATATTTTTTTTTAAATTAAATTAAAGGACTCTAACGACTCACCTGACTGAGTTCATCCCTCGAAAGTTGACAGCAGTTTGGCAGGAGCGCCTGTAAGTCATCCTCACCACAGCAACTGCTATCATTACCTTCCAGCGAGTGGAACTGTTCGCTGTTAGTGGTCGAGGAATTCATGTTATTGCCGAATATCGGTGGAATGGTAATGCCACCACTACTGTTCGTATTGCCACCACCATTTGCATTAATATTGTTGCCAGCACCAAGTCCAATGCCACCTCCAACACCACCGCCGCCGCCGCCGACGCCATTATTGTTGTGGCTATTGTTGACGTTATTGTTATTGTTGTTGATTATCAGATTGTTACCGTTACCATTCAATACACCATTATTGTCATTTCCTTTAACGGAATCTAATCCACAAAATGGTATACGACGATGGCTCGATTTGATTTGATGCTGATTGTGGGATGTTTGATGTGTGCTTGTTTCCGAGGACCTGCAAATAAATGGAAACGGGATTTGGGTGAGTTTATTGCGGTTTATATGTTTTAATTGAATAAATTTACTGGTAATGGGGGATAGGAAAATGGGAGCAGACTTGTTTAACCAATAAACATAACTCAGTTGTAGCCTTAGGGAATTTGTTGGCAACTTGTATGGAATCTTTGTGAAGCTTTCGCTATTGGAGAGAAGCCAACATCTGGACACGGGGAGTTCAAAGAGATAGTTTCTTTTAAAATCATTTACGTCCTTTTAGATACATATCTATTGTAATTTTTAAAAATGTTTGTTAAATTAACTCAATAAATATAATAACTCAATAAAAATAAAAATAATTTGGTAAGAGAACAGCGGACTATATTTATGGCTTTTGTTTGAAAATGTTTATTAATCGTTTATGGAATAAGATCAAGCTTGATCTTAAGATCTTTCATGTTTCCGAGATTCTACTGTACTTTTAACAATTTAAACTTTTCAACAATTTTTCAACAAAACACTGTCGGAGCCATACAAAATCGCTATTTTCGTGCCACAAGATACTTTAATTCACTTGTCATTTGACACTGACGTTGTCGGGAACTACTATTGGAAGAGAGAGAAGAATTAGCTCAAACATTGAATGCGTCCCATGTGGGAAGAATGAAAGGGATCTACAATTTTATGCATAATCCAATTGGCTGAATTGAGGACCATGCTTAGGAGAGCGTTTTCTCGATGTTTGTCCGACGTTTGGTATAGTGCAGCGGAAAATGTGCCGAAAACACATTAAGGGTCACTTTTAAAGGTTTCGCATAAAGTTTCGGATAGTTATCAGATACAGTCACTTGAACCAGATGATCAGAGACTTTAAGCGGCAGATATAACTATCCGAGACCTTTGAAACCAAACGTTGAAGTTTATCGCAGATAAGTTCCAGATATGCTATCAGAGACTTTATTAGCTAGTCTTGAAACTAGCCCTAAGCCTTATTGAAGCTTATAATTGGAAAAAGTTGTATAAAAAATTCATTAATTTTTCATTTGTACACAAAATTTACAATCGCGTTTCTGTTAAAAAATTCTCCCTAAAATTAAAAAGGAAAAGAAGAAATTTATTTGCAGCAAATTTACACTAACCGTTCTATAAATTCCTAAATTTCCCCCGACAATCTCAGAGAAAAATGTTTTTTTTCCCTGACTTTCCAGTTGAGCGGCAACTATGTAGGGATAACTTTTCAGGAGCTGCTCTTCAAACATTTGCCCAAAATACCTAATCACGGTGTACAGCAAACCAAAATCACAATCTTTCCACTGATTTTAAAGCCGCCTATAACAGCATCTATATAGACGAGTTATACAGAGCCATGTCTAGTCTTGACATCCCTCCATAAATTGTTCGTCTATCTCTCTATTCTATAGAATGGCAATGGAGAAAGCTCACTGTTGCATCAAGATCGGTAACGATAACGACCTTACCGAAACCTTTGATGTAGAAAGATATAGACAAGGCCTCAACTTACATACTTATCGGGCTCCCAACTCGTGAAGAGTCTCTGCCTGAGACACTGCAGCCTTCCATCTACTACGATCCCGGGATCGCTGCTTCCATTTGTCCAGACTAAGCGCTTAGTCTTTGTCTCTTCATGACAAGGTCTCTAGCCTCTATTAACGTCATACTTCAACGAATTGACAGAAGCTTACAGGTTAATAAACAATAGGCATGTTTTTTTGAAACCTCGCCAGCCAGCCGTTCATTTGGACAATTGCCAGCACAATAGCCAGCAAGATGAAGCAATAATTAAGGCAATAAGCCTAAAAGCATACCAGCATTTCGTATAAAATTATGCATTTGGTTGAAATATTTGATAAATTCTAACATTTTTCTCTGGAATGTTCTGTGCATGAGATAAGAACGCCATATGATTTAAGCAAATTGTACGGGAATTCGAAGCCACTTGTTACTTTCGGCGCCATCTGTTTGTTCATTGTGAATTGAATTTAGCCAGCTGCCAGCCAGCCGCTCTCCAACTGGGGAGGAAATCAAGAGTTGTTGCCAGCAGTTGCCAGCAGGTTGTTGTTTTAATTAGCATGTGAAATGTGCCCCAACTGGCAACTACTGCCAACTACTGGCAACCACTGGCTGGGGAGGTTTCATAAAAACGCAACTAATAAGGCACAATCTTTGAAAAGGTTGTTCAATTAGACGCACAAGCCGATATTGACAACCTGGTGGAACAAAAATAAGGAACTCTGTCTACTTCGGCATCTGATACATAATAGCATCTCAGAATCAACCTAAGTTTGTTTGTTCTGAAAAGGCAATCAAGAAGTAGAGCCCTATCCCGAAAAGCTAAGAATATTCTATATAAAACCTTGATCATAACAGTCCTGGTTTTATGGCGTTGAAGCTTGGACTCGGTGCTTTAAGACAAAGTTTATTCGTAAAATTGTCGGTCCCGTTTGAAGGTATTTGAAGGAGAAGATTCGACGACGAACTACAAGTATACGAGTTGTACAGCGACATCGACCTGGTCAAAAACTGCCGCATCAGCCATTTGAGTACGACTGTAGTAGTAGTCTTTGACTCCAACCCGGAGGGACAACGTAGTCAAGGAAGACCTTTAAAGGGCGCACACAAGTATAGAAGGTGACCTCAAGCCTCGACCTATAAAGGGTGGGCCAAATACAATTTTCTTTTTAAAAATGCAATAAAATTAACAAAATTAATTTTATTCCCATGTATTATGGCTTTATTAGTAAGAGCAAACATTCCCATTAATTATGGAACAAAACGTCGTTCAAGTGGCTGCCTCGGCTAGCTTCGCAGTAGCGCATTCTGTCACTCCAATTTTGCAAGACCTTGTTGATGGTTTCGGGCTGTAGCTCACGGATTGCTTGGATGATATTGGCCTTAAGTGCTTGAATCCTTTCCGGATTGTTGGCATACTGCTAGGTTCCACATTTCACTTTCACTCGAAATGAAATGGGAAATGAATTTTGGTGTACTACATTTCACTGTATTCGATCTCGATTTCTAAATTTTCGGAATTGAGATAAAGTGAAATTGTGATTTCGAAAAGATTTCGGAGTTTCCGAATCGCTCGAAATGCAGAACACTGAAAACGAATTCACTCGATTTGCAATTTCGATTTCACTCGATTTCTGGAACCTAGCTGATAACATCGGTCCTTCACGGTTCCCCACAAAAAAAAAATCCAAACGGGTCAAATCGCAGCTCCGAGGCGAACAATTGACATCGCCAAGATGGTTGATAGCACGATTTGGAAATTTGATGCACAAAAGATCTATGGGCTGTGTGGCATGGCGCGCCATCCTGCATGAACCAGATGTCGTCCAAATCCATGTCTTCAATTTCAGTAAAAAAAAATGTCGGTTACCATGGCTTTGTAACGCTATCACCAGCAACTGTAGAGACGTAAGTTCAGTGGGAAATAATTGAAAAAAGTGAATTAATTTTCCTGCACCGTATATACACATTACCAACTACCAACAGTCATAACTGAAGGAATAGCTATAATGAAAAGGCGATTCAAATGGCCCTTTATACATAGTATTCATGATATTTGAGTACACCAACATTACCCTTCCACTTTTCAATGGAGGAATCCTTTCAAATTCGAAAGGTGAAACTTTTCCAACCCAATTACACAAATTTCTATTGTATTCTGTAAAAATATATTCAATTGCTTCTCATAATTCCACTTTTTGTTCGCTCTCAATTCTCCACACTTCAGTCATTGTTCCGTTCCGGTATACAATCAGCGAAATCCAACTATACACATAAAACTTTCAATAAAACTCCTTAACAAGGATCCAGCTAAAGTGCTTTCCCCATACAAAACCAACAATCGTAAAAGAAAACCTCTCTCCATACTTATGTAAAAAATAATAAAAATAAAAAAATTAATTGAATAAAAAGAAATGAAAGAGAAAAAGTTTAATTCCACGAACATTGCGAAATATAATGAAATAAAATGCGCCACACGCTCTCGAAATTCGGAGGCAAACATGGAAAATTGTATTAAATAGCTCTTGAGGAGGTTTTCAGTTTCTATGGCTTTTTGCACAGAAGGGCTTGAAAATAAAATTAAAAAACCGAGCGCCGCTGCTGCCTCCACATCCACACACTCTATACTCGCTCACATTTCGGTTCATTGGGTTTTCCATGCATCCACACAAAAGTTAAATTATGTTAAGTTGAAGGAATATACTGTGTGTATCCCGTATCCCTCACATGCGATGAGGTGAGGAATTCATAATAATAAAAGAGAGCAAGAAGAACCAGTTTGTGTATAAGGAAGCTAGACCTGGATGTGAGGTGGACCGTGTGTATATGTGGAGCACACCGGAAAGATTTCATTTTTTTTTATTTCTTTTCAGTTTGTCTAAGAGGCTTTTGGAACGACGAGACTGCATGCAATTTTGCGATAGAAATTTTAATCCGATTTTGCAGATGACAGAACGCAGTACTGGCAATAGACGGCGCATATGTGTTGCAGCGGAGTCAGTAGTTTGTTGGTGAAGACAGACGCTTTTGGAAGGAGGATTTTCACCACTTGCAAAATTGCTACTTTGATATGAAAGTTGTGAAAGATTACGATGATATTTGAATTTGTTATGCTTAGGAGAAGTGGCTACAAGTTGCGCTTGCTTGTTTGGCGGAATATGTGTTTGTTGAATAAACATTGG
Organism: Cheilosia scutellata; assembly: GCA_955612985.1. NCBI lineage: Eukaryota > Metazoa > Arthropoda > Insecta > Diptera > Syrphidae > Cheilosia > Cheilosia scutellata. The sequence continues at coordinate 70,617,395 of OY015311.1, read as the reverse complement.
TTAAGCCGAATAAATAAGTTGTATCCCTCTGACAGCTTTGGTATTAAATTGTACATCAATGAGGGAAATAATTCCCATACAATCACTAGGGAGCCTATACAAGAAATAATTGCATACTTTTAGGAAAATAATCGCATGAAAGATACTGAAAGTTCGAAAACTGTGTAGAGTTACGTGAAAAAAATTAAAGACGATCTTGTTCACTAATATCGATTCGACGACTGTCGTCTTAAATTTTACGGAATGAGTACGCAGGAGTAGGTAAGTAGGTAAGCAAGGGTCTGGAACCAGCTTGACCCACCTTCACCCAGATTTAAAAATAAATGAATAAGCGATTGGTACAACAGGTTCATATAGGACCCTAGTAATAGCTTACAAGCTACGTCCTGTCATTGACTAGCTAGCTAGACTGGATTTAAAGACTTCAAGCTGAAGCATTGGTGCTCTATATGAACCATCAGAATTGAATGCGTATACTTTCTAAAGGCTTGAAACTGCTGAATAGATCATACATAATTAAGTAGATACAGCCACCAGTACAGACAGATACGATGAGTGTTTTATAATAGGCTTGCATATCCGCTGGATATATGTTAATAATGCACGACTCAGAAGAGTCCGCCGAATATACCTATATGCTGCATAGTTCTAGGCGAACAATTATTGTAAATCTCTTCTTAATAAAAATATCAATTTTTCCCTTGAGCAATTTGCGTCAATCGGGGTAAGATCCGACGAAGCGGTGGTCATGATGTAGAGGTTAAAGTCATTGCTTGTTACCCGAGCCGTGCAGGTTTAAGCCCTGGAGGGGTATAGCAACTTGATTTCTTACAGCCAATTCTTCATACATATATAATCCAAATATAATATATAATGGAAAGGCATTTCTGTTTTCGCCTTGGCAATGGAAACATATTTTTAAATTTTCAAAAAATTATACCGTCTAATTCATATTTTTTACGTTTTCATTTTCACAACTATTGAATTGATGAAATAAACGAAGGATAGTGAAAGGTTGTATGTATGTACTCATGTATGATGAACTTTGTAGTTGGCACGGCGGGTTAGGAAGGATCCTAGTTCTAACTTTGGACAACCATTCATTTGCGTGAGTTCTTTTTGCGGTTCCGTTCTCATAGGGACAAAACGGAACTTTATTGTTACGCCTATCAAATCAAAGAACAATCAACACACTAACGTTTTCAAGACACCAACTCTGGCCAAGTACGGAACCAATTTTTCTAGAATTTGCTTATGAATTGGTAGAGTCCAGGGCGGGCTTTCATAACTCACGAACCGTTAGTAGTATTTACTTCAAACTTTGCACGTTGATAAAGAAGTAAAAATAATTAAATGGTTGTTTAGCCTTTTTTTGAAATGACCAATCTACCCATTTTTAATATAACTTCTAACCAATTACCACAATGGTAATTTAAGGTAGTATACTGCACTGTAATATACAACAGAAAATAATTGGACACGTGTTTCAGTTTCAGGACTCAGAAGATTTGGAGCTGTACAAAACTGTGTCTAGTGATGGTAGCTGTGCCAAACACGCCCGTGTTGTTGGATGAATTTAGCTCCGTAATAACATCACCAAGACCTTTGATGATAAAAAGACACTAATAAACCGACATAGTAGGCCCTATTCAATTCATAGAACAATTCAAGCTGACACCGGTGCGTATATAGAAACCGAAGAGGATAAACTGGGTTCAACAGAAAAGGCCGGAAGAACAAAGAAGGGACATAACTTCACAATTACAGGCATCTTTGAAATAGTAAGAAGCTATGTCTACTTCAGCTCTACGCCATTTAAGAATGCGCCAATCATATTTAATTAATTATTCATACCTCTGAGATTGAGTCGTCTACATCCATATATTCGCAGACAGTCGGACAGCTTTAAACGCTCTTTTTTTTTCAATTGACCCTTAATCAGTTTTGCACTGCACCCAAAAATTAACAACAGCAACAAGTCCATAGCAGGAACCTCGGCGAAACTTTAAAAACCATTTGTGTGTGAGGTTTTGTTTTTAAATTTTTGAGAAGAATACACTCAGCAACTCTAGCAACATTACCAAATTATTGTGGATTCCGGACATGATGGTTTCGAAGATAACAAAAAGGCCGACAAACTGGCCAGAAGTGGTTCAAAAACCCCCTTATAAGTCATCTCTGCCTTAAAAAGTGGAAAACAAATAATTGTTCAATTGGGTGTTCAACACTCTAGGGCTCTAGGCCTTCGGCAAGTCAAACAATCAATCCCACCCTTCAAATAGGAAAGCTTTAAATTTAAGTAAGCAAGACATCAAAAAACGAGTGGGATACCTAATAGGCCTCCACAGTTTGAGATATCACCTTAACGAAATTAGTACATACTTCGAATTGGGGGACTTCGGCGCAATTTAAGTGCAGAACTAACATACATCTGCAAGCATCTCGGGGCGCTGTTAAAGCGGGAGAAGTATTTAAAAACAAAAACAAAAAGGTTGCAGTGGCATCATCTCTAGTAGATTCTGTGATTCCCCGCGGGGCTGTACTACAACCTTGCCAACCTGCGCTAATGTCCCAAAAACTCTAACCACTAAAATGAACTTAGTCGATTCTGCTGTGTCCCTGTCCGACTGTAGGTACCTTGAAGAATAGCAATCCCTTGAGCATATAACTACATGTGTGTGGTATTAGAAGCAACAACTATGGCTCTGCCAGAATTTAAGAAGTCCTCTTCTCCGCTGGCTGGTATACTGCAAAGTTTATGACTTTTTGGTAAAATAGAACATTTAGGTTGGCGTCCCCTTATTCTATAAACCTCGGCAACTCGAAAATATATAAAAGAAGAGAAACAAAAATTCGAAACTTTAATTCTGATGTATGACCTCAGCATTACCCCGACATCGACCTAGTAAAACAACAGCGCATTGGACGTTTTAGGTATCTAGAACATGTAGAGCGGATGCACATCAAGTTTCCGGCAAGTAGAGTCTTCGACTTTGACCTAAAGTGTCTCGCAGTTTAGAAAGACGAAAGGAGGGCGCACAAATAAAAAAGGACCTTACCAACTTGGAATGCACTACTATAGGCAATTGGCTAAGATTCATACGAACTGAAAGAGGTTAGTAGAGGAGCAGGTTCCCCTCGGACTGCGTAGAGGGTTAAGAGCGGGCAAGTCTGTTTAACGTGAGTGTTGGGTGTTCAAAGTCCATAAAGAATTATAGATAGATTAGATAGATTATTGGTCTGGAGAGTCTTCTTTGGGTTCTGGCACTGCGACCTCTCTAAAGGAGCCTATTGTGCCTTCCCTTGTTACTCTCCAGACATTGTCTACATGTGGGGTCCGGTGAAACTCTAATTCGGTTAAGTTTTTTTTTTCATAAGGCCATGGCCAGTAATTATATCTGTCAGGATTCTTAGGTTTTTGTCCAGATTAGTAAGAAAATAGGATTTCCTGGGGGAGAATTTGGGAAGAACTGTTTGGTGCAAGTCCATAAAGTCGAATGTACAATTTAACGAATATGAACTAAATTGTTGTATGACTTTGAAGATTGTTCTCTCGTTCGTGTCAGTCTTGGTTAGTTACAGCAGCAGTTTTCACAGCTCAACAGCCAGCTCTCCTTGTTGTAATCTATCCAGTTTCGCAATGAGGTGCGTTAGTGTTTTTTTCTATTGATTCCTCTGATGTGCGCCCTAAAAAGATACACATATCTTCTCCCTCACTAAAAGCTACTTATTCCAATTAGACAAAAGCAAACATGTGTACATGCCCTGCACATGCAATTAACCTGGTGTGGGGTACCTAACCCATACACACAGACGCACTCTTAAAATATCTCCAATCTACAACCACCCTCCCAGGCAGTAAACCAACGACGCGACGACTCGAAAGATAAAACGCAGCAACATTTTAATGATTGCTGCTGATGATGGCTAAAAAAGTCGGCGTTCCACTCCAACGACGCCGTCTGACACACTTCCCGGTGGAGCAGGAGCATCGTCATCTCCTGGAATAACATCAAAAACCATATGCAACCACCGCCGCCCAACTACTTAGGCATCAATTCACATGCAATTAACAGTAAAGGAGTGTAAAAACGAAAACACCATAAAACTCTTCCGATAGACATGTGTGAGTGGAAATTTTGAAATCCAGGCCATCGAGTATCGTAAAACGGCCAAATGACTTTTTGCGTAATCACTGCTGTTGGGTTGGTTTCGGCGCAAAACATCAGCCCTTCGCTCAAAAATGGCGTCCGAATTAATCTCCTGTCGATGTAAAAAAAACATTCGTACTGTGTGCCGACACAATAAATCAAAATTAAGCCACTGCCATCCTTTCGACAGAATGATTGAAGAAGAAATCATCACTTATGCAAATAAGTATAAGTTCTCCATATACATAATAAAACACTCGAAACAATAGCACCTTGGCAAAAAGTTTTCGGAAGAAGAATAAATCAGAGCGTGTCGGAGCAAAACGTGAGCGTCCATAATTCTCTATGCAGCAGCACATTAGCACAACATCATGTCACTCGAACTAATCTCGATGGGGACGATCCTCCGCATCGGGCTTTTGCTTTATGACGTATTTCACGCCCCCTAATGCGGGAAAGTCTTCCAAACTTTTGTTCTTATTTATTACGCGTAGACGTCTTTCAATTTGAACGGAGTCGGATGCTTGAGTTTTTTTTTCTCGTTGTTTTTATAGTCGCCATCATTTTTGATAAAACTCATGTTAATGCAGTTTTTATTGAGCGAAAAAAAAAAATAAAATAAAATAAAACGGAAGACGTGGGAGAAGAATACACATACACAGCTAGGCAGGTTCCAGTTGTTGGTTTGTTGGCCAAATTTGGGAAATCAAGTTGTCGACGAATTGTTGGCTCGTTCACCATGGGTAATGAAACCGAAAAGAACTCACGCGCTAAACGGTTAAGCATCATAAAATATGTATTTTTGATTTTATAATATGCAATTGATGAGATAGAGAGTCAAGTGGGTTTTATGGAGACTTGGGTGCTAATAAGGTGAAAGGAAAGCCTGTAAGTTGATTAAGATATTTCATGCTTGTTTGAGTAAGAAATATCTTAATGTCGTAAAAGTTAAAAGCCTGCGGCACATGAGTGATGGCGACTTTTGATGTATTGACTGTCAGATTTCGGTAATATTCAACGGATCGGGCTAAGCAAGCCTCTTATGAAGACTGGCTATGGATAGTTTTTTTATGCTGATTTGTAAATAATGCGCTTAGTCATGGCAAACCATTGAAACAGACCAATTATGCGATTGTCGAACTTGTTGTAGATTAACAAATAACAATATTATACAAAAATGGGCGCTGCAGTATAAGAGAACATAATGTGCATAAGGCCTACCGCCCACTGAACAGGCATAAAATGTACATCTTCACATTAAACAAATCGCCGGATTCACCCCAAATTGTATGATGAATTTCATATAGAAAACACATAATTGTGTGATCGCCAAGATAGATATATTCATTATTAAAAGTTAAAAAAATATTTAAAATTTTTAAAAAATCCAAAATTGATAAATACGGAGTAGTTCACCATTACTTACATGGCAATATTACCATATTAGGGCTAAACGCATAGAGTGAAAGGTCATTTAAATTTTTACTAATTTCCTGGTTTCAAGTTGGTAGCGCTGGCATTTGACACCACCTGTCAAACTCAGCTGTCATTTGAGGTGTCATAATATTAGTTGAATTTGTGGCATTTAAATGGATCGCTTAACAATCGAACAACGCGTTAAAATTATTACAACTTACTACAAAATTGGTGATTCAAACCGACTACCCAAGCAAAAATTCTGAAGAAATTTGAAGAGAGTGGAAGCGTTACTGATGTCGTAACGCCTCTGCGTCATCGTAATGCACGCACAGTCGAAAATATTGCTGCTGCAAGTGCAAGTGTTGATCCAAAATTATTGATTTCCCTGCGTTCGCAGCAATTGGACGTGTCATACACCTCACTATGGCGTATTTTGCATTTGCATTTTCATCTCCATCCTTATAAAGTTCAAATTACGCTACAATTGAAGCCTGCTGACAACGCCATAGAAACGCTTCTTGGGTGTTGGAAAAACAGACAATAAACACCGATTTTTCGAACAACATTTTCTTCAGTGATGAGGCACATTTCTCACTCGGTGGGTATGTAAACAAACAAAATTGCTGCATATGGGACAAACACACAAGTGATCGAAGAGGTGCCGTTGCATCCAGACAAAGTGCCTGGTTGGTGTGCTCTATGGTCGAAAGGTGTCATTGGTCCGTATTTCTTCGAAGATGCCAATGGGCAGACGGTTACAGTCAATTCGGAGCGATATGATCGAATGATAACCGATTTTTTTTGGCCGGCGATTTTTTTTTGATGATCATGACTTGGACGATATGTGTTTCCAACATAACGGGACAACAAGCCACACAACACGACCAATTATGGCTTTATTGCGTGAGAAGTTTCCTGGTCGCGTAGTTTCGCTCTTTGGCGACCAAGATCATGCGATTTGACACCGTACGATTTTTTTCTGTGGGGCTACGCAAAAGATCGTGTTTATGCGAATAGTCCCCGAACTCCAGACGCATTAAAAACCAACATTACTCAAGTTATGGCCGAGATATGAGCGAAAAAGTGGTTAAAAATTACCTCAAAAGAATCGCATGCTGCGAATGTTCCCGAGGCGGCCATTTGTATGATATTGTTTTTCACACTTAATGGGAAAGTCCAAACTTTATAATGAAATAAAATGTTCATCAAAAATATATCGCTGTGTGTGTTTTATTTAGCTTTACTTTTGAAACCGAAAATTGAATGACCCTTTATAAGGCCTACTGCCCACCGGAGTGCTCTGCTACTAAAAGTGTATAAAACGCTAATCTTCACATGAAACAAATGGCGAAACAAAAAATGCACGGTCATCGAAGCCACTTGAAAGAAAAAACGTGCCACGGTCAAGCCGGATCGACCACCAAAATTGATAGTGAGCTCATGAATGGAACGAGTTTACGTTGAACCAATCTCGAAACTTTCAGGCACTCTTCACATAAGAGCGACCTACGAACGAGGGAATAGTCGCGAATTTTGACAGTCCATTCATATGAACACTTTTCATGGTCGCGACAGTTCGCAAATTTCAGTCATCAATTTCTACCAGCAATTTCTAATTTGAGGTTAAGGTCGAACGAATGTTTTATGCGCTAGTTTGTGGAACGCGATTTAATGATGTGGATTGCGATTGCGAATAAACTTTGACAATTCGCGCCGAGGGTGTTTTCGTTCGCGGAATTCCGTTTGCAATTCGAAATTTCGTTATTTAAACTGTTTTAATATTATGTGTATACCCTTAACAGGAAGGTATATTCACTTTGACATTCTCATTACACTTGTAACGCCAAAAAGGAGTCACCCTCAGTCACCCAAAAATCATGTTCTGAATCAGGATTAAATTCTGAATGATTTAGCCAGGTCCGTCTGTCTGTCTGTTGAAAATACGAAAGCGTTCAAACGTATCTACCTAGGCAAATAAAAGTTTGTGAGAGGACTTCCTTTTACCGTTTTCAGGTTGGTATTGAAAATTGGCTATGTCGGTCAAGTAGTTGGGTTCTTTTACAGGACATTGCGCGATCTAGATACGGAGCGGCTGGGAATATTGCACGAGTACTGTAAAAGCTATAGAGACGTTATAAAGACAGAATCTATATCAGGTAGCTACTTCTTTAATGGACTGACTAGTGATCTGGATTATGTAAAGATTGCCAGACTTCTAGGATTCATATATTTGTATGTAGATCTGGGTGTTTTTAAAAAGCGGAATGTAAGCACTTAATGGACTCAAATTGGTGGTCTGAATGAGCTGTGACTATCGTGAAATCTCCAAAGACCCTAGATTTGGCTAATTGCCTCCAGATGCACGCTCCTAGTTGATTAAGGTCCCCTTCCATTTGAGCGCGCGGGACCTAAGAAAAGGGGCTTCACTACTGGATTGTTGGAATATCCATTTTATCTATAAAGAAGAAGCTATTGTCTAGTACTAGTTTAACTTTTCGCTTGATTTCTGACGTGATGTCTCGTTAATAGAGTTTATAGCGCAGTAGACAGTCCGATGTAGACAGTCCCAATAGCAAATGCAAAAGGCAGCAGATCACCGGTATGCCTTGAACAATGATCTGCCCTTGATCTGGGTATACAACTTAAAAGGTTCGTGCTAAAATTGTGGGCCTTGTGACAGTAAAAAAACTTAGCATACGAGAGCTAGATCACTGCCTGACTGGAAGTGCAAATTGGATATGTCCCGACCCGACACTCTTGTCTATTAAAATGACAAGACTACATACTATCACTTAAATAAATGATCAACTGCTGAAGTGATCTGACAGAGGCATATATCTTTTCAGTGACAGATGGATGGGCTGTAAAAGATGTTTGTGACGTGTGTGTGGATTACCCATAAGTGTACCATTTTAACATTAGATCTAATTCAGATTAGTGGGACTATCAGATCAATCCGCTGTGCGCGGAGCCTCAAAGGGACATGAACCAAATTTGGTAAAATTAGGGTCGGTACGAGCGTTATACCACGAGGCTGTATACAAGCTCTGAAACGATTAACATTTAAGTCGACCTTTGAGCAACCATCTCTTTGACCAAAAATATATTCTACAGTCTGTCAAAGGTCCATAAGATGCAAAATTGTGGGCGATCAATTTGTGCATCCGCGCATTTTTACATCGATCACTACTGCAGACTCTTCGCTGATGGGACATTCAGCATGTGCTTAGAGACATCTAGTTAACTCAGAATAGTACCTGCCTTAGAAAAATCTATATTAAAAAAAAAAAAAAACTGGGTATGTTATACCACATTTAACGCGATGACAGAAGGTACCATAAATTGTGCTTCTTTTTCTCCATTTTTTGTTTTTTTAAAGAAGACTTTGTTTTGTGTTGTAATAATTGTAAATACCAAACTTTCTACTTTTCCATGAAATAAAAAAACACATCCACTTTTTCTTTAAACGTTATAATAATTATTCTTTCAATTCTCTTCTATCACAAAATACATAAATGTCATTTTACATAAGTAGCTTTCAAATAATGTCTAAAAGGGAGGTCAGCTTCATCCGTACGGTCGTAATTCGGTATGACGTCATTGGGTCCTCCGCAACATTCTCCCCCGCCGTGAACAACGTTCACGTAGCATAAATAAAGTTTAATTGACGTCATCTTTTCATAATTGAATATTCAGTACCAGCACAGTTTTGCCTCACTGTACTAGCCTCTTGGTATTGCGAATTCGCCTCACATGCAAAGACAAGCAATTATATAATTAGAAAGAGCAGAACAGAATTTATACATGCACTTGACAACATGGACAAATTAACAACAAACAGAGATGACAACGAATACTCCTTCTCATTGTAGACAAATCAAGCTATGCTTCTGTCTCATATAAAGCCCCCGTTCCGATTCCTCTTGTTGATACGAGTACTGCAGTAGTGATGACCGTAGTATTTCCCCAACTGATCGTTCCCATTGATAACGCTCGCTTGCTTGGTTTCAATTGTTGTTGGTTATTACGTGCGGTATCGGTATGGTGTCTGCGGCGATTGCTTTGTTTTTTTTTTTTTATTTTTATTACTGGTAAATTGTGATTTGTGTTTATAGTGTGGTGATTAATAAATTAATATTTTGGTGATGTGGCTCAGTGTAGACGATTCAGGTAAGTTATATTTCTATTGTATATGATAATTTCTCTGATGTAGATTGGTGATTTAGTTTTCTATCATTAGTAGTTTTTTTTGTTTTCCATTAACGATCGCCGTCGGATGTGTGTGTGAGTGAATAAAAGTATAGGGCATTTACTCCATTTTGTGTGGGATTTTATTGAGTGTTTTAATGTTTTGAGTGACTTTTGTTTTGTTAGTGTTGTGAAATATATTAAGTACTTTTGTATTTAAGTAGTAGTAGGTAGTTTAATTGTATTATATAGTATTGTTATTTTCTTGAATATAGTGCTGATTTGTGGTACTCTTGATATGATGTTATAATATTGTGATAATATGTTTATTAAGTAATTTGTTTGTGTTTTGTTTAAGTGTTCAGTATGTAGGTAAATACATAATATTTAAAATTGTTTTATATTGATGGTTTTAGTTGTCGTTTGTTGTTTTAATTTTGTTATTGTGAATTATTACCATATGGGGTATGTTAAATTGATTTAAAGGAATAGGTACATATTTTGATGTTAATGTTTTGATATTCGATTTTGTGTTAAGATGAGATTCATAGATGTTGAGTTAGTTTGCTGTTTGTTGGATATATGTTGTGTTCTGATGTTTGATGTTTATTCGAAGATAAGTTGATGTTTACTGTGTTTGTTTTAAGTCTTTTGATATGTGGTATTTTCATTCAATGCTTAATGTATAATAGTTGTCTTAATTTTATGTGTAGTGGATATTGCATTGTATTGTTTCGATGAGTTTTGTGTTGATTCGTTGATTACTGGATACGTGTTGTGTTGATTATTTAGTGGATATGAGTTGTGTTGATTTGATAGTTAAGTGGATAAGTGTTGTGTTGTGTTGATTAGTTTATATGTGTTGAGTATGTATCGATGTTTAGTGGACATGTGTTGTGTTGGTTCGATATTTAGTGGATATGTGTTGTGTTGATTCGATATTTAGTGGATATGTGTTGTGTTGATTCGATATTTAGTGGATATGTGTTGTGTTGTTTGGATGTTTAGTGGATATGTGTTGTGTTGATTCGATATTTAGTGGATATGTGTTGTGTTGATTCGATATTTAGTGGATATGTGTTGTGTTGTTTGGATGTTTAGTGGATATGTGTTGTGTTGATTCGATATTTAGTGGATATGTGTTGTGTTGATTCGATATTTAGTGGATATGTGTTGTGTTGTTTGGATGTTTAGTGGATATGTGTTGTGTTGTTTGGATGTTCATTAGAATATGTTGAGTATGTATCGATGTTTAGTGGACTGTATATTAGCGTATTCTTAGTTTGATGAATGTCGATAAAAGATAAGTTGTAGGGTTGTGTTCGTATTGATTTATTTTGTGTATAAGACTTTGTTAAGGGCAAATGTTGTGTTGTTGTTCAGGTTCGGTTGTTTGTTTTCTACTCGTGTTGCATGGCAGTGGACAAATTTTTGTAATAGGACGTTTCAGCTCTGTGGAATCGGTTTTAAGCGAAACTACTCGAACTAGGTTATCTGGTCCTGGGTGTAGTTTGGTGATACGGGCCAGACTCCATTTCAGAGGAGGGAGTCGTTCATCTTTGATGAGGACTAAATCGCCTTCCTTTATCTCAGAGTGAACAACTTGAGTCCATTTTGGACGATGTTGTAATCTCGCAAGGTACTCACTACTCCACTGCTTCCAAAATGACTGGGTGAGCGTCTGTACCCTTTTCCACCTCTCAAGGTGAGATATTTTCTCAAGTTGATACTCTGGTTGGGGGGGTGCGATGAGTGATTCGCCAACGAGAAAATGGCCTGGTGTCAGTGGTTGAAAGTCGTCGATGTTATCTGTTTGGGGACACAAGGGTCTCGAATTAAGGCACGCTTCTACCTGTGCTAAAAGCGTGGTGAGCTCCTCGAATGTCAGGACTTGATTACCAGCCACGCGTTTGAGGTGGAATTTTATTGACTTCACACCAGCTTCCCATAGTCCTCCGAAATGAGGGGAAGCTGGGGGAATAAAATTCCACTTAGTGCCCTCGTTGCTTAGTACCTCTGCTATATTTCTCCAATCTATTTCAGCCTGTTGTAGTAATCTTCGTAGCTCGCTGTCAGCTCCAACAAAATTCTTCCCGCAATCACTGAAGAGCTCCCTGCAAAGCCCTCTTCGAGCTACGAACCGCCGAAAAGCTGCTAAAAATGATTGTGTGGTCATATCACCTACCAGCTCAATATGAACAGCCTTAGTTGCCATACATATAAAAATCGCAAAGTAGCCCTTAAGCGTCTTCGCATTACGTCCTCTCCAAGTTTTGATGTCGATGGGTCCCGCATAATCCACTCCAGAGTACGTAAACGCTCTGGAGATCGTTGTTCGAGCTGCCGGAAGGTTACCCATCAACTGTACCAATGGTTTTGCCCTAAACTTGAAACATATGATGCATTCGTGAATATGCTTCTTTACTGTCTTTTTTATGTTAAAAATCCAAAATCGTTGTCGTATGTAAGCGATTACCTTTTGAATACCTCCGTGTAAGGTCTTCTCGTGAGCGTCTTTGATGACTAATTGTGACAATCGATGACTTGGCTTCAACAACATTGGGTGTTTTTTGTCGTAGGGAAGCGTTGAGTTAACGAGTCGTCCCCCAACTCGAAGCAATCCCTCAAAGTCTCTAAAAGGACTTAATGCTGTGAGCCCCTTTGTCTTGTCCCTTTCCTCCTCTGGTGCAAACATGTCTTCTTGAGAAGCAGAAACAATTCGCTTAAGAGCTCTTTCAAGCTCCTGTGGTGAAAGCACATCATTGTGTTGCGTTGGATTAATTTTCCTCATCCTCAAACAGTAAGCAACTATGCGCATTACCCTGGTTAATGTTGAATGTTGTTCCAGGAGATCCTTAATGAAGACTGCATGTCTGCCTTCTACGCAGTGATGGACTTGAGTGGAGCGAATTTCTTGTTGAGTATCTAAGCATGATGGTTGGTCTGGGTGTGGAGCATCCCATTGATGCCTTAAAAACTCTTGTCCTTGCCACCACAGGGTGTTGTTAACGATCATCGAAGGGAGAATTCCTCGAGACGCTATATCCGCTGGGTTAAGCTCCGATGGAATGTGTCGCCAGATCATACCGTTGGTCATCTTTTGTATCTGTGCCACTCGGTTACAGATAAATGTTTTCCATCTTGATGGCGGAGCTATAATCCAGCACAAAGTTATGACCGAATCCGTCCATGCCCAAATATCGATATCTTCTAATCTCAAAATCTTCTTCGTTTCGTGTAGCAGCTTAGCTAATAGTACTGCTCCACATAGCTCTAGTCGAGGTAGTGAAATGGTTTCCAATGGGGCTACTTTTGTCTTAGACATTAAAAGATGCACATGAACTTGACCATTTTCGTCCAAGATTCTTAAATATACGGCTGCAGCGTAAGCCTTCTCCGAAGCATCGCAGAATCCATGAACCTCAATTTTTTTGTTCGTTTTTTCAGTGTTCATCCAACGCGGGATCTGTACCTGTCCTAGTGCTGAAAGATCATTGCGGAATATTTGCCACTCACTCTTCAGATCGGAAGGGATTGCCTTATCCCACTCCAATCCCTTGCCCCATAACTGCTGCATCAGGATTTTTGCTTTGACTATACAGGGAGAGATCCAGCCCATCGGGTCGTACAGCTTTGCTATGGAAGATAAGATTGAACGTTTGGTGACAACTTCGTCTTTCCGCTCTACAACCTGGAAGGTAAAAACGTCAATCAGAGGCAACCATTTTATGCCAAGAGTCTTAAAATCACTCTTCTCTTCAAACGGCACTGAAAAATCCACTTCTCGTTGGTTTGTTGGAATATTTTTTAGCACTTCTTCTGCATTGCTGACATGCTTGCGCAACTGGAAACCAGCTGTTGATAATAGTGCCCTCACAGAATGCAGCTTGTGTTGCGTTTCCTGAATAGTATCACCTCCACTGATGACGTCGTCTACATAAGTTTCCTCCTTTATTATCGATGTGGCCAAGGGATATCTAGCTGCCTCGTCATCTGCCAGCTTTAAGAGTACCCTGATCGCCAGGAATGGTGCCGATGCAGTACCAAAAGTCACCGTTTCCAGACGATAGATCTTGAGTTCTTGGCTAGGATCTTCTCTCCACAAGACAAGCTGATAATTGGCATCTGGACTGTCGACGCGTATCTGCCGATACATTTTCTCCACATCACCAGTGAAGGTATACTTATATTTACGCCATCTAAGTACAATATCGATAACATTTGTTTGCACCTTAGGTCCCACCATCAACTTGTCATTTAAGGAAGAGCCAAAAGAAGATCTGAACGTCGCATCGAAAACAACTCTCAGCCTTGTGGTGGTACTGGATTCCTTAATGACGGCGTGATGGGGTATAAAAAAATGAAATGGAGTGTTGAGTATGCCACAAGACCACTCCACTGGTGTCATGTGGTCTAGTTTTAAGTACTCTGACATACAAGTGGAATACTCCTTTTGATGATTTGGATTTGCTTGCAGCTTTTTTTCCAACTGAAGAAACCGCTTTATGGCTCCATGTTGTGTTGGGTGCATATTAGGGTATTCTCCTCCCTTAAACGGCAGACGTACTTGATAACGACCATCAGGTAATCGTTGGGTGTTGTTTTTAAAGTGTTCCTCACACTCTTTATCCTCGTTCGATTGAAACTTTTCATATGGTTCTTCTTCTACTTCCCAGAATTTCCTCAAAGTACTATCAAGATCGAGTTGACTAACAAAGCTTCGAACAGAACTCACTGGATTCATCGGAACTTTACCCATCAGGATCCATCCGAAGTGAGTGTTTTGCGCTATGGGACCCAGGCCGTCGCTGCTCTTGATAACATCTCCAAGAAGGATTTCGGTGTACATATCGCTTCCCAGAAGCAAGTCTATTTTCGCAGGTGTGTCGAAAGTTGGATCTGCTAACTGCAGACCGTTGATGTGAGACCATTTATTGAAATTAATATTTTGGGTCGGAAGAAGCCCAGTCAGGGATTTTAGAATTAGCGCTCGCATACTACCTGCGAATGTCGAGGTCAATGATCCGATTTTTAAGTCGACGATCCTATTTGCAGTACCGCTGCTGACCCTCCCCAACCCATTAATCTCAATAAATGTCCGTTTCGTCTTAAGATTTAAACGCTGCACTGCTGCTTCGGTCACAAATGATGCTTCCGATCCTGGATCGATCAAAGCCCGTAAGGTAAGATGACCTCCATTTGCAGACTGCACCTTGACTAACGCTGTAGCCAGAAGGACCTGTGTATTAGCATGGATGTGATAAGTCCTCACATTTGCCGGTATATTGTTGCTTGAATGCGGCTGAAACTCAGCAGCATTTGGATTTACTGATGACCCTTGATGTATTTGTGTGAGAGCTTGTTGGCTAGTGCTTGGTTGAATATTATTTTGATGTGTTGAAGTGCTTGCATGGTGTGTTTGCATGTTAGGGTTAGTGCATGAGGTTTGGTAGGGTTGGACAGAGGGGGGTTGAAAGGATGTGTTTGGCGTAGGTAAAGCGGGTTGAATTTGTTGCGGGTTGTACGAATTAAAATGCAGCAAAGTGTTATGACGCTGCTTGCAATAATAGCAACATTTTGCGCTGGGACAGCTTCGCTTAAAATGGCTATAAGCTAAGCAGTTTTCGCACACCCGTATATTCAAAACTGTTTGCTTCCGCTGCCCTACATCCATTTGTAAAAACTTTTTACATTCCCTTAAAGAATGCTGCCCTTTATTACATACCTTGCAATTAGTTTGGTTGTTTTGTTTGCCCCTGGTATGAAACACTTGAGTTTTTTGCCTACCTTTGTTTGACACCGTAGCTGAAGTTTGCTGTTCTACAGCTTCTAAAGCCCTAAATCGACACTGTAGAAAATCAAAAAATTCCTTTATCGTAGCAATGTCTTTATTACTCCCTAATCTCTCCTCCCACAGTTGCTGAGTTGAGTTCGACAATTTCTGCAGAATAACAAAAACTAAAATTGCATCCCAGTGTTGAATTGGTAAATCCAGATTACTCAACGAATGAATAATTTCTTGAGAGGTGTCAAGAATCCGTTTAATACTCGATGCTGACTCGTTGGAACTAGACGGTTGATCGAAAAATAATTTCAATTGGGTGTTAACCAACACCCGCTTGTGGTCATAACGGTCCTTCAGGATCTCCCAGGCGCGTTCGTAGTTGCCTTTGTCGATGGCCAAATGCTGGAGTAGCCTCTCTGCTTCACCATTGATACTGGACTTCAAAAAATGCAGCTTTTCCACCTCCGAGAGTGTTGTGTTGCTGTGAATCAGCGAAATGAAGATGTCGTGGAACGATCTCCAAGTCTCGTATCCACCGGAAAACGTTGGCAATTTGATGACTGGCAACCTCAGTTCGTTGCGATCTTTCCCGTTGTCGTCTTGGTTGGTCGACGAAGCCGCACCCTTAACATCTTTTTGTTTGTCCGCTTTCAGCTTATCAAGAGCATCTAAAACATCCGTCTTGTATTCGGCGAATACCTCCAGTATGAGCTCGTACACTTCGACCATATCAGCCACCTTCAGTTCTTTTTCTAAATGACCTTTGCCGACAATCTCCTCGTTGTACTTTGCAGCATCTTTAACGCACATTTCCATCATCTCCAGTCGAGTTTGCAGGTAATTCACCTTCTTCAACCTCTTGCTATCCGCTTTGTGGAAATTATCATAATCTTGCTTTAAACGGGCAAGTAAATTGTTTTGCAAATTGCCAAAGAACATTTTCACACAACACTTTTTCTATTTTCAGACGAGTTGACAAACACAGAATGTAAGCGCACTTACTTGGATTGCAGCAGTTGTAACCTCAAAATCTGAAAATGATGAAAATCGCTCTTTGGACCTTGTCGATTGTACTTTGGACTTCCTTTTATTCGGCAGCACACACTTCCAAATCAAAATGTCGGTCGTTAGATTGAATTTTAATTTACTTTGATTAAAAAAATTGCTATTTGTATACACACTATTGTTTGTGTTGTTATTAAACTTTTTCCACTATAATTTTCTTTTTCTCGATGGACCAAAATGTTTTGTGTTGTAATAATTGTAAATACCAAACTTTCTACTTTTCCATGAAATAAAAAAACACATCCACTTTTTCTTTAAACGTTATAATAATTATTCTTTCAATTCTCTTCTATCACAAAATACATAAATGTCATTTTACATAAGTAGCTTTCAAATAATGTCTAAAAGGGAGGTCAGCTTCATCCGTACGGTCGTAATTCGGTATGACGTCATTGGGTCCTCCGCAACAGACTTGATGAAATTAATATATTTTTACCATAAATTTTAAAAGCAACTAGTGAGGGCGGCGATGGGTACATTAAGAAACGACTACAGTCAACCACATACATCTAACTTCGGTCTTCTATTAAACTACAAGTGTAGGTTGAACTTGATTACACACCTACTTTTGAATAAACAATAAATGCAGGTATTAAGTCTACTTTATTCCCATACCTAAACCCACACATATTCACACGCTTTGTTTATCTTGTTTTTCAAAATCAAATAAATCTAAAATTTTCTCCCATCAAACCCTCATAGATATACATATTCCGAGCACCTACACTCGGGTGGGCCCTTTGATGACCACAATAAACCTACGTGCCTAAGGCAAAATGCAACACCCACACACACCCGCCGCCTTTTGTTGGAAAATATTTTCGGGCGAACTTTCACCTCGCAGAAAACGTGCCGCACATTTATATATTATCTCTGGTGTACATAACCTCTCATGATATGAACACTGAACACTCCCCCATGCCACTAAATCTTCTGTTTCGTGCACCTTTTACTGCCAGAATATCTCTGGATTGTATGCGAGGAGGAAAAAAAAGATTCAAGGCCGACCATTCAAGCTCCTTTTTAAATTCTCTACATTATTCCCTTCTGCATGACGGGAACGAATTAAAGGACAATGTTGCAAAGAAAGCAAATAAATAAAATAAAAAAGAGAAACTCCGCAATGCAAAATCGCAGCAGCAGCAGCAGACAAATGAGACTTCATTGCCACAGACAGACGGAAATAATTGGAAAATATGTACCCAGTGCCAGTATGCATGCTCCTTTAAAATATTTAGTCTAACTACCTCATTTGTTAGCTTTTTTTTCCTTCGTTTAATGGGACAGAGAGAGAGAGAGGTATTTTAATCGCTGCAATTTTGTTCACTGTCAGGGGCAGGCTCATTGTTGGTTAAATTGTTCCGGAGATAATATACTATGCAGTTAAGAAGAGTATGCGGTACTTATGGAGTTTAGAAAGTACTTGTAAGGAGTTAATGAGCTGATGTGCTCTCATGAGACTGATGTCGTGATATAATAATTTAAATATTGTCCTACGGATGTGAGCAAATCTTGAAAGTATACTCATTCGTCTGAGAGAAGTTGCAGCAACAGTATAAAGGCATCTAAATAAAATTAAAAAATACAGAAATTATGAGAATTTAATCTCATGAGAGTGATGGCGTGACACAAGCTTCTTCGAATAACTATATGAATTTGCATTTTCAATGTACATATTCAAAGAAAATGCTTGCAAGAAAGATAGAAGTCTTTTAAGTGACTTGAAATTGCGGGTAGTAGGCTATGATGAATAAAATGTGTGTAAGACGTGCAAAGTACTCCCAGGCAATAAATACAAAAACTAGAACGTTTGAGGTATAGTGCAAGCAAATCAGTTTAAGCAGGCTGTGACGAAAATATGCTCAAAAGACATGAATGTGCGAAGTACTCCCACAAAAAAATGTTGCGTTACTATAAACAACTGAAAGTATGAGGCAAAGCAAGAAAATTATATATGCCGAACAACATACCAATAGGATGTATGATATATTCTCACGACAAATATGTCATGCCACTAAAGACACTTAAAAGTGCATTAAGAAGCAATTCGAGAAAATTAGTTTTAAACTTCTGTCATGTAGCGTAGAATAAATGAACGTTTTGTACGACACAAATGTGTAAAGTGCTCTCATAACAAAGATATCATACTACAAAAGAGACCTGAATGTATGAGGTAGTGCAAAAGATCAGTTTTAGTCTGCTATTATAGAAAGCTATGTCAAATGTATTATGTAGGTGCTAATTTGTGGAGATCCTATTAACCTATAACCTATAATACGTGAATGTCTGATACATATCAATGATATATATCAATAAGATTGGGTATTAGGCTTCTTTATAGAAAACTACAACGAACAAAATGTTGTATTAGACGCTAAAGAGTGAAGTGCTCTCACGAGAAATATGTCATGATACTGAAGACGTTTCAAATTTTAATGCAGTGCGTTAAGGTGGGTGTCCATTTCAGTGTAAAAATGATGCGAGCAGCTCTCAAGCAGCTCTCGAGAGCAAACTCGCAAGTGGACACAATCCTGAGAGTAGTTCGCGAATAGCTAGCTTTTTACACCCGACATCTGAACCTTTTGAAAGTCACTCGCAAGTGGACACATGTTTTTATCACTATCGGAGATTAGCTCTCAAAATTCGAACACGAGTAGCTGTCGAGAGTCGACATGGCAAAACAATGGATATCGGAGGAAATAAATCAACAAAAACATACTGGTATGGCTTCCCTTAATTTGGTATAATTTTTAAAAATATTTGGCCCAACAGATTGAGTTATATTGATATTTCTATGACCAGTGATCTCATGAAAATACACACAAAACAACGCTTAGCAAACGGTATTGATGCTGATTTAGATTGTATTATCACGGCCTTGGGGATGGAAATAATCTCATGAGATTTAAATGCATAATAATGACTATGAATTCAGTTTTTAAATGAACTATCAATGCCTTCGGATTTGAATTGCATGGTATTTATGTCAAAACAAAAAAAAAAACACCTCTGAAGTGCTGATAAAGAATAATATAAAGAACAAAAATTTTAGTTAAATGCCTTTGAAAAATCAAACCATTAGTAACAATCAATTTTCTCGCATGATACAATGTAATACATATATTAAACATATTAATATTAAAATATATTTAAATATTAATTCGAAGAAATTTGACGAGCTCAAGATGTTGTTTGGATACCTTTTACAAAATTAAAATCTTAGCAAGATTACGATGATATTCTCGCATGATACAAAAGAGACATTTTTAATTGTTTTTTTTTTTTTTGATATTATTAATTTTTGTGGTCAGTGAGGCTATATTGCTGTTCCCCAGCAAACACTATCCCCATTACACTTACCTACACCACAGTCATAGTTCAAATTGCCAGTCAAAAAGCTTTGAATGCGATCTTTGTGTCATGATATGAAAAAAAAAAATCATGAGATATGAGAGATATTTCTAACCCTTCACAAAACTTTTAATAAACGTCACTAGCAGATAAATGTTGACCAGGAAATAGAATTCTTCAAAAGGAAATTTATTTCCAATAAGATACCGGATATTAACTCCTCCCATTGGATACAACTTCAAGGACCACCACGAAAGAACCAGCAAAAAACTCATAAAACAAACATACGAATGGCAATTTCCAATAAATTTATTAATCTTTGGTAAATCTTCGATTGCCACTCTACACTGAATCACTGACCTCCACAAGTATCTGCATCATTGCTACCAGCGCCACAAGCGCCGGTAGAAAGAGACATCTTCCATACGGATGGCACCCACTATAGCTTTGCTTTACAGAATGCATCCAACGAACTCATGGTCCGGAATTAATGCCACAAGGCATCTGTGCATCATCTGTTTTCCTGGAATGTTTACTCTTGCTCCTAAGGGGCGAGTTGTGGGTTTGCAAACTATAGAAAGTATGTACTGTGGTTTATTTTTAATAAATGTCATTTAAACCACTAGCACGACAAAATTACTATTTTTAACAAAAAATACAGTAAATAATAAATAAATTCAGAAAATGCGAATATTTCGCCCATAATTGCTCGGAGAACAGACCTTTATACAACTTTGAAAGCATCAGTAGAAAAGGACATAAGTAGCTGCCTAAATTGATTGCAACTTCATCGACTTTCTAGCGAGCGGTATCTAGAAGAATCATTACGTTCCTACAAAAGTTCAAAAACCAAACTACACACGACCCATTCATACACTTTATAATCTCGCCTTCCTTCTTCGTCCAGCTGGAAGTGGGGGATCTTCTTTCTGGTTCTCTTTATGTTGACTTTGCGGAGATTTTAATCACAATCACGAGAAGAAAAGGCAAAAAAAAAGTATATCTGAGACTGAAAGAAAAGGCGACCTCTTAGATGCTGAGTCACTGCGAGGATGATTATGACTTCATCCAGGAAAACACCGATTAACTTCTTCCACAGACCGAGATGAAGATTACCAACAGACACACACATACAGATAGTATATGTCGGGGGGGATGAAGAGAAATGGTTTATTATAACCCCGCTGGGGTGTGTACCAGTGTATGGAGTCGGTGCTGGCGCTCGCTTTGCATTATTTACCTTATTATTATGGATCCACCACTTGGAAGTAATTAGATTTGCTGTGCAAAAGGCAAATTGACAGGACTCTGCTTGGATATGCTTTACGCGCGCTATAGTATAAAAATCTATGAAGCGTCAGCCCCAAGGAAGGATAACTCTGCATGCATCAAGGTAATTAAGGCGAATATCACTGGCGATATTATGATGGTATTTTGTAAGTTTAATTGGCAAAGTTTTTCTATTTATTCTTCGGGGTAATGGAACAGCCAGGTAATTGAGTATAAGAAAATTTGACTTTTAATAGGCGGAACATTATGTAGGAGAGGCTAAACGGTACAGAGTGAATTTACATCGATATATGGCGGTGTAAAGCTAGTTTTCCATGGATTAGTTATAAATAGATTGCTCAATAGGTTTGCCAATGTTTGTGAGTGATGGGAAGCTCCAGCTAATGTAAGACGACGAAAGAGAAGAGGGAAAGGGACTTGTCGAAATTGTATTGGGCAATTTAATAGTCGAAGAAATGAGATGACTGATGAGATTTGCAGAGCAGGAAGAAAGAAAAAGGGCTGATTATGACAATTGTAAGGTCCAGTGTAAACCACAGGGCTGGGACTAATCTTTCGAATCGAAAATGTGCGATTTCATGGGATGCACTTTCGTCTATTTTTGACAGTAGCTCAAATCTACACCAGAAGAAGCGAAATGAAGACGGAAGAGCTAAGCAAAGGCTATATCACTGAGAATGAGTTATTTTCCATGCAAATAAAATACAAACAATGAAAAAAGCTATGAAAGATCTAAGACAGAGGTAGAGGGATAAATAGACTCATTCGAAAGATGGAACCATGGATAAGCCGAACTCCTGGAGAACTGAACTTGCCAAGCGATGCCATTCCTATTAGGTCATGGTGGTTATCGCACACACTTCCAACACGACAAGACAAATAAGGTTATCTGATCTTCGTATATTGCCAATCTCGTCAAATTAGGAAGCCATTTTGAAAAGGCAGACCTGAAGGGTGTCTGTTTTCGAGCGTCTGTTAGACGGCTTATCAAGCTGGGCAGTCGATTGAGTTTAACTCGAAATAGCCACGATTTACCCATCAATAATGGTCAGAGAGTGGATGCGCTATGTACCAATAGGGACCTTAGTGGACTTACGCGTTCTCGACAACGACATAGACTTATGGGTAGGTACGTGAACTATAGATATCTTCGAAAATATTTTGAGCTTATTGGAGAGCCGACTATAGAGAGAAAGCGTCTCCTCGACAAAACTTTAGAAGTATGGACCTTGGCCATGGATAGAAATTCTTCATGTCAGAAGTAGCACCTTCAATATCGCTTTAGCGGGAGTGGGGATAGTCACAAATTGTAGATAAACTCTAGGTCTAGTGCACCGAATATGGCGTTGGATCACGCAGATTTCTTAGGTGAAGTTGAAACAGCCTTTGAAAGAGTTGCATGGTTAAGAGTTTCTACCTTTATGCTGACGGAGAGAATATATTGGACTTTTGCTGTCACTCACAATGATATGACCATTAAGAGCACCACCTTTCTACCTAAAAATAACTACATATATCCGGTCTTCAGTTGAGCTCATAGCAGAAGTCGCTGAGAGACTTCTTTGTGGTACCAACGTCTATTAGAAGCATAACATGTGATGTTTGTATTTTTAGAGGGCCTGAACTGTCTGAAATGGTTACATAAATACGGTGGGAAGAATGAGGACAAATTTGCACGGTAGGTAGGTATCTGAAAGTTTTGAGCAAATTCCAGGGATTTCGGCAAGGCACCTATAGGGATTGCAAAAGTAGGGGACAGAGGTGTATTTCAAGGCACTGCGGTTTTCGTTCCAACAGCAGCACAACCGACCTGTTGTTCAATCAAAGAATAGACTTGGGTGTATGTTACATCTGCCTATACACACGTTTTCTAGCCATGGCCTATACGACCGAGTTCCTTATTCAGATAAACTTCGTGTCTACTCCACGAGTATTGAATTGACGACTTCGTCAGTGTTGCGTTTTGTCTCTCCTCCTTTTTAGTATAATATATTGACTGGATGTGACAGCATCGAATTGGCAAAGAAAGTTTCGATTTGAGAAACCTAAATATGAGTAATTACTCATTTGTGATCAGAAGGGCCAAACTTGGTGTCAACGCTAAGTTATTGATCTTAAATTAGGAATTTGTTCCAATACTTACTTATGGTCATGAGATTTGGGTATTGACCGACAAAGATTGCGGCTACAATTTGTCGAAATGGGATTCTTAACTGATTTGAAGAGATAATCAACACCAAAATACATGAGGTCCTCAAGGTCATTAATTCTGCGAACGTAGCGGTCCATGCTTTGGTGGTTTAGTCACATTGAACGCATGCACCCAACCAACGGTGATAAAAACTCGTGCTATAATGACCTATGGTTAGGCCAAATTCCACATCTTTTCTGTACCCGTGTGAATGGCCCTGATGGTTTGAAGGCGGTGAAGGAATATCAAGACTTACGTCTACTTGAGCATCTTATACCTACATCCAATGGATAGACGCGCCAATTGGAAATGAATGATGAAGGAATAAATACATTTAGATTCTTCAAATTGAGCTCAAAGTAAAGCCAAAAAAGAGCCGAATATTCGAAAATTAGAACTAGAACAAGTATAGCCCTCTTCTTAAAGGTATACCAAGAAAACGTGCAGACCAGAAAGACCTCTGAGAATTTTAAACTAAAAACGACTGTCACTCACTTTTAATACATTTTCAACTTTTCTTCAACATTTAAATTTATTATTTATGTAGTCCCTCAAACAATCTTTATACGTTACTGCAACTAAAACCCACAGGAGAATTTAATTAAATTCCATACATAAAAAAAAATAAGAAAGCTGTTCCCATCCCTTCTTCCATATTGAATTTTTTTCCCTTCTTTTCTCCCATTGTTCTACTATCATCATTCCGCGGGCATAAGTGGAAAACAAAATATTTTGTATTTTTTTAAGAAAACCATTATCAAAGCGAAAGAAAAAGAAAATTTCCATCCCCTCGGGCATTATGCGGGCAAATTGAATTCCAACATTATCCGTTTCTTTTGGTTTTTCTTAAAATTCAGATCCTAAGCCTTGCAGGGATAACAAAATAAAAATAAAAATCGATCCAATTCATGAAATAAATACCCAAATCCAACAGAAATAGCTCTCTCGCCAGCCACAACGTCACCCCAACCCAAACCACCCGACCCCACGTCATTAACTTAAGGTAACGCAATTTCAGTACAAAGTCATTTCGGCTCTATTAATTATTTAGTAAATAAATGTGTCCAGGAGTCCATGATGGCGACACGAAACACGCTTTGCCTGCCCTAATTAATGTTTTCTGTTGTCGAGATTGTGTTCTTTTTGTTTGGTATGTTGTTACAAATTTCACTTGTCAATATTGTATAATGTGAGGGGGCAGCAACAAGTTGGCCATTTAGACCCTGGCAACCCTCGACGATATTTATCATGGGATAGTATCCTCTACCCATTAGTACAGCGACATCTGCAGTTGACTTCCTTAACGTCAGAAAAGTTGAAAGTGCTTTGTGCGCACTGACAGTTTCCAACGATACGTGTCATAAAGTTTTGACACATCATATTAAGTGGAATATTTTTCCACAGAGTTTCACTTTGAAAATTGTAGCTAAAAAGAACGAAGATGGATTGATGCATCGGAACGTGGGGGGTGTTTATACTGTTTACCCAAGCCGAGGTAAGCTTTCAGATTGTTGAGGAGACCCATTTAGGGGGTTGAATGAACGACTGGGTTTTTATAGGCGGGAGTGTATGGGAAGTGATAAGTTTTGACAGGTTGGTATGTAATCTTTTGCGAAAGGTTACCGCACTTTTTGTTGTAGAACGTAAAGGATTGGATTTTAATCAAACGAACGAATTGTTTGGGGGATGTATTTAGGACGATGAGTGTAGGTGAGGGGCAGTCTAAATCGAGATTGTTGTTCGATGTCAATGCTGCGGCGTGTAAGTGGACCGAAGGTAAAAAGAAGGAATTCAAAAAAATGGGAAAGAGTTGGATGAACCGGAGATTTTAGCGAGAGACCGCGACACAATGGTGTAGACGGCTATCAGGCTTACTACCGACCATTAACATGTACTGGGACTGAACCAAAGGGAATCGATCGTATACTGAAAACTAAACCAATGATGCAGTTGTCAAGTCTAAATTCCCTCAGCGTTCCCGAGACTACTCGACTACTTGAGGCCAAAACTTGCCCAAGAATCATCATCGCCGTTCTACATACGAATAAGGTTCAAGCGAAGGGCGGAGGCTTCTATAAAAGTAAGCAAGGAGTAGAAGTAGAAGGCAGAGCTAAGGTAGGTACATAATGATGTTAGTCATTGGCATGGAAAGACGCTATAGAATATTTGATATACTTGACGCAAAATCCTCAAGAAAGTAGAATACCGCAGGGATTAGAGCTTGGGACAATGATTTCCAAAATCAACAGATTCATTCATTCATTTTCAGTGGTCCACTTGTCCATTAAGTGGATCGCGGGTGTAGGTTGCTCAAGTGGACCCTCCATAGCTCTCGATTCTCCGCCATCGACTCTAAGTCATCAAGGGTAATCCCCATACGGGTAGAGGAGAGATTGTGGACTTGATCTAACCATCTCAACCTGGGTCTACCTAGAGCACGTCTGTCTGTTGGGACGGATTCCATAGCACGTGTTGTGGGATCTTGGTTGGGGACATGCGTTTAACATGACCAAACCACCGAAGCATGGACCGCTCCGTCCGGAGAAGTAGCTGCTCGACATTGAGTTCCTCACATATTCTGGTGTTTCTAATGCGATCTCTACGGGCAATACAACGGATGAATCTCATTTCGGCAGCTTGTATTCGCGATCTTATTCTTTCGGTCATTACCCAAACCTCATGAGTCATGCTCATGACCATAGGTAAGAGTTGGAACAAACACTGAATTAAAGACTGACAGATTAGCTGTGACACCAAGTTCAGTCCTCGTAATAACATAATGATCAAGCTGTCTCAAAATTGACCCAGCCTGACCAATCCCACAGGAAAACCCAGCATTGCTCCTTCCATCACGTGAATAAGACCCCGAGATACTTAAACTTCTCCACCTGTTTTAATTGGACTCCACTAACATGCAGAGTGCATTGAACAGGCGTTCTGGAGACGTCCATCACTTCAGAATTATTCACGTTTCAGCACAAACGGCTACAAACCGATCGAGTGCGCGTTGAAGTTCAGTCTGACAGGACCCATTAAGAATGACCCAATCAACAGATCAACTGCCTATAAGCAAAACTTACTTACTTTACTTTTGGAGGCGCTTACAGTCCGGGATGGACCACGGCCTCAACCAAAAACCAAATATAAGCAGAAGCAAAACTCTTTTCTAAGCTAATTCCAGATTTTATGCTACGTCATGGTCACTAGACACTAGACTGCTTATCAGGCTCATATGAAGGAACTTTTGAATCTACGGTAAGACGGAACTTATCTGTTTACACAGACACCTCTAGCAGCTGTAAAGAGAACGACGTGCTTTCATCAGCCGCTGCCGATCATGATTCCAGACAATACAGAGGGTCTGGCGAAAACATAGCCACCGCAAGTCTCTAGTCATAAACTTAGCAAAGAGGTTCACATGCTGACGTTACCCTAAGGTATGCAAGCAGCTCATCAGACTTGTAATAACCTGCCCCAAATGTGTCAAATAAAAACTCACACAAACGAATGGTTGTGAGAAGCTAGGCCAAGGGTTCCTATGACCTGGAAGGCACATCCTCCCGCATGCGGATCACGACTGATTTCGTGATCCACCATTGACAAGTTTAACCACTCACTCTTTGAAATAGATTCTACTGTCGTAGGTACTTTGGAAAATACGTACCATTTTGACAATTGAGACTATTGGTCCTTTCAATGCGTCTATCCTTCTCAAAAGTGAATGCACTTTCCAGACGGAACACCAGCTTTCCCATTCACAGGAATAGGTACTGTTCATTGACTTTAAATTCAATTATTGTGTCAAAACTCACTTGAGAATCAGCAACTTCACACAGCTCGTTGTAATAGTTCCTGCAACGTCAACGCCCAAAGGACTTTTCGTTTAAAATCGATTTTCAACGATATAATTGAATAAAATTCGATTCTGCTTAAGAAACTTGATCCACTGCTTCGACATTCAGAAATTAATTCCCCAAAAAGGGATACGTACTCCCCCATACCAGGTGTTTGATAGTCCTTCAGAGAACACTCCACTGAGTGTCTGCCTCCTGGCGCATAGACAAAGAAATTTAATTTTTGTGTTTTAAATTTCCCGCCGAAACAAAGCGATAAAATATTCATAGTCTTGGGGAAATATCATTTCAGGACCAACGAAGCGAAAGATAGTTGCAAACAGTGGGAAGTGGAAAACCTTTGATGTTGTCTCGACTTCATTTCTTCCCACTAGCAAGGTGCGCGCATGCTAATTGGTTCTGAAAAGCCACTTGACGATGCATAAAAGTCTGCGTCCCAAGTCGTACATATATACAACAACCTGTCGATGGCAAAACTTTAGATGCAACCCTTGACAGAGACGACCCCCATCTGTCAGTTACGGCGAATGAGCATCGCTAAAAGGGTCAACTGCTCATGATACTACCACATGCCACCCACATGATTATAAATTGCTCGACTTGCTGTGTATATGTAAGTTGCTTATAGTGGAAGTCAAAGTTTTCTTTTTTGCTTCTTTCTCATGTCATCATCATCAGCAGATTACTGAGAAGACGTCGAAACGATCTTCTTTATATGCTCCCTCCGGAGGCAGCTAATTTATTGCAGAACATTCCATTGGTCGGTTTCGAAATTGATGTCGGATGACACACACCAGGCGGAGCGGGTATGGAACCAGGAGCAACAGCCAGCCCTGTATCCGCCACTACCGCCTCCCGACCCCGAGCCGAACAGAAGTTGTTAATTAATGTAAATTGTTTATTGCATTGGATTGTGGGATACGCGAGTCGGTGCGCGCTAGCGTGTGTGTGCGGTTTTATTGCTGTAACAATATTGCGACTATGACAACTAATGACAGACACAAGCAAGTTGTTTATGGGGACGTGAACAGCGTTAAGGGTGGCGCACAAAATGTATGCTCTCCAGCAAGTGACAAACGAAGTGCCATGCTCATGTTTGGAGTATACAACGAGTGGCCTAAATAGTTGCCAGCAATATACATTTTACAGCGAATTTTCAATGAGTTGCTGATTGAGTGAGGTTATTGGGAAGAGCGATGATAAACATACAGTTGCTTGCAAAGTGGCCAAATGAAGTGGAAGTAATTTAATGGATAAGAGGGTAGTCGCCCTTGAACCTGTTCTAGACACGTTACTTTGGTGCATGACATCAACCAAAAAGAATCGACCTTTATACGGTGAATGCAATTGAACTAGCAACTCGTTTAGGACATTTTCGATGGACTTCGAAAACAAGGTACAGTGTCCCTGTTCATATGTGGCGCAGTTTTGAAGAGACGACTTTCGATTTGTTTTCCGCCAAAGGAAGCAAAAGCTTATGGATAACGAGATAGGGAAGTGTAAAAGCCAACAAATGAAAAAATCGTGAAGCAGTCCTATGAACGGAACCGCCAAGGAGCAAGGCGGCAAAAAAAGCTACCCAGTCGAAAACTATTGACATCTGTAGACAGAGAACTGTGGAAGAAAATTGTTGACGCCATCACATACTCCTTCCGGGGTTGAAGGAAGCATGATATTCAACTCGGTTGCCGCTTATTGCCTTCTGTTTTATATTTAACGAATTAACTGAAGGATAATAAAACTTCGCAGCAAGTATCGATTAATTGTGATGATGGGAGTATTTTCTTGTCTTTGCCGACTTCATTATATGAGTCATGTTGTCAGCAAATGACAAACAGGAACAATCGTTTCGGTGGTTTTTTCATGGTTAAACGCATGTCCCCCTCTAGGTAGACCCAGGATGAGATGGAGATCAAGTTCATAATATCTTCTCTATACCCCTATGGGGATTGCCCTTGATGATTTGGAGTCAATGGCGGAGAATCGAGAGCTATGGAGGGTCCAATTGAGCAAGCTACACCCGCGACCCACTTAATGGATAAGCGGGCCATAGGCCATTGAAAATGAATGAATGAATCATTTCAAGATGTGTACTACTTCTTAAAGGCTCTATGCAAACCGTGGAAATGAAAAAACACGCCTTACCCAACAGCTGTCACTGTCACATAAGGAGAACTATCGCAACGGGGGCCACAAAATTACTTAGTCTAAATTTTCCATTAACACTAACCACAGGATAATATAAGCCCGCGGGATTCTATTGTCCGTCGTCTATACTCGTCCAAAGAAGTTATCCTATCCCTAGATCGAAACAAATCTTGATTTTTCGCGGCGATTTAAAGAATACTTGTCAGTTGTTTTCAATTATTACGCAGCTTCGACAATCGCTATGACGACTTTGAGATGAAAATGAAAGCCTCTTGTTCTGAGACAACTTCATTAAGAAATTGTATAAACTGAACCCTTTACCAGGTTTTCCATGGTGAAATTAGAAAAAAAAAAATACAGAAACCATTCATTGCAATTTTGTTGGAAGATACCACCCACCTGAAGAAGAATTCCTTTTCCTTCTTTCTGCTGTATTCCATCCACGCACTCCTTCCAAATTCTAGGAACTCCCCATCAGAAAACCAACTATGTATAAACACAATTAAAGACCACTTCGAATAAAGTTTGAATAGTTTCCACCAAATTTCCAATTAGAATAATGACAAAAGTCACAAATTTGCAATCACACACGGTCCAATGCAATTTTCTCTTTCATTAATCAAAGTGAAATAAAAGAAACTTCACCATATATCAACTCAACAGGAAACAATTTCCTTTGATTTCGAGTCCACTTATTAACTAAAAAAAACACAAATTATTTGCTTTAATTTTGCATAAATCAGAAAACTGAACAATTCGACTGAATTCTTTTACATTCCATACCCGCCCGCACGAAAAATGGCGCCATTCGGATTCGACTGCAATCTGACAAGTGACAATAGATCGTAGTAGATCTGTTTGTGTTGACATTTCCAGTGATTTCCATGGGAGCTGTGTGGGGGATCTGTTTGTTTAGATATTTTTTCTGTTGTATAAGGAATTGGAAATGGAAGATGTCGAACGTAGGTATATTTATAATACAAAACGATATGAGCAATGAATGATTTTGGAAGATTTACAGAAACGAGTTTTGGGGAACAGAAAGGGATGATTTAGAAAATTGAATAGGACCTATTTGGTACTTAAATCAAGGAATTTGCTTCACAAATCAAAGTACAATTGCACTCTGCAAAATAAGTATGTATATTGTCAGCCGTAAACAATCAATCAAATGTCAAATTGCGTTAAATAATTTCTCACATTCATATGAGTATCGAAAATAACTCAAATTTTGAAAGACACTTCTTTAATAAATTAAGAAACAATGTTGCATATACTGTACCTTTAAGTAATCATCATATGAAATGTCAAAACGTAATCCACTGGATTAGAGAACAAACGGTTTTTTCCAAAAAATATCAATGACAATGAGGATTATACAAAATGTATAGTCGTCTTAAGTTGACTAGATTTGTCTGGACTAGATTGGCTTATGAATGCAACTGACTAGATTGTTATGTTATTGTCATTTTAAACATTCACTAATTCACAATTTTATGTTGTCTGTCCGTTGGAAATCTTTTTTGTATTTATTGTATCATAATGCGTTATTCAAAAGTAAGTTCCGAAAATTGTTTTGTTTTTAACTGACAGCCATCTGGTTAGATTTTGAGTGTCAGTCAATGAAGGGCTGCATGCCGAGGTTAATTATAGCAACTAAAGAAACAACTATTGTTTATTTAGTTACTTTTTAAAATCTGAAAACGATTTTGTTACTAATGTCAGATTTAAAGTTCATAGATACGTTTTACAGCAACAATTTGAAAAGGGAAGACAAATGTGTGTCAGGTTGTGTGCGTTGACAGCGAAACCTACAACTTTAGAGAATTGTTAATCTAGTTAAATTTTCCTAATTTGAAGTGTCACAACTGTCAATGATGTAGTTAAATGCAGCTTAGATATGTCTACAAGTGAAAAAGTGTTTAAGTGGTCAATACGGCAAATAAAAACTTAGACGAATCGCGTCAACTAGTTGTCAGTTTTTAAAAACAGTACTTTGAACTTGACAAAACCGACTTAAAATCGTTGTAGATCTGTTTGTTTTGACATTTAGTGGGGCGCTTGTATTTGGATTGGTTTTGACATTTTTTTAATTTGCCGATAAATACTGGAGAAATTGTATTATGTCAGGTGGAAGTAAAGGGGGAGTAGACCGATTTTAAAATTTCTTTCATTGTTGTAATGTTGTCACTAAGGTGGGGCGGGGGAGGGCAAATACTTTTCCTTGGTCCTTCGAAAAACATTTGGTGGATTGAGCTGAAACGCACACAATATATTTGCTATGAAGTGGAAATTGCATGTAACTCAAAAGCTGTCAAGTTTTCCGATAGATGGCGCTGAATAGCGAAATATCAAAATTACACTAGGTATATCTTGACATTTATAGCAGCTTTAGACTTAAGATTAGGCAAATAGACGTTTATTGCCTGTTTAAAGAATTTAATAAAATGTGGGCGGAAACGGCTAAAGGTTTTAACTCTTAAGATAAAAACAAAAAAAACACTGCTAACGCTATTTCTCGAAACTCATGGGAACTAAAGTTGTAAAATTTAGAAAATTATTACCTATGCATTGTCCTGATCAGATGAAAATTGACAAGCAAACAATGGCATGGATACCTTATAAAATACTAAAATGTTAAGTGGGCCTAAGATAGTGTCAAAAAATGGTGGAAAATTCACAAGTTTAGTAAGGGTATTCACTTAAACGCGTAAAAGCCTCATAAACTGCGTAAACTGCAGAAATTTACCACCTCGTAAATTAACCGTCAGATTTTGTATGGAGAATAGTTTGCGCAGACCTCATAATTTTCCGTGACGATTTAGGCTCGGAAATCAACAATCAAATCACAAATGTCAAACTTTGACAGACAGTCGTATGTATTGTTTGTTTGATTCCAGATTTACAGTCGATTTACGCGATTTACACAATGACATTTCCGGGGGGTGTTCACTTAAAACACCGCAGAAAATTATACATTTACGAGCTGC
Source organism: Cheilosia scutellata (assembly GCA_955612985.1). NCBI lineage: Eukaryota > Metazoa > Arthropoda > Insecta > Diptera > Syrphidae > Cheilosia > Cheilosia scutellata. The sequence continues at coordinate 70,584,963 of OY015311.1, read as the reverse complement.
ATAAATTTATCTGAATAAGTGAATACCCTTAGTGAAACGCTTAAAATTGGCCACTAATCCTATTATGGTCACGAAATACAATCTCATAGTTAACACACATTGGCTTAAGCTGGATTACTCCCGCGTGCAAATGGATAGTTCTCCCTTAATTAACACCTGCACTTTCTAAACAAAAAATTACTGAAAATAACACTCACCATTTCGGATTCTTGAACTGTGCCACCTCAGCATAACGCCTTCCCATTGGCACCTCCTGCGGACTCAACAAAGCATCGCATGCCATTATGGTTTGTTGCTTTTCCGTCAGCTCTGTCTCCTCTCCATTATCGTTGCCATTTGCTCCACGACGATTACCACCATCAACCAACGATGACGATTCATTAACGAAATTCTGCAATTTCTCACGTAGCGAATAATCATCGACCCCTGACGATGAGTTCGACAGTCGGCGAACTTCCACACCATCAGTGTCCTCGTCCTCCTCGTCGACACCCAAATCATCGTCGATCATATTTCCATTCTCCTCCAAGTCACGATAATCTTCGATGGCAACATCATCACCCGACGTAGACGACGACGCAGTTGTGGTTGCCGATGTAGATGACGATGACGACGACGTCGACGATACACAACTGTCAACGCTCGCTATCGAATTGCGATTACTGCTGGCACCTTTGTTTTTATTCTTCAAGTCATCATCGGATAGATTGTCATCGGTGGAGGATAACATTGCCGACTGTTGTTCGGGTGTTAGATCCGAAATCGTCTTATTCTTCTTCTTCAGATCGTCGTTGTCGTTTAACTCGTCCATATTGTCGATATCCTCGCCGGTAGCCATCGGAGTGTGATGATGTGGAACGATGATCAAGGACGTGCGCTTGCGTGTGGTTTCATCTTTGGCATCGATGTTGTTCTTCAGAGTATTAACTGGCTTCGTCGATAGGACAATCACCTCGACTTTGGTGTTGTCGTCGGCTTGGTTATTATCGATTGGGGACTCCATTTTTTGCGCGCACTTTTTCACTTTCACTTTCTCACTCTCACTGTCTTGTACATGAACTCGATCTGTTTATGACATTTTATTTAAATTTATTGTCTCTTCCCTACTCGTCGCACACTGGAATTGAAAAATTTACATTGTTTTGGTCAATACCTAGAACTGTCTATACCATGACATGTGTGGTGACAGATGTCTCGGTGCTGTAGAATCGAGAAAATTGACTTTGACACATGTCACTTTATCACTCGATCGTAAAGGTGTATGCATCGTAAATATGGAAATTTTTCAATTTCTCAATAAAAAAAATAAATTGTGATACACTTTGAACGGAACAGTTCATAAATCGGTAATGGCGAGAAAAATGATATATTTTTCTGAATAATTCAATGAGCAACGCTAAAGCTCACGTAATCAAATTGGCTCTGTCGTTGATACTTTTATTTTGTTTTTTGTTTTTAGGAAAACTCATATTGTGTTACTTAGTTTAATGGAATGGTGTTTTATTTCATAGCTCTTACGGTTTATGAGGGGCGATTATTATTATATGTACTGTCCCTTAGAGTGGGTGTGTGTGTGTGTTCCGTCTGGTTGCAATAATGAACACTCATAGAATGAGAGAGAACGCAAACACAATGGCATTTTACGGCTTTTTGTGTTAGCAAAGTGTTTGAATACAACTGGATGGAACGTGATGTGGGGGAATTCTAAAAATGTCTATAAGTGAAGTTTGAACAAAAAGTGGGGAGCCATTGGACAATTAAATCTGTTTTTATATGCATTCAAGTGGATTTTATTATATCCAGGAAGGGAAGGAGGGAAGGCGATTAAGGTGACCCATATATTTTTTTGGACAAGGAATCTTTTAAATCTCAATTGAAAGAAAATGTACTTTTGGAGTGCTACGCGTGATAATTTGAATACTTTCACATTCATTGTGCGATTTTTAAATGTGAGCATGATTTTTTTTACCAACTGCGAATAAACAAACATACCTAATTTAAGGGAAAAGGGAGATAATAGGGGTTCGTTCTTTCCACTCAGAACAGAGCTAAAGAACGTCGATCATACACATATCTACTTTAAGTGTGTTCAAAGAATTCCGATTTGTCGCATCCGCTTCGACGACGTTTACAACTGACAGATGGATAGAACATAATATGTCAGCTTATCGATGACACATAATGGTGGGTGCGATGTTTAAGAGTAATTTGACGTTTCACCAGAGTATCGTTCAACTTCAAAGTTGTTTATTGTTTCATGTATAGTTACTTTGGGAACTTGGGATACGTTTTTGTTACTAATGTCACTTTTTGTTTGCGCTTAGATATATGAATTTTTCTGAGTGCGTCTATTGTGGTGTATATGGAAGTATTAGGCCATTAGGACTGTCATATATAAATTAAAAACGAAAATAATACAACTCACAAGCGGTAGGTACTACTTTTTGAAATATTCCACTCCTTTATCTGTCAAATTATAAGAACCTTTGTTCATTAAATTAACATCGAGGACAACTTGTAATAATAAAGTTTGACAATAAAAAGTTTGACAAATGACAACGACCTAAATGTCAAATGCAGCTCTGTTTGTTTTACATTTTTGACATCTCGAGCTGTGGAGAGTGCGTTCATAATTCGAACTCGACATGAAGACCAGGCTCGTTTACGAGATTAATTTTTAGTCTCGTATTTAAAAGATCAATTTTTGTATGATAAATCTCGAGTTTTGGTTATGCTACGTTTCCACCGGGGATTAACTCTGAGATTATGATTAATTTTCGTTAACCTCGTATAGATCTCAAGATCATATCATACAAAAACTAATCTCATAAGAAGGAAATTAAAAATTAATCGCCTAAACTGACCAGGTTTACATGTAGAGTTCAGCCTATGAACACACTCTCCAGAGTTCGAGATGTCTAAAATTAAAAACAAACATAGCTGCATTTGACATTTGTCATGTCATTGGTGTGCAAAAGAAAAAAATCGTGGTTTTCCGGTACCTAAACCTAAAGCGACTTCTTGCCAATGCAACCGTTAAAACGTTTATAATAGTTTTAGAATAAAATGATGCGCTAATATTTTTAGATCACTGCACTCATATTTTGTTTTTACTTTTAATTTCGAAAGTAGAAATTGTTTTATTTGTTTATCATTTGTCACACTTTTTGATTTGATTTGACAGCTAATGACAACCTCTGGTGAAACGTCAAATTAATCACTTTTCTATTGGTTCAAAAACTTCAGGATTAATTTTAAACCTCTTGCACTTAATCTTGGGATTAACGTCCGGTGGAAACGTAGCATTTACGGAAATGAATCCTAATCTCGGAGTTAGTCTGGATGGACCAGAATGATGAATGTTAGCTCAAAATACTCGGTGAAGTATTGTCCAACTATTAAAAGGATTTTTTGAGTTGACCTACATTATAATCGCAAGTTGAGCGAAGTAAGGTCGAAATAGAAAAGTTTGTACCCCCTTTTTTCAACCCTTATAGGACGAATCGGTACAAAGTATTAATTAGGAATGTAATAGTTTTCTATTGTCATATAAAGTTTCAAGTTAATACGGCTAATGGATCATGTGTTATGAAAAAAACCTCCCTTAAACGGGCAGGGGATGCCAAAATCCAAAAATTCTTTTTAAATATTGCATTGTCTTCACAACCCAACCAGCATAGAAAATTTCAAAGTTCTAAGTTTAGAGAAAGTGGTTCAAATTTGGCTTGCAAGATTTTGACACAACAAATTTTTCACGAAGTTAAGTAAAAGCCTTTAAAAAGAAAAACACCTTATATGGGAAAAACCTGCCGTCAGATTGCGGGCTAAGTCTGACAGCTGACTGGCGTGATGTGCCTGAGTTTTTTAGCTTAGATTGATCGTGTGAAGTTCTATGAGTTGAGGTTTATGTCGGAGTAGCCGACAAATCTAGTCAACAATTTCGCTACTGAGCAGTCACAGATAAATATCAATTGTAAATGCTTGACATATTAAAAATGACCTTAACTGCCAATCCCAGTTTTTGCGTTCACAGAAGATCTACTCGAATTAAGATGACTAAACTTAATTAAAATATGCCAAATGACTTATATACTATACAACTTCACATAAATGTTCGAAACAAACAATAAAGACGCTTTCGTAAGTGAAGAAACACATATCACCGACCAATTTAAACTTTCATGGCTACCATGTAGACTCAGCTTGTGTATGTCCGGAGCCAAAAATGACTTGATTTAGATATGCCTTCTCATACTGCTTCATTTCTATATATATGTACTACCTCCAATTACCTACATAAATCAGCCGATTTTATCCAGAACTAATCTCATCGTTTGCATATACAGCAAAGAATGTGGCAACGCAGAAACAGCCGGCGACTGTCAGTCTGCCTACCTAATTTTATCTGTTGTAGGAATATTTTCAATATACAACCAAAGACCTCAAATCTTTCGACAACAGATCATTTATATTCAAATTTCTTGGCGGCTATGGTAGGTACAAAGAGACACATCTCAAATTACAGCTCATAAGAATTCAGAACTCATTTCATTCCACGACTACCTACCTACATCGCAAAACTGGTTTCAATTACACTACGCATTTGAATCCTCATAGGCTAGGCATACGCATAACCCAACCAGAGTCAGAGTCCCGCGGCGGCCTACTCCACTCATTTAAAAGCACGATCTGATTCACTCGTGGCGTATTTAGCTAAATAATTTCCGCAAGAATAAATCGTAAACTATAGCAATTCATGAGAAAGAAAAAACAACCCCCACCACCACGCTCACTAATTGAAACAATTAAATACTCATGCCCGTCGGTCATCTGTATCTATGAAGTACTTTTCCCATTCCACATGTGCTCGTGCTGTGCTGACTGCTTTGCCCGGCTATAACGATCGATTAATTCTGATTTGAATGTGTGCAATAGTACACCACGATTTTCTAATTACAAACTTTACGTTCATGATATTCTAATGCCATTGCTCCACTCCTTTCGAATATATGTCCGTCTGTCAGTTCGTCAGAGCGCACTACATTGCTATGCATCATTTAAAGCAAGCAGCCAACAAAATGCCAAAGAAAAGCAAACATTAAACCGACAACAACGACACGGAGTCAAACACGCGTTCCACATGCCCGAATCGCACATATTTTTGTCCGATTTCGCGAGTACACAGACTCATTGTTGTGTCAGACAGAATAAGAAGAAAAAAAAAAATCCATCGGATTCGAATTCATTGATACTGAAACTGATTTGACAATGGTCTGCTCGGTGTGGATTGAATTGAAGTCGGGCCGATTACCGCGCGACCCAACCCTAAAAAACTGAATGCCCGACGAGTTGCGTCTATTTATAGGTGGAATTTTCGAAGAACGAAAAATTTCCTATTCCCAGTCCCCGACCCGCGTCCCCATCACCACGCGACTCGAAAGGGGAACGGTGCGCTTCGGGAAACTATTTCTAATTTTAAGTGCATCGGAGCGGAACTCTTGTGTGTTGGTTTTTTTTTTGAATGGCATGCGATGCGTTTTATTGAAATTTCAATAAAAATTCTCCTCTGTTCGGATTGGATTCGAGAATTAGATTGATTCATCGGGGTTTTCTTATTTTTTTTTTGTGCTCAAATATTTTGAAAACGAGATTTATTTCATATTTTTCTGTGTTTTATGCTTTGTGTGGAACAACACTTTTTTTATCTTTGACTTTGAAAAAAAAAAAAAAGGAGGGGGGGTAGAAAACAGCCTTGAATGCTATAGTAGGGTATGATAAGGAGGTGTTTTTTTTTGTGAGCTCGTATATGCGTTAATTTATTGTGAAGTTGAACTTTGCACTAAACAATCTAATTCTGAAGCCCGCAACAAAGCTTACCACAGAGGCTGATAAAATAGTATGTGGCTTTAGCGAACCGGAGGGGGGAAGCGAAGTCGCAAGTGCCCTAATTAAAGGTAGGATTAATGACTACCTAAAAACTTAATTTAACGAAATGATCGTTGGGGGGTGAGTTATTGGGGGTAAATTTTTTTCAATTTCAATTCAATTTATTTGCAATAATCTTAAAACAGAAAGATACAGTATCTTCTAAAATTGTGCAAGCTTCAATAATGCATATAAATAACGTTCTTCTAGCAAAGGAGGATAAAGATCTTTTTGGTCGTTTCGACGGAAACTTTTTCGAGTGATTTCCGGTCCCATTCGCGTTGACGTGCTTTGGAGGAGGAGATTTAACTGCAACCTGTACACAGCGACATTGACCTGGACAGAAAAGTAGGTACGTATTAGTCGACTAAGATGGGTAGAACATGTAAAGAGAGAATCACCAACGCTCCGGCCTGAAAAGTCTTCGATTGTAACAACTCAGTAGAGAAAGACTTCGCCTTTGGTGGCGCGCACAAGTTAAAGGGGACCTCAACCAGCTTGGAGTACCCAACTGAAGGCGGTTAGCCAAAGATCGGGATAACTTAAGAGGCGTGTTGTTTGAAGCCCAGGTCCACCCCGGACTGTCGCGCCGTCTAAGTAAGGAAGTATTAGTTGACGTGAGGTGACTTTGTGACTTTGGATCAGCGCAGAGTTTCAAAAAGCCGAGTATAGAGTTAGCTCATGAGAGCTCTCTGCCACAAACCACATTCGTTTCGATTTTGGAACGAATTATTTTGGGGACGAATGAAAAGAACCTACAATTTTATCGGAATTAAGAAGCTTTCTCAGGACAGGTAAACTCTGGAATGTTTGTTAGACATTCGCGATAGGTGGCGCATTGACACAACATTAAGATACAATTTTTGTTTCTCCGGAGATCAAACCTAAGACCCTTTAATCAGTAGTCCAGCAAACTAACCCAAAGATAGAGAATAGAAAAATAGAGGGTCATGAAACTTGTACAAGCTAAGATTGGGATAATTTAGAAAGCAGACATTTTAGTGATTCTGGCACAGAAACTGTGCGCTTGTGTCTACTGGACTTCTCAATCAGGCAATCAACTGTTTTATGCGTTTTTTTTTTTGCCGGGTTAGGAAACACTTGCACTCAGACGCAACTGGTCCATTGAACGAACAGGAAACAAATCCAGTAATACCCATTTAACTGGAATTTCTTCGACTTTCGAAGGCCGAGAATGCACTTCAGCGATGAGGAGCTTACAGTATCAGCACTCACCACATCAGCGCTAAACATCTGCCACCTGATCCAAGCAAAGGCAGGACAATAACAAAAGAAATTATCCGAAGTATCGTCGCTCCACAAGCATCGCAGACAGTGGTATCACTTAAGCCTAGTACCCTAAGATGCTTAGCAATAGCGAAGTGTCCCGTAAGAACGCCAATAAGTGTTATGCAGTCATTTCTACTGAGAACAGCAGGAATGCCGCAGATTTCTTACTGACTTTCGGGAGCATGCGTTTAGTCCACCCACATTCGGTAGAGTCTTGCCAAAAACAATTGTATTCGTTTGAAGCCCTGGCAGAGGACGCAGGAAGACCGAGCACAGGTTCTGGTTCCGAGCAATTATCCTCTGAGCCTAGCTTGCAATCTCAGCGGATATCCAGCATCGGATATCGGATTTCCAGCAATCCCAGTGTGACCTGGACTCAGACAAGAGTCAAAGAGTTCTTCCATTCCCAAACTATTTTGGAACGATTAGCATTCTTGAGAAAGGCCTTAAGCGAAGCCTGACTGTCGCTACAGATGCAGATATTCCGACCCCGCCACCAATTCACAACAATATATTCGGCAGCTATTTGGATAGCATAGATCTCCGCTTGAAAAACAGAGGCATGCTTACCAACAAATAGTGAAGTCAAATGTTGTCGATTGCCACCAAGACATCACCACCGGACCCTTGACCAGTTTCGAAGCCATCCGTGAAAATTCGACTACATCCCAAACCAGGCTCAGACTCTGGCTGAAGCCAGTCCTGAACGCAAGAAAAGTTGACTTTAAATTTGCGAAGTTCCGGTGTCATTGCATCAGACGGCATATCCATGGGACTAGGGTAGTAGGATAAGTGTCGCGCAAGGTCAACAAAACTTCAGTGTGGATGATACCATAAACCACCCGCCTGAGACGGTAGATTGCTTTGATAGTAGAACCGATGATAAAGGTATCAAGGGGAGTTAAATCAAGCAGAGCATCTATATCAGAGCCCGGCGTACTCGGGAAAGCAGCCGTGCAGCCAAGACAGACCGTTCTTTGAAGTTTTGTGCAGAAGGCAGTCACATATTTTCGCGAAAGCCCTCTCAACCAAACAACAGACGCGTAGGCTAGAAACCGGAAGCCAGAAAACTGAGAGCGCCTTGGATGTCTTCGACTTGTCATGCTTTGCCCAAAGAAGTTTCTTATCCAGGATCACGCCCAGATATTTCGCTTCATCGGAGGTCTGGATTGTGATGTCTTTTAGCATTGTCTGAGTAAGTACGGTTAAAATCCTCCGTCTCGTGAAGAGAATAACCTCAGTTTTCAAAGGATTGACCGAAAGCCCATTCCAAATGAACCATCGACCATATCTAGAGCCATCTGTACAGTGTGTAGGTAAACATGATCCGATAGAAAGTATGGCAACATCAACTATCATCATCATCAACATCAACATCAATCAAGACAACGTTTGAACCATTTAGGGAATGTGCAGTATCCTGGCAACTAGTAGTCTAAAATGTCAGTCAAATAAATAATAAAATAAAATACAAATTGGGACTCGATCGGCAGAGACAGCAGATAGCAGGCGGTATAGGACACGATGTCATAGTATGCAACAGAGAGTCTACTACCATGCACCATAGCAGCCTTTATTTACCCCTGTCCTAACATGGCGTCCACAGTCCACATCTACCACCAAAGTTCTATTCATCAGCATTGCCCTGATCCACAATACCAATGGCTCAACTAGACAACCGTGTTGTCTAGCAGAGTTACGCATGTAGTCAAGTCGCATTGTCGGAAGCGCCCTCTATGTCGATGAAAATGCCAGTGGCGTAGGTATTCTTTCCCATCGAGCGTGCATTCGATTGTAGCAACTAGAAAATTGTATCTTTGTACTCAATATTGGTCTTAAAATGTTACTTTTGAATTACAAAGTTATTTCATAGAAAAAAATAAGCAATTGCTCTCTAAATTTTCTAGAAAACGAATTTATTACTTTTTCAATACGTACAACCTTTTCTGTTCAACTTCTCAGTCAATTCCACTGAATTCCTATAAAATTCTGGGGTTAAACGTTTCAGTTCTGTTCTGTTTCGTGTTTTTACGGATGGACTTTTCTGATGGCTATAACTGGCCCCCAAGCCTAAAACTGTTTGCGTCAAACATCTTATCATACCACAACTCCATTCAACTACTAAACCACAATTTCCCACTCAATTATCTTTTACTGAATGCCAATTTTAATGATTAGCGAAAATCGTGACACTTTTCAAACAGTAATTGTTCCACCAAAGTCAAGGCACCCAATGTACAACTACAACACCACCTGGCTTATTTCCGTTCCCTCTTCAATATTGATTCCTATAAATCTACGACTTTATTTTCGATTACATGAATGAAAGCACACCTTCTTTACTGTTGTTCTGCTTTATCCAGCAGATAACGAAAAACGATTACAAATCAAAAAGTCAATTCATGAGGTCAATAAACAACACAATCAAAACTGTGTTGTGTATGTATTGATATCGGATAAATTGCTAATTATGCCGAAATAAATGCCGCACAAAATAATCAGCTAGGTACTCGTACAATCTGACTTGTGTAATTCTCCGTCCTCCCTTCCTCACTGCTGTCACTTTGTTACAAGTGACAGTTCTGGAAATAAAATCGTTTGCAACATACAAACGTTCTCATCAATAAGTATATCCCTACAAGTTACAGTCACACTCACAAGTAACAACAGAAAACGAATAAAAAAAAAAGGCGAAAACACCGCAACAATACGGGTTTTCTTTAAAGCCATAACCGATACAGCAGTTAACGAAGTAAAGGTGACTATACCCAGTCATAATGGAGCTCTCAGCCAGGTTTAGCGCAGCCAAGGCAATGACATATAGCTGAGCATGATCCCAAGCACCACAATCATTGTGCGCCGAATTGAGGCAGAAAGTGGTAACAGAAAGTGGAATTTCATAGGTGAAAAGGTTGTCATTCGAAGGTTGACATTATGCAAATGTCACTTTGATTGGTAAGTGCGAGTGGGAGTCAAATGATGCTTGACACCTGTTACAATTAGATCGCTATAAAATTATTTAATACATTTTTTTTGTTTAAACGTTTGCAGCCAATCTCGTGGGCATCTAGTTGGCTATAGCAATTGCCTGACATGCCATAAATATTTCTCAATCGCGCACGAGACAGAGGCACACACATGTGGGTGACTCACGACAAAAGTACCGGCAGAAAATATTTATTATTTTTTTTTTTACAAAATAAATAACACAATGAGCAAAATGAAATATGTACTTGGCCAAGTTTCAAAATGTCCGCAACACGGACTGATAATTTTTTTTTTTTTTTTCATTTCCATAATCATGCATACTTGCTCGGCTCATGTAGTATCTACATTATTATGTATGACGAAAACGCCGAGTAATGCAAAGTTTCTTGGGAATTAAAAATAATAATAATTGTATACAATGAATATTGAATTGTTTCCAGTTATTAGTTGATGGAGAATGGGCTTGAGATACATACGATGATCGCTTTTGTTATAGGCGATAGAAATATCTATTTCGTAACAAGTGTGCGTGTGAGATAACGAGCACTTGAGTGTTTATGATTTATGTTTCATTTATAATTAGTGGCGGTTCTTTTGTTTATATTTTGGGTAATTGGCGAAACGGACTTTAGGTAAACAGCTGAAAAAGTGACAGTAGATGCAAATTATTTTCTAGCGAAATGTGTTATGGTGTCTGGTTTAATGTCTGTTCGGATTGAACTAGTTTTGATGATGGCTCGTTATGCAACACGTTATGTGTAGCTTCAAACGGTTGGCCGATGCGTACGATTTTGACCCAATTGGGGGGTACGCGTACGATGTCTTTCCAATAAAATGTTGCTGTTTGAGATAATGAAATATTATAGATCGCTTATAAGATACCTACTTGAAGTGGGATCTTCCATTTGCAAAGGAGAGAGATGAGCTGAATAGGGGCTGAGAAGTCAACTTTAAAATCTAACTTTAAGAAGTCACTGAAAATAGCAGAAAATAGATGCAATGGCGCAGATCAGACAAACTGTATTCACACGTGGACCATTTGTAAATGGAGGGTTTTAGATGAGGCATCCCTATCGGATGGTGGGCGCAGTAGCGCAGTAGCGCAGTGTGCTGGACTACTGTGCGAAGGATCCTAGGTTCGATCCCCGGAAAAACACAAATTAAAAAACATTAAGATGTTTTTTCTACTGCGCATCCCTGTCAAACATGTAATGCATGTTGGGCGTTATTTCCAAATCGATTTGGGTGCTATTTCCTTGGGTTATTGCCTAACGCCTTCTTCAACATCGTTCTGGAAAGAATAGTGCAAAACTCAAACGCTAACACTATCTTTCAAAAGTCCGTCCACCTACTCGCCTACGCCGACGACATCTACATAATCGGCAGAACACAGCGTAATGTCACTGGCGCGTTCGAGAGTATTGAGACGGAAGCGGCGAAGATGGGTTTGGCGGCAAAAAGAAAGGGCAACCAGCACCGACGTCTCGGAAAGAATGTGATTAAGGACTTTGTCTACCTAGGCTCCGCTATGAAATCAGCCAATGACACCAGCGCTGAGATTAAACGAAGAATAACTCTTGCCAATCGGTGTTTCTTTGGGTTAAGAAAGCAACTGAGTAGCGGGCTCCTGCCCAAAAGATTTTCAAATCCACACTCGAGGGATGGCGCGGTATAAGACGACCGCTACTCAGGTGACTCAACCTTAACCAACTTAGCGTGCGAAACTGGAGACATCTGGCCAAAGATCGTGAAAACACTTGTTGGTTGAGGCCCAGGTCCACCCCGGACTGTAGCGCCACCTTAAGTAAGTAAGTAAGGTTTTGATGGTCCCCTTCGAGAGGAACTTTAACCTAAAACAAATGGAACAAATGGAAAAAAGCTGAACGAGCGGAATTCCTTAGCGTTACGGGAGCTATGAGAGTGTCCCCGAAAAACTTGAACATAGACTTCTTCTCCAGACTTATTGCAACGTTTTTTATGCCGAAGTAACTACCATTAGGCTTTAGACAAGCCGCTGAATGGTTGGTGATAAATACGGTAATGAAAAACTTTTTTTTTAACAAGAATGCCAAACAATTTGATGTCACCCTTTGCTCGGTTTCAGGACGTTGCGAATCTGACGCATTGGCCTTAAACAGATAGTGATTAGATAACGTTAGTAATATATGCAATCCGTTCGAAGTAAAATAGTCTTAGCACTTCACAGATTTTTTTAGGATACCCAAATGCGCACCTGGGCTAGTATTTCGCAGTAAACTTTACAACCATGCTTGCAAAACCCCGATCTTACTAGCTTACTTAACGGACTTTCAACCCGTAGAAAGTATCAGGTTGAGACACTTCAGCCTTACATTATCTGGGATCCCGGGCGTTGCTTGCATACTGATCAAGTGATCTGACATCCGCGATGGCTGGGTCATTGAAAATAGGTTCGGTCGTCCTTGGATATGGGTCTGATCGCCTTTCCTATCATTGTGTTGAAATCACAAAATGCAATATTTATTCGACAACTTGCATTACAATTACATTTTGAGCTTAAATACATCTGTTATCAAAAAGTGTGTATCCCAAAAAAAAGTGTCGTAATATTTCCTTCCCCTAGCCCAGTGATAATATTTTAATCCTGCGAACCTTAAAAAGCAGTCTTTTGACAATCTATGATTTATTTTATAATCAGCCTTCATTTCGCTGTTATTCTCCCTCTTCCGTCATCATCCCTCAAATTTACGTCTCGCGAATTACAGTCATTGACTTCTTAAAAGAACATTTACCAACACATCCCTTATACATAAACCCTTTACAAGCACCCATGTCGAGCCTTAATCCTTCGCTACACGGTTGTCAATGGTATTGCTGGTTTTGACAAAAAGTAAATTTCTTTGCCACAACATAAACAGTCTATCCCTCTCTTCATATATCCATCCTACCAAACAGGAATTTAATAATCCGATCGGATTTTATGCTCCCTATTCCTATCCTTCAGCACACAGGCTTCATCATTATCATATCGAATGTGGAAACATGTCGAAAGTGCGTTGTTTAAAAAAGGATAATACGAACAACAACGAAACAAATAGTCCTCATCATCCCTCGATTTTGGTTCTTTTTTTTTCTGTGCGAGTTGATGGATTTAAATTCCAAGAACACACATCCTTCCCTTCGATGGGAAATCCGGTTGGAGGCTGGCAAAAAAAAATAAAAAAAAATTGCCACACGCCGACTGGTAAAGGTCGATAACAAAGCGACAGTAGGTATTATCGTGTCTCACTCTGACTCACACGCGTGTGAGGTCAGTGACTTTTAAAGAGCAGAGTGGCATGTCCTTCCGGTTTGAACAAAGGGACTACAAAAAATAAACCCGTCTTGATTTTAGGGATCTTTCTTCCAAATGAAGAAAATGGATAAATTTGGCCCAAATGTTAACAAATTTTGTGCCAAATTTTATAGCCATTGACAATTCCATCAAGTGAAAAAATCAATTACCGGATTACTTTTTTTCGCAAGGACATTTGAAAACCACTTATGTGGCAGTAATCAATGCAAAGCGATTTCTATTGATTTTTTTTTCGCCCAAGCGTGGGGAGGTTGCGACTTGCGAACAGAACAGCACACCACCCTTCATAACTCAATTTCCTTTCTCGTGTGATTTTCTTCGTTTTTGTTTTCCTGTTGGCTTCCTTTCATTTCATAACCCAGCACGGCATGTGCTGCAAGGAAACTCGAAATAGAGTAATAATACGGTATGTTGGAGAGATGGAAGCGACGATATGCTTATTGATTATTATATTTTTTTTTTACCAACCCCTCTCAGTATTGGTGGTGCATATTTTCAACAACGACCCATATTCAACCTTCAACCCTAAAAATAGGGAAGTGTGTACAGCGAGTGCACATATCTTGTTCCACGACCACGAGTTATATCATTTGTGCTACTTAAGCGCGCTTTCGCTTTCATCACTTTCCGATGTATTGTATTCCACTTGGGGGTTGCTGCAAGCCTTTAGACCTGTTCTCTAGTGGAAATTATGATTTTTCCTCATCGGGGAGGATCAATGATTTTCAATAATGTACAAATCTGTAATTGAGTTCACAGGGATGCGGATATGGATTTCCCACACATTGCACTATAGCTGAGGGGTGGACCGGGACGGGACCCCTTCGTGTGCATTTTTATGACGCGAAGATGAGGTATTATTTTTGTTTCATTAGCCCAAGGTTTGGTGAAGGGAGTCATTTTATTTTTGTTTCAAATAATGTGAGTGACTGATTTATGGAATTTATCAATGTATGTTCGGTTAGGGTGAGTTAATAGAGATCAAGAGATGAAATTTGAAAGGATTTGGAGTTTAAGTAGTTGCACTTGGCTTGCGGAGCACGCGTCGAGGAAATAGTTCAAGATTAGAGGAAGCCTAATTTTTAATGGACGGGGATTATGTTTGGCATTAGGCAGATCTGTTTTATAAAAAAAAATCGAAAGGACCTGCAATTTTATACAGCATACTTAGCGATGAATTAAAAACTCTCTCAGGAGCGTCATTCTACGCTTGGAATAATCCTTGAGGCGTAATTTGTGTTTGACGTTGACGACTCGGACAAAACGTCAACATAGACAGATATAACTTTGAAGCGGTTAGGGTAAGGTTTGTCTTCCCAGGGTCCTCTATGAACTCAGACAATGACACCAGCGCTGAATCGCTGAGATTAAACGAGGAATAACTCTTGCCAATCGCTGTCTCTTTGGGCTAAAAAAACAATTGAGTAGCAAAGCCCTCTATCCAACAACTAAAATGACCCTTTATATGACCCTAGTCGTCCCAGGCATCCTCTATGACGCAGAGGCATGAACTCTATCAAAAGCGGATGAGGTTACCCTTGGTTGTTTCGAGAGGAAAATTCTCCGAGTAATTGTCGGTCCTGTCTGCATAGACGGTGAATGTAGGAGGAGATACAGCGAAGGACTGTACAGAGACATCGACCTAGCCAGAAGAGTGAAGGTCCAAGGCCTGAGGTGGCTGGGTCATGTATAGCGAATGGAACCGAATGCTCCACACTCGAGGGGCGGCGCAGTAGAGGAAGACCGCGACTCAGGTGCATCACGCTAGTCGAAGGAGACCTACACCAACTAAGGGTGCAAAACTGGAGGCAATTGGCTAAAGGTCGTGCTGGATGGAGATTGGAGGTGCTTGTTGCGTGAGGCCCAGGTGCAGCACGGATTGTACGACTGATACAATTTTTGTTTTTTCTCGTGGAGCAGCCCCCATGATTTTCATATAGCATCCTCCTCGCAATGGCCTTCATTGTTGATGTGCTTCATTCTGCGAAATTAGAAGCTAGGTCTTAAAAGTTTTTAAATTCGAGATAGGATATCGAAAAGATGTCGTAGAACGCTTGTAACGAGCAAAAACAACAAATAATATGGGTAGAGTTACCATACGCCCCCTTTAGGAGGGGCAGTCCCCCTTTTTCATACCAAAATGTTGTTTGTCCCCCTAAAAAACCACAGTCCCCCTCATTAAGTCAAAATTCAATAAAAGAAATCATTCAATTGAAAACTTGAAAAAGGTGTTCTCCTGTAAGTGTTTGTTATGTACTGTTATCTGTCTCTCCGTCAGTTTATATTTTCAAACCAAAACCAATAAAAAAAAGAAAATGTTCTTATAACCAGTGTTGGGAAAAAAGTTTAGAGTGGTTAAAAAAAAGCAAAGAAGGTCCTGAATATTAATATAAAAATGTTGCCCCCTTTTTGAATACTTGGCCCCCCCCCTAGAAAATTCACCTTGTCCCCCTTTTCGTATTTTTTAATGTGGTAACCCTAAATATGGGTGCGACAACAGACCCTTGTGGGACCCCATTCTACGTCTCCCGTGTTGCTCCCATGACTCCTATGTTTACCTTGATCCCTTGACTCCATAACTTGAGCTATTCTGCCCTAGCGAGCTATCCGTCCGAACGGAAAATTCTCCAATTTCAAACGAATCGGAGGATTTTTGCTTCAAGGTATTCTTCTTTTCGGAACTTCGACCGATAATAGCTGTCCCAAGGGCACCCACTTACAAAGTTGACTAGTCCGTATAGGCTAACATAAAATTTCATAAGAAATCATTACACTTAACACCAATTTAAAGGCCATTCGTCAACTGCAACAAATTTCAAATGTCAAATCTGTCAATTTGCAAACATTCCACTTTGTCAGGCGAATCATTTTGGACACTTTAATAGCGCTGGGGATTATTGCAAATTACTTAGCGAATTCCAAATTACAGCCAATCATCATAAACTGGAAACTTGCATACGACGACAAAACGCACACGACGACAAGACCGCAACTAAATGAAAACCAAAATGAAATCCAAAAGGAAATCTACAAATGAAAAGAAAATCATGTGAAAATTGATCGCGTACAATGAAGATCATTGATTTTAACAACAAAGATACAAATGATTGTGCAGATTGCATTTTTATATTCCCAAGCATTTGGTGAAAGTTGTCGCTGAGAAAATGTAATAGATGCACAAACACACACAGAAGCAGGGAGATACAGAGAGAGAGAGATATGTGACCACTAAAGGACACGACAACATCTGATTAGTATATGGGCGAACAGGTGTACGCTATTTTTGGTCCACAACAACGATAAAGAAGAAGAAGAAGAAGATTAACAACACAACAGGTTGGCTCAAGTATGAAATTGTATCTGCCAACTGAGTTTGTGTATCTTTTTCTGCTCTATAGCTGATTCTACATCACTTTGACATCCTACCATCTCGCTGAAGGTATATACCTAAGAGTAGGCCTGCACTCACGGTTAAACGACTTCAAGTGGCAGAGCTGTAGGGAGCCTCATTGTGGAGCGTTTGTTCGTCGTTGAGAATAAAGTACGTGACTCGGGGGGGCCGTCAGATGATATCGGAAGGGAAATGGCTAAATGATTCCATCTCCTCGTTGCCATCATCGTCGTCTCCACAATAACTTTAGTGGATTATTTCTTTTTATTTCACATTGTTATTGCGTTTTGATGCCAAAGAGCGGTGTACGGTTACAAAATGTATCCATCAACGTGTACACTCTACATTCATCTAGTTATAGAGCGTTGTTCACCTTTCTGGCATCCCACTTCTTTTATAGAGCTCCTACAACGAGTGTAGTGTTTGAAAGGCATGTGTAGAGCATAATATCTAGAACAGTGACGGCGGCGGCGGCGTCGGCGGTATAGTTGGCGTCGTAGTTTTCGTCGTTGCACCATAATAGTGTGCGCGCTGGCCGAATGTTTATGTTTGAGGGCTGTATAAAAAAAAATCACGAAGGCGACCGACCGACGTGCACATTAAGCGGAACCGTTTTATAAATGGCCAAACAACAGACGTTTGGAGGTAGTTTAGTTTGATTTTGGATAAGAAGCCAACAGAGCCAGTTAGATTTTGCGGACTTTGTTGCCTCGTAAATTTCAGTAACTAATTGACTGCAAGAAGGAAAGGAAATCATTCTGAATGTGTAGGAAGAATTGCTAAAAAAAAGTAGTGGCCCAAGTATGCAGTCTTGTTGTAGCCTATGCGAACAGATGCATTGGGCATTCACGAGCAAATTGGTTCGCTAAGAAAATGTGATCAATATTTATATATGTACGTATATCTAGGTGTGGGGAGGGACATTGAAAAAAATATACATCTGACACAACAGGTCCACTACTTCCACGCAACAATTCATTTGAGAGTTTTCGGGACGAATCAAAGGGATGTTGAATTTTATTCCGAGTTCGAACTGCTGAATTAGAGAAGCTTTATCAGGAAAGACTATCGGATGTTTGTCAGGGAGGTTGCGCAGTGGAATTTGTATTTTTCAGAGGGTTGAAGCCGAAACTAACCCACTTTGATGGACGACTATATAGAAAACCCGTATTATAATCTTGAAATATAATCTTGAAATTCAGAGCTACAATAGAAAGCCTAGTGACCGCATAGTTATACAATTCGGCCATAAAAATGCAGATAAAATCTCCGGACAGAATGATGGAACAGGAAGATGAAACATATCCCGGATATCGACGAATGATGTGAGAGATAAAGGGCCACACAAGCTGGGATTCAAACGTTATGACAGAAGGTCGGAGTTCTAAAATATATCTCGTTTTGCCTGCTCGTACATTTTCTGCGGACGTTTTATTATTTGAAATTTTATTTATGATTTTTTTTTTTTTTTTTTTTTAGTGTTTATTATTTGAAATTTTGCGGAATCGGATCGCAGCGCCACCTACCGGGTCCAATTGTGAATCTAAACCATCCTTAGACCCATTCAAACACACACACAAAATTTAATTAAAATCGGTCCAGCCGTTTAGTAGGAATTCGGTTATAAACACGTACAGAAGAATTATATATATAAAGATGGGCTTCATACACATTTTCCAGCTACATATTTTTGTATAGTGATTAACTAAGGACTCGTACTGGACATTCGAGTAAGCACCCGACTCAATAAATTCTGGAATATCTACCGGCAAGTTAAATATGTATCTCTTCCTAAATACAGGGTCATTCATTTCGTGGTTTCAAGTTGGTAGCGCTGGCATTTAACACCTGTCAAACTCAGCTGTCATTTGAAGTGTCATAATATTAGTTGAATGTTTGCCATTTCGATAATGGGTCGCTTAACAATCGAACAACGCGTTAAAATTATTAAAACTTACTACAAAAGTGGTGATTCAAACGTAGCCACTTTTCGCGCCATTGACGAGAATGACATTTCCATCTGTCAAAAGTGGTTCTCTTTAAAAGGTCTCCTAAAGCAGAAAGTGGTTTAAATCAAATAAATACAAAAAAATCGTGAAATTTGGTTTAAGTGAGGTCTAAAAAGACATCCTACAATAAATAAATAAAAAATTTGAGTAAGTCCTAGTAATAAGGCGAATATCCCATAAGTTTAAGTCCTGTCAAAACCTAACCCCAACCAATAAATAAAAGAGGCCTGCAAGACACCTCACCAGTCTAACATAGCAACGAAAAGCGACGTCCTAGCGAAAGAGTTAATAATTTGGAAATGGAATCGATCAGTATTGTCAAGGGGATCATGACATAATCTCGAATGAAAAAAATCTCGAAGGCTAAAAATCTCGAAAAGTTTTTTTTTTAATCTCGAATGTACAAAAATCTCAAAAGACTATATCTCGAAAAAATCTCGAAAATAATAAGTAAATTCGAGATTATGCTTTCTAGATTTTTTTTTCGAGATTTTTTAAATTCGAGATTTTTGTTCGAGATTTTTACATTCGAGATTTTTGCTTTCGAGATTTTTTTTTTCGAGATATCGGGGTAGACCCATTGTCAAGCTAAAAGAAATTTTGGAGGAAAAAAACCGAGAATTGGTCAAAGAACTGCCGTCCAAGACAGACTTTCATTTGCTAATCGGTAAAATTGTGAAGAGAGTGGAAGCATTTGTAATGTCGTAACGCTCAGTCGAAAATATTGCTGCTTCAAGTGCAAGTTTTTTGCCGGCTATTGAAGATCATGACTTGGACGATATGTGGTTGGGTTCCAGCATCACGGGGCAACAAACTACACAAGACGACCATTATTATGGATTATGGCTATATTGCGTGAGAAGTTTCCTGGTCGCATAATTTCACGTTTTGGCGACATCAATTGGTCACCAAGATTATGCGATTTGACACCGTTCGATTTTTTCAAGTTATGGCCGAGATACCGCCTGAAATGTGCGAAAAAGTGGTTAAAAATTATCTCAAAAGAATCGCATGCTGCGAATCTTCCCGAGGCGGCCATTTGTATGATATTGTTTTTCACACTTAATGGCAAAGTCCAAACTTTATAATGAAATAACATTTTCATCAAAAATGTATCGCTGTGTGTGTTTTTCATAAACTCTTACCTATACAAGGGATGGTTCAAGATTCTCAAAACCTAATTCCACAGAACGAAGATATACAATTTGTACACCTACAAGAAGACCTAAACCTTCCGGCAGAGCTATACAAACGGACGAGTTGATAAAAAAAACCAGCCCAACTTTAATTTGATAGTTTCAGAGGCTATGATTAATCTACAGACAGTCGCAAGCTAAAGCCTTACAAAAAGGGGGGAAAAAAGACTTCATATTGTCAAGTCCCGCCAAAGTGTATCCAACTGCCCTCTACTGTTGTTACGATAAGCCATCCTTTTATATCCTCAAATGGTAACAAATAAATCTCTTGTAAGACCTATTAAGTTCAAAGACCTCTGTCGCCGTCAAAAATCCAAATAAAGAATCGACCTCCAACCCACCCAAATATCCACACGCAAATGAGAACAAATAAACAAACTCGCTAACGAATATTTGTTTTGTTTGTCTATAAGCTGACCCAATTCGCACTTTGATACAAATTAATCGTAAATTTGTTTATCTATCTTATGATACAAGAGGAGAACCCGCAGCAAGATACTTTTTTTTTCAACCGCTCTGCATCCATCCATCGGAGGAGTCCAAAAACGATGCAATTTGTATCCAATAACCCACTCGCGTCTCCCCACAAACTACAAATGTTTACTTATTCCGACTGTCGAAAATGGAAATCAGAAATCACCGACCGACCGACAGAGTGAAATGGGAGGTCTTCTCTATCTAAAGCCATATATATAATTGATAGGCACTGTGTTTATTTTCTTTCTTTTCATTAATTTTTTTTTCTTTTACAATAGGCCTAGGATGGGGGCCGTCTATATATAGATGCCGCCATACGGAAACTTAAAACTTATTCAGATTCACTCGAGGTAAAAGATGTCAAAAGGAAATTTTTCCCTCAAGACAAGTTGGAAGTTGGAACACACTCAACGAAGAGCTTTGTGCATATGCCTACGTTTTTTTGCGCGCGCTCTATAAGAACGTCTCACACTGACCTTTGCGCAATTCAGTTGAGTAGGACGACAACGAGACGGATGTGTGATGTTGGGTGTAGCGCACCTTGATCTCGTTTCTATTTCGAATCTGTGGGATTATGTTGTCACCAATAGACGACTTCTGCTGGGCTGGGGGCTAAGTGGTATTGCTTCTTTAATTTAAATTTTACTGCCACTGACCGACCGTCGCGTCGTCGTCGCCGCAGAGGAAGATTTGTAAATATTTTTATTATGATCATTTCGACATTTTATTAGGATTTATGGTGATTGAGGGAGTACAAGTGGATTGCATTAGGGTGGATTATAAATATCTTTTCTTGAACGATTTTGATGGTTGGCCTGGAAACATTTGGAGAAGCTCTCAAAGTGACAGGAAAAGTATTTGTAGGCTTATCAATAGAGATATACAGACACAGAGTCGGAGAAAATTGACAGCCAGATGTGCCATAAGTATGATGGGATCGATCATTCTTATTGGAAGCTTGGAATTGGAAATTTTTTACAATTTTTAAGAGTTCCTAAATTGTTAAAAATGAGACCAATATAATCGAAATATGTTTGCTCTGTCTTGGTCAACGATTTGGATTGATTTGTAAATTCGTTTCGATACAATTTTTGAAATTCTACAACTTTTGATTAATTTGATAGACTAAAAAGTAATTGTCTTTTGTCAATTTTGGACATTTTCTGAATTCTTTGTAACATGTTTGATAACTGCCAGCACTGTGACAAATTTTATGTTCTAATATCAAAAAACAGAGAATTATCTGTAACAGATAAGGATTTAACAATTTTGTACATTTTTAGTACCAAATTCTGACCAATTTTTTCAGGTAACAAAAATGTTCCAAGAATAAAAAAAAATTTACGAGCTTCCCAAATAATGTCGGAATTTTAAAATATTTTCGAGTTTTGTCTAAATATTTGAACATTTTTGAATTTTTGGAAAATATTTACGAGATGGACGATATTTTTTTTTATTCAATGTTATGTGACAGAATAAGATATACTTATGACTACTCTGTCCCAACTAAAAAAATGTCAAGTTCAGTACAATCGCTTGACAATTTTGTACCTACCTAAAACAAAATAAGACATTTACACAAAATTGCAAAAAAAAAAAAAGAGCGCCATCCAGTCCTTTACCAATTTTGAATGTTTTCCGAACTATTTGTAAGATATCTGACAACGACTAACATCTAACTATATGTAATTTGAATTTAGTCAATTTCGTTAACAATTTTGTACATGTTCAGGGCCAAAATCTGATGAATTTGTGACCAACACAAATTTACAAAGAATTTTGGTCGTTGTGAGAACTTTTTTAAACAGGTGACTAATTTCAAGTGTAAATTTTCAGTGCTAAATTCTAATGAATTTTGTGGGAAAAACAAATTATTTAAACATTTTAACCTTTGGTAAAGTGTTTACGATTTGTCTAAGTCTGACCAATTCGATTGGCCAATATCAGATATATTTAGGGGTACCTAGGATACATATGCTGTCCTAGATTAAAGTGTAATTAACGAAGTTTAGTCGCTTCAAAATTGTGTACATTAGCTCTTTCAAAATCTGAACAATTTTGTGGAATACAGTGTTTTTTTTTTTTTCAAATATTTCCGACATTTTGGGCTACTATTTACGAGGTATTGTATTAGTGTATTTTCAATTCTGATATATTTTTGCTTAATTATTGTCTATGTGGTCAACGATTTAAAATTTTGTAATTTTGTCATAATTTTTGACATTTTCCTAACTTTTACGGACATTTAGAAATTTTGTTTGGTACCCAAAAAAATGCTCGGAAGTATTTTCGATGCAATTTTCTTTAATTTAGAGTTACTTTTCTTGCTATCTACATTTTTTGAACCTCATGCAAATTCTGATCAAAAAACTTCATGTGCTCATGGAGCAAATTTGACCGCATTTGGAAAATTTTTTCAGGAATATATTTAAATTCAAATATTGAGCAATACTCGAAAAGGTATTGAAATTATTGTTAAGAGAGGAAACAATTTTAGTAGACACTTGACTAATTTGACACACTTAAGACAAATCTGATCAAGACGTCAAACTACAGTAGACGCTCGATATAGTGAACTAATAAAAACCAGGCCTGTTCACTACATCGAAATTGTTCACTATTTCGAGCGGGAGTTTTTAAATGTTCAAATAAGCTAATTTGATACAAATAAACACATACCAACGTTTTGATTACAAAACACTAGAATATCGAACAAAATTTTATTAATCTTTAAAAAACACTGAGATGAAGATATTTTTTTGAGGAACACAGAAATAAATATAATTTTTTTTCCCATAGTTAAATTTTCAAAAAATAATGTGTCACCTTCATTAAGTGTCTTCCTCGCCATCGTCGAAGACTAACCGCCACCTGTAGGAGCTGACTACATCAGTCAACTTCATTTCGACACTCTAAACATCTCGTCAGAGATAGACTGTTAAACTGTTTCCGTTACCATTCGCCTTTGCTTTCCCTGAAGGAGAAACTCTAACCATTTTTTTTTGGTACCAAGCAGTATGGTGGTTTGCTTCAATCAAGCTCTTCTGGTCAACACCAGTCTTTGTCTCGTGGACGGGATTTCAAAGTAAATAAACGGGGAGCAGAGTGCTACGGATACCCTCCATCCTTTTCTTCCAGTAGACAATCTATCCACTGACTTTTGGTCAAGCAGAAGAACAGATTGATTCAACTACCCATTTCTGCCATGTATCAGTCTCTCTCTGCTCAGTGGTGGACTGTCAGCGGCAATAGACAGAGGGTAGACTGTCTACCGGTTACCCTCCGTCTATACCCGAAGACAAACCGCTACCAGGAGATGCTAAATTCAAACATGTTTAACCAACTGAGTTGACTGTTTCGGCCATCACGGTAAGATCTACGGAGATACCTTTCATTAAAATAAATTCGTAGGAAGCAATAGAGTTCCCACCTGTAATGTCCGGCCCATAATTTTTCTGGCCACTTCCTGTGTCCTGTTTTTGGGACAGTCTAGGTGGCTAACCTAACCTTCATAACTAAAATATCAAAAAAAACACACAAATGAACGGTAAATTGTTTTAAAAAATTGTTGACATGCAAGCGCATTGCTAAACTGGAACATTTTTCTTTGACTTTTGCGAAAAAAAATCTGAGTTCACTATATCGAGATTTTCATAGTTCACTATTTAGAGTAGTCTGCGTAAAATGTTGGTGGTTCACTATATTGGATAGTTCACTATACAGAGGGTTCACTATACCGAGCGTCTACTGTATTACAAAATTGTTAAAATTTTGTCTAAGTGATTTAAAAATTGTACTTAAATTCAGCTTGTACATGAAATTCAAAACAATTGACCATTAATACCAAAAACATGTTCAAAAACAGTTTTGCTGAAATTTACTCAAATTTGGCAGCCGCTTTTCTGGAATTTTCTAGAATGGTATAAAAAATTCTGATCGGAACCTACAACTCATGAACAAATTTTTCAAATTCTGAAATTCTGATGAAAATCAAAACCATTCACCATTGATACCAAAAACATGTTCAAAAATTATTTTGCTGAAAGTTACTAAAATGTTATAGCTGATTCGTATAAAAAATCTGATCAAAACCTACAAGTCATGAAAAAATGTACCACATTCTAAATTAGACTTAGATTTGACAGTTTTGTAAACGTTTTCTACATACACAAATTAAGAAGTAAAGTTTGGCAAAACCGTCACAGTTGATAGTTCCATATTCACAATATAATGAAAGTAGTAGAATTGGATAACATTATTCAAATGAGGCAGAAATTGTGTGACACCAGCGGTAGAATCTTGACAGAATTTGCTTTTGTTTCCGCGAACGTATGGTCATTCATGTAAGCCGCGCGGCGTTGGCGATTCTACCTCGAGGAAGTCCATCACGTATGACGATGACAAGATGTTGTTTTCGAAATTTTGGCTATTATTTTGCGATTTTTGACTAATTTTGTATATATCATTTTGACACCAATCGTCAGAAAAGTTACGTGAGTATAGACACCACTAATTTAAAAATGTGTATGTGGTTCCGTTCACACCTCGCTAATTTAATCCTCAAAGGTTTGTGGTGCTGAAATGTTACTCCGCGACCTCACTTTTATATGTCAAAAATGAAGCCGCGCAGTCCCAAGTTCGAAAATTAACTCCTTTTTAAATGCAGATATCACTAGCCACTAGAGGTGTTACCTAAAATGATTTTGATGCAGACAGGATGATTTGGAAGATTTGTTTAGGAAGACATTTAAATTCTGACCCAAAACATTCGTTTTTTTAATACATTTCGAAAAATTTGTCGCCATTGTCAGTCATTTGAGGACGTAAAGTGGAGGGAAAGCCAAGACATAATAAACAATACCCAAAATATGAAAGACGCAATTAATCATCTCTGCTGATAAACTTTTGTCGCAGTCAAGTTTGAATCATTGACACAAATAAGTTTTGTATGTTTCAATATCACAACTTCTGTATCACAACTTTTGCATGTAAAGCGGAAACGCAAATAAAAACGTATAATGATAATAATGATAAAAAAAAGTTCTTTCTGCTTAACCAAAAGAAAAAAATCATCTTCAATCATTTGGTATCTTTAAGTGGCCACTTCAAGGACAATCAAGTGTGGGCATTAACTCGCTCATAATCTGAATACAAAACGTATTTTTAATCCCAAACGGGCTCTCCTAAAACCGGACTGCTGAACTGCCCGCACGATCATCTATCCTTCCCACGTGATTAAGTTTTCTTTCGATTTTTCCTATCCCTAGTTCATTTTCAAATCGTACAACCACCACATCGATGTGGAGGCGCTTTGAACCCGTTTTATGTTATCCAACATACACTCACGTCGTTTTTTTTTTTAATTGAGATACATTTTCCTTGCACACGATCGCTTACACTATTACTCAATAAACAAACACCTACTCCAGTTTGATAGCCGAACAAAATTAATTCGTTTTATCAATCGGGACTTGTTTGTATCAGTATCCGTATAAATAGATTGGCATTTTTATTTAGATTGAACCACAAAAATCTGTGTAAACTCTCTGATAATGAACTGTGTTTACGTACGTGTACGTGTGTGGTATGAATCGTTATGCCTATTCGTTTCAAATCGAAATCATCCGTGAAAACGATAAAAAAAAAAGTTGGAATGCCTCGTATCTATTAGTTTGGGTATATCGATGGCGACAGGCCAAAGTCGGGCTATAAATCGATAAGAAGAAATCGAATTGGTGTCGTCGTAGTTCTTATCTATACGGACTATCCCTCGGCCCTTCTAGTTACGAGAAGTAACCTAAAACGAGGTGAATGATACTTGCGATCAGAGATAGGTGTTGTTTTTTTTAAAGTGTGGTTCCATATACCAGTACCAAAGCGGGTTCTTTGATTGAATTTTCTCGATGAGATACAAATGCGAGTCTCTGGAATAAAAACTGTGGTTAACTCGTGTCATCTGTCAATGGGGAATAAGTGACGGATTTTCTTTGTTTTCTATGTAAAATGGACAAAGTTTCAATTTTTGATTAGCCAGATAGTTTTTCTCAATTCATTCCATTTTCTTCAATCTATTCGAAGTTTTCAAGTTGTTTTTATCAGTGAAAGTTGTCAAGAACAGTAGTCTTTCTGAACGAACTAGATAAACATAATGACCAAAATAGGTTTAGGGTATTGACATCAGAATTCCCATATCGAAAGTGTTCTCTGAACGATTTCCAGTTTCATCTACACTTTCGAACCACTTAATGTTTGTTTTAATTCGATTTATTACCATAAATGCTGGCCTATTCAATATTTCCCTCTCCTATATCCATAATTGTATGCACCAGCCATTGGTATAGGTATAATAGGTATACAAGGCATTTGCCCACAAGAAATCGGAATATTTATGCAATCCAAAACGTATGTGGGCATATCAGTGTGGTTACACAGTTGGGTTGAGTTTTGTGTTCGTTTAGTATGTTGTTGGCGCACAACTTCTCTAACTAAATGCAAATAGATACAAAAAATATCTAGAAAAATAAAAAATGAATCCATAGAATATGGCAGGTAGGCAGGCACCTATATATAGACATAGAATTGTATGCGGGGACATGTCAAGCTGTCGAAGCGGCGCTGCTGCTCTGACATTTGAGAGTAAAATTTGCATTAAACATAACGTCGTCGTCGTTGTTGTCGTTTTCGACGACTACTAGGTATAGATAGTTTTGCTTGTGCTTGTGCATGTTATCGTGCACTATGTCTCAAATGTCACTTTCATTCAAAACAATAGGTCGTGTCGTTCAATGTTATTGACGGGGTTAAGAAGGATGGTTTTGTTTTTCGATTTTTCGCCGGCCTTTTGTGTGTTCTTTGCGGAAATCAAGGTTAGGTGGATGTTGTTTTTATCTGACACAGATGGGGAAAGCTTGTTACCCAAGGTGGAAAATATTGGATTTGTTCGACTTCACCCCTACGAAGTTGTTGCGCCCACACCAATTAGATTAGTCGAATTTCAACACCATTTCGACCTCAATTCGTTGCCCTGTCAACTGTAAGGAACTCTTATCACAAGTCGCACGCACTTTTCGTTCAATCTTTTAGTCATTTTAAAACACGTGCCACGTGCCTTGTATCCGATTGATTTTATTGCCAATGATGGAAAGTTGACTTCCTTTTGCAAAATACCATTAAAACTGGTGCAAGACACCCTGCACCCTCCCTGGCTCTGCTGTTGGGTATCACTGCGCCAGCTAGTACACGGTGGTTTTGTGGTTCCGCGCTAATAAAGCACAAGCACACTAACCATGCGATAACTTAAACCTCAAAATTAGTCAATAAAATGTAATAGGGTGTAACACATTTTCCATCCGAAACGAATGTACTGTTGAGACGCCTTCAAGAGAGAAATTAAGACATTTTTAAGGAATGAAGGGATGCGGTTGTGGGAAGGGGAATATTTTAGGATGTCAAGCGGATGTTGTTCTAAAATTTGTAGGTACATACTTACAAGTGTGGTTTGGATGTTTAGAATGTTGTATTATGGACTAAATGAATCGACAAATGGAGGTAGTGGTCAATTGTGCTATTAGAGGCCTCTGAAGGGTGGGAATTCCAGTATATGACTAGTAAACTATGTCCAAAGATGACAGTTTGGAGGCCAATACAACAATGAACAGCACCTAAGGCGTAGTCCTGAGTTTTAACCTATCTATTCGTGGAACTGCCAATTAGGATAAGATACACACGAGGTTAAAGTATAGCCATCGCATTCGACGAGGAACTTTGTTTGAAGAGAAAAGAACAAAGTGGAAGCTTGCTTAGCTAAGGTATATCCTCAGTAATAAAGGCTCCAATGAGGCAGATATTTTGTGGTTGCAGGAGAAAATTGGTCCGCTATACGGGCTCGGCAAAGAAGCTAGATTCTTTCATGCGTTGGGAGTTTCTTAAACGATTTTCGACGAAATGAAAGACTCCTGTAACGAACTTTAGAACGGAAATAAGGTATAACTCTCTCTGAAAATTTAACACAGCAATGTTTGTATCCTAAATCGAGTATCAGACGATATAACGCAATCACTCGTCATAAAATAGATAGTGGGCTAGCGCATCTAGCTATGTTTAGATAGCGCGGGAACATTAATAATCTAGTGGGCGGTGGGTTTATACACCGACTCCGACGAAATATAGAAACATTTCTGACATCAAGAACACAAATCAGTCAGAAAGAAAACGAAGGTTTCGAACAGAGAAATGGGGTTCACTTAGCAACCAGAAAATATTTCTAAAAAGAAGAACCACACGATATGAGAACATTAGACAAACACAGGGGGTCTAGAACGAGGTCTAGAATATGCGTGCACGCTAGCATGAGAACGAAGCTTGCAAGTAAAAATACTGCTACTGTGCTATGTACCGCACCTTAAGTGCATGGAAATGTAAAAAAATAAGAAGTTGTACTGAAGAGTATTCATATTTCTTGAAGAAGGCCAAACCATCGATATGAGAGTCGGACAAACTAGACAATCTCTCACTTGACTGAATTTGGCGGATAGAATTCATTCGTAAGGACTGTAAATAAAATTCTGTTTTGGATTTTGCCAGAGACGACTGGTACTGAAGATTGTCGCAACTTATGCAGTCGGAGGTACATGAAACTTAGGCCAAGTGCGAGTAACAGTTTTTTGTATGTATGAAAATATATTTTTTTTTTAGTAAAGACTCCAAAACCAGTCAATATATCGCAACATTGGTATTTGTCGTTTAACTAGAGGTTATACCTGATGTTGTGTACAAATGTCAGCCTTATACGTCAATTAGTTCTTGAGATAGACTTAGGAACAAAATTGGCTTAGTGGATTCGGACAGACATCGTAGCGAAAACGATAAGGTTCCTCCCTATGGAAGCGGAACCTTAAATAATGAAAACTTCTACTGTAAAAGTCTTAACAGACCCGACAAGATGGGGAAACATATCCTGTAATTTTCACTACATTTCAACTTTGAAATCTATAAGCTTGCAGCTGTTAAATTTACCCCTCTTCAACAAACGTAAAAAAGTACGGATCATTCACTACAAAAATGTCAACTTTTTTGATCGCTTTAAAACATATTGTTTAACCAAAATGTTGGGATTCATTTAATAGATAAAAAGTGGGCGCAAAAGTTACATATAGGCCCTTAGGTATCTAGGTTCTCGCAAACCACTCCTTCAGCTCAACAGAAAGCATTATTTTCGATACTTGTAGGTATGTCTCTCCTGAAAACTTAACCGATTTGCTTGGAGCTTAGTAAGGGACCTAAAGTCATCTGACAATGTATTTCCGTGCACTAAAAATGCACTCAAGTATACATTTTAAACACTTTAGGCAGTTATAGAACAAACTGCACAGTTGAGAAATATAGCTCTGACAAGTGAACCAAATGAACTCAATCGAAAATATTTATTATTCAAAATTTTAATAAATAAATATGTAGCTGGCGCAACGGTCCATATGAGGCTCTATTACTTCCTATGCTAATACTAAGTTCATTTAGTTCAGTAATTAGTTAATTGTGCGCTTCCAGTTGGCAAGGCAACTAGATAAATCATTAGAGTCAATTTTGTTGAGTACTTTTCGCCTTTTTTGGAGATTGCTCTACACATCGGTCCTTAAGACTTGCAACTGAGTGCTAAAGTCACCCCTGCGACTGAACTATAATATGAATCAAGATTTGCACTAAATTTGTGTTTACTTCCGAGATGTGAACTACCCCAAGGTACCTTTTAGAAGGTCGATGGAAAAATATTTTTTTTTTTTTACAATTATGGCCTCTCGAAGTTTGGCCGAAATGTATGTAAGTAAGTAGTGGGCTTCAGCTCCGATCTGAAATCGGAAAAAGACCTATACAAGTTGTGATATTTGCCGCAAATTAGAAGACAGACTTTGCAATTGGTCAACTGGTTTCTTATAGCCCCAACGCTTTACACAGAATCAGATAAGTCTGTGTCTAAAGAAGTAAAGTCCTCTCTGATAGAACGAAGGTATTGATCAAGTCAAACAGCTTAAAATAGAGAATTGCTGAGATGGTTGGTATTCATGGAGCTTATGTAACAGGCCGATGCGATTTTGAGACCACACCTGAAGGACATCGCAGCAGAATAAGACTCCACAACCCACAATTAGAGAGCGACCTTAACTAACTTGGTATGCTTAACTGGAGACAGCTGACTAAGAACACCGCCGGGACTTTAGTTTGTATACGAAAGACAAAATTATGTTTAGTTTAGGTAGTCACTTAGTCAGCCTGTTTCATTCAAAAATGTTTAGGTACTATAAGAGTTGAATATTGTCAACCTTTGCCTTTACTATATTTGAGTCCACACATTCGTCCCCTTCAGTGAGGTTAAGTACATATTGTTGGAAATGTAAGCTTCCTGCATAAACCTTTTGGCATTTGACAATAAGCCACATGCAGTTTTCTCTTGTACGAGCTATAGCCCTCATTTTCCTTGACATATAATATAATACGTCATTAAAGAATCTACACGTGAACTTGTTTGGAGAGGCCTAATTTGTTTGGTGTACCAGACAAGATTCCCTAGTTCTAATGTTAACAAGAAAATACGACTTCCGAAGTGGCCAGAAAAAAAGCTATTTGTCGGGAATTACAGTGAGAACTCTATTGCTACTTGCGTATTTGAGTGTCTTACCTCGTTAAGAGGTGCTGATGGTGAGTGAGGCAGTCAAATCTTATCAAAGTTTGCACCTCCTGGTTCCGGCTTTGTCTTTGGGTAAGGGCGGAAGGTGACCGTAACAGTCTGCCCGCTGCCAATTTGCTCTGACAGACCATCAGTAAGGAGGTAGACTGGTGCGTGGCAGAAATGGGTGATTGAACCAGTCCGCTTTGCTATACTTGACCAAAAGTCAATGGATGGATTGTCTGTTGGAAAACAGCCTCTTGTTTATTTCCTTTTGAAAATCAGTCCACAGGACAGGGACCGGTGCTGAACAAGATAGCTTGATTGGAACACTCCATCCTTTTGCTTGGTCCCGAAAGGAGAGGTCGCGGATTGTCTTCGATGAAAAGGCGAGGGGTGTCCAAAACACTCTAACCCACGTATATTGCCTCTGGCAGGGTCTTCGAATTGTCGAGATGAGGTTGAGTGATGTAGTGAGCTCCTCCAGGTGGCGGTTAGTCTTCGGGGAAGAGAAAAGGGGTGACCGAAACAGTCTAACTTTTATAGGTATGTAAACCGGTTTCCAAATCCTAAAGCCCTGCGATTCAGTTCCATTGTTCTACTAATCTGTACCTAGTGGTAGAGAAACTCCAATATAATTCCTTTCTTTTCCAATCGGGTCACAAGCAAACACACTAACCACTACACCATGCCCAATTAAATGGGTACTGTGAATTAATTCGGAATTTTCTTAGATCCGTATGTACATAAGTACTTGCCTTATGCAGATTCTAGGTCCAATCTGCTTCATCGGTAATAATGAAGCCTACCATGTTTCCCTAAAGTTAGCAAAAGAGGATAAAAAAAGGTACAAAGGATCTGGTTTATGTAGACACTGGGTTCTATTTCCTTCATCCAGTAATAATGAAGTCTAAGCTGTTTGCCTAAGGTCAACAAAAGAGGCTCAAAACACCTACTCTCATGTAGATACTGGGTCCCATTCCCATCATTAGTAATAATGAAGCCTACTATACCTGAAGTCAGTAAAATTGGCTCAAATTACGATGGAAGCTAGAAATAATATGTAGTTTGCGGGCAAAATATGATTAGGTATTGTTCAACTCGATAACCAAGTTGTCTACTAACAGGCTTGAATATGGACACGTTTTTCTTTACAAAATCCCCAGGAGGATGAAGACGGAATTCATGTTTCTTAAGGGGTATTTCCAGTCAGCATCATACGGTAGACTTTCATTTTCAAAATATCTCGCCGCCTATTAATTCATTACAAGGGTCGAGGGTGATAGTTCAATATACGCTCCAAAACCAACGACATTTAAGCCCAAATCTTTAATAGCTTAAGCCAAAAATAGTTTCAAGACCAATTGCCTTTTCGCAAGTACCCACAAATTCCAGTTAAATAAAAAAAATCACTAAATTCATTACACAATTTTCAGTGTCAAAGTCTTACTCAACACCTCTTAGCGCACATACACAGTTCAATCCTAAGTAAAGACCAAAACAAAGAACAACAACAAATAAAATAGCTTAAGCTTAAACACAGTCACACTATCCGTATACGGTCACTTGTTCAATTTCAATTTGTTACAAAAAATGTTGTCCAGTTTACGATTTTTGTAATCTTTTCACCCCGTCATCACCAACATCATCATCATCATCATGATCGAAGTAAAGTGCCCAAATTTGGAAACGCAAACACAACACAACAAAGAAGAGCCGACTTTTCAGACTCGATGATGTTACAACTTACAACCTACGTAAACGAACATTTCAAATTTACCAAAACTTTTTGTATCTTCAAAATACTTTATTTTTAATTACGAAAAAGTGTTTTTATTTTTTTTTTGTTTAAAGATGCTCGGGTGGTGTATATATCCATTGCGTTCGACTTTTAGTATTCACTTTAAGACACTTTATCATGCATTGCATAAACATAAATGAAAAACAAAATATTTATATCTACAAATACAACTGTCCACTACTATAAGATAGATAGATACAATTGGCATGGATGGTTGAGAGGTCAGTGTTCGCGTCGCCTATTCGTCGCACCCACCATATACAGCAGCCCCAACATTATGCACAGACAGTACCACTTGGACCGAAACGCCCGGGCCCGACACGAGAACGAGGGAGGAAGAGACGCAAACAAATGGATATATTTCAATGTTTTTTATTTCTACGAATTTTTTTTTTGTACAACTTTTTTGCGAAAGCACTCGAAACGTCGAAACTGCCACTGTAAGTACGAGTACTACACACACACACACCTCCCGCCGCGCCCGCCGGCCGTTGTTGGGTAGTTTTTCAATTCATTAAAGCAAAACAAGAAAAACAAGTAAAAATTGAACACAAGAAAAAGAAAACAGAGATTGAATGAAATATTAAAATCGAAAGTGGTCCATCCACCTTTACCATGCATGCACCGAGGAACGTACCGGATCAAGTAGAGATACAAATTTCAAATTTTTCTTAAATAAACTAAAACCTATTTTATAGGTGTATCGAGATATTTTTCTTTATAATAATATATGCCACCAACCGGAACTGAGCTGCAAAACAAAAATGCACCCCGACGCGCTACGCACAGCAGCTGTCAAGTTGGCATGCAGTACAGCGGCGAAAGCGAACCGAACCGACACCGAACACAATATTCTTATGAGACAGCGGCAGGGAAAAAAATCGTTTTGATTGGGAAATCCCTTTTCCAGTACAAAAAATTGGGGAGGAAAATTAAATTCGCGTAGCCGCACCAGAGGAAAAACACGACCAAACTCTGTGGAATCTAAAGTTCAACTGATGAATAGAATTCGAATGAACATGGATGTTGGCGGCCGATAGCGAGTGAATGTTGTTATAGACAGTATCTAGATATAAAAGTTGCATGAGATAAATGACGCAAGAGTGCACATACAGAAGGGATATATCCATTACCTACTCTTTTGGCTGAGGAGACTCGAACTCCATATCCACGGTGGCACTGTGCACCAGGTGTTTTGGGTAAGGACATTAATTATATACCAATTATGCGTTTCCATTTAGAGAGCGCCATTCAGTGAGGATGGTTTCACACTTTATCCTGTGTGACTGTGAATAGCTTCTGCAGTGCCAATGCATAGGTGCGCCATTGGTTGTCACAGTGTTTTATCCGGCACCTTGTTGGAAATTAAAATGGCGTTCAAAGATAACTGTGAATTAGTAAGCTTTGTCTACGAGGTGGTTGGGTGTGTATGAATCGGGTAGGCGCTGACTGGCATCAACTTGGCGGTGCCCAGCTGTTGTAACTTTTTCATACACATCAATTGTGCTTATTTTACCTCCGCGTGGTAACCACCGGGTACTGGCCTCGCCCTTCCGGGCTTGGCTTGCTAAACTTATAAGCGCGAGTGTTGAACACGAAGAAAATAGCAACACTATAATGCTCTGTCGGAAAGACTGACTGAACGAGTCTCAGAAGTCTTACATGAGCTCCTCAGAAAGAGGACGTACGGCGGATGAATTCACGCGATTGAATCAACGGTGACGTCAACAGTCGGCATGACAGATACCTTAATGGGCTACTTCGACGAATTTGGAGCTGAGGCCATTAAGGATTTTTTTTCAATACTAGTCAGGGTGTTGAAATAGAGATGGTGGCGGAAGAGCCCTTAATGGGTCAACGGCAGCACTCAAATCCCCGAAGCGGGTTACTGAC
This sequence comes from Cheilosia scutellata, assembly GCA_955612985.1. Lineage (NCBI taxonomy): Eukaryota > Metazoa > Arthropoda > Insecta > Diptera > Syrphidae > Cheilosia > Cheilosia scutellata. Next base: position 70,549,999 of record OY015311.1, on the reverse strand, counting down.
TCCGGAATATCCGGCCCCTTTCGTCCAAGGGGTCACAGAAAGGGCCTGGCCCTCCAGGTTGGGGGTTGTGCGTGGGGTTAACTACCCAACCACGGAAAAACAATATGGTTACGAAGCAACCAAGAGCCTCGGATAAGGACGGATTCACTGTTGACGACCCTGCAAAACGAAATATGGACAATGACGTTCGGATCTGCACGTGGAATGTTCGAACCCTGAACAGACCGCGTGCAGCCGAACAACTAGCGGAGGCCCTAAGCTGCTACAAAGCAGATATCACCGCCATCCAGGAGGTGCGGTGGGATGGGCCGGGCAAAAGAAGGATAAAAAACTGTGACATCTACTACGGTGATTGCTACAGAGAACAGAAGCAGCGTCTATTTGGATGCGGATTCGTTGTAAGCGGCAGACTTAGGCAAGAAGTCTTGAGCTTTCGACACGTTAGTGAACGCCTTACAACTATCCGCATCAAGGCTAAATTCGCCAACATCAGCCTGATATGCGCTCACGCCCCTACCGAAGATAAAGACGATGCTACCAAAGAATGTTTCTACGAGCTCCTCGACAAAACATATGAGCAATGTCCTAAGTATGACGTTAAAATCATCTTGGGTGATTTTAACGCCAAAATAGGAAAGGAGGACATCTTTGGTAGTACAATCGGGAAGTACAGCCTACACGACAACACGTCTGGAAACGGACTAAGGCTAATAGACTTTGCTGCGGGACGTAATGTTACTATAGCTAGCACACGGTTTCCTCACCTCAATATTCACAAAGGAACATGGCGGTCACCAGACCATCAAACGGTCAATCAAATTGACCATGTTGCGATCGACGCAAGGCACTCCTCCAGTATTCTAGATGTTCGAACCTTCCGAGCGGCCAACATAGACTCGGATCACTACCTTGTTGTAGCCAAGGTACGTATGCGGATATCCCAGACACCACAACAACGAGGAAATACTGTGAGGAGATTCAACGTTGAACGGCTACAAACGCAACAAACCGCCAGAACTTTTGCCGATCGCGTCTCCCTCAACCTCTCGAGAAGTCCTTTGCAGCCTTCATCAAGTGCTGAAGACCAGTGGCATCGATGCCAAGAAGCCGTCAGAAAAGCCGCAACTGATGTGCTCGGTTTCACCCGACCACCACCACGAAACCCTTGGTTTGATGAAGAGTGCCGGCAAGCACATGCAGCGAAGCAACTGGCCTACAAAGCGGCGCTGCAGAGAAGGACGAGAGCAGCTCGTGAGCTCTACGAGCAAAAAAGGAGGGAAGAACACCGGCTTCTCCGGAGGAAAAAGAAAGAGCATGAGAAGCGCGCGATCGAGGAAATAGAGAGGTGTTACTCCAGGAACAATGTTCGGAAGTTTTACCAAAAGGTAAAAAGAACGTGTCACGGGAACAAGACCCGAACAGAGACCTGTAGAGACGAACAAGGAAACCTTGTAGTGGAGTCACAGTCGGTGCTGAGGACATGGAAAAACCATTTCTGCAGACTGTTAAACGGCGAAGACGACACATATTCCGCTGTCAGGCAGAATGAACCATTCAACCTGGGCGATGAAAGCCAAGACTTCCGTCCACCTGACCAAAATGAGGTAAGGATAGCAATATCTAAGCTGAAGTCCAACAAAGCTGCAGGACCGGACGGTTTACCGGCCGAGCTTTTTAAGGCAGCGGGAGATGACTTGGTAGAGAGCATACACCAACTCGTTTCTAAAATTTGGTCAGAGGAAAGTATGCCTGATGATTGGAACCTCAGCATCGTTTGCCCGATCTACAAGAAAGGAGACCCTCTAAACTGCGCCAATTATAGAGGCATCAGTCTCCTCAACATCGCCTATAAGATCATATCTGCTGTACTGTGTGAGCGCCTGAAACCATTTGTCAACGAGCTGATTGGTCCCTATCAGTGTGGTTTTCGGCCCGGTAAGTCCACAACCGACCAAATATTCACACTACGGCAGATCCTGGAGAAAACCCAAGAAGTCCAAATCGATACTCACCATCTATTTATCGATTTTAAAGCCGCATATGACAGCATTTATAGAGACGAGCTATACAGAGCCATGTCTAGTTTTGGCATCCCTGCCAAACTTGTCAGATTGTGCAGAATGACGATGGAGAACGCTCGCTGCTCCGTAAAGGTCGGAAATAATCTCACCGAGACCTTTGATGTCAAAAAAGGATTTAGACAAGGTGATGCGCTGTCATGTGACTTTTTCAACATCATACTTGAGAAAATTGTGCGAAACTCGCAAGCCAACACCAGGGGCACAATTTTCCAAAAGTCTGTGCAACTACTTGCATACGCTGACGACATTGACATAATTGGCAGAACGCAGCGAGCTGTTACTGGTGCGTTTGCAAGTATTAGCACAGAAGCGGCAAAAATGGGTTTAGTGGTGAATGAGGGCAAAACAAAGTACATGCTGTCAACAAGAAGGGACACACAACATCGGCGAATCGGACAGAACGTCACGATAGACAGCTATAACTTTGAGGTGGTTAGGGACTTTATCTACCTCGGCTCCGCTATAAACTCTGATGACACCACAGCAGAAATCAAACGAAGAGTTACACTTGCCAACCGCTGTTTCTTTGGCCTAAGAAGGCAACTGACTAGTAAGGCCTTGTCAAGAAACACTAAGGAGACTCTATATAAGACCCTCATCATCCCAGTCCTACTCTATGGCGCAGAAGCATGGACGTTAACAAAGGCGGATGAAGATCTTCTTGGTCGTTTCGAACGCAAAATTCTTCGAGTGATTTTCGGTCCCGTTTGCGTTGACGGGCTTTGGAGGAGAAGATTTAACAGCGAACTCTACGAGCTGTACAGCGACATAGACCTGGTCAGAAAAGTGCGTATCAGTCGACTAAGATGGCTAGGACATGTAGAGCGAATGGACACCAACGCTCCGGCCCGAAGAGTCTTCGATTCCAACCCGGAGGGACAACGCAGTAGAGGAAGACCTCGCCTTAGGTGGCGCGCACAAGTGGAAGGGGACCTCAACCAACTTGGAGTGCGCAACTGGAGGCGGTTAGCCAAAGATCGGGCTAACTGGAGAGGCATGTTGGTTGAGGCCCAGGTCCACCCCGGACTGTAGCGCCATCTAAGTAAGTAAGTAAGTAAGTCTACGACCCTAGTTACATGGATATGACGTCTGATGCAATGACACCGGAACTTCAGCTGTTGTGCAACTTTTCTTCCGTTCAGGACCCGTCTGAGGCTGGTTTGGGATGTAGTCGAATTTTCACGGATGGATCCAAAACTAGTCAAGGGTCCGGTGCTGGACTTTTCGTGGAAATCGACAACAATAAACTTCACTACTCGTTAGGTATGCAATGCATTCCTCTGTTTTTCAACATTTCTTTCTTTGGGCTGAGACCTGAGAGGGCAATTGAGCAATTATAGAGCCTATCCCCGAAGAACTAAGGAGATTCTATTAAAACCTTCATGACTCTATCTAAAGCGGATGAAAATATCAATGGTCTATTCGAGAGAAAGATGGCTATGAAGGACATGTATGGAGCGAACGGACACTAGCCGTAGAAGAGTAAAGTCGTCGTCAACTCCAATCCAGATGGACAACGCAGTAGAGGAAGACCTCGCCTTAGATGGCGGGCGCAAGTAGAACCAGCCTCAACCAATTTAGAGTGCGCAACTGAAGGCAGTTAGCCAAAGACCGAGCTCTGGAGAGGCGTACGGTTTAGGTAGGTAGGTAGGTAAACGGGTGCTCTTGTGGTGGTTGCCACAGCTTTACATAGACCATCAGTTGGATCCAGGTATTGTTTCCATCCATACCTGTTGGAAACAAGATTTACCGCTTTTATTTGAGCCACCTAGATTTGGTATTAATCACAGGTTTTCTAAGCTCTTGTGTCAGGATTACCAGCTAGTCCTAAGAGTAACCAAAAGGTGTGGAGTTTGTTTATCTACTGGAACCACCCCGATTTAAGTATGAATCACAGGAGTTTCTCAAGGTACATATTCTCCAGATCTTCTAGGAGTTCATCAAAGAAGAAACTGTTAAGAATCCTCTGTCTACTGTTTTTAAGGGCTGAGCATTCTCAAATTCTCTGCAGCTTCTGCTAATGTCATCATGCAGTATGCATGCCCAGCCTTTCCGCATGTACGTCTATCGCACAGTGTCCAGTGAGTAAGCGAATGTCATGATCATGAATTTGGATCTCTTTTTGCTAACTTCTGGCCATAATTCGTTTGCATGCCTGCAGGTGTTGAGATTGTTCCAGCGTAGGTATGTTCTACTCAAGGATTCAATGTCAATCAGATTCTAGGGCCATTGATGTGTGCATTTTCGATCCGTTTCTTGCAATCTCATTCGCCTGTTCATTTCCCGGAATATCGATATGCTCTGGTACCCAGCATAGGGACACCGTGTTGGCTTGTGATATATGTAGTTTATCCAGGTATTTCTTGCAATGACATACTGCCCTCGACTTCACCAAGACTGACTCCATGGCTTTTATGGCCGCTTGGCTGTCAGAGTATATAGTGATTTGTTTGTTGGCAATGTGTCGTTTCATAGGTCCTTTGCCGGTTATAGCAGCAATATCCGCTTGAAACACACTACAGTCATTGTTAATTCGGAATGATTCTAGCAGGTTAAGTGTTTCACTGAAGATACCCGAGCCTATACCGACATCCATCTTAGAACCATTGGTATAGAGGGCTATTATCTCTACTTCTGTAACTGCTTCTGTCTGGAATTCTGGTTGTGAATCTCCTTTCAAAAACAAGAGTGGGGGGGGGGGGGGGGGGGTAGATAGTCGCACTAGTTAAGTTGAGACCCAGCCCCACCCCCGTATGTAGCGCCACCTAAGTAAGTAAGTTAAAAGACACGTAGAAAAGAACCCGAAGTCCATTTTTTTTTTGTTCAAATACTTGCTGTCAAAAACGGCAGACCTATAACGCCTCAAAAGCGGACCGCGATGCTTGAAAATATATTTCAGTTTGTCGCTAGTACCAGCACCTTCAACCGTAGTACTAAGGCCGTGCGTGGATTGCATTAAAATAAAGTGCCGAAGACCGGTCAAATAGATGCCAAGAAGTCTTCAGAAACGGCGCAACTAATATGTGCAACCACCCTCATCATCCGATTGAATTAAAGTGCGGGCAAGCACATGCAGCTCGTGAGCTCTAGAAGCAAAAGAGGTAAGAAGTAGTCTCCTAAATATGTATTTCTTGTGCGTTATATCATAGACACAATATTACTAGATGGTGCATTTCATACCCCAACCTGGAACAGCGTATACCTCACAATTTTACTCCTAGTAGATGGCGTCCCAATGCAGTTGGTCAACTTATAAACATTTTTTGTGCTCGCATATTTCCATATTTGTATCTACGTTGTTTGCAAGATACCAAAGATACACAAAAATGTTGCAGAGAATGGAGGAAGAAAAACAGCAAATGAAATCGATGATGGAGATGGAGATCGAGATCGTGTAAATTTTGCATGATATAGCATATAGCTATAGTTGTATGGTGTGTGTGGTAGTGCTAGGGTAGTCTTAGCATTAGGAGACTGATGAAGTGATGACGATGGGGTATCTTATATAGGCAACAATATGGAAGGAATGTGTTTATGGAAATGTGAAATGTAATTAGGTAACTAAGTATGTATGTGTGTATGTATATTTCGATATTAGGATGGGTAATGATGAAGGATATTATGATCAATTTAAATTAAAGTATTAATTATGTAAGCCTATTTGATTCGAAATAGGCAATGTAAGTACCTTTCTTTGGTTTTTTTTAACTAACATTTCCTCTTCAAAATGAAATGTTGTTGGAAATGTCGCACAAATAAAAGTGCTATAAAGACCTACCTACTAATTTCTATTGTTATTCCCAAAAAATGGTTCAAATTGTTCATAAGTACCTACATATATGCGGTTTGTAGGCTGACAGTTCCAGTTCATTTGTTTATTTTAATTTTAGTTTTAACCTTTTATATTTATGACTAGCTTTTGCCCGCGGCTTCGCTCGCGCAGTCCTCAGGATTTGGTATACACAGAGATTCCTTTACAGTCAGTTAGTTCCCTCTTTTTAAGTAGATACCTAAGGTGTAGTTAGTATCTCTGAAAAATATGTTTAACGCCCATGCAGAAAAATTATATGATCAATTTGTTAGTGAAGCGCTGTCGTATGAACACAGATCATAATATATCAGACTGAGCTACTATCTACGAGATAAAACATATTTTTTAGCTGGCAAATTTTGCACTAAATTTTGTGCAACATATGCAACCGGAAAGATTGTGAGGATGTGTACGCGTGTACCACTCTCTAGCAGTATGCTCTCATTCTTACAGAATTCCTTTGAATATCTTTGGAGTACGTTCCCTCGAGTTGGATGAACCGATAATCGTACGCAATGGGGACAGAGGTTGGGACGCATTACAAAGTTTTTAATTGATACGACGAACGGTTCGTGAGTTATGAAAAAGGCCCCCATCAAAGGGGTCATCGCCAATAACTCGGGCCGCAAACAAAAATTCCAAAATCGTAAGTTTTGAATTTCCAAAATCGGAGAAATCTGTTTTCTTTATTTCTCATAGAGAGTACACAAACCGAGTTTGAAGTCAATCGGATGAAAGACAAACCTTTTCCCATACAAAATTTGAACTCCCCCCCCCCTTTTACCCCATTAAGGGTTGAATTTCGAAAAATCCTTCCTTAGTGCTTGTATTCATCATAAAGGAAATCTCTGTGCAAAATTTCAGCTTTCTAGAGCAAAGGGTTTAGGCTGGGCGTTGATGATCAGTGAGTGGTAAACTTAATTTTTATATATGTATATAGATTATTTTAGGAGCAACTATAAGCAGTTGGAGCAGCTATTGCAGCAATCAACCAACCCATGCTGGTGCTGGTGTTTGTCCTAAATGACTCAGTCATCAATGTACAGCCCTAAACGAATAGTCATAGCCTCATTTTCTGACCGCTGATCAACGATCACACGATCACTGGTGGTGTACCTACCTATTCCCATACAAAATAGAAATTCAGATTTTTTTTCGATTTTTCGGCTTTTCATTTGGGTTTTCCCGAATTTTCTTTTTTCCCAAACCCTGAATCAATACAAAGAAATCGGTCTAGCCTCTAGACTTTCTCGAGACTAAGGCACAACAATTCATTTTTATATACCTAGAGAATAGAGATAGATGTAGATATAATAGTTAGCAGCTCGTTCTACCGTCATAAAATGCTTCTACATTATAATACATACTTCATAAAGTAGACACATATAATATTTACGAATCAATTAAAAAAAATCACTTAAATCGATGCATATTTGACAAAAATATAGGCAAAATAGTGACAGTCTAATATACCTACATGTATGCACAATCTAAAAATCTTCTGCAATGACAGAAAACAAGCCAAAGTCAGTTTTTATTCAATTTGTCTCTCCCAACCAGTGATGCCAACTGAGGCATAATTATGCCTTTTAGGCATAATTTCGATGCTTGAGGCATTGAGGAATAATTTTGAGAAAAAAGGCATAATTTTTTGAGAAGTTTTTTTTATAATCAATCGGTAAAAATAAATTTTGAATTTAGTAAATCTGGAACTTCGATCAAAGTCGCTTCACTAATTTTCATTTACCACTGTGCGTCATGCTTATTTTCCAATTCTCTACTAGACCTACTCACTAAACCCAAACAAGAAATGTGGTAGTATACAAATGCATTAGGCCGGTCGCACATTGGATACGAATTTGTATCGTACGTAAACGTATACTGGGGGTCTAGCACGTAACTTGATACAATCGAGTTCAGTCGATACAATCGAGCTCTGGCAGCACCTAATTTGTCTCAATCGAGGATAATCAATCGAGAATAATCGATTGAGACAAAGGTGCGCAAAATAAATTTAAAAAGAAATGAATTCAGTGCATTTCATCATATTATGGAAGACATTCTATATAATGACCCCATACTGTCCATACCCCGTATTCCGTACCCCCTTTTGTGTCCATAAACCAAGTTAATATATGTTTAATGTTTCATTTCAAAGCACGAAAGTGTTTAAGAATTCCAACATGTTCGGATTGTTTTCGGACGTCGGAACGTACGTATACGTACGACTAACTCGCATCCAATGTACGGAGCGGGCTCCCATAGTACCTACTTTGAAAGTCGGGATCGTTCGTCCGTTTTCGTACCTGATCGCACGATTCAAATTCTTACGAAAACGCCGACCTTAAGGTTTGTTTTCGTTGCTGGTAAAAAAAAATTTTAAAAACAGTTAATAATATTTTATTTTTCTGTGCAAGTACCAGATAACAGATAAGGATATATAAACCACGGATCCGCTACTCATTCTCAGATTCATAAAAGAAACTGGACTGGGTGAAGTGCTCTAAAGTTGATATTCTTGCCAAGGCTAAAGACAGAGCAAAAACCCTCAAACACGGTTCTTAATGGAACTGTAATTCGATGGGGCTCTAGAAAAGGACATGAACCTTTCCAAGGTATAAGCAGGGGGCACAATAGGCCAGAAGGCCGCAGTGCAATAAACCCTTTCCATTATTATTATTAATTGTTTATTTTAAAGATGAGTTCAAGTTCAACTGATCGCGATGAGATTGCGGTGCAGGTCCATCGATTAAACACTGTCTTACGTGAAGTTAGTTTTTGTTTTTCATAAATTTAGTTAGGTACAAATACTACACATATTTATGTCTTAATTATTGTTTTTTTTTTAACTATGTGCCTTATAATTAAAGTTTAACACATAAATTGAAACTTGGTTATTTATCTTTTTTACCAAAAAGGCATAATTTTCTGAAAAAGGCATAATTTTTTTCGAATTGAGGCATAAAAACTTCAATCCGGGTTGGCAACACTGCTCCCAACTGATCACCCTTGCATCATCCCTCTCTACTAACGCACATATCCTACACCTACACCTTCCTACACCGTGCTTCTTTGTCATAATATTGCATCACCTTTCCTTTATTCGCCTCTTCTACAAGAACAACCAAACCAGTTGCAGTTCCCTACCCTGTTACTGTTACATCACATCAGAAATAATTTTATACTGACAGATGGGGACGGCGATAATGAATGTAGAGAGAGAAGAGGCAAACCAGTAGTTTGTTTTTGTTTTGTTTCTTTGGTTTTCTTTATAAACATTTGCCCAATGCTATATCAAAAGTCTCATTAGGATACATAATGCCGTAAAAACGAAGGAACATTTTGTTTGTTTGTTTTGTTTTGCGAAAAAGGAAAATAAAGAAGAATCAGGTATGAACTCCACTGAGAAGCCAACGAAGTCCACGGTTCACGTTGATCGGAAATGTTTCTCAACATCAGTACACCACAAATAATGTGCTTTGCAGCATGTATCCGAGTTTGAGGTATATTTTCACGGTGGCTCCATCTAGATATTGGGGTGTTTGGGAATAACCATTTCCTTTATATGAAATGCACCATCTAGTAATATGTGTCTATGGTTATATGCTGACATTCGCATAGAATGCGTGATATCCTTCTCGAGCCATGTTTCATTAGAGAATCTACACGTAAATGTGTCTAAGAGCCCTAATTTTTTGACGTACTTTCTAATAAGGCAGTGTGGCCGGTCAAATGTCTATACATATTCCTATATATAAAATCTTAAATTTGTCCGGATTAGGTGAAGAATTTCCTTAGTCCTCTTGTGGTCCAATTCTAGCCACAGGGCTATAGAAGTTGCAGTCCAAAGACAATGTTCAAAAGTTTTACCAAAAGGTAAAAAGACGCAGAATCTGTGAGCGAGCATTAATTTGTTCACGGATTTATGCAAATTTTCCACAGGCATTAAAACAAATTGCGTCATGAAATTCGTCCGTAACAGATGAGTCAATTCGGCCCTAATTGTTAAGTAAAGAAATCAAGTTAAGCTAAGGAGATCAAAAAATATCGCGTAGCTAAAATATGGAAAGTGACAAATCAGAAAGTTACCAAACGGTAGCACTATAAATACTCATGTGTTGTGTACACACATTTTGGAAGGTTGATATGTGACAGAATCAAAACCTGCCATTAAGGCTATTGTGCTTATAAGGTTAGACTGGCTTTAGGTCTGGGGGCAGCCGCTCAAACTAAAAAATTTCACCAATGTCAAAATTTCCTAGATTTCCTAAATGAAAAATAAAATCGAACGAGAAAACTTAATAATAGGCCACATTAAAGACAAGTGTTTTCACCACACGTCTACAACTACGGAGGTAAAACTCTCAACAATATCTACAGAAGTTTGCTTCAGCAACAATTCCGTCCATAAGACTGGTGCTAGTGTGTCCCAATGACCCAGTCTGAAGTCGTTATCAGACCGATATAAAAATAAGGATACGGAAAAGGATTACGATGTAAAGTAGTGATTAAGTAAGAAGCTATAGTATCTTGTCTTTCATTCATACAAAATTGAGATGGGACAGGAAAAGTTCATCTAATGCACAAGCAAAAATTTAACTAAAGATTTTGCTTTTGAAATCGGACAGCAGACACGACCGACGCACGTAGAACGTAGAAAAAGTCAAAGTGGCGCAATTCAGTACACAAAACTACGCCACATGTTAGCTGACACGACAATATTATCCAGGTACAAAATGCAGAACGGGGAAAATGTAAAAATTAAATGTCCTAATCTTATATTTCCTCCTTTCATGTCACGGGTAATTTGTTGCTCTTTGCAGAAAAAAATGCAAATTGCCTAGATCAACACAAAGTACGTCATCCGCCACTATTCCCAGAGATCCCGTCTCTGAACAGACATTAGCGCTAAAATGTTGTCCCTTGCTATATTTTTTATGAGACAAGGTCAACAAAATTGAACCACTTACCAATGTTGGATAGTCATTTCTAAACCATGTCACTTTCCCTCCTATTCCCTTGGTATAGTCATTAATTAATGAACACCTAAACAAAATTGCATCACTTTTCCTATCCTTATCCTACTTCCCTACATGACAAATTCCCACCAGACTTTCTCGCTTCTAAAAAGTATCGAATATTCCAAGAGATTGTTTACATTCCACTTTTCAATATCATGCAACAAGAATGTCTCTCATGTCATATTCCGTTCCGGTTGTTGATAAACTTCATCGTCATCCACAAACTTGTAATCCACTTGAGCTTTTCGCTCAGTTCATTCTTGTTTGTCTCTTTTTAAAGTTTGAAAATCGAAAGCCTTTAGAAAGAAAGAAGACAGACGACAGAGTTGTTTAGACAACAACAAATCGTTCGTCATTCATGCCCACAGAATCATTAGAAAAATTGTACAGCAATTAAGAGACACACTTCTTCTACATTCAGATACAAGTTACAACTATGTATATGTATAAAAAAAGAGGAATTGACCGTGTGACGAAAAACCATTAAAACCCGGATGAATTTAACCAACTGTCAGATAGTGACAGTCACAGTTTCATAGAAACCGTCACAACTGACAGAAATTCAAAGAAACGATGAGTAAGGCTTTGATTAGACTGTGCAAATCGAAGCCAAGGTCATAGCCATTCCAATTAGACATCCATTCCATATAAAGAATAAACAAACGAGGCAGGCTACCTACAATTTAAGAAAAATTATCAACACCCTCGAGCCCGTGTAAACAAAGACACGTCTTCTTATCCCAATTCGTGGGTGTGGCGCCTCATCTCTGTGAAATTATTATGAGGTAATTAACAAGATGGCCAGGCCATTCTGCTTTCCGGCAGCAAGAGTAGGTAACAATAACATGCAATCCACTTAAAATAGCACGTAGGCGTAGATACAGTATCTTCTGCGATGCGAGCTGTGAGATAAATTATTAATTCGCAAGTCGTTGAGGTAGGTAGTCCGTGGGCCTGTGGAACAAAAGAAAACATAACAAACTTCCGGCCAAAATATGCAAGAATCCAAATTCCAAAGTGATCCCCATCAGCGGCGCGTTTTTCGCGGTGCTCGCTTAGGAGGAAGCCGGAGGCCGGAGCCATCAGGCATTTTATTTTTATTTTGCCGGTCGTGTTATACTTATACATATAGGTACGTAAAATGAGAGCGATATAAAATAGTACCTATCTGCGGCAGAATTAAAAACAAAGATACGATCCACAAGAGCTTTTCAATTGCACTCGAAAGTTTCACGTGTTGCTAGAGTGAGTTTTCGATAAAATTCAAGAGTGGATGTGGTTGTGGACTGTGGTAGATAGTGGAATGTGCTTTGAGTTATGTTCCATTTGTGGATTGTAAAAATCTGAAATCATGCGGGCGAGGCGACAGCTGAACTGACAACTGAACATGTGGTGGATTGTAGACCATAACGAGGGTGGCGGTGGACCGGTGGAAGTTGGGTACCTAAGTACCTACTGTCTGATCGATTGAGAACGCGTCTTTGTCATCTCATCTCATGAGTGTCAGGCTATTCTGAGAACAAAAGTCACAGAATACACTGAGCTGAGATGCTCACAAAAATAGGGGAATACATTGTCAGCGTGAAATATTATTATATTTTTCAAGGGCAACATAGGTACTTAGTTGGCGAGACTAAAATATAATAAAACAAAAGAATTGGACAATGGCGCCATTTTTGGAAATACGAGCATTAGATAAGTGGTAGGTATAGGTAGGCTGAAGATAAAGGAGCTGAAAGTAGATACAATAAATAAAATAGCCGACGGAAAAATCTTCCAAACACAAGCATCAAATTGGTCAAGCACTTTAACTACAATAAATAAAATACCTATCAAAAAACTATTATTTGACAATAAAAAAAATCTTCCTATGGCTATGAAAGTACCTACATGTTAAAAATATCCTGCAGTGTGACGTATGAAACAAAATAGGTAACACTCATTGATCTCACCAGTTTTTTATCCAACATTGCTAAACATCTGATTTTAGCTATTAAAATGAAAGACAAACATTTTTATCTTTGTGTACCTTGAACCATTAACAAAACTGCAAAAAGAAATGTGTCGTCATTTTGTACTGAAAATTGCGCCACTTGGATTTTTTGCATCCTTTTTAGACATTATGATGGTCCAAATGGAAGAAATATGTCAAAATATCATATTTCTCCCATTCAAGACAATTTTATAGCACTTAAGTTAAGCACTTCCAGTCAGAAGAAATACCCTAACTTTGTGCCATAAAGTCTTGATCACAACCTGAAATGCAGAAAGTTTCAAAATTGGACGAAGCTGCTGGAGTGGAAGTGGTTCGAAGAAAATTCGCCAGTGATCTGAAATTTAAGAGAACTTCTCAAGAAGCTGCGTAAAGAAGTTTAAAATATAATTAACCGGACAATAAAGTTTGACAAAGATGTGGCGAAGCCTTTGATTTTGGTGGATGCAAAATATCCCCATTTATTATGCTTAGTAGAAGCTATAACAAACTTACAAGACTAGAACTAAAAACTAAGACTTATAACGAGGAATTAAAGCTACCGCTTCGGGTGAAGGAGGCTGAGTTTAATGGAGGAGTGCTGCGATTGAAATCAAAAATGGATGTTTAGCTTCCCTAGCATACGGGAAATTGGTTCGTTGGAGCCGTAGGTCGTGCGGTGGGTTGGTAGATAGAAGAGGCGGGCGCGGGGGTATCTTAAATTACGAGGGTTTGTATTAAAGAAGATGAAGTCGTAAAGAGACGGGCAATCGAAGGAGCCCGATAGGAGTCGATGAATGAAAATAAGTTTGCAGCATTCCTGCGATCCTCTGTCTAGGCTATTCAAGTTATTGAGTTTGAGGCGGTCTTAATAGAGAGGCAGAATTAGGGGATCGTTCCAAGAAAGACCGGGGAGGTCAAATTGAAGAAAACGTCTTTGTATGTTTTCGATTCTGCTTACATCAACTTGCTGAAAGGCCGACCACGTTTGACTGGCATATTCGAGGAGGGGGCGAACAAAAATGGTGTAGATGTAGAGAGATCTGGTCACGTATGGATCGGAGAATTCTTTTGAGCACCGTTTAATGAATCCAGGGGATGTATTGGCTTTACCAATTATCTCATCAATGTATGATCGGAAAATAAATTCGCGGTCGTACAATATGCCAAGGTCACGAAGAGACTGTAGGATATATACTCGTAGGTTGATCATTAAAAAGGTAAAAACTGGGAGGGGACTTGTACTTACTGACATTTTGGAATAATGAGCTCTAGACAGTTTTTGAGACACCATATATAAAAACTATCTAGATCTTGTTGCAGCAAACAGGGGCCTTGTGATGAAGATATGTATGTTTAAAAAAGTTGGTATCGTCTCCATAGAGAGAGATAAAGGAGTGTTTTATGAATTTTTCGAGATCGTATATAGTTAAGATGAAGAGAAGGGGACCTAGGTGACTGCCTTGTGGTACACAAGAGGTTGCAAGGAAAGGGGCGGATTGAGAACATGGGAGTGTATGAAGTTCGGGTAATTGGAAGTCGATGGAGAGTTAACAGCGGATAATCAGAGGGGAGACTTAGGATCTGGGTTTAAGTTAAATGATACGCGATTACGTTGAGGCTTAGGTAACTTTGAAATTAGGGGGGTTGATTATGGGTACCTTGAGGACGTGAAAAGGTCGTATAAGGAGGAGTGGTTGAGTGAGAAGAGTTTGTAACATGAGGAGCAGAACTGGAGATAGGCGGGGCCTTAGGTGGGTTTGAAGTTACCGTGGGATGTTTATCTAGTCGAGAAATTTCGTTCTGAAGTTTACTAACCCCCAGTTTCACACTGAAAGTTTAAACTAAAGTTCAACTGAACCTGAACGTGAGTTTAAATTTGAAGTTCAACTCGTCCGGTTGCACAATATAATCTAAATTTCAGTTCAATTGAACTCAGTTCAACTAAATTTAATGAATGAATTTTATAGTATTGTACAGTACTTAGCTTTTATACGACTTTTCTAAAATAGTTCCTTGTCTTTTCTTTCAAAGAATACGCAAAACAACGTCAAATATTTGTGTTTTTGACAATCGGCTGATCTGAGGTTTAAACGGCAGAATACTGTAGTTTAACTTAAACTATAGAATGAACTCTGTTCAAGGTTTAAACGAAATTCTGAAACAGAATTAATTGTTGAACTAAAGTTTAAACTAAAAGTGTAGTTTAAACTCCCACTGTGAAACTGGGGGTAAATCGTGTAACTTAAAGAAAATGTGACCAGAAAATCTAGTATGTGACAAAATGGCAAATTTAGTTAGTCAACGCGAGAAACTTTTCAATATAGAGATCCAATGTATCCCAAATATGCACCAATGCTCAGCACACCTAGCCTCCTATAGAATGTCCTTAAAATGTTTACTAAATGAGAATAATTTTCCATCTCTAGACAGTAAACGCACCTCGGAGCTGAATACAAAATTCCCTTCTTTAATCCTCTAGCCACCTCTAATTGGGTCACACGTCTGTCATGAAAAATTCGCACATATTCCCTCCCCTCAGTGTCTACTGCCCTTCTTCGTGTCATTCGCACATTTCCGTCTGACTGTCTGTTTTACAACGGAAATCCACAATCACACGGCATAAAGTTAATTGATTCCGTGTCTGTGAAGCATTCTTCTCTCTCATGGCTTGCCAAATAGTACCAGTAGATAATCCTAAATTTTCCCAAATTCAATTGTTGTCCTACTACCACTACCACCTACTACTGTTATATTTTTTTTTATTATCTCAAGTGAGTCCACAGTTAATTTTAAGTAAATTTTTATTGTCGCCATTAAGTTGTGGGGTGGTCGGGTTATGTTCACCGGACATGCCAATGTTTTCCCATGGATGTCGTAAAGTTGTTCCTAAAAGTTGGCTTTCCATAATTAACGTGAGTATTGCAAAAATATGTATAACTGTCACATAATTTATTGGAGAAGGAACTCTTGGGGGCAACACAAATCCCAGGAAATGTCGTAGCCATAATAATTGTTAGGACATTTTGATTAAAATGGATAATTTATCGATTATAATAATTGTACCAGACACAAATGCGGAAGGCTATTCACATTCGGATCACAATTCGATGAAATCAATTAATGGAAGTGATTAAGGGATTAATTCGCGAAAGCAATACAAAGGGAAGGAACTATGTACAGTACATGCGACATTATGACTATCGGGAGTATGTGGTGGTGGTGGACCATTTGTCAATCAAAATGAAATTAGTTTCAAATGAAAAGAGTGGTGTGCTGATGGTGGAGGGTCGATGTAATAGTCGAAGGGGTATTTTATTGACATCGACGAAATGTTGCCTGTTTTGCGATTTACGATGCATGTAAGGATTATTTCCTTTAAAAAAAAGAGTGGGAAAAGAGTGGAATCGTAATGCGGATTTTGTGCCTGAAACATATAAGCTACAGCTAAAAATCATAATATGATTGCAGCGAAGAACCATAATATGATTGCACGCGAGTAATCCAGCTTAAGCCAATGTGCGATTGGTAGGAACTCGTTGCAATAGTATGGTGGAACAAAGTCACCCAAAAAACAACCATAAATAAATTAAATAAGGTACAACGGCTTGCCTGTCTGGGCACTTCCGGAGCCATGCGTACCTGTCCCACTGCAGCTATAGAAGCTCTAATAGGACTAACGCCCCTCCACATCTATATAAAAAAAAGTGGCAATTCGCAGCTCAGCAAGTTTGACACAAGCGGAAGAGTTAAATATTGGCGAACACCCAGAACTAATTGGACTACTTTCCGAACTTCCAGAACTTGACATGATCTGTGCGGTCACAGACCGCTTACCAAAGACACTGTGCTTCAACAAACGATTCTCAACGGAGATCACAACCAGAGAAGCATGGGTACCACCTAACTGCCAATACGGCCTAAAGTTGTATACGGATGGTTCTAAAATGGACTCGGGGGTAGGAGCTGGTATCCATGGACCAAATAGGAACGTTTCAATACCTATGGGAAAAAGCCCCAGTGTATTTCAAGCAGAGCTCCATGCCATTAAAGAATGCGCAAACCTTATATACAATTCGGGTATTAAAGGCGCAAACATCCATATATTCACGGACAGTCAAGCAGCTATAAAAGCCCTTAGCTCGCACAATATTGACTCCAAATCAGTACTACACTGCTTCAATTCCCTCCAAACACTTAGTTCTAGGAACAAAACCAGATTATGGTGGGTCCCCGGACATAAGGGGATTGAAGGTAACGAAAAAGCTGATGAACTAGCCAGAACAGGATCGAAAACCCCCTTCATTGGACCCGAACCCTTCTGTGCAATCCCCAAATCAGCTATAAACCTGGCTGTAAAAAGCTGGGAACAAAACAAATGTATTTCATACTGGGAGAACATCCCAGGTCTAAGACAGGCCAAAAGAGCTATTCAGCCCTTCAAAACAGATGGCAATAAGATATTAAATCTTCGCAGGCACGATATCAAAAACTTAGTAGGCTACCTAACAGGTCACCACGGTCTGCGATATCATAAAATGCATATAGTCGACTCACCGGAGTGCTGCAGACTATGTCTAGAAGAAGACGAAACAGCCGAACACATCATATGTGAATGCCCGGCCCTTTGCGGTATTATAAGAAGGAAATCATTCTTCAGGGAAATTATAAGTACCGAAGATCTAAGGAAATCCTCTGCTGAATGTATTATCAGCTACATTAGGAAAGTAGAAGCGCTACTAACCTAAACAGATATCTGACGGCAAGCACAATAGATCTTCTAGGTCGACGTGCATCTTAAGGCTCAGGCAAGTCAGAATTAAAAAAAAAAATCAGTCAAGACGTTTTATCACCTCAAAGTCTCCACAAATTCCGAGCGCAATTCATTTATTTCCAGTCGAAATTTTACAGGAGTAGTTTTTACGATCTTGAATATTTGGAAGATTTGATATAAACTGTGGGCCATTTAGTGGTTTCTTTTTAAATCGAAATCTTGACAGAAAGTCAGTATACCTCCGTGGAACGAAATGAGTCGCTTTACGCTTAAACAACGTTGGGAAATATTGAAAACTTTTGAAAGTGAGTTCTGTGTAGCGCAGACGGTGCGTTTTTTTGACAATAAGTTTTGGCCGAAATGAAGCACCCACCGCGCCTGCTGTACGCAAGTTTGTGTGCATTTTCATCTCGGCGGCTACGTTAACAAACAAAATTGCCGCATCTGGGGCTCGGAAAAACCGCACGTTAGTTTCGAAAAGCCAATACATCCACAGAGAGTGACAGTTTGGTGCGGATTGTGGAGTGGTTGCATCACTGGACCATTTTTCTTTGAAAATGGGGCTGGAAACACGTTTCGGTAAACGGTGGGCGTTACAGAGCCATGTTAACCGAACTTTTTTTTACTGAAATTGAAGACATAGATTTTCGTATATAGCGTATATAGGGACGAGCTATACAAAGCTGTTGCGTTTCGGCATTCCTGCCAAACTCGTTCGGTTGTGCAGGATGACGACGGAGAAATCTCACTGGTCCGTTAAAATCGGCAAGAACATCACCGAGCCCTTTAATGTCGATAAAGGTTTGAGACAAGGCGATGTCTGTCTGCCAACATGAGAGGTACAATTTTTCAGAAGTCTGTTCAACTGCTTGCATATGCTGGCGATATTGACATTATCGGAAGATCGCTGCGAGCTGTCAGTGGCGTAGGTATTTGCAAGTATTGAAACGGAGGCGGTGAAGATGGGTCTGGCTGTAAATGAGCACAAAACGAGGTATATCCTGTCAACGAGAAAGGAAAAGGAGTGTCAGCATCGACGACTCGGACAAAACGTCCCGATGGACATGATACAACTTCGAAGTAGTTAAAGACTTTGTCTATAACTGGGCTCCACTATATCACCTCGCAAAATGATATCAGCGCAGAGATCAAACGAATAATCACTCTTGCCAATCGCTCTTTCTTCGGGCTAAGAAGGTATATATAAAGTAAAGCCCTCTCTCATAAAACCAAGGAGATATTATATAAGATCCTAATCATCCCGGTCCTTCCTGTGCAGAAGCATGGACTCTGTCAAAATCGGAAGGACACCTCCTGAGATGTTTTGAGAGAAAGATTCTGCGGACTGTATACAGTCCAGTTTATATCGATGGAAGGTATGGAGGAGAAGATTTAACGACGATCTTTATACAAGCTGACTTGGTCAAAAAGCTGAAGATACAACGGCTGTCCCCAACCACATGGAGCGTATGGACAGCAATACACCAGCCCGTCGAGTCTTTGAGTCCACGGTCCACCCCTGAGGGAAAACGTACTCGTAGCAGAGGAAGACCCAACCTTAGGTGGCGCGCACATTTGGAGGGCGACCTCAACTAACTTGGTGTGCGTAACTGGAGGCAGCTAGCTACGGACCGAGCTGGTTGGAAGGGGGATTGTTGGTTGAGATCGTGGTCTACCCCGACCTGTAAGCGCCCCCAAAAGTAAGTAAGAAAAGTGTTATTGATGAACAAACTATAGAAACTGCTAAATTAATAGATTTTCGATGACTTTAAGAGAAATTTTGATGAATTTTCTCTATAGATAAAATTGGATTGGCAGCTGACATGACGCTTGCATTACCTCTATCGTTAGATAAACGTTTAACTAAAATAAAGGGTGTCCCATAATGTACGCCCAATCTTGACGGCCGATTGCACAATTAGGAAATGACTCAAGCAGTAATTGAATTGTTTCTCTGGCTGTATTGCGTGTGTATTACGTCTTGTTGAAACAAAATGTTGGTTACATCCATATCTTGTAATTTAGGCACTAAAAACTGGGTTATCATGTCACGATAACGACCTGACCAGCCGCATTTTCGAAGAAGAATGGGCCGATAATGCCTCCAGCCAAAAATCCACACCAAACAGACACGCGTTGTGGATACATTTGTTTCTCAAGAATTATTCGTGGGTTTTCTGAACGTTGGCATCACTGTAGGTACTATTAAATTGCGCAAAATTCAAATGTTGCGTGAATTATGAGACGACCCACAATTCCACTTAATAGTTCAAAAACAATAATCCATGGAGCAAATCCACTCGTATGTTTGTTACCTACACAAAATCAAACTCAACCCCTTTTTCTGAAAAGAAGTTAAGCCCTATACGTAAATAAAATAAAAACAACTCACCAGTTGTAAAAAATTTAATATAAAAGACTACAAATTTGTACTCCACTCACCTGAAAGAAAATAAAAAAGAAATTAAAATTAGTTATAAAATTCCACACCAGAAATCAATAAACAAAATAAAAAATAAAAACACTAAAAATGTTATCAACAATCTACAACGCAACCAAAATGACTTAACAAGCGCACACCCATCATCAGTCGTTAAAACAATAATTTTCAAGCCAACACAAACATAAAACTGGCACTTAAGCCAATGTTATCTCATCCCCCCATTTTTCCCCTTACATCTCAAAAAGAATGTTGAACGCTGAACACCCTGCAAATAAATTCGTCGATCCTTATCAGTTAAATATACTTGCACCTCAGCTGCTGGTAAGGGTGTTAATGATGGTTGGAGATGGGGAACTACCGCCAGAGATGAGGTGTGTGGGAATGTATTCCCTAAAATGATGATTCACTCATGTCTGGTGAGAAGCTAACAATTTTGTTGGCAAAAAAATTCCACAGAAGTCCGCGCATTCATCACTTTTTGGTCGAAGATGTGCAAATAAAAAATGTTTTGACGTGTTTTAATGTTGATTTTAGATTCTGCTGCAGGAAATATGTGGTAAGAAAGTTATGCGGATGATGTAATGGGATGTCATTCCAAAATTGTCGCAATAAATATCTAACCATAAATTATGTACCCAAGTATGCAGTGTAGGATCTAGCAGAGACATCCCTGTTAGCTGCAGTAAAGCTTACATCGTCGACAATAATTTATCGCTATGCAACTTTGTGCACCATGCGATGGGTCAGTCAAGTGTCGCAATCGCAAGCCCTCCTCCTTTCCAATTGAAATCTATTTTCGAAAATATGTACAATTTTCTAGCAACATATGCTGTGTCGCATCAATTCTGCATGCACACACGTGGTTGCAATGATTATCACAACGAGTTGCATTTGAGGGAAGGCCCGCAGGCCAATTTAAGCAGCACCTAGCCGGGAGTAGGTGGGCGGAACTTTTTCCATCGTTTTTGGCTGTAAAGTCTCTGGAATTTCATTTATTTATTAGCAGCATGTGCAAATGTGCATACGAGGGTCCGTTTTTATGTCGCATAGAGCTGCATGCAGAGAGGGGTTGTGCAGAGGGATATTAATATTACGTGAGCATGAGGGCATGCAAAATTATTAATATTGCGACGGAATTTTAAGTGGCTTTTGGGAAAGTTGTTGAATGGCGACTTATTTATTCATAGACATTGTGTGGACACGACTTTGGCTTTTCCCAGTTTTGGACTGTAGTAGAGTTCCATATATGAATATAGGTTAAATGATAAATTGCAGCGGCTTTCGATGACAAAGTCGGCCGACAAAGCAATAAAGAAATTGCTAGTTGCAGAGTGTTTTTCAAAAGAAAATAATTGTCAAACATGGGAAGAAGAAAAGGTTGACAAAGAGTCAGAACTTAATGCATGTGGTTCTGACTCCATTACTAGAGTCTCCCGTGTGGGTTACTCCTGTGCCTTTTGCTTTTTCAGAGTAAGCTGTGATGAAAAAGTTCGATGCTCTCACATTGAGGCAACAATCAATAAGCAACTGGCAATAGGAAACACGCAGTATTATCGCTCATAGTTATTTTACTTTGAGTCTCACATCAAAGCAACTCAATATCGCTCGAACGAAACATTTTGCTGATTGCGGCAATAATTATCGCTAGCGCTACACAGCGCATGTTTAAAAGCAACAAATATTGCTTCATAGTAGCAATATTTGTGATTAGTGACACAATTGCGCATACTACGTTCTATAAAGTTTTGGAAAATATGTCGGACGATCCTGTTTTCAACACAAAATTCGTAGAAGTTGTGGAAAAATATTCCTGATAGCTCAAATTTAATATACTGTTGATTCGATATGAGAATGATATGGAGGTTAAAAAAAAGTTGCGTATTGCTTATTGATATAGTTGCTTAGTTGCTTATTGCTTGTTGCCTCAATTCAATCTGAGAGCCGCCTAAAGGAATATCAGGAAACACTTGAACTATAGGACAACTAGTTCTAGTTAGTTAGTTAGTTAGTTAACAGTGGCTCTCGGTGAGAGAAACACTTAGGCCGTTTATCGGCTCATTTGCATACCACTGGGATTTTCGGAGCTTTCCTTTGCTATCTACCCATATGTAAACCATTTGCTGCCGGTTATAAAGCTAAGAATTTTAGCAGCGCAGGTATTACCTAGAACTGAGAAAATAGTTTCCTAAGTGGGCGGTGGGCCTTTCTTAGATTGCCCAGGGGAGAGCAACTGCAAAGAAATTGAGTGACGGACTCGTCCTCCTTTTCATCTTTACAGCTTCTGCAGAAGTCATTGTATGGCAGACCGAGCCTTTGCGCGTGTCTGCCTAATATGCAGTGCCCGGTGATCACATTAGCGTCTTTCGAGATGCTGGATCTATTAAGTCGAAGAAGCTCCTTGGATCATTTTGTGTCCAGAGCTGGCCAGGTGAGCTTAGCAGTGTCGCAGTATCCTAGATGTTTCCATCTGAACTCTGCTCTACTTGCTGCGTCTGCGTAAATTAAACTTTAAATTAAACGTTGTGCAGACTTATACTATAGGTACACGCCAGAGGAGCCTCGCCTTGCTAGTTCGTCTGCTGAATAGTTCCCTGGGATGTCACAGTGACCAGGAACCCAGCAGAGGGTGAGGTTGTACTGTTACTGTCCAGCTATCTAGTTAAGAGATATGCGGCAATCTTCCACCGCCTTAGATATTATTTCGCTGGATATTAGGGATTTGATTACAGGACAACTAAGTCATGGACATGTTTAAAGTAAAAGTGGAATTCCATTTTGAAAAAGCTATCTACAGAGATTTGAGTATTACGAGTACCTTACACAGGTTCACATTGCAATGTCAAGCGAGCATATATACGGTTTTTGGAACTACGATACCCACATACCTATGGATTTCGTACTGTATACCGTTTAAGTTATAGGACTATAAAAAACAAAGAGTTTCCCAGGTGGAATCATGCCAATTATGACAGAATGTCGGACCAAGTCTATAAAAACAACACTTTAAAAAAAAATAAATAGGCGGCGCAACAGGCGGTAGACACCCAAAGCCTAGCTTCTCGCAACCATTCGTTTTGTGCGAGTTTCTATTTTTTTTGGAATGAATGGAAGGGACCTACAATTTTATGCCGAGTCCGAACGGCTGAATTGAGAAGCTTTTTCAGGACAGTCATACTCTCGGATGTTTGTCAGACGTTCGCGAGAGGTGGCGCAGTAGAAAAAAAACCTTAAGATGTAATTTGTGCTTTTCCGGGGATCGAACCAGGGATCCCTCGCACAGTAGTCCAGCACACTAACCACTGCGCTACTGCGACCACAAAAAAAAAAAACACTTTTAGGTTATTCAATTTCAACAGTATCGAAACAGACAAAGCACGAATCAAGACCATCATCTGTAAACCATCTAGTACTACTACGACTTATTAAGAAAACAGTTGAACTGGCAACCAGATTTAAACGACTTTCTGCAGCGCGTGCGAGGAAGGTTTAATTCAAGCTTACTTACTGAGATTTCAATGCTAAGGGAGCCATATTCTCCAGCTGAAATTATGACTTTCAGCAGCCGCTGTCGTACTTTACCCAAAAATGCAGAATATTGACAAATTCACACACATTCATGGGCTGGCATTCACAGACACACCTCAACAATCCAGGTTTAAATACTGCGCTAGATATTGTCTTATTGCCTCAGTGGCTGGATTCAGGGTTGACCCCCACAATAGCACAAATTACACATTTTCTCAGGTTTTTCACTGCATTCTAGAGTGTAGCTCTCCTCTGAGAGAATTTCTCAATTCAGATAGGTACTCGGGATTGGCATAAAATTGTGGGCTAATTCGATTTGTACAAAAACGTACAAAATCGAAAATGTATTGAAAAGTAAGGGCTAGAGTCCTAAATATTTGGACTATCGAGAATAGTGTTACAAATTCTGGTGTCGCTCAAAGTCACATCTGACCATGGTAGACAATTTCTCTGATGCCTTTTCCTATCGCTAACGAAGGCTATTTTTGGTACCATTTGACCACTAATGCCTATAATGTAATATGTGTCTATGCTATAATTCAGCAGCAAATAATGGCGTGATTAAATGTTGCTTTGATTTGAAGCATCTTTACAAGGATATGTATATCAAAATTACAGCAGTAGACGTGTTTTACAGAGAAACAATCCGTTTATTTGCCCAATTTCTGTCATCCGGTCGAAAAAACAGTACCTATTGATTCACTTGGTTTCGTAGGTCACCTTCGAAGTCCATTAGCTACATTCTCACTAGACGGGAGAACAGGTCAACTTTTCAATTCAATGAACAGTCAACCACTTCCGACGTGTTCTTGTCAAGAATGTATTGAAACATCCAAAGAAGGGCCCATTTCCTATATGGCAAATGTGTTTGTTCTAAAAATTAAAAATTGTCAAATGAAGATCCACTTTCTTATTGATATATTTGGTTCAGTAATGAGGCTCATTTTTGGTTTAATGACTATGTAAACACGAAGATTGTAGCGAGAAGAGTTGTCATGAGGCTCTATAGTCACCATTATCACACTGTAAGCCAAAGAAAACAGTGACTCTCCTTATTCTTTTGAATACACTTTTAAAATATCGATAGGAGGTAGGTACTCGTGTAACTAAGGAATGATCTAAAATTTAACAAATCCTCATTCATACACTTAGGTCTTGGTCACATTTGATTGAAATTGGGACTTTCTAAAACGACATCATCGACGCCTGGACCATGTCCCAATTTCGGCTACATGTCAAGTCTCAAACGCTGTATAGAACCATATTCTATGGCACCACCCGTTCGGCATCTCAATCTCATAGAAGCCTCTTGACTTAATCTCATCAAGACCCATTTGTATCTGAATGCCCCTCTAATGACGATGTGACGTTGTTGCGTCCGTCCGTCCCCCGCCCACCCCTACTCACTCTTAAATCGAATGCATTTTCGCCACTCGACAGCAAATTTCATACACGAGTACGAGTCGAGTACCTCTATGTCTAGCGTGCGTTCCTCTCGAATGCCTATTGCATTCAACTATTAGCTCCTTTGTCAACATACCAGCCCAACCGACCCAAGATCATTTGTATTCCGCGCTTCTTTGTGTTGTTTGATTGTAATTTTCCTCAGAGAGCAAAAAACAGAAAAAAAGAAAATGCACATCACTCCGACAAATGACCGACCGTGCCATTGTGAAAACTTGAATGCAATCCGCGGCTTAAAACTATAATTACCGTCGTCGTTGTTGTTGTTGCGGACATATACACGTACACATTTTGTATGCTCCGAGAGTGCATTGTATGTTCGACAATCGTGGAAAATGGGTTACGCTCGTATAGCAGTTGTTGTGTTTTGTCTTATGCCGATGGCGATGGTGAAGGGGTTGACATAATTGTCGAAAACTCGAAAGTTAATTACTGTTGTTTCACTAGGGAAATCCGCGCGGACAATCCTCCCATCGATCACCATTATCCAGGATCAAACAAAACTTGTCGAAACGCCATGGAAAATAAATAGAGAGTCCAAGTGAATTTCAAATGAGCAACCATTCCAACCCATTTGGAATGTCTTCCTGGGATGCATCCCATATAGACGCGTGCATATGCGTTAGCTATTAATATAAGCAACCTAAGCTAGACCGAGTTTCTGATGGAAGGAAGCCAGAACTCTATGCAGCGGGATATAGAGAATTCCAAACGTAGGCTGGCAGGTTCTCAATTTGTTGCTGATCTCTGCGTGGCGTGCAAATAGTGACATAATGGGCATCCAAGCATCAGCGAGTTGTCCCGCTGCGCGCCGGCTGCCACTCTATGGTGGATGTTTCTCTGGCTGTGCCAGACGATCTTTTTGGGACGTTAAGTGCGTTGACCACAATATTAGATTGGCACATGTAAGAGACCTGTCCGCCCGTGGCGCGGTGGTGCACAAGTGGGCTTTACTATACACCAGTCAGTCTGGTAAGCAAGATCGATAGATACCGATTGATCTTTTGGGTTTTGTTTTTTTTTTGTTCTCTGCAATGAGTCAGTCGAGAATTTTAGCAGGAAATGTAAAATTATTTATATTTGTTGATAAATTTGTTGAAATTATTTTTGGCAGGCGCGGGACAGCAACGATGACAGTTTTTTTTTATTTTCACTGAGTAATCGCTGGTATAAGGGAGGGGAATTGTTTTTTTTGTTATTGTTATAGTTGTGAGCTATTTTTGAGGTATAGCTATTTTATTGTGCTAAAAATATTAAGGAAATTTTGTTTAGCTGTCAATGATATACCACCGTGAGACTTCATATAGGAGCTTTCATCACATTATAGCAGTCAAACTACCTGCCCTATTGAGGTATCCGTCGGAACGGAAAATTCTCCGATTTCATACGAATACGAATCGGAGGATTTTTGTTTCGAGGTATTCTTCCGAACAGCTTTTCGGAACTTCTTTTCGACAAATATGCAAGGCACACTGGCATTTCAGTGCGATCAAGTGCGTTTTTACCGATATTTTGAAAAGCTTCGTACGAATTTTCTTCCGATATGCTCCGACAGGAATTGGTTGCGGAATTTGTTTACTACGATTTGCAGTGAAGTATTGATAAATCGAATGTAATTTCAGTCTCCGACGGAGTATGCGTAGCGGAAAAAATTCCGTTCCGATCGGATACCTCGATAGGGCTGTACATGTTTGGGTATGACAGGAAAACAATAACAAATGTAACGAGTAAATTTTCTTATTTGGGGTAGATTCCACTATTCACCCGCTCTTGAAGCTAAAAACGACATCACCATGGGACTCGACAAGAAGGAAACAACTGTTGCATGCTTGCCGGACATAGAGAAGGATCAAAGGACTACTCATAGAATTCGAATTTCCCAACAATTTGATAAGATGTATTAATAATTTCCTAACATGCACAGGTACATGACGCAAAATCATCAAGGAAATGGATCAACGCAGGAGTACCCCAGCGGTCAAGACTTGGACCGATCCTCTTCAACATACTATAGGTAGATACACATCATATCACCGTAGAGAGTAGCAAGACCTTGCTGTATGCCTACCACTAGAGATAGCAGCTCGAAGGGTTAGGCGTATATTAAGGACCTTTGGCCCTACTATCTGAAGTGGGGGCTTATAAGATAAATTGCAGTAAGATGGAAGTTATCTACTTCCGGACGCCCGTCACAGCTGTAAGAGAACGACGTGCTTTCGCGCCAACCACTGCAGCAACATTAAGATTACGCTTCCAGATAGCATCGAGGTTTTGGTGAAGACAACTACCAAGACAGTCAACTTCACAGAGAGGTTCAAGTTCAACCCACATGTTGATGTTGCCCTTAGGAAGGCACATTTCGCTCTTCAACTGATACATCCACTACTAATGAGGCGCAACGGATTAAGCCAGAAGACCAGTATAATAACCTACGGATGTCTACGTATGAAGAAGTTCGAGCTTTTCGAAAGGGATTTGGCGTAATCAGTTACTTGTAATGCTGAAGTATTATCCTACAACGATGCTCTATGAGAGAACAGGAATGATTCCAATGGGACTATTTATGATGGAGCTCCCCGCTAGGCCTCTGAGGAACTTAAATGATAATCAGGAAATTTGAGCGCAAGGGCTATCATAGATCCAGGATTTGAAGATAAGGATTTCGCGGACAATTTGGATGACATTTAATAATATTAAATTTTTTTTTAAGGCCAGAGGCAATCCAGAATTGTGGTTTCAACAAGATGGAGCCACAGTTTGCATAGCTCGTCCAACTGTGACTCTCCTGAGGAAAATTTTCGAATAATCGCACTTTTCTGACTTCATCTGGCCACCGCCTTCGCCCGATTTAACGGGTCCAGATTTGTTTTTTTTTTTTGAACAACCTAAAGGCTAATAAACCGAGAACCATGTGACAGCTTAGGGCTAATAACCGAGAAGTAAGCATGCTAGGACCTGAAATCTAATGAAAAATTAATGAGCAAGCAAGCAATCTTGTGTGGACGAAATAAGATTTGTTGAAACGTAATTTTGTTTTTGATGAATTCTCCAAGTTGAGAATTTGCAACCAAATTGTCTATTGGGAAATTGCATAGCCTAAATTGCATAGTCTAAAAAATATAGACTATCCGAAACTGTACGCGAAGTGATCGCACTGATCCATTTTCAACAACCTTAATATTACCTTTCCTCCATTAGTGGAGTTGTTTCAAGAATCCGAATTAACTATCCTAATCTCACCTCTTATATACCTGTACCTACCTATTGCTTGAAGATATTGACACCTTGACAACGAAGGTTATTTCTGCAATGGCCTGCTGAAGCGGCATAGGTTCGCCTTATTTCTGGAGGGAAGTGTAAAAAAAATCCATCTCGAAGACTTGCCATGTAAATAGTAAGTCACCGTGGTGAACCAAGGTCACTTAAAAGGGAAAATTGGCAAGCTTTAAATAAGTCAAAAATAACAAGGATGTTCAACGGGAACGGAGTCGACAAATGCTGTAAAAGAAGCTCTAGTTAATAGTTTTGTGCAGGATGACAATGGAGAATACACGCTGCTCCACGTCGGTAAAAAACTCACCGCGACCTTCGATGTCAAAAAAGGATTTAGACAAGGCGATGCGCTGTCATGTGACATGTGAAAGAATCGTGCAAAACTCAAACGCTAACACCAAAGGCACTATCTTTCAAAAGACGGTCCACCTACTCGCCTATGCCGACGACATCGATTTAATCGGCAGAACGCAACGTGATGTTGATGTCACTAGCGCGTTCGTGAGCATTGAGACGGAGGCGGCGAAGATGGGTTTGGCGGTCAATGAGGGCTAGACAAAATATATGCTGTCATCAAGAAAGGACACCCGACACCGACGTCTTGGACAGAATGTCACTATAGACAGATATAACTTTGAGGTGGTTACGGACTATGTCTACCTATGCTCCTTTATGAACTTAGGCAATGACACCAGCGCTGAGATTAAACGAAGGATATCTAACTCTTGCCAATCGCTGTTTCATTGGGCTAAAAAAGCAACTGAACAACTGAAGTGACCCTTTATAAGACCCTAATCATCCCAGTCCTTCTCTATGGTGCAGAGGCATGGACTATATTAAAAGCGGATGAGGTTACTCTTGGTTGCTTCGAGAGGAAAATTCTTCGAGGAGGAGATACAACGATGAACTGTACGGGCTGTACACTATACAGAGACATTGACCTAGCCAGAAGAATGAAGGTCCAATGACTGTGGTGACTGGGTCATGTAGAGCAAATGGACGCGAACGCTCCGGCCCGGAAGATCTTCGACTCCACACCCGAGGGACGGCGCAGTAGAGGTAAACCACGACTCAGGTGGCGCATGCAAGTGGAAGGGGACCTTGACTAACTTAGCGTGCGAAACTGGAGACAGCTGGACAAAGATCGTGCTGGCTGGAGACGCTTGTTGGTTGAGGCCCAGGTCCACTCCGGACTGTTGCACCACCTTAAGAAGAAGAAGAAGTTAATGGTCATGTAGATCCTTGTTAAATTCCTCCTCTATACTGTACTCTACAGGTCAAAGCGATAGGCATACTCTTTGCGCATTGCCTTTGGAGGGAGCACGCGATGAGACTTAGCCATGTCACAGAGGATACTATTCATCTTATCTGCGAATGTCAAGCCATTGGTCGGAGTAGAAGATAGCACCTACCTATGAAGTTACTTCTAGACTTTTTATAGGGGTTTGGTTGAGCCCTTTTATAGTTCCTGTTGGGAAATTGTGTATACGGACGAATTAGTTTAGGTCCTGACTATGTAGGTTCCCTTTCTCTACACAACCTATAACCTTAGCTATCATTTAACTGCCTGGCACTATACTTATAAGAAAACAAACTCCAGTTGGTGCATAGAAAGTCACTGGACTTTAATTTACTTACAACAAATAAAGTGCAGAGATAAACCTAGCTACAGCGTTACCGATGGGCGACTTTAGTCGCCATTTGGCGACTTTTTTGATCTTTGGGCCCCCGGCGACGACTTTTCAAAAATTTTCTCTTTTGGCTCCTTTTTACAACATTGGCGACTTTCGGGCGACTATTTCCATAAAAGAAATCCTAAAAACTGTTGAACAACTCAAACAAATATGTTCTGTATCCATAGTTAACCCATTTCAATATGATTCCACTGCGCCAAGTTAAGTATGGTTTGTTTTACTTCTTCTCCCTCATTATTGCATCTTTGATTAGGCAAACCAAACCTTCACTGAATAAAAATTGTCGAAGGGTGTTTTAAGTGATGAACGTTTTGTTAACTATTTTAAAGAACCAAATGTTAAAGAATTTTGGTTTAATTTAAATTTGATTTTTTGAATGGAATGATTTCAGAGAAATGTTTTATGAAAAGGAGGAAAAAGTGGCTAAAATAGTCATTTTTAGCAATTTTCAAAAAATCATAAAAAATATTAGCGAAAAAATTGTTTTGCTGTCATTATTAGAATTGTTTGAAAAAACATTTATTTTTTGGCCGAGGAAAAAAGTCAAAATAGTAGACTTTTACAAAATTTCTAAATTTTCAATGGGTACTTAATGGGTTAAGACAAGTTTTGTATCATTCAAACGGAATTTACATGACCTTTCCACTGATGCCAACATTTACATGAAGTAAGTTCAAATTATGATTAGAATTAACTTTAGTTTTGTCTTTTGTCAAAATACTTATGACCACCATTGTACTTACTCTGCCTCAGAGTAGTGCTTGTTCCACTGATAATCTTACTAGTTTTTACTCAACGAATTTCTGGTACTAAGAAAAGAATTGAAAAAGCTGTCAGGCACTTGACAATTGACAGATGATTTAAAATTTGTCGTCCTATTTTGCATATGCAAGCAATTACTATTCGCTTTTGTGGTTTGACTTCATCAAAAAGATGTTCGATTAATACCGAATAACTTTCGCGCGCTAATATTGCTAACAAATTAGGAAATTATTCGCCTTTATCAGACATTTTAAAGACTTTTCACCACTGCAATTTATGAATTGACAAACAAAAAGGTCACATCATATACTGCAATTTACGGAAAAACAAAATGCATCTGTCATTATTTTTAGATCTACAAAAGCGTTCCCTGACTTTTTCGTAAGTTTCTCTCTCTGAGAAAGACTTTATCCCCACTGACATTTTGACAGTCTTTTTCATTCTTATTACAAAAGTAAAGAAAATACCTAATGAACATGTTTCGTTGAAAATACATCGAGTATTAAGTTTTATTTGTATGAGGCCCCTTTTTGAACTCTTGGCGACTTTATCATTTTGGCCATCGGTAACGCTGCCTAGCTAGATCACGAAGCGATGTTAAAGCTTTAAAGGCTTGCTGGCTCTACGAAGTAGAGTATATGCTAGATTCCCACATTAGACTCTTAGAAAGCCTAAGGCCTTCCGTCCACGTAGTGCGCTTCATACGCACGCGCACATTTAGGGCTTGTTATACGCTCGCTTGCAACTTGCATATAAACAAACAAAGTTCTGTCCACAGAGCTGCAAAGTCGCATTTGCGAATTCTTAAGCAATAGTCATGCAGGATTGGGGACACGATCCCGAAAACCAAAATCCCGAAAATCTAAAATCCCGAAAATCCAAAATCCCGAAAACCCAAAATCCCGAAAATCCAAAATCCGGAAAAAACAAAATCCCGAAAAACTAATATCCCGAAAACCCACAATCCCGAAAAGCCAAAATCCTGAAAAAAGAATCCCGAAAAAGAGATCCCGAAAAATTATATAAAATGAAAAATTTGCGCAAATTTTTAATTTTATATAATTTTTCGGGATCTCTTTTTCGGTATTCTTTATTTTGTTTTGAATGTAAAATAGACAAGTGTTTGTCCATTCCATTTACCGTAATAATGTTTTGTAATGTTGCGCTGCAATTCGCAATGTACATTCAGTTGTGCTGATCTCATATAGTGTGATAGCTGACCGACTAGATTTTTGTTAGCCAGTGAACATCGTAATACAAAGAGAGTAGAAAAAGAAAACGTTACGGACTTGTAGGTACCTAGTCCTGCATACTCCCCTAATATTTGGTCGATCTACCGCGGACACAGAACAACGTAGAGGCGTGGCACAGCCGCCGCGCGCCGGCTGAAAGTTCTCGCAGGGCATTCACTTTCACACATTGGTGTATATTCTCTTTTATGTGAAGAGCAAATCCGTGTGAAAACATGTTTGGCTAAAATAATTGCCGGTGAGACGCAACAACTAATCGTTATGTGACAATTTGACGAAGGGACAAAAAATGTACGCGGAACGTAACGAGCGTTCTGAAATAAGTTTTCTAACAGGAATTACGTACAATATGAACTTGCATTAGATATTGTTTTGTCAAGGATCGTTTTTTATAATGTTTTTGTTAATAAGACTTGAACTGTTTTTGTTATGATCTATTTATTTGAAGTTTGTTATTTTGTTTATTTTGGCTTATATTTTTGTTGCTACAATAAAATTTTTAGTTTCACTTTCGGGATTTTGGCCTTTCGGAATTTTGGATTTTCCGGATTGTGGATTTTCAGGATTGTGGCTTTTCGGGATTGTGGTTTTTCGGGATTGTGGATTTTCGGGATTTTCGATTTTCGGGATTTTGGGCTTTCGGGATCTTGGATTTTCGGGATTTTGGGCTTTCGGGATTACATTTTTCGGGATTCTGTCCGACTCCCAGTCATGCAGCCTGATAATGATAATACTGCATTTCCTTTCCTTTGTTTCCCTCTTCCTATGGAATCCAAACAACTACCTACCCCAACACCGTTAGTGTTACCATACCAGAATGAAATTCTGATATAAAAACCTGTTTTGTACGTCTCTTCTCTTATGAAGATTATTAATATACTCCATGTCATACTACAGGACGCACCCCATCCGGCATCGGGCATACAATCATAATATCTATACATATGTAATGTACATATACAACTGACCATAGCACTGCGAAACAAATCAATCCTTTTCGAATGCGAGGTATGTATATCTACGTATGCTAGTCTGGTTTTGTTTTTGTTTGTCGTATGTCATTTCACTTCAAAAAATGCATTTGGGCTAAAAACAGTTACAAACGAAGTGGCTATAAGCGACATAGCCTATAGCTGTCTCACAATCTTAAGAAACATTTTAAAAAAAGTTTCATCGAAATCTAACCAGTAGTTTTCGAATTTTTAAGAGCCAACGAAAATTCCTACAGTTTTATTATATGTATAGATATAGATATTCTCACATTGAAACAGCACTGCCAACATTTTCTAGCTATCGTCTTTAGTGACGTGCCACTAATCGCAAATACATATTGATGCAACGACGCAATATTTGTCGCTTCTCAACATGCACTGACAGCAATTATTGCCGCAATCAATATCTACGTTTTTTCGTTCGACTGATATTGAGTTGCTTTAATGTGGTACCTCTAATTTAATTCAAAGTAAAATAATTGTGAGCGATAATATTCTGTATTTCCTATTGCCAGTTGCTTATTGCTAATTACCTTAGGAGAACCAGCTAAGAGTACAAGGCATTGAACACTCTGACCACAGACCGTTTATAGGAAAAGCAAAAAGATCAGTAATGGCCTATACTTGCCACCAATTGCTGTCATTACCCCGCAAGATTGAATTGCCCTTATGAAGGACGCTGATGATCAGATTCAGATGTACACTGAAGAAACAACTCTTTCGGGGCGAAGCGCCATTTTTGGCAGTACAAGAGTTCAATAGCGTTTCATTCAGCTCCTACGACTTACATAATATTTTCTTAATTTAATATTTTTATAGATCCCCTGATAAATATACGTCAAGGTCTTTCATTAAAAAAAAACCGTGCACCATATGGAATTATTCTCATGTTGTTATTAAAAATACAAGCAACACACAGACCGTCTCATTTCAAGACGCTGCGCTGTCTTGTCGTTAGGCACAATTTAATTGTCTTGTTTAATTTTCCAATCGAATGTGATTCGAATTAGTTTCAATTAAAAGCAGCAACATTGTCAAACACATACTGACGTTATTCAATCAGTTTACTGCCAATCACTCACTCACCCCTAGGTATATCATTGTAAATATGAGCACACTAGTTCTGGATGAGTTCAGGTTCAGCAGAGAATTTCAATATGGAAGCCGACATACAGACAGACAGACAGACAGACAGACAGACAGACAGACACATCGAGGTGTTCAATGCGTATCGCGTGAAATTTTTTAAATTATCTTCGAGTTTGAGTTTTTTAATCGAAAATGCAAACCGCGCAATATGAATCAAAATGCGAACAAAATTTTATTTAGCACGAGTAATTGGTTTAAGCAATTAAAATGGCTTAAGGTAGTTAATGGAAAAACAAATTGTAATGATGATTAATGGCGGTAATGTGGTGGTTGGTGGATTGTGCCGCCAGAGAGGAGCAATCGAGTGATTAATGGAAATGCAATTTCTGTTTGTATGTATTATCTTGCATCCATCCAGCGCCAGTGGAGAGATTAGAAGTAAGTGGATCTGATATGCATGGAGTGAGTTTCATATTATATACGATGGTTCCGATTTGGTGCAAAGAACACAATTTCGCACTCACTGGGCGATGCGTTTGGACGGCGCGGCGCAGATACTTTCATTTCGCAGGCTATTTTTGGTTGATTTTCTGATGAATGTAATTTTTTCTGTCTATTTTCTTTTTTGAATGTAGAAAACACTTTCTATATTCGAAACAAAGTCATGAATGCTTTTTTAAAAATAAATAAAATAGAATACTCCCGTCAACAGAAGACTTGTGTCTCTGGGCCCCTGGTTTCAATTTAAAACGGCCAAACACCGGCAAATACTTTTCAAAGTTTGTTGCCTTATTGAAAAGGAGTCTGACTCTGATTCCGGTGGAACATATTTTTTTCATTCAAATGACGGCTGGCTTTGCAGTGTCCCGTACATTTTTAATGGATTGAAACTCTATTTCATCAATAGTTCGACCTATATTTACCATTATTGCCTAAATCGATCCTTAACGGCGGTTCAAAATGCCAAAAGTTGCGGCAAAAATTAAAAATCCGATTGTTTTTGTTTCATCATGTACTCTGTCTGTTATTGATTTCTAATAGAAATAAAAACATTAAACAAAATAATTCTCTGATAAATACAAAAAAAAAAAAACGTATTTTGCCCAGTTTTTTTTGGGTTTAAAAAACCCAGAAAATTGCAGGGCAAAAACTTCGATCTGTATAAGCCATTTGCAAAATTTTAACTCCTTGTTACAAGGAGGCAGAAGGTTAGGTTATTTTGAAGTGGCTGTCGACAAAGGACGACATACTTAGCCCATTATAAGGTCCCTTGTGATACCACATGAATCTAGAAAATTTCGTCCTACTCGTTGTCCCAGTCTGGGATTCTAACGAAGCGTAGGAGACTTAGAATGTCTATGTTTATTAGACTGTTCTAATAGAAGGATCCCAGACAAAGTTTTCACTTTTGGGAGAGAGCCGAACAAGTACTGAGAAAGTGGATGTAATAGGTAGAAAGAAATATTTAAAAAACATGAAGCATTTTTGGGCAGTATATTTTTACTTTCTTGCATGGTTCAAAAGACACAACTAAGGTAAAATGCATAATTGTATATTATATACGTTGACCAGGGTATAAAGAACAGCCTGCTGAACTGCCATCACTGGTGCTTTATGCACTACACCCACAATTGCTCTTGTATGGCGTTCATGTATCTTTTACCACTGGAACTACAAATAAAACTCCAAGCAGGTAATAGTGCGCTTCGGCTAACTAACGCAGGATTCTTCAAAACCGGACACAGGTCCATACTTAAACTGGAAGGGACCTACAATTTTATGCCGAGTCCGAACGGCTGATTTGAGAAGCTTTTTCAGGACAGTTATACTCTCGGGTGGTTGTCACTGTCAAACCATTCGCGAGAGGTGCCGCAGTAGAAAAAACTTTAAGATGTAATTTGTGTTTTGTGTTGAGCAGAGCTTCCACAAATTAACACTATTGATATGCCCTCAATAGTTAGACCACCAATAGCCGTGGCGTGGCGTGGCCAAGAGAACTATTCTAGAGAAAATTAGAAATAAGGCAGACCAAAGATATAGTAGCTCACAGACTCTAAAAGGCACTGAGTCTAAGTTAGATCGGAAAAAATGTGTAGCATTACTAAAATTTAGCACCGTCTTCTAAGGAAGCGTGCTAGGAGATTAGGTTTAGCAAATACGGACACGTGCAGGTATTGCGAAGACTTACATGAGGATATTACTCATCTTCTCTTTGAATGTCAAGCTATTGCTCAATACAGGAGGAAACTCCTTGGTATAGGTACTTCTTCTACAATTTGTAGGAGGTTGGCCTCACAAACAAAATTGAAACAATTTTTATGTTCTGTAGGGAAATTAAGTGCTTGGGCGAATTGGGTTAGGTTTTGACCGTTAATGTTCCCCAGGGATGGCGATGGGCCCAATGTGGTGCCTAGTCCACTGTGACGAACTCACACCCTATTCAACCTAACCTAACCTACATGACGAAATTAGGACATGAAGAGATACACTTTCAACCCCATTACGAGTGCAAGGGATAAAGGACAATTCTATGAAATATTATGGATCAACTGCGCTATGTTTGCTTTTGGATATGGAGCTTTCCAAGGAGAAATACAAATTGATATTAAGGCCCCTTAACCTTGACGTGTTTCCAAGCTATGTATAATGTCATAATATAGAAGCCACTCTATCAAACTTTAAAGTAACAGAAACTACTGTTAAGATAAATCAAAGAATATTTTAAATATCCTAGAATCCTAGATTATCGGGAACTGCAATCATTATACCAACAAATTTAAATATGTTAAGCAAAGGAAGCCGCCCGGAGGTGGTCAGGATTTAACGGGCACTCAGTATCCAAGGCACTTTGGCTTCAATCCGATCGTAAAAGATCTACCTAGGGAAGTTGTCAAACTAGGCAGGGAACAACTCAGGCCACTCGTCGGAATATTGTCAGGGCACTGACTTCTTAGAAACCATGCCAAGGTTCTGAGACTGGTAGATTCGGACATTCACGGGTTCTGAAATGACCTGCAAGCCGAGGAAGATATTACGCGTATACAGGTGCGAATGCGAGGCATTATGTTGCAGTCGAAGGACATTGCTGGGCATTTACTTTTTCCAACATTTAGACGAGATAGAGCATACTAACCACAAAGATCTACTTGATTTTTGCAGGCCAATTGGGTTTTTTCAATGACAAGTGTTTAGGTGTTTTTTCCATTGTATAGTTTACTGCAATTAGTTCTCTTTAGGGATCGCGATGGACACTAATTAACCAAACCTAACCTAAGGCCGCTATCTGTAAATTTTTTTTATTAAAATGCGCAAAGGAGTCTATTGGTATAGTGAGGCAACTATCAGCAATATGCGGAACCAAATCAAAAATCCAAGTCCGATTGTATTTACTATTAACGAGTAGAAAAATATGGTTCGGCATCAATTCTTACTGATGACAATGATGGAGGAAAGTGTCAAATTAGCATTATCATTACCCAATTTGCAAAGGACACAAACAAAATTTTGAAAAGAAACTAACTCAGTCGAACCAAATGAGAAAAATTATGAATTTGGAATTTTTCACACGGCACAGGATCGAATAAGGTGTATGGAGCTCATTTTAAAACTAGCTTATGGGCTATACCCAGAAGGTGAGACCATTGACCAGAGGGAACCTAAAAAAAAATATACAAAATAATATTGATACACCAAAACAATGATTTGGTTACAGAATAGAAGAAAATACTCCACAAAGGTTTCTCCAAACTCCAGAAGTACCTACCACTAGCGATAAACCGAGCAGTCATTGAACTTATTAAGCAACTACAGTGATTTTATTGCATCTATTGCATCATCTAAAGAATCTGTAAATTTGATGAGTGTACTAAAGACTTCGGATCAAAAGATTAGTACAGTCATAAATTTCTGACACCAACTCTCCACATAAATTCTCAATTGTGGATCATTGTGAAGAACTTATTTGGCAGAAAATGTTGCCAATAGGGAACCTTCAAAAGAAAGACGATATCGATTCCAAAACGGTTGGGGACATAAACTATGAATGGACCAAACATTTTCATACAAAATTCTGGTTTTCAAAATATTCTGATTTTAAAATTCTGTACATAATCTCCCTTATTCCCGTTGGCGTTTGTCGTATACAGGGGCGTAGCGAGGGTTTGAGCCGTGGGGGGTGACTTTCATTGAAATGCCGACTTATTTCAGGAACTTGCCGACTGTATAGAAATCATGAAAATCGGCCAAGTGGTTATCGAGTTTCACTCCATAGAAGATGTTTTTTGTATGGGAGGCGCCACGCCCCTTTGTCCAATTTTGACCAATCTTAACAGGAACACCCCTGGGCTAATACCTAAAAGACCATTCATATAAGAGCGACCAACTACCTACGATCGAACGACTATTCGCAAGCTTTGACAGTCCGTTCACATGAACACTTTTATAGGTCGCGGCAGTTCGCGAATTTCAGCCAACAGTTTCTACCCACGCAATGTCTAGTTTGAGGTTAAGTTCGAACGAATGTTTAATTCGCTAGTTTGTGGAACGCGTATTAAATGATGTTGAAGTGGATTGCGAATAAACTTTGATAATTCACGCGGGTGTTTTCGTTCGCGGCAAAAAGTTTGGAATTCGAAATTTCGTTATTTAAACTGTTTATAAACTTATTTTCTTAATACATTTTGATGGGATAATTAATTATCCTCCTCTTTGCCCAAACACACGTTTGCCGCGTGTGTTTAAGGATTTCAGTCGGCAAAATTCACCGATGCCGACCGTTTCTTAAAATCGAATCTAAACTCGCTAAATTTTAAGGATTTCAGTCGGCAAATTCACCGATTCACCGATTTTAAGGAGTTCATCTGGAACCTTTGAAAATGCCGACTTTTGTATCCATTTACAAGTTTAAAAACCTATACCTAATGGAAATTCAAATTTAAGACCTAATTTTTGAAAATTGATGGTAGATTTGCCGACTCTTGAAAAGCGTGGGGGGGTGCGACACCCCCCCCCCCCTCGCTACGCCCCTGGTCGTATACGACTCATGTGTCGTGTCGTTGTAAAAACGATATTCAGATTTGTTTCGAACTTTAGTTAATGAATTTGCTTCTTTTTCTGTGTTTCTCAAAAAAGTTACAAACACTATGACTTAAAATCGAAATGAAATATTAGGCGCTTATACGACAAACGCCAACGGGAATAGGGGTGAATAAAAAGAAATCCTTATAAC
The DNA here is from genome assembly GCA_955612985.1 of Cheilosia scutellata. NCBI lineage: Eukaryota > Metazoa > Arthropoda > Insecta > Diptera > Syrphidae > Cheilosia > Cheilosia scutellata. Next base: position 70,510,621 of record OY015311.1, on the reverse strand, counting down.
AAAGTAAACAAGTGCGCTCAGTTTCGATCGTCTCCGTCTTTGTTTATTTCCAAATATATATTTCCATCCAGTGCTTAACCGATTTTTTTCTTCTGACTCTCAGTTTTGAATTTATTTTTCTAAACAGTTGACAGCTGTTTTCTGTCACAAACAATCCGTCACTTATTGCTTACGAATGGAAATCGGATCGCTTTCGGATATACAAAAATACAAATCAAAAGCGATTCGCCGCGCTATTGAGTTTGTCACTTGAACTTAATTTAATTATTATTAATATCTATATTAAGTTTTACTGCCTTAGGTTGTTGTTTATATTTTTTTTCTATTTTTAAAAATATATAAATAAACTAGAGGGCCCGGCAAACGTTGTTTTGCCTGCTCGTTTTCATTGTCAGTCAATTGTTCTGCCGCCGTTTTATTATTCGAAATTTTATTTATGATTTTTTTTTATTGTTTATTATTTGAAATTTTATTCATGATTTTTTTTCATGAGCTTATTCTTGATTTTAAAATTTTTCGGTTACAAACACATACACATACACATACAGAAGAATAATTATAAATGTATAAAGATTTGTTATTCAGTTAAAATAAAATAAAAACCATAAATTTAATTACAAAAATGACTCAAGATTGAAATACAAAAAAAAAAACAGGTAATTTGAACTACCGAATAACGACCCGCTCCAATATCAAAACACTTGCGGAATTTCATAGAAACGACAAAAAGAAGATTTGATTAATATAGAGACCGTCTAATTTCATATATAAGGCACATTAGATCTCGAAAAGAGGTGAATAAAGGGTTTCCAAGGTCTGAGTGGAACGTAGTGGAATTCTTTTGAAACTAGAGCTCGTCCAATCGCTTAATTTCTTTCCACAGAAACAAAAATCTGTTATCATGCTCTGTGGTACGCTGCATTGACCTTAACGCTACTGTCGTCTTAATTTTCGAAAAAAGGGGCCTATGCGTTCATTTTAACGGTTTTAAGCGCACATCTTCAGCAAAACAGCAAGATTCTTGATTTAGCAAGTGGAATGACCGCGGGGGGTCCCATAGGAATGATAATTTCATGTTTGCTCCCTTTAGAGGGGTCATTTTGAAAGTTTGGCCATTGAAATTCACAAATGTATTCTGATGGGGGTTGCGCCCTATAGAATGTGTGTTTTGTTTCATGCGTTGCTGAACTACATGTGCCGGTGTAAGCCCCCCTTAAAGGGGGGCATATAACAGTTACTTCACTACTGCGCTAAAAAAATTCCGGTCAACATCATTTTTAATTTATAGGCTATGCATTCATAGGATGGTGGGTGAGTAATGCAATTTTCTATCATTTGGTTTCGAAGAGTCTATCATTCGACAGATTTCCGAAAGCAACCGACCGAAGCAACGCATCACCTTCTCAGCAACAACAAATTAGGTTTCCTCAGAGACATCCGAAAAATAAAACTAATTCATGTATAGCTCTGCACACCCCCTTCCACCCTTTGAAGTTAAAATCCTCATTAAAATGAACCCAAACTTTAGCCAACTCCAAAAGGTTGGCAATTTTCAATTCAAACTTTTTCGTCTTTGTACACTTTGCTACTCTAAACTCAACAATGGAAGAAAATTCAAATAAATTTATTAATTTCTCCTTCGGGAGCCATAAAGCTATAAACCAGCCAAACAACAATGCCAACAGCAAACTCGTTACTCTAATTCAACTCGATTCTGTTCAGAAAAAAAAATATTTAATTACACAAAACCGGAAGCAGTCTCAGGGAGGCAGCAAAAAGCCATAGCTCGGATACACGTCAGCATCCTGGAGTACACCGCACCAGCGCAGCGCAGTTATCCGTCTGTGTAATGTTTATTATTTCTGATTGTTCTCTTCAAAAACAAGCCCAGAGGCTTCACAGTCTCTGCCTCCACTATTCGCCTAGAGATTTATTTCATTAAGCCAAAACATCAAGGGATATTATGTTGGCTTTCATTTGGCTACAGCGTTGCATGTCATGTCGGGTCGTCTCATCTCATTTTCTACAAAATGCGATCTGAAAGGCTTCAGTCTCAGTATATCCTGTGCACCTTTTTTATGATGATGCATGAGGTTTTCTGCATTCGCTACTAATTATCCGCTCTCGCCCAAATAGGAGACAGAGAAGGTCCTTCCAAATATCAACACAACCTTCCTTGATGGTGCTTAGTTTTATGTGATTCTCGCACAAATTGCTCAGGACTCGTAAATAGAAATGTTTTGCTGCTTGTTTTCGGCAAGGAGCAGAGCAGGGGCTTGCCATAAAGTAATATCCATTTGAGGAGTGAAAGTAGATTAAAAAGTTTGGTTTATGCCTTCGGACTGTAAAGAGATAAACGTTAAAGTTTTCAACCCTCTGATGGGGGTGAGCAATGGATGGATTCTATGGCGGTTATGATGATGTTTGCTGCGGAGTACTTCTGCTGGAGGGTTTTCTTCTAACCAAAAACTTACAGTGGGATAGTAATCGTTGAAATTTATTTGTTTAACGTGACTCCGGGCGTAAAGTGTTTTCGCACAAAGATAATAATTGAAAAGTGAGTAAGTTGTAGTAGAGTTTGGTCGGTTTTATTGTAGAATGAAATTGGGATTGGATTTGTTGTTCTACAGCACTTGAGTTGCCAAACGGAACTAAGGATGGTTGTAGACTTAAGTGGGCTATGTGAGAAATATGTAAATATTTTTTGGCGACAATGTTGAAAAAGGGTTTCCTTTCTATTTTGTAGCACAGTTTTCGCAATTTATAAGTTGCGATCTAATATTATAAATGCAAAAGTAACTCTCGTCTGTTTGTTACCTTTTCTCGACTAAACCTCTCAACCAATATTAATGTGATTTGACAAAGAGATAGTCTGGGTCCTGAAGAAGGTCATTGGCGACTTTTTATACAGAATATTTATGAGGAAAGAGAGTGCAGAAAAGAAAATATCTTCCTCGACTTGCAGGTCATTTCAGAACCCGCGAGTATCCAAGTCTACCGGTCTGAGCCTCTTGGCATGTTTTCTGAGAATACAGTGCCCTGACAATATTCCGACAAGTGGCCTGAGTTTTTCCCTGCCTAGTTTCAGAATTTCCCTAGATCTTTTACGATCGAATTGAGGCCAAAGTGCCATGGATACTGCGTGCCCGGTAAGGCCGGACAACCTCCGGTCGCCTTCCTTTCTTTTTTTTATTCCCAATAGCGCACTTTATGGATGTGGTTTAATATCCATCTCTTCTTGATCTATCAATTTTTTTTGCTGTTTGGTTTTTCAGTCTGATTTTTTTGACGCGTGAACTCGTGATTCGTGACACGTTTCAAATTAAAAAATGCTCAGCATTGCCATTTCACTATGAATAGTCTTACGCCCGAACAACGTTTGCAAATTATTGAATTTTATTACCAAAAATCGTGCTCAGTAAAAAATGTGTCGCGAATCCATGGCCATACACTCCGGTTCACTTGAATAAAGGCAACAATTTTATTTCACGAAGCAACGCATTTTGTCATGTAAATTTGAATATAAATTATCAACAAGTGATAATAAGAGTCTATGAATTGCTCAAGAGAATACATTAACAAAGGCCATTTTACTGTACAGAGTAACGGGACTTTATCAAAGTTCGTAAACAAAGGCAGAAATGCAGGGACTATAATTGGTTCAGTTGAATAAAGGCAGAAGAAAGTTTGTTAGAAAAATCCGTGTTAGATAATTGTAGAGTGAAGTTCGAATTAAAGTAGACAAGTTTTGAGCAGTTTTTTTTTTTAGCAAAAATAGACAAAGGAAAAAGTTTAACTACATCCGAGAAAGCAAAAATTGATGTGTACCACTTGGAATGTTATTCCAACCGCGACAGCGCCAAAAAAATTGGTCGAAGTCCAACTTCTGTTGACAATTACTTAAAGGATCCGGATTCTTATAGAAAAAAAAACTATAAAGGAAGAAATTCTACAGTGATTTCATCAGCTGATAGGCCCAAAATCATTCGTTGCGCTTCTATAATTCAAGTGATTCAATAACAAAAATCAAATTCGAGGCCGGAGTAAATGCCAGTAAATCCATCGTTAGACGTGTAATTCTGAGTGCTGGGAACTTGAAGCGACTAAGGTTGGCTAAAAAAACCTCCTCTAAATGCTTTGCGTAAGCAGCTTCGACTGCAATTTGTTAAAAATCATATGGCATGGACTGTAGGGTAGAGTCAACTTAAGAATGACTGGCGAATGGTTATTTTCACGGATGATAAGAAGGTTAACATAGATGGGCCGGATGGGTATAACTTCTACTTTCATGATTTACCGAAAGAACAACGGTTTTTAACTCGTCATCACAACCGAGAGGGTGGAGTAATGGTCTGGGGTGCTATCAGTTTTTATGGTGCATTTGAGCTAAATTTTCAGAGCACAAAAATTACGGGAATTACCTACAAAGGAATATTGGAATCAGCTTTTCCTAAGTTTAGTGAGTTATTTGGGTCTTTGCCTAGGACAACGCACCAATCCATACTGCTCGTATAGTAGTCATTTGTTGCAAACCAAAACGTTAAATTATTGAATTGGCCACCATATTCACCAGGCTTGAATATTATAGAAAATGTTTGGAGCTGGCTTACGCGTAAAGTCTATGAAGATGGAAAGCAGTACAACAATAAGGAATCACTTCTCAGAGGTATTAAGTCAGCTTGGACTTGGACCGAAGTTTCCCTAAATTACATAAAATCATTGTACGACTCACTTCCAGACCGGATCTATGAGGTAATTTTAAAGAAAAAGGTGGCTATACGCATTTCTCACTTCCTTCTATAATGATTAATTAATAATAAATACCAAAAAACTGGATAAATTAAAATAAAAAATGGACAATTTCCTTTTTTATTGCCCTCTGCATTTATTCATGTGAACCGACTTCATTGCTTGCATTATTGACACTTTTTCAAAAAAAAGAGGTGATATACACGTTTCCTTTTATTGTTAAGAGATTTTGTGATTGATTGATCTTGTAAAATTCAAGATCTCTATTCTTCAATTGTTGTTGCACTTAGATCTCTCTTTTTTTTTAATTAAGAAAATTGTCTTATGGCATCGTTTCTTTATTCAAGTGAACCGGAGTGTATTGCGAGACGAATTTTATGAGCAATTCATCTCACGTTTTGGACCTGTGAATTGACCGCCTAGATCGTGCGATTTGACGCCGCTCGACAATTTTCTGTGGGAATATGTGAAGTCTCTTGTCTATACGGATAAGCCAGCAACTATCACCAGCATATACCATTCGATAGTTGGACAAATTATGCCAAAATTGGACATTCCGAATGGACCAGTCGAAGCGTAGTCGCGGTCAACATTTACATGACATAATATTCAAAAAGTAAATGGCAAGAATTGATTTATCGACTCTAATAAAAATTTCCCTCAATTTTGCAAATATTTTCGTTGTTTTTTTTTTTCAATTTTAAAAACCAAACGTTTAAAAAATCACCCATTATAAGCGCAGGAAATTCCAAATTTAAATTTCAAAACAAAAGCAGAAGTTCTGCTGCAATTGGATCAGAAAAGCGGTAACACTGAGTCTGAGTTCTTAAAGTTTCTTTGTATGATTTTACATATTTCGGACATTCCTATAACCAATTTGGATCGATCACCCTAAAGTTTCATTATTTCTAAGGTAAACACACATTCCCCAGCTAAATTACCACTCTTAATACCAATGACAAAGTTTACCTGGTGGTCCTCTCTGACCACCCAACCCACATATAAATCATTGATGACAATTGCAAAATTCTTAAGAAAAACACCTCCAACTCCGTCGACATTCTAGTGCATATGATTCACCCCAAACCCAAACACGAAAGACAATGTATCTATATCCTTGCCAAACAAAGAAAACTTTTATACAACAGCCTTACCTTATGTTCGCCAAATTCAAAAACTTCTCAAAGAGACTCCGGCCTATGGTGGAAGTGGTCATCGTTATTCCACACAGAAGTCGGAAGAAAATCCATAAACTTGTCCAAATACGGCAGTCGACAGTCGACGGATACAAAACTATTTTGCCAAATGGAGAAAAATAGCCCTCCAAACGGCGGCGGCGGCGTGCGGCAACGCACCGAGTCTAAAATTAGCACACACTGTAGGAAATATTATTAACTAAACTTATTGCGGATATTTTTCTTTTTAACTGCCGCATATCTGTGAGCCGCTTTCATTAGAAACGCATTAAATCACTTTTGAAGACCGAATTGCGCACATTTTTCACACCGATTGCAATGGAGACGAATTCGCGCACTTTTTCCATCAATTGCGAAATTTTAACAAAAAAAAAGAAATTCACAAAAATAAAAACAACAATTCGAGATAAACTCACCGATATGGAGAAACAGGGGAAATTTGGGTCGACAAGCGATAGATAACCGCACAGCAGAGTGCTGTGCTGATAACACGCGCTCACTCGAAACCTAATCAAACTTACAAACACAACAAATGTTTATACACGAGTACACCTCGGGGAGTAAAAAAAAATCGCGAATGATTCACCTGATTATTCCAGTAGAAGACGCTATCCGAGACGCGTTCACTTGGAGGGTATGGCAGCGACTGAGTGAGCGGATATTTTCGCACAGTACACCGCCGAGACGAAGGAATGCAGCCACAAGCGATCGAAAAAAAGACGATCATGAGCTGGATCTGGATGTGGATCGTCTCACTTGGAAAATGTGAAAAACGTGGAGATGGAGTGGAGTTGAATTTTGACTACCACGGCTTGATCGAGTGTGGAAGATAAATGAGTGTAGGGTGGCATTCCTCCCCCCCGATATAAGTTTGAATTTGAAAGAAATGCGGGGGAGAATTGAAGCGTTTGAACTTTGACGCTCACCTTAGGGGGAGTAGGGAATGACGCGCTTAATTGGACGCAATTGCGTGTTTATTTCCACTTGAGTTGATTTCAAGAGAAAACAGTTTTTTTCTGCTATCTCTTGTTGGTGGGGATTTGTCAAGAGTCTAAATTCGGTCGCTGAATCAGCACTAATAAGTATTCGTCTCGTATTCGAACTATTTTCAGAGACATGAGGGTGATAGCTAGCTTTAGGAGCTTTCACTTCCCTCCGGAAATGTGCCCGCAAATACCTGCATTATCTAAGACGCTTATCAGGTCCCACGAATTGGCATGGCACAAAATACTCCTCTTTGTGTATCAACAAACAGCCGTTGAATTGTTATCGATTTGATTAGAAATTTAACAAGTTATTAAAGCCGACTCTATAAAACCGATCTCTTATCGATTTGTGAGTAAATGTTTTCAGAACAACTATCAGAATCAATCTTGCCAGTCCACACGCTTCTAAAAGGATTATGCAATAATTTAAATTTTAAGCCAATTTTTTAAAAAATGATGACCATATGCAGTCGCAGTTTACGTGACACACTCAAGCATGTGATCAGTTCAGCATGCTTATCTAAAACTTCCTAATACTAACCCGATGGTCAAGAAGCCACCGTGAATAGCAAACCAGTCATGAATGTTAAATCGATCGTAAGTCAGAAAGAAGTCGAATTTAAACAACAAATTTACCTGGATCGCCTGAAACGATCGACACTCAAAGTCTAGACGTATGATTACCAACACAATTGGGATCAAGGCTGTATAACACAAGGCGATACGTCTAAAAAGTACTTGTAAGACAGAATTCTGCAAGTGGCATTGAACTTGTAAATTTGTGTTACAGAAATGTGTTACATTATTGTTGAAATTCAGTTGCAGGTTATTTTCGCTTTGTGTTATAGGGCCAACACTATATCTACGCTGGTTTAACCCAGCAATACAACGGAGGAATCTTATTTTGGCGGTTTGTATCCGCGACCTTATTTTTTCGGTCACTACCCAAATCTAATATGTAAGAGTTGGAACGAATTAAAGACTGACAACTTAGCTTTGACACCAAGCCCCATATTTGTGACTCGACCACAGCTCTGCAGCGCGTTTCCAGCACATTGGATAGACTTTTGCTGTAATTGGAGCAATCCCTTTTATCCCCTTTCTTGAAAAGGGGCATTCTCAGGCCACTTTAATGACACGAGAGAGCCATTTAACTCCCTCTTCCCCTAAAGCCTTGAGCATTTCTGGCCGGATTTCATCCACTCGGCAGATTTGCCAGCTTTTAGCGATTTGATCGAAAAGGTGACTTCCTCTACCGTGGGACTATTTTCCGCCCTGTTTAAGGCGATGGCTATCTCATCATCAATGCACTGGATTGGATTGAGCAATTCAGAAAAATGATCGCTCTATCTGTTCAAGATGTTTTCTGTTCAAGATACTCCTCTAAGACGACGGATAGTCTGCCAGAACATGTTGCTTGCAAATCTGTGATCACGGTCTATTTTTTTTAAGTACACATTTTTAAATAAAAAAGAGAACTTGAAAATGTCCGATGTGCTAAAATAAGTTATTGAAGCAACACACAGAGCGAAGAGATGGAAACGTCTTACCTACTTAGCCAAAAACTTGCACTGTCACAGATTGCTGGTTCACAAATTTTTGGTGACCTTTTTTGGTTCCGAATTTCGACAGTGCGTTTGATACCGACATTCAATTTAGAAAATGGTTTGCTGTGGGTTGGTTGGCATTTTATGTATTATTTATACAAAAAAGTCTGCTAATTTATAGTTTTTGTGTTCTTAACAAATGCGTCTTGTATATTGTTGTGTATCGGATAAGTGCACAATAAGTAGATACAAAAAATAATGTCTAAGCATGTTGACAATAGAAATTGGTAAGACTTTTAAATAAAAGTGTAATAGGGATTGGAGGGATTGTTGATATGATTTCGGCACTGGTGGCACGATTTCGTCAACATTCGCCTGTAGTTGATCTTCGCCTAGCTAAAAGACCTCGCACTATCCAAACTGAAGCGAATAAAGAACGCTTTCTTGCAAGCGTTGTAGAGTGTTCCGCAGGTCGTTTTAAACGTTCTCAGTACCTCGTTTACAATTACAAGGTTTGGTTTAGTTGAAAGTGCCTGCTAGATAGTAAAAGCCAAAACCCTTAGATCAGCATAAGTCTGTGTTTGTCAAATCACCTAAGTCGTTGTAAAAGGAAGGCTCCCAAATGGATCTTTTTTTACGGAAAGAGCAGGGTATCCATAATCCATATAGCTTATGTAAAAGTTGTTTGAAATAAGGCCTAGCATTACGGCCGACGTGCTTACCAATTAGGCAGTGCCCAGTAATGACACCTATTGTAGTAACAATATGCAGACTATTGAGAGAAATCAAATTCTTATAGCTTTTTAAATCCACAAATTTGTTTCGTCGGTAGACATTTAATGGCACTTGTCCATCTAGATCTGCACTCTCTTTAGTATACAGCTTTAATTTTTGTTTGCAATTAGCGATTGGTATGACCATAAGGAGCCTTTATCCGGCAGGATGAGTAGAGTTCGTATTCTGGCGAGTTCATCGGCCCTACAATCGCCTGGAATATCTGTATGGCACGGCACCCAAAATAGGTAAATGTTGACCTGTTCGCTCATCTCTATAAGAAACAGCAGTCGAGGGCTACCAGAGAAGTTATAGAGACCGAATCCAAAGATTTGATAGCTGCTTGGCTGTCCAAAATTATGCAGACATCTTTAACGAATATCACGTTTTTCTTGGAGCCAAGATTTTCTTGGCATAATTTCCTTCAGGAGCACTCAGCAGTAGTTTGTTGGACGGAAGGAGAGCTTAAGATTAACACCTTCGGAGAAGATACCCCACCACACCAACTCCATCTTTTTGGAGTTGGAATGAGGGTGTAGTCAGTGTTTTCGGTTGAGATTTTGAAGTTCTTTCAGAATGTAAGGCGGTGGCCAAAGTCTTTTATTGACCACTGTGAGGTAGCGAATGGCTGCGCAATTAATAGGCATTTTTTTTTTTTTTTTTTTTTTTTCAGAAGTGTAAAGTGTACGCAATTAAACTGACTACTATTCAGCAGCTGAAGGACAACACTATTGCTGAAATGCAGCACTCTCATCGATTGCGTACTATTACGGGGAACTACGGGGAAAATTGTCTTGCCATTAAACTAAAAAAAAATCAGGTCTTACTTGTTGGCTCTAAAGAAACAAAAAAGAAGTGGCTTGCCTCCTGATTGCAATGCGACTATTTACGATTTTTTGTGTGCAAGAACTTAAGAGTTTGGCTCACTGTTAAAAATGTAATACCACAGGGCTCTTTCATTAGACCTATACTTTTTTTTTCAATAGGTACTTGTATGCATTATAAAAATAATTAAAGATTTCAGTAAAAACAATTATTGCGCTAAATTCCGCACTGAGTTGAACAATAAAACAAAATGTGATCTACCTCATACTTCCTTTTAACAACTCCTCATCCAATTTAGACGTAAGTTTGTCACGATAAACATTGAACGAAGTCCTTCGACTTGATTTAAAGGATTACAAGCAGGGTGAACGTGAACGCATTTTTTTGTTTTTTTAAATACTCCAATTTCCAGCCTTATCAGGATCATAATAAATTAATATCCTTTACAGACGAGTGCTTCCCCTGAAATTTATGATATCCTCTCCCCACAAAATAGAAGAAATGAAAAATAAAAATACACTTGCATTCCCCCAGTCTAAAAATATGATATGCGTTTTGAATTCCTAAGCCTCGTCGCTCCGCAAATAAATTTATAGCCCTCTACAGGACGCTTTTCAATATTAACACCATATGGGAATGGGAGGATGATGCTGTGCCATTAAAAAGTATGAAAAAGCGAACGCACAACGAAAGGGAAAATCCCTTAAAAATATTAAAAAAAATCCTCGAAGCTCCCCCGGAGGCTGACAATTACTCCCTCAGAATACAAAAGGATGCTCTCTGGAAAATTGCCAACTAATCCTACAGTAAACACTTTACTCCAATGAACCGCAAAAATTCCAGTTCTTTTCTGATGTACGAGTAAATATCCTTTTTTTGAGTTTGAATCTAATTAAATTTATCACTCGACAGTCCTGATTTGTCACTTTCACCAGAAAAGGACCTTCGAATGTCTTGCCCATTTAAACAGACTGTGGTGGACAATGGAATTCGAATGTTTGCTTGAATTAATACATACGGACAAAGGAACGAGCATATTTGTGTCTGGGTTGATTTCGATGGTGTCCTAGTTGACATGTGTTCATTTTGAAAGGAGTCTCGGTCTCGGCGTGTTCGTCGTCGGTTTGGTTTGATTGGACGGAAACATGTTCATCCGGAAAAAATTAATCGCGTTACGGAGTATTTGAGGAGCTGGCAAAGAAAGACGAACGAAAAGAAAACGGACATTTCAATATGTGACTTGAATTTAATTTCCGCAGGAAGAATATGGATGTGCAAAGTTTAATTAGGGATATGCTCCTTTTTGCGCTGTTTGGCGATTGTTTACCAGCTGTGATTGGACGTGATGACGTGATCAAATGACAACACGAGGGTGAATGTGGTGTGAAGTGAATTGGCAGGTGATGTCGGATTGAATTAATTAAATTTTAGGAATCCCTACAAGAGCAAAGGAAGTTGTCAAGAGTGACGGCGCAGTTATGATGCACATGTTGATAAGTGGTCAATGACTAGTCGCATAAATAGCTTATTAAGAGGGTCCGGATGGGTAAACGCACACTTAAAGTGCGCAAAACAAAGTGTGTGCGCAAAAATGCAGCAGTCAAATTGTATTTTTGTGCGATTGGGAGTGTGATCAAAATGGGATTAAGATTGAACAACAGTGGAACAGCAACTGTCATGTGCGCAAATGAAATTAATTCGATTTGTGTGCGCATTCAAGAGAGAAAAATTCAGACTTTTAAAAGATGTTTTTAAAAGGTGTCATATTAGGTACTATATATATTTACATTTGAAACTGCGAACCGTGAGTGTGCGTTACTCTTCCCTGTTCTTCCCTCCCCTCCCCTCCCCTATCATGCGGATACAAATGGTCTCACTTAATTTGAGCGAAAAGTTACAAGCTTCAAGGACTCTGGAGGGAGATAGTCCAATGAAAACCTTTACGAATTATACAGCGAGGACATGTAAAGTATATGGACATTATCTAATACGCTTCTGAGGAAAATTTATCAATTCTACTGCAGATGGATACAGCGGTGCGGTAGGGAATCTTAACTAAATTGCTTTTGCACCCAGAAGCAGCTCACCATCGAGATGCCTGAAGCGACACGTTGGGTGACCCCCAAGTCCGCACAGACAGTGGCGCTATAAAAGAAAGTCAATATTTTTTTAGTGTGCGCAAGAGTAAAAGAAGAGCTAATTTTTAACTATCGCCATATAACTGCGGTTATTTTTTAAAAATATGTGAGCCCTAGCACATATCTACGTCAACCTTTGTTACTTTTACTAGCGCCTGAAATTGATTGATGTGCGTTACCGTACCCTGGTATTTACATGTGCGCAAAAAATACCATCAACTAGAACTCACTGCTCACTTTAGATGGATTGATCGCGCAGTTCTCATATATACTTCAACAATCAACGTACCTTATAAATCCTCTTATCTGTAAAGCCCTCATGTGCGCAAACAAATCTACATAGAATTTGGTTTTGATTTTTGTGCGAATGAGTGCGAAAATAACGTATTGCTCTTTTTAGACTGATCAGGCTTCAAATAAACTTCAATACATTTTTGAGTGATTTTTCTAACTATATAGTCCTCATGTGCGTCAACAAATCTACATAGAATTTGGTTTGGATTTGTGTGCGAATGAGTGCGAAAAGAACTTATTGCTCTTTTTAGACTAATCAGGCTTCAAATAAACTTCAACTTCCTCATGTGTCATGTGCGCAAACAGATCTACAAAGAATTTGGTTTAGATTTGTGTGCGAATGAGTGCGAAAATAACGTATTGCTCTTTTTAGACTGATTAGGCTTCAAATAAACTTCAATACATATCCGAGAGACTATATAATTCTAATTTTAAAGTATCAATCAAAGTATCAATTCCTCATTAGATAAGACCTTGGCCAAGGTCTTCCAGTCTGACACACCATTGCTTCAGATTAACTCATGCATCCGACAACTGAATGGTCAAGTCTGTTTATTCAACTCCAGTCAAGCAAGCGAAAACAATTTAAATTCCCATTCTAACCTCAACAATAAGCCCATAAAGGTGATGATCTACACCGCATCACCTGCCTGTCATGCAACCAGCAAACCTGCACCACACAGATCAAATTATCTCGTCTCGATATTGGTTCTGGGCAACATACCTCACATAAGTGCAAAAATTCCAACGACTCAAATTCGGTATCAGATGTGCCCAGGTACACGTTCCACAACACTTCCCCCATACCACACCAGCCAACCAAACTTCGCGGTATAACAATTGCCAATCCGTAATCCGTATCTGGATCAAATATCGCCTCGTATATACTATACATCGTCATATTGAATTAAAACGGAAACATAAAGTCTAACGTAACCCACAGATCGATTTGATCCATCCATCCGTTGCGCATCTATCAGCCGCTGTATCCATGGTGCCATGACTTCAACTTCACTTATTCACGACTTGTTAAGCGAGAGATACATCTGGATGCTCGCATATCTCGCATCAATAATTTTCTCGTGCAGCGCGCACGGTTCTATGCTTTACTTTCTAGCTTAGACTTGGACCGATCTTGTCGATCGTTATGGTGACCCAATTCTGGATAAAGAAATGTTTGTAATTTTTTTTTTCTCTCTTGCTACCATTAGGCCAGTAAATCGCTTAACTGGGTTTTTAAGACGCACGGCACGTTCTCTTCCTCGTTTTTTTTTTCTACATATATGAATATCCATCTCATCCATGGAAGCTGTTGTTGATCAGTGACTGGGTGATGATCATGCATTCGTGCGCGATCATGTTTTCAAGGTGCAAATTAGCATTAATGACCAACAATTGCGATGTTTTCTCGCCTTGCGATGTGATTATTGTTTGGAAATCTAGTCAGCGGTAGTGTGAAGCAAAGAGATGCGTTTTTGATCAGCTGCATCCGGAACTCATTACGCTCCGCGCGCATACGAGTGAATGCGGTTTTTAACGGATTGATATGTCAGGGGCGTTCGTTTTAGGATGAACATGTATTTTCTGATCCAGTTTAGTTAACAATATCATCATATGAAGGTAGCATCCTGGTGAGCTCTCTATAACATGATCATCTACGGTGATCTCTGATCTTGGTTCTGGTTTGATGCTGTGTCGTGTATGGTGGTTATGGGTGGTGTTTTTACTTCGTGCATTGCATCCTGATATGATGTAGTGTAGATACAGCGTTTATAACTGTTATTTTCAGCAGTAAAAAATACTGAATACATTATTATGAACCTGTTCGTGTTCATCCGAATGAAAGTCAACTGATCGATATGACTTTCCGAACTGCTCGAATTCGCTCAATCGATGAACTCCGAACGAGTTCTTTGTCATTTTTGCTTTTCCACAAATTGTAGGTATTGGTGGTTGATGTCCAAGCTAAGACTAGGCTAGCCATATCCGTTACACGACTATTTTTAATCGCAGGATAAAGATTACAAGACTTTCAAAGTGAACGAGCGCTCATGATCAGTCAGCAATCGCAGGACTTTAACATTGAAAATTTGTCAGGCGACACAAATTCTAGTCTTATCTTGGACACGAACCAATAAAACAGCTAGTTTTGATTGCGAAATAGTAAAAACGTCAATGTACTCGCTGAGTCTGATCTGGCTTTAATGCACGGATAGTTAACTCTCACTTTAAATGTTTCGTACAATAATAATACTGATCGTTCTATAAGTGGAGCAGGCACGAAGCGTCCATATATTGAAGGGAAGCAGTGCTTCCGTAAGAATTTAAAAAAAGTGACATTTTATTTAAAATTCTACAATCAAAGTCCAGCTATGTTCAATATATGTTCAAATCGATATTCAGTTTATTTCCATATCCCTGTCATGTTTTGAATTTTTGAAACATTCGGACACAGCATTGTATGAATATCTTAAACCCAATTTTCCTGTTAACTTGCTCAATAATTTACAGAGCTCATACCCGGAATATTTTGACATTCCAGCGTTGAAAACGGAACTAAAGTTGATTTTCGATGACGAGAATTTTACGTCAAAAATGATCTTAAAGAAATATTAAGATTTTTAATCAGTACCTACTGATTTGGATAAACGTTTCACTGAATAAATTAAGCTTTGTAAACTATTGTTGACTTTCCCCGTGACAACCTTAAAAGAATAAAAAAATTATTACGAAATAAATGTGGACAACAATGATTGTCAAATTTAGCCCTTATTTCGATTGGAAAACCATTGTTAAAAGAAATACAAGCCAAGGGGAAATTTTATGACCAAATAATAGACAATTTTGCTTCAAAAGAAAGAAGAATTAATTTAAAGTACAAGACTTAAGAACCTTTTAAATGATTTATATTATTATTTCATATTATTATTTATTTAAATGAATTCTATACATATTTCTTTTATATGTGCAATTAATACGAAACGATCTCGAGCCAAAGGACTATTATGACTAGATCATAGATAATTTTGCTTAAAAAAAAACTTGTATTTAATGTTCAAGACTTAATATGTTACATATATTGTTTTTTTTTTTTTAATGAATTATAAAAGTTTTTTTTTGATGTACCATTTTCGCCTTAATTTATTATAATAAAGCGATATTTTCTTGAATAAAGGACTTTTAATTTTAAGTTTAAAGTTGAGTGCTTCCGCTTCCCAAAAAGTCACGCTTCGTGCCTGAAGCGGAGTATATACTTCCTAACCAACCTTAAAAATGGAAGGGAATTCAACGTCTTTTCGTTAAGAGATGATGCAAGTCACACAGGTTAAGGACTGTTCACGAAATGTTATTATACAATCGTCAAAAGTATGGAAAAGTAATGTCTCCAGTCCAAAAACGAAGATGCAACTATTTTGCTCTAAGAGCAGGTATGTGCTTGTACCGTAGGATTGGTTGAGCTAGGAAAATAACCAGTTATCAACATCATCGACAAATAAGCAGAAATTGATTTAAATATACAATTGGCGAAAGCAGGCATTTACTTTGCATGCTCATCGAGCATTCTCATCAACGAAGGCAAACGTTCTCTCAGTTTGTGACCCTAGGCATGTTTTTTTGAAACCTCGGCAGCCAGCCGTTCATTTGGACAATTGCCAGCAAGATGAAGCCAGACAGCCGAGTTTTAGTATAAAATTATGTATTTGGCTGAAATATTTGCTACATGCTGACATTTTTCTCTGGAATGTTGTGTGCATGAGATAAGAACGCCATTATGATTTAAGCAAATTGTACGGAAATTCTAAGCTACTCGTTGCTTTCAGCGCCACCTGTTTGTTCATTGTGAATTGAATTTAGCCAGCTGCCAGCCAGCAGCCAGCCAGCAGCTCTCCGACTCCGGATGAAATCAAGAGTTGTTGCCAGCAGGTTGTTGTTTTAATTAGCATGTGAAATGTGCCTCAACTAGCAACTACTGGCAACTACTGGCAACTACTGGCAACTACTGGCAACCACTGGCTGGGGAGGTTTCATAAAAACGCAACTCCTGTTTGCGTAGAAATGATGAAGATCGACAAATAACTTTATACACACTTTAAGGTACCAAAATGTGTCCAAAGATGTCGAGCAATCAGTATGGCGTTTCTAGTACAATAGTCAAAGGAACATATTCTCAAATGCGAATGCTCGACGATAATTTTTGATGGCGACTGATTGATTTATTGTGAGTTTGCAGAAAGAAAGAGATTGATGATATGAGGCTGATTTAGGTTTTTCTTTTGCAAAAACGATTTTGAAACAAAAAAAAAAGGTTCAAACCTTCGTTTGCCTAAAGTAGTACCCACTTTAAGTCAATTCCCTAATGAACTCCAATCGAGGCGGGAAATTGATTACACTTACTCTGCCACATTAATGAACTTTTAGAAAACCCCTAACAACCTTTAATAAAATTCCCCCTCAGGTGCTTTACATCCAACATCCAACATTCCAATTGAATTCAGATAATTAATTTCAAACATTCAAGGTCTCACTCCAATCCCCCCCCATGTACCACGTACAACTTTTAACGACTGAATAATCATAAATGCGAAAGATGCGTCGTCCTTGTAATTACAATGAAAACAAGGGAACAAACAGAAAAAAAATATTATCTCCTTGTCAGTCCACAAAGCAATTCTAGACTATCGAAATCTAAACTCAAGTGGTTACTGCGATTCGACAAAAGCATCGCACCGTACAAATCTCTCTGTCTATTGCTGTGCCTGAAGGGATGCTTCTGCAATAAGTGCTGTGCCATGTACAGACTCTACACAGACGTCGCGTACCCCCCTCGAATGGAACGCAACTTAAATACATTTTAATCGAGAACTGGTCGTTGGATGGGTGGCAGTTAATCTAAGATTGATGTGAACGGGCCACATCTGTGTTCAATAATCGAAATGCCCGCTAGCTGTATGCTGATAAAATTCGTCCCTTTGCCCAGGACAGCAAATATGTATCTACAAAAAAAAAAACGAGAATACCAATGGATGTACATAGATTGCATAGGCACTCTGTGTCCTGCGAAAATTTTAATATTGAAAACCATAAATATCGAAAAACGGAAATGCAAGGAAGGACACTGGGTGGGTATAGCCAGTCTCAGCTATGCAGACTTCAGGGGGATGAGTGCGGTCTATAAATATAGATTGAACATGGTCCGTTTATACTGGGGGAGCAGAGAAGCTTTAAAGACACAAGAACTCGAGATTTTCTAACTTAAATTGAGTATTAACCTGATTATTAACCTAAATGGAGGTACATGGGAAGTGAATGAATCACCTACGGTGTAGCCAACCATGAAGGGAGTTCGTCATCATCCGCGAAGACAATGAGAGACAATTGAAAAAATGTTCTGCACGACGATAATAACTACTTTGACGAACACAACAATTTAAACTGAATTAACAAAGTCGAAGTTTTAACGGTCGAATGAGGAGGCAATAATGGCGTGCAGTTATGGTCAAAACTGAATACATCATCTCGCGAGATGTGTGTGGATGAATAAGTTCTTAGAAGCTGTTATTTGCGGGAATGATAGGTAAGGTACTAATGAATAGGGTGCTATCATTAAATTCAATTAAATGGGAACGCAGATGAAATCAGGGATTTTTTCTTCCTGAAATCGAAATCGCTTTGAATTGAGAATCGGGAACAAAAATAATAATAATAATAGGAAAAGAAATAAATGAATGGCCCATACCGTCAATTAATGTGATCGGGATTGCTGTAAAGTTCAACAAGTTGTATTGTATGGCATGTTAAACATGCCTTTACCATCAGAGGTACAAAGTTAGTTATCAAAACTAGCGGAGCTGCAAAAAAATAAGTACGGCCAAAATTTGTTAAGACTCAGGAACAAGGAAATAAGCAAAAGCTTAAAATTACGCTGAATTTAGGAGGTGATAGAAAGGAGCCCTTGTCCGGTGAGATACCACCACATCATGTTATAGGCTCCGTGAAGTATTCTTAGACTCTAGACTAGACTATACGTTTTTAAGTTTGGCAAATAGTTCGATACAACACGAACGGAACAAAAAAGTCATGATGCAACTTCCTAAGATAAAGAGTTCCGGTGTTACACTTATTCGGATCTAATTTTCAGGGCGTTTAACAGAAAAAGAAGCAAGACGATAGACAACCACAAATACAAATGGCGACTAACCAGAAGCAAACTAACAACTGACTTCTGCAACATTCGGGGACTACAGAATCTGACAATGTAAAATGTACACCAATATCTGGAAGAAAAAATGTCGAACATCCTAGTCTTAACCCTCACATGGATGGAATTTTTTATGTATGTACTTACATGGACAGTATCTACCCGGGTAGATAAACAAAATCTCACGCATTCTGTATGAGTTTTTTCCATTATGTTATAGTTTTTCTTTCAATATTAGCCTTTTGCATTCATTCTCTTTATTTTTTACGTTTGATTCTGCCTATTTTCCAGATAACAGCTTTGCTTTCAAGCAGAGAGCTCCCTTTTATCGAGCAACGATATCGGTGAGGCGCTTCAAAGCAATTTCGCAATAAATCGTATTTTATTATTTTATTTGCTACGCATATTTTTTATGTCTCATACAATATACTTTAGTTTACTTTTAAGCTCTACTTGGCGCAAACATGTATTTTTGTATCGACATTTTGTATGCAAGTTCAACGAATATCTACCCGGGTAGATACTGTCCATGTGAGGGTTAACAACTGCGGCACAAATAAATTCATTAACTGACTTGACATACCTATATCTTTGCTGTCTCGAATACGAACTCCATCCTCGTTTTGCTATTTAAGAAGCCTTTGCGTCTATTTGCCGGTTGCCCGAGAAGATCTGCGTGTGAAAAAAAGAGGAGGTGGAGCCCAACGATTTCGACAAAAGATCGACCTTCAAAACCAAGACAGACCCTTTGGGTAAACGAAAGCTTACTACCCGAATGTTGCTCCGAAGATGTCCTATTTTCACTCATTGTCTACAGTCCTTTGAATACGATGAAAACTAATTGTAGATAAATCAACGAAATCCTGCATCATACAAATTTTCTTAGGGAATGACATGAATAACCAAAATACACTCTCGTTATATCAACAAAACGGCCAGCGCCAATTTTACTTCTATCCAAAGCTTTATTAATAAAGTACATACTGTTATTAGGACCTTGTCCTAAGAAGAGAAGAGATCCTTTGATCTGCGCTAACTAAAGAGGTATACGACTCCTCAACATATCATACAAGATCCTGTCTGCAATAATTCGTGAACGCCTAAAACTGATGGTCAACAATGTGATAGGGTTCTCATCAGTGCAGTTTTAGGGCGGGAAAGTCCATCATTGACCAAATTTTCACACTACGCCAGATCTTGTAAAAGACCCAGGAATTTGAAATCGTCAGCCACCACACCTCTTCGTCGATTTTAAAGTTGCCTGTATAGAGATGGACTACACAGAGCCATGTCTAGTTTTTGCATCCCCGCTAAACTCATCCGAATTGTGCTGGATGACGCTGGAGAACTCTCGATGCTTTTTTAAGGCCGGCAAGAGCACCATGTCGATGTCAGAAAGGTCTTAGACAAAGTGGTTTCTTTAACATTATATACCTGTAAGAATTGTACGAAATGTACAAGCCAACCACGGAGTTACAATCTTTCAAAAGTCTGTACAACTAGTCGCAATCGCCGATGACATTGACATAATCGGAAGAACTCTGCGATCTGTCGGTGGTGCATTTGTGAGTATTAAGTCAGAAGCGGCAAAAATGGTACTAGCTGTGAATAAAAACAAAGCAAAATATATTCCGTCCGAAAGGACATTCAACGCCTTGTTATAATTTTGAGGTAGTGAAAGACTTCATCTCACTAGGCTCTGTGGTGAACTCCAGCAATGACATAATCGCTGAGATCAAGCGAGAATTTGTCTTGCCAATTTCTGTATCTACGGGCTTAGAAGGCAATTGAGTAGCAAAGCCCTCTCACGAGCAACTAAGCAGACCTTGCGTTGTATTGAAATTGAAGAAAGTAAGGAAATGGGTCTGTTAGGCTAATGACACACGATCAGGGGCCTGTAACACAAAACTACAAGTCTACAGGTCTACAGTTACTTGTAGGAATATATTAGTTTCACAAGTGTAGATTATTTCTGTAACACAAAAAAAAACTTTACAGTTGTACGAAATAAAAATTTCCCTCGACTTGTAGACTCTCTGTACAAGTGTTCATATAAGCAAGCGAACGCATTAAAATGAATAAAAATCTGTTGGAAAAAAATTGCCGTGCTTGTAAAAACCCATGAAAATAAAAAAAAAATGCTATTTAAGTATTAGGTAGCTATTGCATTTTCCGATGTAAAATGAAATAATGGAAGGGAGTATCTACCAAAACCCAAATATTGTTCAGCAAAATAAAGGGTGGGCGTACATGCGATACGTTTTTTGTTTTTGACAGAATTGTCGAAAAACTGCAGTTGTAAGAACGATACAAAGTCTTATTAGACAAAGTCTTTAACTACTTCGAAGTTATTGTGACGTTTTGCCAGAGTCGTCGATGTTGAGAGTCTTACTAATAGCATAATATGTACATATTTCGATTTGTCCTCATTAACAGTAAGAATAAAAATTGTACTGCGCAACAATGAACATTTAACTCTCAAAGCTAAAAAGAAGTAAAGGGTGATTCATTTAAATGTCAGACCAGATAATAAAATCTCCACCAGCAAAATTCATTTTATGTGTTTTATTTAAAATCGTTATAACTTTTAAAATTGTTTGCTGCATTTTCCGAAGACTTAACAATTTTTCGAACGATGTTCCATCAAAATTGACAATATTTATTCAGTAAAATAATAAAAATCTTAATGAATGGAAAATTAATGTCCTTTCTTAAAAAAAACTGTCTCTAAAATTTGTTACTTTTTAACGCCATAGGTATTATTCAAGCAGCAATGCATTTCCCTAAACAGAGAACATAAATCTAGAAACATTGACGTTTGAAACTCTTTTTCCGGTTAAAAGAACGGATATAATCACGATGAAAAAATTTATTGAAATAATCCATTAAAAACATTTAATATTCATGCCTAATTAAAGCCTCTACAAGTCTTGAATCACATGTAAGATTTCATCTACTAGTCTACAAGTCTGATTTATTTTTTTTCTACACTTGTAGTTCTGAGTTACGGAAACAGGATAAACACGAAATTTCCCACTTGTATTATTTGTCCGCTACACTTGTAGAAGTGCCAGTCGACTAGTATTTTCGTGTTACAGAAATGTGATACACTTGTATAAAATCACTTGTACTACAGGTACTTGTAGTATTGTGTTACAGGCCCCAGGTAAAAAGCTCCCATTTTTGTTCCGAAAATTTAATTTATTAAATTTCAGAGGTTTTTTTCGATTTTTGCCGACGTTTCCAATTTTTTTTTTTGGCAAATACTATTTATTTGTAGACGAACAAATTGTAGCCATTAAATCATTGGTCTATGACAACAAGCCGGCGACGTTAGAGGAGCTCAGATCCAATATTGAACGAGAAATAGCGGCCGTATCGGTCGAAATGTGCAGCCGAGTCATCGAAAATTGGGTTCAATGTATCGACCGCTGCATACGTTCCTGAGGTGGACATATGAACGAAGTCGAAAACCATTCATAAATGTTTTGATAGTAATTCAAGTAAATACATTTTTGAGATATCTCAAGTAGTAGTTTGCTTTAGGTATTTAAAAAATAAATTGTCAAGTCCTTAATGAAAGACCATTTATATAGAAAACAAGTAAAAGTGTTATCATCGGCTTGGCCGATACTTTGATACCCTCCACCGTATGTACTGTACAGGTACACGCATGTGTCTAATATTGGTTTTGTATGGGAGGTACCAGAACTACTAGACCGACATAGCGCATTTTGAATACCAACCTGACGACCGTAAAAAGAAGTCCTCTCACCAAAAACAGACAGACAGACGGACATGGCTAAATCGATTCAGAATGTGATCCTGATTCAGAATATATACTTTATAACAGCGGTTCCCAATCTTTTTTGATCCCGGAGCACTTTTCTGGAGAGAAATTCCTCGCGGAGCACCTCGCATATTCCGTTTTTAGTAGTTATGGAAAACGCAATTTTTAACTCATTTTCGAGTTTGCCACAGAATAACTAAAACTTTAAAATTACAGTTTCCGAAACTTATAAAAATTGCCAATATTTCGTGGAATAGCCTTTATTTTTTTACATCGGCAGTCAATCTTTTCTGAAGATTTTCCACAAAAATCCGGCATCTTACACATAAATAAATATTTGGCGCAACAGGTCCGTAAAGGCACGTCTAGCTTGTGAGAACAAGCATTTGTTTTGTGGGTTTTTATTTTTGGGACGAATGGAAGGATTGCCGAGTCCGAACGGCTGATTTGAGAAGCTTTTTCAGGACAGTCTCTTTTTTTTTTTTTTTTTTACATAATTGCAATGGTTTTTGTAAGTGGAGTCTTTCGAAATTCCGGCTCTTCCTTAGGTTTTTGTTGACATAATGTGTTTTTTTGTGGAATATGCATCCACGACGATTTTCTTCTACGACACAGTGCCTAATAGCCCTGGACGTCAGTTCTTGAAGGAGTTTAGGTGCAACAATCTCCCTAATTTTTATGGACATGAAAAATGGATTGGCCCTATTTGTCCGGCAAATCTTTCATTGGAGTAGTTTTGGGTCTAATAACCCTTCTTTAGCGGTTTTCAAATCTTCCGGTCTTCTTAGAAACGTATTTCCCCAAAAACAAGCTCCGTCGAGCTACCAAATCTTTTCGCTATCAACACCATTCATTGATTAGTTTCCATTTTGATAGCTCTGAAGTTGTGGAGTATCTACACGATTTATTTTTACGCATTTTTGTATTGTGTAATCAATACACAAATTTCATTGTTGCGAACGAAATGACAAAGTTTCAGAAGCACAAAATTAGCTAGTCTGATGGAATTTTCATATTTTTTCCCATCTTTCTTGGATTTTCCTGGCGGAGCAGCAAGTGCTCCGCGGAGCACACTTTGGGAAACTCGGCTTTATAGGGTCTCCGGTGAATCCTTCTTGGCGTTACAAATGTACATAATGACAAAGTGAATATACCTTCCTGTGGAGGGTATAAAAAGATAGACAGATTAGAAAAGAAGATAGAGAAAATGAACAACACAGTAAGAAAATAAAACATTATTTTTAAATGTATCAATTTTGAATAACCAAACTAAACTAACAAGCAGCATAATATGCTGTCGAGCGGTCAAAAATGCAGCTCGTGTGACAACAACGACATTTTTCCAGGCGAGCGCGGGAAATTGGTCGCGCGACAATTTTGGAGCTCGTGTGGCATTAGCGAACAAAATTTCCAAAATCGGAGAAATCAATTCTCTTTTTTTTTATACTTAGTTCACACACCAAGTTTGAAGGCGATTGAATGAAAACTATGAATAAGTTTCCAATACACATTGTGACCACTCTTTCCATCTCTAACCTAACCTTTCCAACTCTTGGATTCGAATTTCGCCAAATCGCACCTTAGTGCTCACTTTGGCCATGAATGGAAATTTATTTCAAAATTTCAGGTTCCTAGATCTCAAAGTTTGGGCTGAACAAACTGTAGCCCGAAGTTCTCGACAAAACGGTTGAAAATGCAGTAAAAATACCCCAAATAGTCATCAACAATAGCGACGCTTATAAACATTTACAAAACATATTATGAAATTATATCGCTTCATTTTGAAGATATAGCACAACGACATAGGTACTTCGAACAAGCTTCTTTGAATTCTTGACCAAACAGATTTTGGCAAAAACATCGCAAAAGCGATTGTTGAGGGACATGGAAACAATCAAACCTGCGAAACCATTCCCTTTTTGGATCATTATATTCATGTACATAGTGTCTCTTGAACAACCTTTAAAACTACTCATCTTTAATAAACCTTCATCTCAAGAGTAAACATTTTTTTAGATTTTTAAAAATATATAATTTCAATTTAATAGGTACACCTTCAACTCAAATTAAAATTTGAATTCCAACCCTAAACGCCCAAACCACTTAACTAAAAAAAAAAAAGTTGAGAAAAAAGTTCCCAAACTGCATTCAAGGGAATTATAATATTTTTTTTTTCAATGTTTCTGCTTCAGAAACTTCCGGACGACAAAAATATGAATTGCAAATGAATCGGCGAAGAGAGTTTATCTATAAAGTCGTCCGTCGTAGACGGTTTCAGTCTCCCTCGGGCCCCTGACAATGTAAAATAAAACAAAAAACTCAGTTTCAGTGGAATTTGTTTTTTAATTAAATTCTTTTTTCAAGAAAAAGAAAAGACCCAAAGCGACAATATAAATGCACCAACAAGTGAGATTGCAAAATCACAAAGTTTATATGCGAACTTAAATGTAACACCCAATAAAGATGAGTACCCTTCCTCCTGACCCACGTCACTCAGACTGAGCACTCAATTGAGCGTAAATGTTGAAAATCTTTCTCTAAACCAATTATTTTCGCAAACGAGTTGTTTATTTCTTAAATGTTAAATATATCTACTATTCCAAATGGAATACCGTTTGTAATTATTTCGAGTGGTTCGAGTGTGTATCCCCTTTTCTATTTGGATATACACTTTGAAAAGTTTTTCCAGGACACTTGAGGGAAACAATAACATATTATTTTCTCTTGGTTTATGGTTTCTAAAATATTTTTCAATGAGTTTTCGAAAAGGAGAAATAAAGTTTTTGCATTTAACGTAGAGTGGGACTTATGTCTTTTATTGCGGAAGGTCGATTGGCATATAGGGGAATGAAATGTCAGGTGCAGTTAAGGTAGCATATTGGAACTTATTCAGAATCATAACCTTTTGTATTTAGTTTTGACTTTACATTTGACAAGATGGAAACAACTTCTTTTTTTTTATTATTAAATGGGAAAGTGCTGCCGCAGAACTTTTTCCTAGACCTAGATCACAGTAGAATACTCTTTACAGTTGACCTCAGAGAAAGTTATTCTTTAGGAACCTTTGTTCAGTGCAATGCATATTTTAGCCAACTCATGGCATTGTCTTGGACCTGCTTGGTGGGCAAGACTAAAACGCCCTTGGAGTTACTAATTAAGAACGAACTTTTTTGAATTTAATCTGCGTCTGAAACTTTCCTTTAAAGCTGGGTATCTCGGAATAATCTGTATCTCAAAATGTACTTTAAAATGTAACACAGAAGGGCGAATAAAGACAATACTATGTGGCTGTAGTAACGCAGAGGTCGATGTTTTAAACACAACAATTTAAACTGGGATAGATGTGATGGTATTTTGGTTTTGATGGTGAAAAGCATCAGCTACAACCGTTGGAAGACAAGTCGCTGACCTTTGCTTGTTCTATAGGTACTTCCATGGTAGATGTTCCGAGGAACTGAAAGACATTATCCCTCGAAATGCAATTTTTGGGCGCCCCACAAGACAGGCAGCTAATGCTCATGACCGTACAGTACACTTGACAACCGCGAGGACATCAACTTTCCAAAACTCCTTCTGTTACAGGACAAGCAAACTGTGGAACCCGCTTCCTGGGGATATATTTCATGAAGACTACAATTTGCAGCAATTTAAGTGCAGAACTAACATACATCTACAAGCATCTCGGGGCGCTGTTGAAGCGTTATAGGTTCGCCTTTCCCGAGAGATGTATTTAAAAAAAAAAATAATAGTTTAAAAAACTAATGAAACGCTTTTATAAGTTCACAGCACTAAAAAGCAAAATAATAAAAATTAACCAATCTATTTCTAAGGTTTATCCTGCAAGTGCTTAGTGTAAGCCACGTTTGTGTAGTTTACATTCAAATAATACAATAGTACATAACTACAAACATGGCTTACACTAAGCTCCTTGCAGGATAAACCTTAGAAATAGATTGGTTAATTTTTATTATTTTGCTTTTTAGTGCTGTGAACTTATAAAAGCGTTTCATTAATTTTTTAAACTATTATTATTTTATTTTTTGTTTTTTAGTGCAGTTTTATATTTACCTACTTAACAAATTTTTTTTTACTATCATTTTATTGTATTGTCATCAAAAATGAACCAGCATTCAAAATTTTAAAGTCCTAAACATAATAGGTACCTAGTATTATGTCCTGGACATAATAGGTAGGTATGTATTCCACATTAATGAAAATTCGCGACAGGTATGGTTTGATTGATTTTACTACGCGTACCTACGTATATACTTTCCATAGCTGCAGATCTCAAATATAGGTATGTACGATTGTGCATAGAATACAAACTCCTTATATACGTACGTACACATTGCTTAATGCATAAAGACATCAAATTCAACTACGCCATACGTCATATGAGCATATTTTCTGAATGCCCGCCCTATGCGAATTCTATTTTTAGAACGCAAATTAAAACTACCCTTCCTAAGCACAACGGCGATCGAGATAGCAATTGTTTTCTGCATTTGGCCAAAAAAGATATAGCTTCAATTTATTATATCTCGCCCTCTGGATGGACCAGAATGATGAATGTTAGCTCAAAATACTCGGTGACTTATCTTTTGCCACATAAAGTTTCAATTTATTACGGCTAATGGATCATGTGTTATGAAAAAGCCTCCCTTAAAGCGGCAGGGGAAGTCAAAATTAAAAAATTCTTTTTAAATATTGCATTGTCTTCACAACCCAACCAGCATAGAAAATGTCAAAGTTCTAAGTTTAATGAAAGTTGCTCAAATTTGGCTTGCAAGATTTTGACACAACAAATTTTTCACGAAGTTAAGTAAAAGCCTTTAAAAAAACAGCTCTTACAGCCGATTTCTTCACAGAGTACTAGCGCTAGTACCGGTATTAGACCAAAAGTTGATACTCAAATAGGTAAAGTCATTTCTTCACGAAGTACTAAGCTGAATTTGGTACCGAGTATTAGTTAGTACTCGGTATTAGCTGGACCCTCAAAATCGGCAGTCTAACGTCCTTAGTACCTGAATTAGATCAATTTCATTGCTCGAGCTCTTGCCTATTTTTGTGGAAAAAGTAAATACATAGTAGGTCTAAGAGATTAGAAAATGGATTTCATTTTTCATAGGGCTAATTGGTTCAACAATTTCTATAACGCTATTGAGAACGAGAATGGTGAAGAAGGGGTGAAATTCGTCGATCTGAGCGCCGCATCTACCATATTATGGTAATTGTAATTAGAAATTCCAATTAAAATTACTGGTTAATTGCGAAGTAATTAAATTACATGGCAATTACTTCTGCAAGTAATTGTAATTTAATTAAAATTTCAATTACCCATCACTGGGTACAATTACCATAATACTATGAGTATCAACAGAGTATCATACACCTGCTATGTGAATCTCTAAGCCTCAAAACAAGTCGCTTTCTACAAATCCTGAGGACAAAGCGGAGGTACCTACCTACCACTGACGAAAATAATCCGGTTCGTTTTCAATCATAGGTCCTAAAAAAATGAAAAGAAAGAGGTAAAGGGAGGAAAATTGAAAAATTTTTGGATAAATTCATTCAGAGGTACAAGGTACAATATAATCATCTAAACTGCAAGTGAACGACCCAAGACTTTAAACCATGTGATGAAATGATTTATAGTACGAAAAATAAAAAAAAATCCTTAATAAAGTGGACCTAATATTGCTAATGATATGTATATACAAAAATGAGTACTCAATTTTTAGCGAAAAACAATTAGATAACAAATTAATTAAAAACACAACTTCAGCACAGCCAGAACAAACACGAATGTGGAAAAAAAAAAAATACCTAAAAGATACTTACAACAAACGGTAAACTGATTTGAACTATAGCTGTATGCTCCACACAGTCCACATTGTGAAAGTGTGGTCATATTTCCAAGTGCCAAAACAGTTGCGTAGCCTGCCCCAATCGCCAGATCTTAAGCCAATTGAGTACTTTTGGGATGAGTTAGAACGAAGAATTCGGAAACACAATTTTACAAGAAAAAAACCCTCATAGATAATTTAAAGGATGAATGGGACCAAATAGACTTCAGGACTACTTTAAACTTCGAATATATTCATCAAATTTCATTAAAATTTTGCATATCATCGAATGTGTACGGAGACTTTTTTGAGCTCTATTATAAAGTAATTTTTTGTTTTGTTTTGTTTTTTTACTTTAACAAATGAATTGGTTATAAAATAGTTTAAATATTTATTTGTTAACGCCGGAAGTATATTTGTACCAAATTTCAGAACGATATATTTTTAATAATTAAAGTAAGCATTTGAATTCTTTTTCCGTAAGTATCGAGTGTACGGATACTTTTTTGACTGACCGTAGTATATATGTATATAAAATAATTCAAAAATAAATTATACAAAATATAGGGTTATGTATGGAATACACGGCTTATTTGCTGCCAGTGAAGCAATCCTAAAATTTCCGACCGTTTTACAAAAATATGGCTGAAGTTCATTAACACAGCACTCGATTCACTCCTTCAGGCGAGGATAGTCTTCATCTTGTTGGCATAAACCTTAGACTTTAAAAAAAAGACGAAGAAAAAAGTACAACCGCGTTAGATCGGCTGATTTTAACCCCAAATTCAACAATTTTGAGGATTAGCAAAGTTATCAAAAATGAGCGAATATAAAAACCTTAATAATTTTTAAATTATTGCTCAACAATTAAACGCATTGTTCTTTCATGTAGCGCTTCATTGTTAATAACCCTGAACTGTTAGTGTCCCGATGTCTTTTTCTTTTTCATTGCCAAATGTCTACCGCACAACTAGCGCGAAATTCAAATCTTGCGGGAATTTTGGAACACTATTAAAAATTCAGATTTCATTTCGCAGTGTGAACCTTAATATGTATATAGTCAGAAACGATGTTTGAAAAAAAAACCGTCTATCTGTAGCTGAGAGTAAACACTGGGGCCAGATTATGTAAGACGAAGACGATCGAACGCTATCGTTTCAACAATAGCAGTCTCTGTCTATTGCCACAGATATGATAGAGACAGGTTGAGTGAAAACGAGAGCGGTTTTCGTTTCGTTTTTTACAGAATCCCACCCCAGGCTTAAAGCTAATAAAAAAATAATTTCTGTGAAATCGTTGTATTGGTGGGAAGTACCTATCGTTAATTAAAAAAGAAACCAGTAAGACAATTATCTTCGACTATGCCGAAGCTCAAATACCCGGTACTATATTATTCTAAAATAAAAAAATATTTTAGTATTAAAAAATTATATATTTGTATGGGAGGTATGGGTACTTTTTATTCGACCAAGCTCATTTTTTGTCAAAAATTTTAAAATATTATTAAAACAATATGTGCAAAGTTTAAACTTGCTATCTTTACTGTAGCTATTTAAATTTAATTTTTAACATAAAAAGCTATATAAATCTGATATTTTTGTATGGGAGGTAGTATGTAGTAGTTTTCATCCGATCTTGCTCATCTTCGAGCTTAGCCTCACTTTGGTGGATAAAAGCTTACATACCAAATTTCAAGTCGATAGCTCTTAAATTACGGCCGTAATCGTGCGGACGGACAGACGGACATCGCTAGATCGACTAAGAAAGTATGCTGATCAATAATATATATAGTTTGTCATACCTACAACGCCTCCTTATGTGCGTTACAAATGGAATGTAAAAGTGAATATACGTGTATTATAAGGAGGGGGGGGGGGGGGGGCGCAGACGCAATTTCCCAGACCCACTTCTTTGGACTTTCCTCTTCGTACTGCCACTTTTAATTAAAACTGAAATCTTACGCGAGAACATATACATAATACTTGCCATTTTAGCGGCAAGTAAAAGAAGCGAACTCTTCCGTCGGTAAAAGGATTAATATAAACTACAGCTTCTTCATGGACGTCCTTCAAAAATACTTGAACAATATTGGTTTCAAATATGAAAACCGGAGCATCTCACCATTGCTTTTCTGCCAGTAACTTAACCAGTAGCAGAGCGTTTAGTTCTCTACATTTTTGCAATTTCTAAAAGTCGGCCTTATTGCACTTGGCATTATTTCATGACCACCGACAGCAATACTTTGCCACCGACCATAAAGAGAAATTAATTTTTCTAGAGTTTCTCCAACACCTCAAAAAAGAGTAAAGAGGGACTAGGTCAACTAGGTGAAATGTCAAAAGTGCAAAGTCCAGATATATGTAGACCTCACTTAAAAAATTTGTCATTCAGTACTTTCCACCAAGAGAAAGAAACATCGCTAATCAACATGAATTATTTACGAACTTCCACGCACACAGTTTATATAATATGAAACTCCTTTAAGTATCATTAACGGCCATTGACGTCTGGTCCTTCGAAAAAACCTTTTATTCTTAACTACTACCAGTCAAGTAGTAAACCCTTTTCAGCAGTTAAGCTAAGCTCTCCTCGCATCGCGCGTAAAAATCTTTTGAAAGAAACAACCCCTCACCCTCAGCCCATAAGTGCTTTACTCGGGTCTGACTGCTGCCGCCCATCGATATGCTCCATTAGTCTCGAACATAACCTCTCATTTGTTCATCGACACGGAAAAAATGTGGAAAACTTGAGAAACTTACGCCTACATTTTGTGCTCCATAAGGCGGAAGGAAATCGAAAACCAACTTTGCTTGCTCGTCCTAATTGGATCGAATCAAGTAAAATTAGAAAAGTTTCCAATTAATACGACTCGCCGGCAGATTTTATGACCTCACTTCACCCACAAGGTAGCACATACATGCACTGCCATTAGTCGCTTATGTAGGACAGGAATTCACTTTTCCAAATTAAAGATGACCAAGGCAGCAATTACTTAATTAACTTGGATAAACTTTCTAGGAGACGAGGTCACTAAGCTCCAGCACTAGCTCCCCCCAGACCAGGCAAGAAACTTTATTTAAATATTTATAAAAAGGATCACACGCAGTGTTTATGGGGAGGAAGCTCAACCGGGTCAAGTGATGGCAACATTTTCCTCTCCACACGACTTCATTGCAATGTTGTTCTTTGTTTGGGAATTTTCCATTCATAATCCATGGCAATAAGCATTTTCTTCAAAAGAACAAAGCAACAAAAAAAAAACAATATGAAAACGGACGAATATCCTTTTGCAGTCGAATTACATTTTGCACAAGAAAGAAAAGAATCCTCTGTGCAAAGTGGGAAGTGGGAGTGGGTGCGACGTGCGAGTTATTGCAAAGTAGTGTTGTCATTTCAACACCCAATATCTTTGCATACTGTTAGGCTTATTAGCAGATGGTTTCGGTTTCTGTTTCGGTTTCGTTGGGGTTGCCAAGTTGACAATGATTTTTGATTCAATGATTCAATCACATTATGGAGACGACTGTTTTTTTATTTTTGGCTAGGTGGTGAGGGTGATGGGGTTGCGGATGGATGTGGGAGTGAATGCAATATTATGTAAATGGTAATGGCAGTGCTTTGCTTTGTTGGAATTGTGGGTCCTTGTTATGATTCTTTTCCGAGCCAAAAAACCGAGAATGAGGGTCGTTGGTTTGGTAAATGACAGTTTTTATCTTTTATGAGATAGAATGCAATTCTCTTGGTTATGAGATTGAATCTATTTAGCATAATTTCATGATTTACATAGTAGATACAATTTTGCGGGTGTGATTTTTATTGTAATAAGTGAAGGAATAAATTTATAAAAAATGCAGAAATTTTATAAAAAAATCCAACACAAAAATAGGGAAATAGATCTACATCGATATATTTGGCAGTTTTAATAAGGAACGGGGTAGAATATGTAAAGGGAGAGGAATGGTTGGGTATTAGAGGACAATATTTATAAATGAAATGGTATGATCTCAAAACCGCTCCTGACAAACTATAGAGGATATTGTAAGGAATAAATTGGATGTGTTTGATAATGAAGACAATCTTCATAGTAGCGAATAATCTAATTAGTCTGAAGACAATTAATGTATTAAGTGAACTACTTACAAATTATGTAAATATAAGTTTTTATCTTTATACATATACTAGCTGTACCCGCCCGGCTTTGCCCGTGCACAGGAATTGTATTGCTTATAGGTCTTAGATAATATTCTTTCGTAAAAATGCGAGAAATGAGAATAAATCGATTTGGTGGAATTTTCTTTCTGCCTATACCTACCTCTACCTGAAATACAGCAATACGAACAAAATATACAGAGAAACATGAAAATTGGCCCGGCGGTTATCGAGATATAACATCATCGAATTTCACCCCATAGAAAATGTTTTTTCTTTAGGAGGTATAAGATTTTGAATGTTTTTTTTCTATGGGCAGTGCCACGCCCCTTTGTCCAATTTTGACCAATCTTCACAGCATCACTCCAGGGCACCAATACTTAACATTATCTGTAAGTTTGAGCTCAATCGATGTGGTGGTTTTTGAGATTTGAGATTGTGAATGTTTTTTTGTATGGACGGGGCCACGCCCCTTTGTCCGATTTTGACCAATCTTTACAGGAGCACTCCAGGGCCAATACCTAAGATTATCTGTCAGTTTGAGCTCAATCGATTTGGTGGTTTTGGTATGGGCGGTGCCACACCCCTTTGTCCTATTTCCACCAATCTTCACAGGATCACTTTACGGCCAATACCTAAGATTATCTGTAAGTTTGAGACCAATAGATTTGGTGGTTTTCGAGATATAAGATTTTGAAAGTTTTTTTGTATGGGCGGTGCCACTCCCCTTTGTCCGATTTTGACCAATTTTCACAGGAGCACTCCAGGGCCAATAACTAAGACTATCTGTGAGTTTGAGCTCAATCGATTTGGTGGTTTTCGAGATATACGATTTTAAATGATTTTTTTGTATGGGCGGTGCCACGCCCCTTTGTTCAATTTTGACCAAACTTAACATAATTTCTCAAAATTTGTGGTGAATCGGTTTTGTTGTTTTCGAGATATACCACGATTTTTGTATGGGCGGTGCCACGCCCCTTTGTCCAATTTTTTTCACATACAAACCTGCTACAAAAGAATACCTTTCCAGAAAAAAAAGAATCATCAAATTCGGTGTAAC
Source organism: Cheilosia scutellata (assembly GCA_955612985.1). Classification (NCBI taxonomy): domain Eukaryota; kingdom Metazoa; phylum Arthropoda; class Insecta; order Diptera; family Syrphidae; genus Cheilosia; species Cheilosia scutellata. The sequence goes on along the minus strand of OY015311.1, from coordinate 70,477,068 downwards.
CAAACTCGAGTTATAAACGGACAAACATATTTTCAACTTTCTTTTATATATATAGAAGATGAATATACCTAATTCTTCTGTACGTGTTTGTAACCGAACTCCTCCTAAACGGCTGGACCTATGTTAATGAAATTTTGTGTGTATGTTTGAATGGGTCTAAGGATGGTTTAGATTTACAATTGGACCCGATAGGTGGCGCTACGAACCGAATTAACAAAATTTCAAATAATAAACACTCAACTCATGAAAAAAATGTCAAATAATATACACTCAACAAAAAAAAATCATAAATAAAATGCCAAATTCAAAATGTACGAGCAGGCAAAACAACGTTTGCCGGGGCCGCTAGTATATTATATATTTAAGGGTTAGCCCCAAATGTAAACGTCTAGGAGCAATATATTTGGAATCCAGCTCAACGATTTTTTTATGTATATATGATGTGGTTATTTACAAATGTTTGCATACTATTGCTACTCGTATGACATAGGGTTAGCACCATCAAAAATGTCTGGTCCCTTGTGGGCTCCTGGTCTAAAAGAGTAGGAAGTAAATGGCGGTGTGCCATACGGATACGGCTCTGGTCCTAACCCACTGGCTGTGGAACGTTATCAAATATGTACTCAAAACAAAATAGAGCCCACCAAAGAATTATTTTGATTTTTGTCTAAAAATTACTCAATTGGTAAACATTATCGAGACGAAGTACTTAATTGTATAGTTTGCTTGTCTACGAGTTCGTATCAATACTTTGAGCAACAATTTTACCTTTTGCTTCCAAGTGGATAGGCAGAAAAAGCGCAATGCTCGAAAAAACAAGTAGGTAATGTAAATATTGCTCTACTTGTTTTCTCTGTTTGAATCTAAGCGTTGTCGCTAGGTGTTACTTTTTGTAATTGTTTTCTTTGAGCATAATGGATATCGAAAACGGAGTAAAAGCGGTAAATTAGATTCAGGAGGGAGTCTGAAATGTCCTTTCCAATTCGTATCGGTGTGTCGCGGCGAGCTATCTGAAATGTCTGGGAACACTTTCTGGAAAACTAGAGTGTAACAGTGAGACATGGATCAGGAAGCATCGGATCCACAACTGCGCAAGAAGACCGGTACATATAATTGCACTTCGAGAGCGTACCGTAACCGCCCACATAAAAAACCTACTGCGCCAATCTACTGGCACTCAAGTAGGTAAGTGATCAAACGGTACGTAATCGACTCCACGAAGATGGTGAATGGTCCAGAGTGCGTGCTATTCAACCGAAACTGACAACGGCTCATCGGGCAGCGCGCTTAAAGTACGCCCGTGAGCATTCGGATTGGACTATGGGCAACTGAATGACTATACTTTTTACAGACGAATGTAAGGTCAAGTTTCTTAGTGACGACAAACGAGTACGCGTGTGAAGAAGATAAGGTGAATGTTTTACTGACCCATGCATTCACCGAACTGAGTCAGTCATCGAGTATTTATGGGACCAATTGAAAAGAAGCCTTAAAGAGAACCACAGCCATGTAAACAATAAACTTGTTAAAAGTCTCTGGGGAGCGCATACCCAAGACAAATGCTGCGCATCTCATCTAAAGCGTATACCAGATAGGCTAAGAGAGTGCATAAGAAGCAGGGTCTCCGCTCGCTACTAGGTAATCAAAACATCTGTTAACGATTCATAACAGAAAAATGGTGGTAGATATGCAAAATTTTACTTTTTCATAATTTTTCCTAAATTTTTCTTTTAATTGTTTTTTATGTGTAATTTGAATAAAAAAATCCTTAGCTCAAAAATTAAAAAAAATATAAATAGATAAACACAATTTTTTTTTTTTTTTTTTTTTCAAATGAGAGGTTAAAAACTTTGTGGGCCCTATTTTGTTGTGAGTAGTTTATATAACTAAACTAGCTGACCCGACAGACGTTGGCGTCTAAAAGATTTATTTTCTAACATTAAATTTGGAATCGCAACGTATCTCAAAATGTTTTATTTATATTTCGATTGTAATGTGAAAACAAAACAATCAAAACAGATTGTTTGCTTGAACATCACCATTTCGTTCATTGCAATGCTTTCTGATACACGATACAATGTTTTGTTGTCTGGCGCGTATATTATTTATATGAGAGGTACCACGCCCCTTTGTCCAAGTTTGACCAACACTTCTGGGCCAATACCTAAAATTGTCTGTAAATTTGAACTCAATCGATTCAGTAGTTTTCTAGATATATTTATTTCGGTGCGCGCCTTGCGAAATGTGTACCACTTTAGTATCTTGTTAGCCTAAGCTTACTTCGAGTGAAGAAAAAAAATTAAGAGGATTCTTTTTTTGTAGTTTAGAGATACGCGTGATAATGACGATTCAGGCGTTTCAAACTTCAAGGAAGCAAAAATTCATCGAATAATAGCAATGCTTGCATTTATTCCGTTCAGCACTAAAAGTTATTTAAGGTTTGGTGCGGGAACGTATATTCTTGTAATGTATGCAATTGGCAACACCGTCCTCCAACCACTGACAGCTTCTGGATGACAGTTACTTTGAATTGTATTTTTGTATGTCTCTTCTCATCCAGAGCCTCGTGAATTTATAATGAAATAAAATAAAACTAAATCTACTAGTTGTGCTTTTCGTATTTTCCGCCGACATAACAATTCTATTACGGGGCACTGCCTCATTGTCAACCATAACCTAACCATATATCGCTAAAGCATGTTCTGCACTAACGACTAAAAACTCCAAATGTTCTGACATTAACTTGAACTCATTCGACGTCACGAACTACCATCGACCTTCACCACTCGTAGAACCTCCCTTTCAACTATTTACGGATACATTTAGCTTATAGCTGATGTATTTTTAAAAGTTCAGAGAGTCCTTTCCAATGATACTGCATGCAATTACCATAAAAATCAGGTAGGTATACGAACCTACCACATTACTATTCAATGCCGGTCCCCGATAAATTGGCAACAACGAACAAAAAACAGCAAACAAAAAAAAGCACTGCCCCAAATAAATATCACACAACCCATTCCCGCATATCTGTTTTCAGATACCCCATGAGATACATATTACACCCGCTCTCCGACTAAACCAAATCCAATATCCTAAGTGTCTATATAGAGAGAGCTGAAACAGTTTTTAGTAAATGAAATTTCGAATTTTCCCGTCACGTACAGGCCATGTCCAAATCTAACAATAAATATAAACCCCAGCGCTATTTACAAATTTAACATAATTTAACACAGATCCGGCGCGCGGTACTGTAGTATCTACACTCTTTGCTGTTTACACCTGCATCAGGTGAATTTTGATGTTTCACGTCGCAACTCGCAGCACGGGGCGAAATAAAGAAAATCAATTTTCTCACTATACCACCCAACTTTGGATACTTTAAATTCGTCGTCGTAAAGCCACCCTCGGAGATCGGAGAGGTAGGACATCCGTTCCCGATGCGCCATGAATTATTCAAATATACCCTTCTGGCTGTAATAATTCTTCCTCCTCTTTTTTTGTGCATAAATTTAAGGACGATTACCTAAATCATTTAGTTACCGAATATGCGGAATAGTCTGTGTTTTTGAGGTATGAACCTGCATTTTATCCGCAAATGAATCATTCCTTGGATTAATCCCTCCACGACAGGATATATGTATGTGGATGGGGTTGTGCGCTTAATGCGTGTTTTCAACCACTTGCATGGCAGGAATTCCGCATGGAAATTCCTTGCAAACGCACATTTCTTATGCAGCAGCAACCACCCGAGACAAGGATTATAAGCGTCCTTTAAAGTTTCTAATGGGTTCTGTGGTGCGGTTTGTGTGGCGGAGAAATTCCATTCGAGTGAATGTTTTAGTGGGTAAAGTGGCTGGGTTGTGCCCAGCTGCGGCAGTGGATCTCAAGTTGTTTTCAAGAGGAATGTTGCACTGGCCTGGAAGTTGCAGGGATACGGAATAATTTGTGAAGAATAGCTTAACCCTTAACCCGTTTCTTTGGAGAGTTATTTGAGCGAAGAGGCGGAGTATGCTAAAGAGACTTGAGAAGAGAACTTGTAAAAGAAAAGCGCAAAAATTCATCTCAAGTGATTAAGTCCGGGAGGTTGCGGTAATCCTCCAATGAAGATTTTATTTAAATTATAATATACGCCCAAGAGTAGGCAATGCAATTGGAAAGGTTGGAAACTAGGGTGTGGTTTAAAATAAAATTTGTTTGAGAGGGATTTTTTTTATTCGGTAGCTGGCAATGGCAGCCCAAGTTTAGCTGGCTAATTATTTAACAAATGAAAATGTCGATACAAAGCTAAATTTATAAAATAAACGAGAAACAGAGACGTGAACATGTGAGAAAATGTCTATTTTCGAAATGATGCCGCCCATGATGTTGTTCTATCATTAGGCAAAGAATACTAGCGAATCAGCTTAGAAAAGTCCTTGCTGAGAAACTGATAGTTGTGCAGTTCCATAGAAAGATTAGAAACTAGAAACAATCGGTCTGCGAAACGCTCTAGCTCCTAGTTAAACCTTACATTCATCACGTCTGACAAACAACATAAAAACTCACACAAACGAATAGAATGTGAGAATCTAGGTCTAGGGACGGACGAACGTGTTGGGCCGAATACGTCATCTTCCCTATGATGCTACAAACATGTGAAAGATATAACTTCAAACCTGGAAAACATATTCTTCAGACACCTAACATTGGGGCTAAGTGCCATAATCATGGCGAGAATGTAAAATCGTCTTACCTCTCGTACCCGTAAACTACTTCACGTCTCGAGGCTAATACTTGATCCTTGATATTTTCGTACATGAGTCTGTGGCAAACTTTGCTCTTAGGCTATGTCAAACAGCAGTTGAAGACCCCAGTCTATTGGGCACTCACAGAGTCTATACGAACGTATGCAGGCATTAATGCACTGACCACACAAACACGTCCACAATTTGCAAGACCGCTGTTAACTTCCTTTCCCAATAGAGAAGAAAGGCACGACGAATCAATGACCAGCCAACAATTCAGCGATACCCATCTACACGGATGGTTCCGAAATGAATATTGACATTGGCGAGGGATTTTTTTCTGAGGTTATCGGACTATGTAGTTAAATCAGACTCCCTGACTACAGCGAGCATTTCTAAGCTGAGACAGGTTGAAATTATGGCACAAGTTGATATTACCTATTAAGTCAAGCAGTGATGGAAGCGATTTCTGCCATAAAATAAAGTCGAAGCTTGTGAGTCACTCCCAGTATGAGCAATACGTTCTTACCGCGCATTGCAACTTCTTGGACACAGTGACATGCCGCAAAAAGAGAAAGCTCTTCAAGCCAAGCAGGTACTACAGTCAAGACCTTAACCCTGTAATCTTAAACAGGCGATTAGGAAAAACGTACTTATAGCAGGGAATAAGAGAATAAGAGATGGAGTGTGCTCGAAACCATCAGTGACATGGCCAGATAAATGTGGACCATTTACATCCAACAAAAAATCGAGGTAATCCTATAAATGAACAAAAATCTTGGTCCCTTCTTGGTATGTATTTCCGATAAGATACTCTTGTCCCGTCAACCCTATTACTTGTCCCTAGAATAGGCCTGTCTGTACCTATGTTCGCGCTAATCTCGAGAAGAAATAAACGGATGGATGCGGATTTCACTGCCATGTCCTACATTTCTTGGGGAAGGGAGTTTAGTCTTAAAAATTGCTCAGTTACTAAATGGAGTTGTTCATTAGAGGTCTAAGTGGCAGAAAGGGTTAAAATAAAATGTGCCATAATTTTAAGGAGAGGCGCTATTGTGCCTATTTTGAACCCTATAGTACCTATTTTCGTCTTTCTAAGAAAGACCTTGAGAAGCGCGCGACCGAGGAAATAGAGCGGTGCTACTCCAGGAACGATGTTCGGAAGTTTTACCAAAAAGTAAAAATAACGTATCACGGGAACAAGACCCGAACAGAGGCCTCTATAGAGACGAACAAGGAAATCTTCTGGTAGAGTCATAGTCGGTGCTGAGGAAATGGAAAAAAACATTTCTACAGACTGTTAAACGTCGAACACGACACAAATTCCGCTGTCAGGCAGAATGAACCATTTACCCAAGACAATGAAAGCCACACTTCCGTCCACCTGACACAAATGACAGCCTGTATTTTGCTTGAGGATTTTGAGGATAGCAAAATACAGGCTGAAGTCCAACAAGGCTGCTGGACCGGACGGTTTATCGGCCGAGCTCTTTAAGGCAGCGGGAGATGACTTGGTAGAAAGCATACACCAACTCGTCTCCAAGATTTGGTCAGAGGAAAGTATGCCTGATGAATGGAGCCTCAGCATTGTTCGCCCGATTCACAGGAAAGGAGACTCTCTAAACTGCGCCAACTATAGAGGCATCATTCTCCTCATCGCCTATATATGATCCTATCTGCTGTACTCTGTGAACGCCTGAAACCATCGTCAACGAATTGATTGGTCCCTATCAGTGTGGTTTTAGGTTTAAATCCTCAACCGACCAAATATTCACACTACGGCAGATCCTGACACTGACGACATCGACATCATTGGCAGAACACAGCGAGCTGTCACTGGTGCGTTTGCAAGTATTAGCACAGAAGCGGCAAAAATGGGTTTAGTGGTGAATGAGGACAAAACAAAATACAAGCGGTCAACAAGAAGGGACACACAAGATACAACATCGACGAATTGGACAGAAAGTCACGATAGACAGCTATAACACTTTGAGGAAGTTCGGGACTTTGTCTACCTCGGTTTCGCTATTACTCTGAAAATTACATCACATCAGAAATCAAGCGAAGAATTACACTTGCCAACCGCTGTTACTTAGACCTTAGAAGGAAATTGATTAGTAAGGCCTTGTCGAGAAACACTAAGGAGATCTATATAAGACCCTCAACATCCCAGTCATGCTTCGAGTGATTTTCGGTCCCGTTTGCGTTCACGGGCTTTGGAGGAGGAGATTTAACAGCGAACTCTACGAGCTGTACAGCGACATCGACCTGGTCAGAAAAGTACGTATCAGTCGACTAAGATGGTTAGGACATGTAGAGCGAAAGGACACCAACCCGCGATTACAACCCGCCTTAGGCATTAGCTTAGCATAGTCCCATCTTTTAAAGGTGATACTTGAAATAAGTCAAAGCGAACTTTATAACACTTCATCACTGTCTCGACATGCTTGAAGATGGGTATTAGGTCTGCATCTAAATTGCTGTAAGTTGTTGTCCTCTAGAAATATGTGTCCCCGAGAAAGCGAGTTCCAGATTTTGCCTGTATTTTCTCAGCAGCACATTTGTTGAGTTTTTAAACACATGCCATCGACAGATGTTTGTCTGGTCCATACGCCTGATCATAGCCCTCCTTATTTAGACACTCTAGAAAGTAATCCACTGCATACAGCAGAAGTATTATCTTGGCTTTGGTATAACTAACCATGCCATTTATCCTGTATTGTACAGGATACCCCTGTATTTTCAACGAAAATCCTGTAGAAAAATGACTCCTGTGTTTTTCCGAAAAACCCTGTAAATATCCTGTAATTATCCTGTTTTATTACCATGGACTTAAAACCTTTGAAAACTCTGTTGAACGAGTGTTCGCAATAGAAAGTTAAAACGTTGAAACCCATTCTCAGGCCTGAGGTGAAGTTTAACATGTCGTGCACTGCACGTGCATTGACTTTTATCATTGAATAAAAATTAAGCCGATCATTCTGCGCAACATCAAATCGAAAAAGAATGTTCGTCGTTTCGACGATGTCTCAATCATAATCTTACTGTATCTTAACGCGGGCACATAGCAACGTATAGCCGCTAACTAACTTGGTCACCGCTGACCTCTTGCAAATTGTTAGCTTATTAGGGGTAGCCACGAGCATTATCCTTCTATAGGGTTAAACTCTTGGTCAAACCAATTAGACCAATTGCACAACGAAACCATTGACTCTGATTAAAAATAAAATATTAAAATATTCATTCATTCACTCTTACTAGGTATATGTGTGGGCAGTGGCTCAGTGGTTAGTGTGCGGGACTACTGTGCAAGTGGCACCAGGTTAAATCCACGAACTTAAGGTTTTTTCCACTACGTCACACGGCCACATCTAGCGAACTTCTGACAAATATGGGAGAGCATAAATAATATCATGTAAAAGCTTCGCAATTCAGCGGTTCGCACTCGGCATAAAGTTGTAGGTCCCTTGCATTCGTCCCAAAAATAAAAACTAAATGAATGTTTGTGAGAAGCAAAGGGCCTGTTGCGCCTACTACATATTTCATTTTTTTAAGTTACTTATTATTCTAACATTAGATTTCGAAGAAAAAACTATCCTGTAATCTATACTGTACATATTCGGAAAAATAAATCCTGTGAAATGAAAAATTTTCTTTGAATTTTCCTGTTTTTCCTTGAAAAATAAATGGCATACTTAGGTATAACGTATAGCCTTAGCGTCTATACAGAATAAAAGTGACCCCAACCTTGTTAAGCAAGCCTTCAGTAAAGAAATGTCTTAACAAAAAGCAACTTCAGCAAATATATGATAGCCTCTAAAACGCTATTGCTCTTATCCAAGGCTTATTGTCGCTTTGATGTCTGCTTGCATTTGTTAACGCTGCCATACCTGGTCGTAGATTGAGATGGACACATAAGCTGCAAAACCTCAGACTCATACGATGAAAGAGATATAAATATGCATGGGTCATGATTTCTAAAAGGAACAGGGATTGAAATGCCCAAATCTGTTATCCTGACGCATAGATGTCTGGTGCGTACAAAATTCGAGGGTGTACACAAATTTACATAATCTCCTTCTGATCTCTCACGCAGCACAAAGGCCCATTTATAAAAAAAAAACTGGCTCTCTGCGCGTAACTGGCATCCTCTTATTGCCGATGACAACCCACTCATCACTGACGAATTCCCCATCTTAATGCATTTTCCATGAAAAGGTGAATCATATTGTTGATGTCCGCTAGACACTACCTACCTAGGCTATGTGGAATGTTAGTGGAAGCGGCACATCCCCCATCGAACCAATGTCCAAACCGCACAGCAACCTCTGGTACATGTGACCAGCATTTTAAACAACCGCACACTATAACCGTCTGAGCGCCTAAATCATCGTCGACATTCATCCTCGTCCCCCGCCCTGCCGCCCCCATAGTTGCTACATTTCCTTTCAACCACACGCTTTGTGGTTAAAATATTCAAGTCCTGTGTCGACATCGTACACAAATATCGCACCGACATCATAGCCGCACACAGGTGCAAGTAACACTCCCCCACAACAAAACGCGCGGTTAAACCAACTAAACGACTACAAAAAAAAAAAACCGAAACAACTCTGCAAATATCCTTCTGATCCTCGAGAGAGTAAATAGGCATCACCTCACCCCACCCGATATAAACAATGGCTCCACCGTTTGGAGTGTATCATAAATCCTGCCAAATGCAGCCCCACCAACCCCCCCAATGTTGTTATTTCAGTCATAAAAAGACGCACATTACACCTGAGCAGCATGAGGAACTGAGAATTTCCCTCACAGAGGACTTGTAAACAAGAAGCAGACAGAACCCACCACGTACGTCTGCATCTGCAGGTAGGCACAATAAAAGCTGTCAAGTAAAAGACTCGCAAAGCGCCATAGAGTATGCAAAGTAAAAAACTGAGTTATTCATCGACCAAAGTGAATATTTTCAAATTCTATCCAACAGGCGTCACAAAATATTAATAAAACATTTTTTACTTTGGTTAGCATATTTTTAGAGACGGTCGGTTGGGGGAAGGAACGAGTTCCTTAAAAGCCTTGTAAATGCTTTCGATGGTTAGTGGTTTGTCTTCGACTTTTTAAGACATTTTTTAAGAGCTAAAGGTGTTGACAATGTGAGAGTGCCTTTGTTTTGAAATCGTTCAGAGGAAATGAGGATTTAACATAAAAATGGAGCAGTATTTTGATTTTAATACTTCTCTCGAGAAAGGTGAATCTATATGGCTTCAACATCGACCCGTGATGCTTGGCGATAGGTGTTCTGAATTTTGTTGTAAGTTGTACTCCTCGGAACCTCTGAATAGGCGTAGGTTAGCGAGCAGTCTTCTATACAACAGCGGTTCTAGTTTGAATGGTAGTGCGGGATCTTCTATTGTATCTGATGAACTCTGTCAAGCAGGCTAAGCGAGTGGCCCGAGCTACAGCAATATTGGAGGCCCGTTCTAGACGAAACCTTTTTATATCCATCCGCAGAGCTGTTGTCGAACCGAGTAAGATGATACTTCGCTTAGTTCCTAGACTATAGCTCCGGATTCGCCATGTTATTCGATTTCCTGCGTCCATAAGTGACTTACATAGCTCAACAGAACGACAACATCGATATCCATATATTCCCATTAATCGATGGCTTTTTAGATAGTTAATTATTTCCACATTTACTTACTCGAACAAGGTGGCACGAAAGTCATCCTATCGGAAGATGCTATAATTTTTGCAAATGGCGTGTTTATTCGTTTGCATTTTGGAACTGAAAATAAGGCATGCTGTAATTGAGAAAATGAAAAGAAAACGCATATTCGTTCCTTTAAATTACAAACGTGACTCCATTTATTAACATAACAATAGAAGGGAGAGGGTAGAAAAAAATCGACAAAGCTAGTACAATTTCATACATGGAGTAGTTCAGCGACAAAGTGACCACTTAGGGTGATCACTGATCACACAATATTTAAGTATCGGCGAACATGGCGGCAAATGTCAATTCTACTTTGACATTTGTGAAGTAAACAGATACAAAGTACACGTCAACTCAACAAGACATGAATCCTAAAGAACGCGGAATGAATGGCCGCATTCAAGAATCTATAGTCACCGTAGGTCGACTTCAATTGTCTGGACTCAAATTTACCTGAACGCAAAAACTAACTTGAATTGTCGGTAGGTATGTCACTTCTTGACAATATGTAATTGTATTTTTTTTTCTCTCTCAAGGGGTTCTGACTGTTGCTCAACGTCATCGTCAGGGCTGCGATCTCCCATGCTCTCCGATGACCCAGTAGAAATGTCAAGCACATGTTGGCACACAAATAGATGTCAACTTAGTAGTAAGTCTTGACTTGATTTGTCGGTGTTGCGGACAATGAAAATGAAATTTTGCCCAATGAAAACTCAGCAACATTAAGTTAGAGAGCTGTCAGACTTACTAAACTAGAATCTTGAACGCCATCATTGTTTCAATTTTTTTTTTTTGCGGAATAATTCGTCGGTGGTGTTGGCGCAGCGTGAATTGGAACATACATATATTTCCCGTCTTCCAACACAAACACTACGACGTTTAGCCGTTCGCCTCTAGAAGAGTATGTGAGACAACACGAGATGCTGCTAGGTCTGGACTCTGGAGGAGCCCAGCGCGGAGCAGAAGTTCTGCGGATAATATCGCAGCTTTGGCTGAAAATTTCGCAGAGGACACCGGTGTATCAACCAGGCGACCGACGTGGCACGCAATTGGGCATCAATCGGCGATCTATACAGAGAATTTCGGTGAAAGACTGTAAGATGTTCCCTTATAAAGTGCATCAGTTGTTAGCTGTTGACCACCAAGCGCGTTTAACCTACGTTCAAGCCATCTTGAATCTCGACCACGAGTGAGACAACTTTTCATCGAAAATCCTCATGAGGCGACGAGGCCTATTTCCATCTTTGTGGATAAGCAAAACTATCGTCAAGCCAACCCTCAGACTCTTGAAGCCATCAAAGAGAATAGGTATACGTCAAGAATGCGATGACCTATCGCCGGAAGTTCTGGCAAGAGTGATGGAAAATGCCAGAACTGGTTAACAATTCTGGAGGCCGGCGGCCACTTTTATCATTTTCTCCACTTAATGGAAAAAAAATTTAGACATCAAATGAGCATAATCTAAAAGTGGAACCAACGTTTTTCATTAACCAACGTTTTTCATTCATAAAAATAATTACAGCCAAAGAACATTGAGTGACAATGTTTACGCCAACATGTAATGTGAAGCTATTGAGCGGTAGTTTGTATTAAAAGCCTTTACTACCTTTTTTGGGAAGAGTAAGTGTGTGTGAAAAGGGTTGCTGCTATAATGTGTAATTTTGCTGACACAGTTTTAGATTTATCTGACTTTAAAATTTTACGTTTAAGGAGGCTATTGGTGAATGTTTTCGTTTCAATGGGCCTGAAAGTAATTCACTAGATTTGAAATGTCAATTTTTTATGACAATTTCGTACGGCAATTCTGTCTCTGAAATTTCACTGTCAGAAGTGCCTAATATATTGGTTGGACATATGAAGTTGCCAAATTGGCATCACATAAAGAAGTCACAGAACAGATTTTGAGAAGTTCGATGGCCTACCAATAGAGCGAAGGTGATGCTTGATGCACTAAATTATCAGCAAGTTCTGGGTGGATGGTATGTAGCATGAGCTGAGCATGACTATAGTCTAGCGTCGTCTAAAAAAAAAAAATTGGTAATTTTTTATTTTATTAATTGACACGCGCTAAAGTGGTTATGACTACTCTTATGGTGTAATGTGATGTACACAGGCGTATTAAGGAAAATGGGATAGAAAAGATAGGAGATTCCGATGCACATTGGCTTTAAATGTCTGTAAATTATACTGAGGAGGAAAGACAGAGCTGGGCAAGGCATTCCACATTCGTGTTGTAAGGCTTATGAAAGAATGTCTATATTTCAAAGTACGGGCGAAGATAGGCTGGATGGTAAACTGATGGACATTCCTAGCAAGGCGAGTATCGCGGTTGAATTGCTGAAGGGGCGGAATGCAGGTGGCAATTTCGTTTGAGCACTGTTTGTTAAAAATGCGATAAAACAGTGCGAGACACGTAACGTTTCTGCGATGTTCAAGCGAATGAATAGAATACGTGATACTCGTGTCTCCGATTAGCTTTAACGCACGATTTTGGATCCTATCCAGTAGGTGCAATATGGTTTTCGGGGCACCAGACTAGATATGGGAATTGTGCTCAAGTTTGGGGCAAATGAACGCCTTATATATATTGTAGCCATCAGAAGGATTCAAATATTTCGCATACCGAGAATGGAAAGTCTTTCGGTTTCCGTGATGCAAGTACCATGCATGATAATTCATAACGGCTGTAGGAAAAAAAAAAACGCTTCAACAGCGCCCCGAGATGCTTGCAGATGTATGTTAGTTCTGCACTTAAATTGCTGCAAATTGTATAGTCTTCTGGAAATATATCCCCAGGAAGCGAGTTCCAAAGTTTGCTTGTCCTGTAACAGAAGGAGTTTTGGAAAGTTGATGTCCTCGGGCTCGGCCGAGATCCATATATGGCACCAATATTCCAGTTTCCAGGCCTGGTCTAACCTGAATTATCGGAATTTAATGAGCTTAACATACATTGCCGTTCCAGTTCTACGGCCGAAAAGCAGAGACGTGAGTCCTGAAAAGAATACGAGAAGCTAAGAGTACTGTCATCAGCGAAGGAATGAATTGGATTAGAAGTTGCAGATAAGAGATCATTGTTGTCATGTAAGAACCGCCTAGGAAATACCGTGATAAGTGACAATATATGGTCATTATTGTGCCACCACCTGAGGACTTTCTGCAAGAACATTCTAAATGCCACCTACAACTGTCGCTTTCAGACAACAAATAATGTAAAACGCTTTGCAGCTAGTGTAAAACTAACGTGTTGGACAAAACCTTGCAATCCAGTAAAGCTAACTTAAGTCTGAGTCTGGACCGGAATTTAATTATTCAAGAGCTTATGAGCTCATTAGCTCAATGGTTACTGTGATGTAGTACAAAGGGGTGTTAGTTTTAACCCCGCATAAACACAAACTACACCTTAAGGTTTTGTTTCCCAAGGAATTGTGGTTTGAGGCTCGGGAGCGCTCGGTTTTCTTATCTATCTCAATGGACGCGTTTTAAACTAATCGACGAAGAGTACATAATTGTTAAATTATTTCTTTGGGCTAGCTATATCCTTCATTTGTAAAATTGGAAAGATCCTTCACTACTGCGGCCACCGGTGAACCCGTTAGCTTGGACTCCCTCCGTATTTTGGAGTAACATCTATCTGCGCCGTTGAAGCGTTGTAGCTTGTAGGTTCGTCTTATCCGACAGAAATAATCTAACCAAATTTCTATTAAGAACCAAGAACTCAACTGCCAAACGACAGTTCGCTTCTTTAATCATCGATAGTGTCGTAAGGATACAAGTCTTGACTTTAGAGACAACAAATAATTTGCCACTTTCCTTTTGACGCAGCATGAATACCAACATAAATTACAGACCCAAGTGCGCTATTTTCCGGCTCCTAACCAACTTTCAAAAGTTAAATAATAATGTACTATACCCCACCCGCCCATCCAAAGCCAAATAGTCTAACATCATCATCATCACCATCAAGAAACACAACCCTATATATTCGTGACACTCATTCCTTCAAAACTGACAGCAAAAGTCTCCTTGTGCCACTACTACTCCTTGCGATATACTTTTTCCGGGCAATTTTACTTTCCTTGTTGTTTATTCCACTTTTCTTCTTATTATTATGAATTTCATTCGTGCTCTCGGGCCCCATGTCCTTTCCGCCATAAAGGATATAATTTATGATTCATAATGTTGATGTTAACGCCGGCGTCATGGATGGCAGAGTGTATTGGTGGAATTTATTCTCCTGTACCAGCCAACTCGTTAAAGTTAAAAGTAGAGAAGCTTACTTAGCCAAGTTGTTTGAGTTGTTTTTAAAGATTTTTCTTCCTTTTTTCTGCGAGTGGGCGAAACAAAATTCGAATATTCAAATAAAATGTTACGATCCGACTTGAAGTTATTTATTTTACTGCATTAAACCGCAAGGGTAACATTAAAGCCATGTTAACAACAAATTCGACAACCAACAGGTAATCGTGTCTGCCAACCGACCCCGAGAATAAAAAGGATTATCGAAAAGCCATCATTTACGTCCTCTCCCCCAATTACTATCGAGATACAATCTACAAAGTGTTTGGGGAAAAAATATCCTCTGCACCGGAAAAAAGTAACAATTTGCCATGGCACGAGACGAGGTGAAATTTCTTATTCTTCACAATCACAAGCAGGGTGAAAGGACAATGGGCCTTTGTGCCGGAAAATCGATTTAGGCCGTGTGGATACAAATTGATTTAGTAAAATCGGTCGGGCGCTAGACACCTTTGCGATATCAGCCAAACCGGATTAACTCTTAGAATGAATGACAAGGAATTTGTATAGTCCAAAGCAATTCGATGGAAGTGAAAAATTAAATTGTAATGTGCCTGGACACATTTACCGAGGGCAAGGGTATAGTAAATTGAAAAAAAAGGATATATACACGTTTCTGTTTGCCTAATGAATAATTTAGTAAAGAGCGATGTAGGACTTACCAGAATGAGTCTCTTTCGTTGTGGGCTGATGCTGCTGATGGTGTTCGGTTGGTGTGGCTGTAAAAGGAAGAGAGAAAAAGGTGGTTACAAAAATAGAAGCAAATAAACAAGGACTACACATGTCCGAAATAAAAATGTTGTTAACCTAAAGGGTTGCTTGCGAAGGGACTTCTCATTAATTTTGCAGCGAATTTAGCATACACAAATTACATCACAAACAACAACCTGGAATGATTGCCATTACGTGTTATCAGGCAAAGTCACGTTCTTGTCCGTTTGAGAAGTTCCAAAAAAAATTTTAGATACATGTACTTTTTGACTTGGAAAGAAAGACCATACGGTCGACTGTCAATAGGGATTATGTCTAAACTAAACGGAGACAGCTGTGAGTTGAGGCACACACCAAAAGTCGAGACATGGACCAAAATATACCACTCTGTCACCAATGCCAGCAAAAATATGTATTAATAAAAATTAAATGATGTTAAATGTTCGTAATAGGTTTATACGAAAAAAAAGCAGCAAAAGGGGCGTGGCAAATCCCAAACAAAACCTTATATCTCGAAAACTACCGAACCGATTGAGCTCAAATTTACAGACAATTTTAGGTATTGGCCCGAGAGTGTTTCTTTAAAAATTGGTCAAAATTGGATAAAGGGGCGTGGCGCCTCCCATACAAAAACAAAAACATTGCAAACGCTATTCTTCGACAGTCATGGGAGCCAAAGTTTGTAAAATTTGGAACATTGATATGAATTGTCCTGATAGACAAGAATATTATCTAGGTCTAGGCAATACAAAGCCGGGCGGGTATAGCTAGTTTTCAATAAGACAAGCCTATAGAAGTTAAATGTAGCTTAAGTGTGAACATTACACTGAAGCTCAAGCTATTCAAGAAGGTCTCACTAAATCGGTGCTGACGGTTGTGTCAGAAAATGGAGTATATCGTTGCTGGGAGCCCGCATTATTCAAAAAACAGTCTGGTAGTCAAATTTTTTATACAGATGAGCACTTCAGCGCGAATTTTTCTCCTCTTAAATTGCTCCTAGTCATCAAAGAAATCCTGGAGCTGGAAATTGACAGAAGTGTAATTACCATTCGGATATGTGGACAATATTTCAGTATCGGAAATATTTCCCTTAGCGAAATCACAGAAAGGGCTCTGATTGCGGTTGTTGACAGCGCTATGGTTCGTGCTATTCTCATTTATGGGTCATTAGATTGGTGGCTGGCCTTCATTGTTCTTAATGAAGCGCTCATGAAGCTTAGCCACAATGGCATCAGAATAACGGCTTATGCGGATGACCATAGCCGTATTTACAGTCGGATCGAAAATGGACACTGGGGTAGGGTGTATCAAAATCGAGACGTCTCCGACCATTAGCGCCTTCCATGCAGGGGTCCTAGAAGTGACAACAGCAGCCCGTGAGTCTGTGGTAAGGACAATACCAGCTGACGGTATTACCGTCTTTATCGACAGCCAGCCAGCAGAAGCCATAACTGCACTAGAAATAAAATCGAATCTTGTGAAGTACTGTCGCGAAGAACTCAAGGCTCGTGATACACAGCACAAGGTATCGCTCTCCTGGGTTCCGGGACATAAAGGCATTCGAGGCAATGAGAAAGCAGACGAATTAGCAAGACAAGGTTCGACAGAGCTGTTTCAGAACAAGCTGATCCCTCTGTGAACATCCCGCCTTGCACACTCAAGCTTGAAGCAGGGAAAAAAGCCACAAGAGAGGCGAACGCTAGATGGGCCACCTTAAATACTTGTAATACCACAAGAATGCTATGGCCGTACTTCAATGAAACCAGAACCGAGAGTATAATACGGAAGGATAGGAAATCCCTGTCCACCCTCTTAGGAAACATAGCGGGGCAAAATACTCTGCGGTACCACATGAAGAAACTGGGCTTAACGAAAGGAGAACTTTGTAGAGGCTGTGGTGATAAGGGAGCTCTTGAGGTAACAACCCACTTCCTATGTCACTGACCACGTCTCCAACACAGCTGGTATAAATTCCTAGGGAGGCACTTCTTCATCGACCTAGACCAGCTTTCCAGCACATCAATAGACAAGATAATGAACTTCGTCAAATCATCAGGATGGTTTGTATGTAGTAGCACAGTAAAATATTTGAATACAGGGTTATAATGGGTAAGGGACAAGTACTTTCCCCTACGGGCATCACAATGGGTCAGTATTTACCCACGGATAACTCCCCGCCAGCCCACAAACCTTACCTACTCGTAACCTAACCTTGGTGGATGGCTTAAGCATTTGAAATGATTGAAGCTCCAAGCGTACTTCCACACATTCTAAACTTTGGTTCCTGTATTTGGAAAAAAAAAATGTATAGGTATCGTTTACCGCGAGATCCGAATTAGGTTCTCGATAATTGGTAAAAACTTCAACAGACTGTAGACAACCGAACCAAGGTTCATCAAATACCTATACCACTATAGTCGGACTCTATACGAAAATAAGTTTTTACCACGTAATTTGGATTTAAGCTGGTTAGAACGGACCAAGCATCGATCTACACAGAAAAAGAGTGGATGCGGATCGGAGGTCTTCTCGGCTGACTTATATTTTAGTCTTTTCAAATAAAAGTATGCTAGCCATGGAATATTTAGAATACTAATGTTAGGCCCTGCAACAATTGGAAATATGGCAAGACAGCCAATCCATTATCAAGGCAATATATTCAACTGCAACCTGCTCCGATTTCCTTTATCATTGAAAACAAGAATCCAAGTTCAGTGTTACTCTCTGTGTTTCATGGCAATGGTAACACAAAGGGAACCACAAGGCCTAAGATCTAGCCAGACATGGTTATGCTTATGATTTTGATGTTGCGAAGACAGTATTGACTCCTTAATTTCACTTAGGAATGTGTAAGACTTGTCCGGCACTTCCTCACTCACTGAAAAAAATATTGGTTGTCATATTGACAATCGGTGGTTGTTAACTGGAAATTGTCAAATTGACGAACAAAATTGTCGATATGATGAACATTTATTGAAAATATCAAATGCATTTAACAACCGGATAGTCAATATGAAGAACGGGCGATTGTCAATTCTTAGTACCAAACATTATGAAAAAAGTTGTAAGATTAACAATCGCAGTTGTCAATATGACGTACGCACTTTCATTGTAATCACATTGAAGAATGCGTTTGTTGAATTGGAAATCGGGGTTGTCAATATGACTATACCACATAAGTGCAGAATTTCAAAATCTTTATATTGATGAACTTTGTTGTAATATGGACAATCGCAGTTGTCAATATGAATACTCAAGAAAACACGTTTAGTCACTTTTGACTGTGAAACACATGATAGTCTCGGTAAACGTGTGGTGGTGGTTTGTCTACTGATGAGCCCGATGTGTTGGGTCATCGGGCGAAACGCATTCTGGAGTGTGTATATGTGTATTATCAATATAATTATCCTTAATCTAGCTAGCAGGTGTTTTAAATCATGACGTATTTATTTTGAAAATCGAATTCTTTAATTCAATTAGGTACTTCGTTCATTAGATTGAAAATTGCGATTTTCATTATGAAAATCTAGTTCTTCAGTTTAACAACTATGATTTTCATTATGAAAATCAATTCCTAAAATTTAACGACTGCGTTCATCAAATCAACAACGGCGATTGTCAATATGAACATTTAATTGATTCAATTTTAATTGACAACCCAAGTTCATCATATTGACAACTACGATTGTTGACTCAAAAATAACAACTTTTTCTTCAATATGACGAACTTTGTTGTCAATATGACGTAGAGGAAGTGCTCCTAATATGGAATAGTGCAATATCTCAGAACCAACGTAACGTATGAGTCCACAAATTTCACGAAAAGGTTTTCTTTCATGCGCATATTTACTGTTAATACCCCTGTCCCCGGTGATTACTGCAGTCGTAGGTAAGCAGTTGTAAAAACAATTTTATTGGTTACTAGCTGTACCCGCCCAGCTTTGCCCGTGCACAGGAATTGTATTGCTTAGGTCCCTCTTCATCGCCCTCCCTCTCCTTGATCCTGCTACTTGTTTGTAATGCTGTATTTCCTTTCCTTTGTTTCCCTCTTCCTATGGAATCCGAACAACTACCTACCCCCCTAAAACATAAACCTTTTTACTTACTGTACAAATTTAAGTTAGCTGAGTTATGTAGTTTAGGTAATTTTTACTTAAGTTGTTGCTCCCTTGTTCCTAATATGGAATATCAGTGTGTTCCTAAATATGGAATAGTATTCCTAAAGGAAATTTTGTATTTAGGTAATCTTAACATTTTCAGATGACGCCAAACTAGAAAATGTGTAAGGTCTGGGGCAAATCTAACATGGTGAAAGCTATCGCAGCCTTCAAATCAAAAGAAATATATTCAATAAAGCAGCACAAATTTCTAGTACACATCGTACCTACTACACTCCTCAGACTATTTAATTCACGTTCTAATGAAGGCCAGTTGACAGAAAAACTGTTCTAAGTACAGTCTTAGAGGACCAACGTGTGAAGTACGTCCTTGGAATTTGCAATTTTTGGACTACAAGTTCGATTTTCTACAAAATCTGCGGTATTCCATATTAAGATCATTAGTGGTCCATATTAGGGTCACTTTTTTCAATGTGCTGATTTTGTGTTCTTTTTCGTTTTGGCTAATTTAATAAAGTGTAATATGTATTTAAGTTCTGTTTTTGTTTTTTTAATTATTAAGTACTATTTGCATTCATAACCATTAAAAATACTGACAAAAAAAATAGTTTTTATTGTTGAAGGACGAGATTTTCCTTAGGTATTCCATAATCGGTACACTTCCTCTACCTTTTTGGTTCAGTGCGTAATTGTGCGCGAAAGCGCTAATTGATTCTCCACGTGTACCTAAACCTAAACAATTTCACAATTTACCTAAATTAAACGGAGTAAAAAGTTGACAGGTGTAGATCCGAATCTCTTATTTTACAACAAGACAAGTAGAACTACAATACCTATTTATCCTACCTATTATATGTACCTATTTATTTAATGTGCCTCAGGGTTTCGAAGCATAAACTTCTCAAACGCTGCATCATTAATGACATTATCGAGAGAGCCAATAAAGAGGCGTGGCAGGTTGAGAACAAGTTTCGAATTGGGTTGCACGATGCACGAAAAAATGTATACCAAACGTCTAAGTGGCCAGCATCAAGTTTGAAAAGAAAAAAGATTCAAAAAGAAGCTGCTTAGATTTTTATACCACTGTCCCACCAAAGCCTATACTTAATGGAATCATACCGAGTTTAAGAAACTTTTAATTCTACAAACATCCCTTTTTTCTATAGAACTCAAATCATAGCCCGGAGGTACTCCATAGAAAAAAAAGAACGTACCTTCGAAACATTTCCACTTTTACATTGCCTACTTTTCAATGTCGTAATCACTTCAAGTACATTTTCCAAGTTTTTTACAATTTCGCCGCAAGCGTTGACCCAACCATCCTCCAAGCCTACTTTTGCAAATAAAATTTCCGATTTATTTCTGATTTTGTTTGTAGTGCAAACATATGCAAAGTAGCTCCCGCAAACAAAACCTTTGGGGACTTGCCTCAAAGTTCGACACCGCATTCTGTGCGCTGGCTGGGGCAAAGGGCTACTATGAACTTCAAGTAAATTGAAATCTCATTCCCCATCGTTGCCAGTAAAAGTTTTCCCATTTGCAGCGAAAGTGAAAAAAAAGAGACGAAAACTTTTCGCTTCCATAGTTTATGCTCCTCAAGGGAAATTTACGACAAACGAAACTAAAGTCATCTCGAGCTTCTTTTGGTTAATTTTTTTTTTGTTTTTATTTATAAAATTTCCTCTTCTAGAGTTTTAAGTAATGAATATGAAATGCGAGAAGAAACAAGAAAACCGTTAGGCCTTAGAATAAATGAGAGCCGACACGCTACGATAATGCATTTGATGCCAAAGGACGAAGTTGTTTTGAAGCTTATGATGATGTCATTGTGTGATAAAATGAATGAAGGACATCACCTGCACACCGGGTATAGAAACTCCCAAAGGTGAGAAGTTTAAGTGGTTCTGTGGAAATTTCTATATAAATAAACAGCTGAGGTAGTCGTGGTCTCTGTGCAGGAGCAGCTATTTACGAAATGGAGGCTAAAAGGTGTGAATTTCATTCCTAAGAGCTTTAAAATTTGATGGGCGATGGTTGTTAAATTGTTGTTGAGTGGAAATTGTTTGCTGTAGGGTACAGAAAAAAGAAGCAGGTGGTTCAGTCCTTTGTTGTAAAATGTTACAGTTTATGAGTTGTAAATTATTTGAAGTAATTTTACAAAGTAAGTGCAATTGTTTCTGCTGTTTGTTTTCGTCATAATCGGGAGTAGAAGGACCTATAAGTAATTTAGTAGTTCTACGTTGTCTTAAAAAAATTACAGTGTAAATTTAAGGGTTTTTACTGGTAACAGTGTTACAAGCGTTACAGTTTATAAGAACTAGACAAAAAATATGAACAACGAAACGTTTATAAACAGTTTTCGTATCAAAAGGAACCTGGAAATGAGTTTGATAAGGGCAGAATCAGTTAGGTCATCGGTCCAAAAAAAAATGGTTTGATGCAAAAAGTTTCTTCAAACAATTCTATAGTGACTGCAAAATTTTTTATTTTTTTTTTTTTTTTCAAAAATCTCTTCGCTAATATCTTTTATGATTTTTTGAATGGGATGATCTTAGACAAATTTTGTATGAAAAGGAGGAAAAATTGGCTAAAATAGTCATTTTTAGCAATTTTCAAAAAATTATAAAAAATATTAGCGAAGAGATTTTTGAAAATTTTTTTTTGCAGTCACTATTAGAATTGTTTGAAGAAACTTTTTGCATCAAAACATTTTTTTTTGGACCGAGGATAAAAGTCAAAAAAGTAAATTCTAAATTCTAAAATTTTTAAATGGGTACTTAATGGGTTCCATTGCTGCCAAAATTTACATGAAGTAAGTTTCAAATTTGTGGGCGCAGTAGCGCAGTGGTTAGTGTGCTGGACTACTGTGCGAGAGATCCCAGGTTCGATTCCCGGAAAAACACAAATTACATCTTAAGGTTTTTTCTACTGCGCCACCTCTCGCGAAAGATTTTTATAAGTGCTGCCAAGTTTGACGTACAATTTGGGATGAGTATTATGAATCGTTAAGTTACACCTAACTGGGCATTAGCTTCGCCTATTCGACAGTATTTTACTTCCATATGAATCATATGTATCTGCATCTTCGATGTAGTCTCGAACAACATTTTAAAGCATATAACGAAAAAGAGAGCGGCTAGCAAAATAAAGCAAAAGATATCAGCACCATTGGCTCCTAAAAATATTTTCATAAAAAAAAAAATTTTAAAAAATTCGTTGGCGTAACACAACCATTCGTTTTGTGTGAGTTTTTATTTTCGAGACGAATGGAAGGGACCTACAATTTTATGCCGAGTCCGAACGGCTGAATTGAGAAGCTTCTTTAGGACAGTTATAATTTTGGATGTTTGTCAGACGTCTGCGAGAGATGGCACAATGGGAAACACTTTTTGATGTAATTTTTGGTTTTCCAGGGATCGAACCTGGGACGCCTCGCACAGTAGTCTCCAGCACACTAACCACTGAGCCCAAAAAAAAACAACTCTTAGGGTCTGGTGATGACACGTGAGATAGAAATAGTGTGCAAATGTCGTGAGAGTGAGTTAAATTTAAAATTGCAAGCAAACATTTTTTAAGCATTAGTGGCTCAATCGTGAGTGGATTGGAATAAGATTATTAGATTCGATGAGATTGTGGAATAGTGACACTTTATATAGTCCCAGTTAACGGATCACCGCGACCAATAGTGAAGTCCTCTGTGAAAAATGTAAAGGCGGCGTGTTCTGATCAAGCAGCTACTATCGCATTGCAGGGGACTTCGAACTTCGCGGCGAAAGGTTTGAAGTTCCAGATATGGTTTCCACTCTTCTATGTATACCTCTCATGAACGTCTAACAACTTTCAAATAGTATGCGTATGCAGAGAATAATTTTTTTTATTTATAGTGTTTGCCGGAAGCTGGGACAATGGATTATTTTTGAATGATTTACGATTTTTATATTCGGTGTTTGGTTTAGGAGGTTAGAAGCTATAGTCTACCCAAAACTTACACCCCTATTATGGTTATCAAATATCAATCAATTGATAAACGATAACCTCTAACAATCAGTTGATAAATTGGTATTATGAGTGTCAATTGATAAATTTTACTTCAATTGTGAATACTGAACAAAATGCTATTGTGAATGGCATTCAATTTGACGTTTATGGTTTATTATTTGCTCTGTCGTCTTTTGTTGTGGTTGATTTGAAAAATGTAAGTAATTTGTATTAAATAAATTTGGCAATTTCCTTTAGACTATTTTATTCTTTTAGGACTAGAATTGTAAGCAACAAACGACAGATAGAAAGATTGGTGGAGATCATGGAGGAAAATGCAGATGTTGCAAAAGGAATCTGCACAAAGCCGGTCTTAACCAAAAAATGGGAGGAAATCGCTGTAGAACTAAACAGCTTAGGACCACCACAGCGGGACTCAACTAAGTGGCAAAGAGTGAGTATTCTAATGTAAAACATTAATTTGATTAATTTGTTAAAATAACTATTCAAAATGTTAGGTATGGGCTGACTTTAAATGCAAAATTAAGAAGAAAGTGACTCAAAACAAAATTGAATTAACAGCAACTGGTGGTGGGCCAAATAGGTTACAGCGATTGAGTGACGCCGAAGAAGCAGTTAGTCGCCTAATGCATTTCCCTGCATGTGTTGATCCACCTGGAGCTGAATTTGGGTTGGAATTAACAAATAATATAATAGAAAACAATGAAAATGATCCGGCAGAAGAAGTCACGGTGCAATCGCCGAAGCCAACTCGCACAAACATTTCTTTGAGAGAAAAAAATTAAAATCAGCGAGTTGTGCTTTTAGAAAACCAGACGTCGGCGCAGGAAAAGTTTTATAATAGCATGATCACTATCATGAGTGGTGTTCAACAAAATTTGTTAAATTTGGAGAAAAGTGCTCGTGACACAGAGTATTATGTCAAAAAAATATACAATTTAAAAAAAGAAAAATCAAGTGAAGTACTTAAAATGAAAAAAGAAAAGTTGGACCTATATAAACAAAATATAAAAAACAAAGAAAACGATAGGAAACTCAAACTAAAATTAAAAATCCAACTCTTGGAAATTGAACAAGCCAAACAAAAACTTAATATGGATATATAACTTATTCCAGTTTGATTTTTTTATTTTCTCTTTTTATATTTTGAAGTCATTTTTGCTAGCTTTTAAGTTAACCTGAATTATGTTTTTAAGTCATTTTTGCTAGGTTTTAAGTTAACCTGAATTTTGTGATATGAATTTTGTTAGTTTTTGTTTTTGTTTAAGTTTATGAAAACATTAAAAAGACTGCTATACTTTTTATTTTTGTTATACATTTTTTCCTTTGATAGTTATTCGTTTTACATAAACCTTGCAATTGCATCCCTAATTCGGCTGCCATCAGTGAATGTTGTGTTTGAGGAATCATCGAAAACATCATGGTTTTCAATAACATTGTCGGTTTCTTCTTCTTCGACTTCAAAACTTTCCAATCTGTATTTAACGCAAATGTTATGAAGAGCTGCACACGCGTTTATTATTTGGGTCGCTTTTTTTGCAGTGTAATGTAGTTCTCGCGCTTGTAATAAGCATCTAAATCTGCTTTTTAATAATCCAATAGTGCGTTCTATAATATTTCGGCCCTGCGCATGCTTTCTATTAAAAGTTGATTGTAAAGAACTTTCTGCAGCGTTCCTATATGGCGTCATCAGATACGGTGATAGAGGATATCCTCCGTCCCCTAAAATATTTGTTTAAATATTTTATACAAATGAACAGAACTGTTTTTTTGAATACGAAAAGTCAGTTCTTCCATTACGATAGTCTTCTTCTATCTTCACTTTTAATTGTGACATATTCCATATACTAGCATCATGTGAGGATCCTGGATGTTTTGCATTTATATATCTGATGCACATTAAGTGATCACAAACCTTAAATATACAATTGAAATAATAATTATTGTCTATTGCACCGGAGAAAAAACCTTACAAGCATTGCATTTATACTATAAAATCCCTTTCTGTTATAGTACACATGCCGAAGGTCTTTATTCGGACCGATTATTTTGACGTGTGTTCCATCTATAGCCCCTACTACATTTGGGATTCCACTTTTTTCGAAGAAGTATATTTTTGCCATACGTTCTTCTTCTTGAGTATAGGTGAATTTAATCCATTTGGGGCAAATGTACCTTTCCAAAACATTGAGTAATTCTTTAAGAACAACCGACACCGTTGGCTATGCCATGCCTATGTTAAAATCGTTCCCAACGCTCAGTTGATAACTTCCTTGAGCAAAGAATTTTAGTACTGCTGCTAATTTAAGTACATTTGGGATGGATTGTTGTCTTATCATCGGTTTCAGTTTGTCGTCAATATCGGTCAATACTTCTAAGAAGGCTGGTTTCGAAAGTCGGAAGTTTCGTATAAATCTAAATAACCGAATCACATTATGCGCTTATAAAATTGGAAAATGTATTACCTACATATGTTCCTCCAAATCGAGAGGGTTTGAAGCATCTCGTAATATCCTGCGTCTGATGGTTTGCTCATGTATATTTTCTTCCTCAACTCCAAAAAACAATTCTACCGAAGACATTTCGTTTTTAAAATGGGGTTTTACAAAAAAACCCAAAGAAATTATTTGTATTTTGTACCACTTAGATATTTGATAGATTTGTCAATGAAGAATTTATAACTGAAAGAAAATTTGATAGATATCAACAATTTTGACAACCATAATACCAAGTTTGTCAGTAGAACTATTCACAATAGATCTTAAATCTGCATTCAATTCACATTTTATCAAACATTTTGATAATTGATAACGATAATAGCGATTCATTAATTTTGTTGATACTTGTCAACTATCGTATTGATATTTGACAACCGTAATAGGGGTGTTAGTTTTCACTGCGCGACCTCTGAAAATATTCCCTTTATATAGAAATCAAGTGCAAGATATAAAGAAGTTATCCCCATCTTTGGATATAACTATACTGAGTCGCTATATTTTTGTTTGACATTTTATGGCCTGGCTTAGAATTTGACAAATAAAAACATGTGGAAACTTAAACGAAATTATGACACTTGGAAATTTTAGGCAAAGTCTATCTTATAACTCAGAAGAAACTGAAAAACTGAAAAAATATAGGTAATGAAAATACAACAATCTTGAAACAAGTCTTATTGATTTATCTCCTGAAGCAAGCAAGAGAACCGAAATTATTACAGAACATCGCTACGAAGCGCGACCTACGCCAAGAGTTTAGCAAGCAACTCAATACAAGTTCTGGTGACTACAGCCCCTGAAACAGAAAAGGGCCGCCAATCACGAAAATTAGTTAAAAACGCAGTATTTCGAGTCAAGTTCTAATTTTTATAAAAGCTGAACCAAACCAGTAAGACAATTATCTTCGACTATGCCGAAGCTCAAATACCCGGTACTATATTATTGTAAAATAAAAAAAATATTTTAGTATTAAAAAATTATATATTTGTATGGGAGGTATGGGTACTTTTTATTCGACCAAGCTCATTTTTTGTCAAAAATTTTTAAATATTATTAAAACAATATGTGCAAAGTTTAAACTTGCTATCTTTACTGTAGCTATTTAAATTTAATTTTTAACATAAAAAGCTATATAAATCTGATATTTTTGTATGGGAGGTAGTAGTAGTTTTCATCCGATCTTGCTCATCTTCGAACTTAGCCTCAGTTTGGTGGATAAAAGCGTACGTACCAAATTTCAAGTCGATAGCTCTTAAATTACGGCCGTAATCGTGCGGACAGACAGACAGACAGACAGACGGACATCGCTAGATCGACTAAGAAAGTGATGCTGATCAATAATATATATAGTTTGTCATACCTACAACGCCTCCTTATGGGCGTTACAAATGGAATGACAAAGTGAATATACCCTCACCACAGTGTGGTACCGGGTATAAAAAGTTATGCACAAAAGTACATAAAACCACTTGTGAGCACAAGTAAGGCATTTGCGCGCATTTTGAGCCAAATTCTGCTGACTATAACCCTTGAAGCAGAAAAAAACGACACTCATTCAAAATTGCAGGAAATCGGTTAAAAGCGCATATATGTACATGTACATGTACAAGGTGGCAAAATGATCACCCTATCGGAAGATGTTATAATTTCTGCAAATGGCGTCGTAGGTAGGTACGTATACGTAAATCATATTTGACATTTGTGAACTAGACAGCTGCAGTATACAAGCATCAGACAAGCAATGGAGCTCTATACTCCGCAAGAGCGTGAAATAATTGTGTAGATTTTTTTGACAAATAATCGCTCGATTTCCTAATCATGTCGCCCCTACTGGCCAAACATTCCGGAGCTTAGCTACTGGAATCGAACAGACTGGCACCACAGGAGACCATGCAGGGCGTGGCCGCCACCGGACTGGACTTTCGTCCGAGAATATCGCGGCTGTAGCTGCCGATGTCGCTGAGAATGAAGAAACTTCAATCAGACGACGGGCCATGCAATTGGGCATCACCAGTCGGAAACTTCAGCGAAATTTAGTGAAAAACTTAGATACACATGTTCTCATCATGAGCGAGGAGGCGCATTTCCACTTTACGTTACGTCAATAAGTAAAATCTCACTCAAAGCCACTGTGTGGTACGACGTTCACACGGGAGGAGTGATTGGGCCGTATTTTTTTGAGGACGCCATCCATCGGCAAATACGGTCATTGTTACTGGCATACGCTACAGGGCCATGATAAATGACTTCTTACTGCCGGAATTGGATGGGCGGGGCTTGGTGAACATGTGCGGTGCAACCGCACACACAGCACGAGCCACAAATATTGTGATGGAAGCTTTTCCTGTTCGCGTAATCTCCCGTTTTGGCGACTTAACCATCCGAGACTTCTTTCTTTGGGGCTACTTGAAGTCGCGGGTTTATGCCAACAAGACTCAGACAATCGCAGCCTTTAAGGAAAATATTCGACAGGAATGCAAAGAGTTATCACCGGAAATCTTGCTTGACGAAAGTCATGGAAAATGCGATAAAACGGGCACAAATTGCTATCAACACTGGCGGCCGGCAGCTTGACGGATATCATCTTTTCCATTTAACAGAAAAAATTGTAAAGGTCCAAAAAAAGATTTCCATCACTCAAACTCATTTTGTTTTTATTAAGTAAAAAAGTAATTCAAAAACAAAATTGGATGATTGATTTTGAGCCACCTTGTATTTTAAGGGATTTGTAAACATTTCGAGTCAAATTCTACTCATTATAACCTCAAAACGAGAAGAGACCAACATTCGCACAACATTTGCGAAAATCGACTGAAACGGTAAACCATGCACGAGAAGATTTGCGCCTACAGTTCTGTTTTATGCCCAAAACACACGTGCAGAATTCACTGCGCAGCAGGATTAGAATATACACATGTTCTTATGTGGTAATACGAATGTAAATTCTGCACCCACCGCAGCACTGTAACATGTCTCTATTTCTAAATCCACTGCATAGCAACGCAGTGAATTCAATTAAATAGACTTGGCAGCATCGAATTTTTAAATTCAGCTACTGATGCATACGAGGAAAAAAGAGACGGGAATTATTTGTCGTCTGTGTTGCACTCTCGTATTTTTCCTCGCATTGACAGCAACCGCTGCAAATTGAATTCTGCACATCTGACTGTTTGCAGTGAAGCATTCAGAATTTCTGCACATGTGTTTTAGGCATTAGTCAAATTTGAGTTATTTTACGCGTAAAACCGTTTTATAACCATGAACGCTGGTTGCAATTCGACAACTGTTTGGACAGACGTGTTAATTGCGGCGCAAGTTCACCATTGAGTGAAGCTATTACGCAGCACGGACTTTTTAAGCTGATTTGTCCTTCTAAACCTTATACAGAATACAGCAAACGATCGAAATGGTCTCAACATCGTCTTTACTGCCTTTAAGAATAAGCCCTATAATACCGGACCTCTTCAATGCATGCATTTGGCCCCTATTGTGAGTGTCGATAATTAATCGTTGATCGCCAACTGTGATTGATTGCGATTGATCTTTGTCGATTTGACAGTCGTTTGCAGTCGATTACAAATGACTGGTCGATGCTTTCTCTTGGAAGTGAAAAAATGTTGTGCGTACGAATAGCTAAAATCAATCGACGCAATAGACAATTGTTGTGACGATCGCTGATCGACAATCACTAATAAGGGCCTTTATGTCAGTAGCTATCGCCCTTTTGAATACCGAAAGGGAGTCTACATAAACCACGAATAGAAATGGATACAAATCAACGCACCACCTTTGCGAGCTAATTTCTATCGCGTTATACAACGTGAAAAGTTAGCTGCCGGTTATTGGGGTTTTATCTTTTGTTTCGCCCACTTTTTGGTACATCAATGTCTTCAAGCTAAGTCCAACATACACTCAGAGAAAAAAATAGTTACTTTTGTAACTATTGCCATAGTCTATGAAATCCTATGAAATTTGTCGAATGACTATTTTTGCACAAAAATAAATTGAAAATACATAGTTACAAAATAGTTAAAAAATAGTTAAAAATCAATCATTTTATTAAGTGACTATACAAGATAGTGACTATTCTATAATAACTTCCTACTATGAAATAGTAGTACTTATTTAATTTAATTCACGACTACCATATAGTTAAAAATAACTATGTGTAGTAACAACATAGTTGCAAATGACTATGTCGAAATAGTTTCGCTTGCGCGTCGATCTCTTTGTTACATGACGATCATTCTGTGCTGAGTGTCCTTTTGGAAAAGTTGTAAGAAATAAGTGGTAAAGAATTAAAAACCAGTAAGACAATTATCTTCGTCTATGCCGAAGCTCAAATACCCGGTACTATATTATTGTAAAATAAAAAAAATATTTTAGTATTAAAAAATTATATATTTGTATGGGAGGTATGGGTACTTT
The DNA here is from genome assembly GCA_955612985.1 of Cheilosia scutellata. Taxonomy (NCBI): domain Eukaryota; kingdom Metazoa; phylum Arthropoda; class Insecta; order Diptera; family Syrphidae; genus Cheilosia; species Cheilosia scutellata. Next base: position 70,446,581 of record OY015311.1, on the reverse strand, counting down.
TTATTCGACCAAGCTCATTTTTTGTCAAAATTTTTTAAATATTATTAAAACAATATGTGCAAAGTTTAAACTTGCTATCTTTACTGTAGCTATTTAAATTTAATTTTTAACATAAAAAGCTATATAAATCTGATATTTTTGTATGGGAGGTAGTAGTAGTTTTCATCCGATCTTGCTCATCTTCGAACTTAGCCTCAGTTTGGTGGATAAAAGCTTACATACCAAATTTCAAGTCGATAGCTCTTAAATTACGGCCGTAATCGTGCGGACAGACGGACAGACGGACAGACAGACGGACAGACAGACGGACAGACAGACGGACATCGGTAGATCGACTAAGAAAGTGATGCTGATCAATACTATATATAGTTTGTCATACCTACAACGCCTCCTTATGGGCGTTACAAATGGAATGACAAAGTGAATATTCCCTCACCACAGTGTGGTACCGGGTGTAAAAAATGGAATAACGAAAACGATTCTAATTATATTGGTGAAACTTTAAGTCTAGTGCTCGATGCCAGTGGGGAAAAAGTTCAAGTTCAATTTGTCCACAGTGAAGGACATGAAATACGTTTAAAAAAACCAAAGTAAAAATATTTTCCAGACAACTGATAGGTATCTGTGAGACAATCGAGGACGGCAAGCTGTATTCTATGTTACAGAATTGGGATCTGGAAATTCTCTATCAACATTTTGTTGGTAAGTTTTTATCATAGATTTTGATATATTAACTAGATAGCTAACTCATACATTTTTTTATGGGACAGAAGTAAAGCTTTGCCACCATTTTGTATAAGGCAAAACCGAAACATTTTTTCAATTGTGGACGTCTAATACAATATGGCCAACGAGCTTAACTTTTCAATGTGAAGCTAGCTTTGGCCTTATTTCACGACGCCGAAGCGTTTGTGTTTTAATGTTGTTCTATAACAATATTTTTTTTTAAAGATCTGGGCCTCGATTTTAATATTTTAAAATTTTTAGACAACGTCGATCTAAGAGAAATTGTGGGAAGTGACAATAAATCGTACGGATTGTTCGCCCGATTGCGAGGAAATTTGTTAATCTGGAAAAAATCTGAGGTAACTCTGTTAACTTAATTTATGTTACATTTGATTTACTTTTAATGCAAAATACAATCCAGAGATTTCTAGTGCATTCGGCAGCTAGCGCCACTACAGTGGAGGGAGTGGGTTTTCCGCAAACATAAGGCCATCATCGCCCTCAAGTTCCTGTAGTTCTAGCTCAACATGTGCCACAGATTATGTAATTAACTCGTTTGTGTTTTTGTATTAAATAAGATAAATTTAACTTGGGGCTGATTACAAAATACCTTCAATTTTTAAGTTTAACGAAATTAATTCCCCACCACTTCACCTTCATTTTGTAACGAACAAAAAATTAATAAATATTAAATATTTCTAATTGTATGTTTATTATTTGAATTTTTTTTTTTAAATTCTTATATAAGATATAATAAAATGTCAATTGAAATTATTTGAGAAAAAATTTCTTGTTGTTGATTTTTTGAAGAATTTTCAGGAAACTAATTATTCTTCTTGTTATACCTACACGGCAAGTAAACAACTATCAGGTAAGCATTTCCAAAACGTGAGACAGGTATTGACGATGACCATATTAATAGTCATTCAACGACTATTCGATAAAGTCAAATTTAACTATGCACAATAGGTATATGTTGCTGCATAAATAGTTGATTCTGAAAAAAATCAATTGAAAATCAAAATAGTCACAAATTACTATTATTATTAATAACATTGACTATTGAATATGTAGTTAGTTTTAAAAAAAAAAACATCAACTGACAATAAAATAGTTAAAAATAACTATTGTAACTAGTAATATTAACCATTAAGCAGTTGATTTTACGAAAATGATTGATTTTAAATGACAATGAAAATAGTCATAACTATTTTTTGATTTTTACTATGAAAATAGTTAAAAAATAGTTGTGAATAGTTAAAAATAACTATTTTTTTCTTTGAGTGTCAGCATCAATATCAACATTGAAAAAATTGTTCACTAACTGATCCACAGATGGCGCTATTAATCAAATAGATACATTTTCTTGTTAACTGATATAATGGCGAATTACTTTACTTTAACGTTTAGTGAGTTTTATAAACATTGTATTATTTGTTTGTATTATTCCCCAGATTACAAGATATTAACAAATCTTCATATTGCCCTTCATATTGCCAGTCGAATTTCTTAACTGAATATGCGAAAAACAACTGCCACAACTCATTAAAAAGAAAACAAATCACAGCCACACCGCCAACTTTAATCACTTCTGTTTGTTTGGAAATTCTCAGAACTCCACACAGCCACACATGCAGAGCGAAATTCCAATTACTCGTAACAAATCGTTCATCTGCGAAATTCCTTACTTTCTCAATAAACAAACCATAAACAGTGATTGCCATCGTTCGGGGGCTTATTTACACGGCCCGATGAGGTACATATTACCAACGATTTTATTGATATTTAGACGCCAAACTTCTTGCGTCTATTGACATATGGATATATCGAATGCGAGTAACTGCATTGTTTGATCTTTGTCATCGATTTGTCATACCTCTCACTTGTAGTTTGTAGACGTATAAATATTAGCTAACAATGCGTGGGCATCTCTCGATGACTGAGCCGCGTCTTTTAAAGTGCGATTTCGCCTATTAATTGCTAACAAAAATGGAAATGATTAGATTAGCTTTCTGTCAACACGAGCGAAATGGTCAGATGAAATGTCAGACGCCTCTATAAATGGATCGATATCAATTGAATCGAAAGTGAGATCATGAGTGTTGTACTGCGAATTCGTAGGTTGACAGCGACGCGAAAGTAAGAGTTTTATTGTTGCGAAATATTTACGTTGCCATAGGGAAGTGTGTACCTACTCAGATTCACGTCAAAAATCGATTTCCATGTTTGCAAATGCGCTGATAGCGCCAAGGTAGGGGTTGTGATCTCAGATAGAGACTATGCGCTAATTAAATATCGAACCTCGTCAAACTGCAGCACCTCGCTTATCAGGAGAAGCAATCAGCCTTGCTGTAGACATGAATGCGAATGTACAATTATTTTCACTCACTTGGCGGCGGCGGCGCAGCAATCTTTTTAATCCCAAAGTGTCCCATATTTTTTGGACACTTGAATGCGGTTTTTCTATACGCAACGCGCGCCCAGCCTACACCCGACACTGCACCGCCCATGTGTCAACGGGTCCAGTTTGTGTATCTCCCTATCGCATGGTAGATCGGCTGACAAATAGCCCACGTGATTTCCACGCCAAATGTACATTTCATGTTTGCGAGCCTGTCATAGCCGCGGAACCTGCACCTTGTTAGGTGTCACTTTCATTCAGAGAAAGTTCTAAAAATATATATTATATGCACGCGTCAGGCCAAAAAGCCTAGAAGCCAAAGTTCTTTTTTGTGCCCATGGAATTGCATAACCGAGCAGTCACGTCACGAGGCTATTTCTCTAGCCGCCCCATTGCACAAGTAAGTGACTTAACTGATTGTTTCCGGTTGCAGATGAATGAGCATTTTGCCTGGCAGCGCAGACGAGGTGCAACAACTCCACTCAACTTCGACTGCGCGCACTCTCTTCTAAATGGGAACCAATTTGACACGAAAGTTGGTTTGTTTGCAATATACGAGTTTATTAAACCAGGGCAGACAGACAGTCGGACTGACAGACAGAGTGGCTTGCAGCAACAACGTGAGGATTTCGACGGATTCGTGGATTCGAATCTAACTGACTGATTCGTTGGTATGGAGATCACGTTGAGATCTTGCACCGATTTGCAGCCTAGCGCTCTGGAGAGTGGGCTGCACTGGCACACCACGTTCAAGCGATCGCGGCGACGTGGTTTGCTAATAAAAATGTCTAATTCACACGGCGGTATACAGCATGTTCGAGAGCTGATGCTGATGGAGAGGAAGACGAACAGTCAGACGCACGGCAACGGCATTTGAATACGTATTATGGGTAATTGTCGGGACCCTCTGTGGTGTGCTGTGCTGTGATTCTGACGAATGTCAACCGTTTTGTGATGCGAATTTGACATGAATGAGATGGTACGCCGCTGGTGGGTTTGCGACGAAGTGACATTTAATACAACTGATTAGCATCTAATGTGTGTATGCGAGTGCGCGTGAAAAGAGTGGTGTGAAAAAGTCAATGAACGGGTTATCGATTGTAGGATGGTGTGGTGAAGAAAAGTATGCGGAAAGAGTTCTTCCAGATGAGGGATATGGTTTGACAAATTGCAACCCACAATCATGATTTATGAGCAAATTGGTGTCGTTTTAGATTACAGAGATTCGGGAAGTTTCGGGGAACTTTTTTTTAAATATTCCTCGTCAGTAAGGACTTTGAGACGTCTGAGGCAGGGGTGAGAGAATACTATGGCCTGATGAAAACGATTGTCGAAAGGGGTCACCTTCACTTAAGGCAAAGACTTTTGAACAGAATGTAAGCCACTTGCCATGATAAAATCTGTAAATCAGAGAAAAGTCAAAAATACCCAAATCTTTGGTATTGGCATGAGTGTTGCTGTGAAGTTGGGTCAAAATCGGACAAAGGGTCGTGGCACCACTCTCCAGAAAAAAAAACAACATTGGAAAGGCTATTTCTCCGCATTCATGGGAGCAAAAGCTATTCGATTGTCTTGACCTGAAGAGATCATTATCTGAGCAATACAATTCCTGGGCATCCCTGAAAGCCGGGAAGTAAATTAAATTTGATCGTCTCACATCTCTATCAGCATCTGAATGAAGCAAAAATCTAGTTGGTAGCTTAAAATATTGAAGGAAGTGTTGAGTAATATTTTTTTGTATTCATTAAGAATTGTTTAACCAAGTTAAAGAACTATTCACACTTATAATTCTCAAGCTCAATTGCATGTGTAAACTTTCCAGACGCGAAATTAGACTAAAACATCCACACCCACTGCAGATCAGGAAACATTAAAAACCACCATTTGATTTGTGCATGCCACTTTAAAAGCCTTGCCAGGCTTACGCAACAGACGCACGCACTTTCAAGGAAATGTTTAGCATTTGAACATGTGTCAAACTGTCAGCCAGTGTCATACAGCAAAGTAATTTATTTCACCCTGACATGGCATGGCGCTCGCCCTCCCTTCACACAAAGTGCTCTCAATGGTCTGTAAATATGCGCTTATCTCCCTCAATCATTGTCGAACAAATTATTCACCCAGATAAATGATGTCCGGGCAAATTGATTGCTCCGGCTTACGAAATATGATCGCTCAATTAATATTCAACACTGGACGTTGGACCATTCTCCGAAATGCCACCTCCCGAGCGCTCAATTACTTAATTACGATCGCTTGCTATATATACACTTGGATAAAGGATCATAAATTTACGGTTATCAGGCGACACCGCATATAAACACTAATTTATCAATTTTCGCAGTGGACGTGTCATGAAACTAAATCAAAAATCGAACAGCAACACCACCAAAGTCGATCGATCTTCCAATTTGCAATTGGCCAGGCGAAATCGATCCCCAAATCGAAAAATTAAATACGCCACTTAATTTGATTAATCCGGATCGATTGTGTGTCGTGGTGGCGGTGGTGGCGGTGGTGGCCGGCAGTGCAGTGGCTTCGGCCTAATAGAGTCGATTGAAATTCACTTGAATTGGTTTGACTGGTGCTGCTGTTGGAAATGGCGCGGCGTAGCCCCCAACCAGTCAGCCCCTTGGAAGACAGTGTTCTTCGAAGGATATGGCACGGTTTGTGGTGTGCATTGTATATGTCTGTGCTATAAAGATTGTTGGTGTCTGTCGATCTTTGTGGTAAGACAGCGGTTTTGGGGATGGCAGCAGAGTGGCGGCGGGCGGCGGCGACAAGAGTGCCCTGCACATTGCGCAATGAGTTTTGTGTACGATGCCAGGTTCAATTATTTGCGATTGAACGCACTCGGGGCAGTGTTGCGGAACGATCGTATATGAAGAGGAAGCGGTTGCGAACCTTTTGTGGATCACACTTTGTTCTTTAATGTGAAATTTTGTATAAAAGGACGAAATAAATCATAGAAGCGAAAAAAGTCTTTGAGATTGTCATTTAAAATTATTCTCGGAGGAGCAAATTTACTTTAAAATTTTGATTGGCAGCCTTATCAGACCTTCCTATCAGAAATTTAAAGCTATATAGATATAGTGAACTTTGTTAACTATACACATCTCAAACAGAAACACGGTTGAGCCAATATCCGTTCGCTCAAAGATACTTTCGTCATATACTACTCGTTTTGGCTGACTACGACCTATTTAACGAACTTACATATAGGTATTTGTATCTTTTCACAAAATTTGTAGAAAAATTAGGAATTTGCTATCTGGAGTTTTGGTAATAGAGATCGGTTAAAAAAAGTGCCTAGCCTATGTTTTAATACCGTCCACAACATACAAGTCATGCAAAATGTTTGCCATGTGAGTTAGTAATATTTATTTTTATGGGAGGTACCAGAACCACTTGACCGACATAGCCCATTTTCAATACCAACCTGTCGACGATAAAAGAAGTCCTCTCACAAAATTTCATTCGCCTAGGTCGACACTATCATGTTTTCAACAGAAATACAGACGGACATGGCTAAATCGATTCAGAATGCGATCCTGATTCAGAATATATATACTTTATGGGGTCTTCGGTGACTCGTTCTTGGCGTTACAAATGTAATGGCAAAGTGAATATACCTTCCTGTGGAGGGTATACAAAGTTTTGTAGAAACGTGAAGCTTCCTAAGCCAAGAATATTTGAATCGGGGCAGATAAAACAAAACCTACAAGTCTAGAACTTTATATACCCACAATATAGTGGGTGTGTTGGCGCTGATATATCGAAATGAAACATCTTTGCATTGTAGTTGAAAGAACAAACACATTAATTACAAAAATAGCTCTTCTATCAGCATCTTTTAAAACCTCTCTATTGAAATTTTACTTTCTCCGTATATGCAATATTTTAGGATAGGACATTAGGTGTAGCCGTATCAGATTCAGAACTACAGCTAAAAAAGATATGTGCGCATTTCAAACAACAAACATACCCCTGCTTGCGAAAATATCTCTCTCGATCGATGATAGAGGCATGACTGATTGACCAAGCAAATTTGGTCAAATATGTGTTGTTAATGAAAACCAGAGTTTTGAGTAACTTTTTTATAACAGCGTAAAACTTTAAAACTCACTATTAAAAAGGATTGAAATGGAATTTTCGATATACTTTGTGATGAAGTAGAGAAAAGCATTAATAATTTCATGCGATCAAAAATACCTTAAGAGAAAAAATATCCCTTAAATAAATTGCTACTTCGCATGTTTGGATCTTTCTTTTGTTTTGGGACGGGCTATACATATAATAGTCTCTGGAGAACTGCGCATTCTTTGCCACGAGTACGACAGTCACAATCACGATACTGTAAAAGATAGTACGAGAAAAAAAACTTCATTCTTTCTAATCTGGAATCAAACATCTGGGATAGCAGTGACAGTGAGTCACTAGTCAATCGGTGAAGTGACTTTTACCATGACTAAAACATAGCGCAAGCACGAGGGTCCTTGAACTCACACTTGAACGTGCACCAATATGTTGACGTTGATGAATCAGAATCACTGCCATCTGCAACTCAATAATAAGAACTAGGAAAACCCGGCCTTCAAAGTTTGACCACCAGATAATATTTGCGGCTACTGAAAGATCTCAAATTAATTCTTAAATTAGAATTACGCCTTCTCTTTACATTACTCGTAATAGTAGTACTACACGGCATAGTATTCCCTTCTATTTAACTTGAGTTCAATAGTATTGAACTTCAATCTACTCTCAGTGACATGAGAACCGTCTTCAGGAATTACAAATTGTCATGAGCTTGTCAACTGGGTTACGATATTTCGAGTTCTAAGCATGGGCGGATCAATGATACTGATACATATTTTCGAATATTGCAAACATTGTTTTATCCTGGAGTTCGATGTTTCCATCCAAAATTTCAGCAAATTTGGAAGAATTTTGGATAGAATTGGCTACAAATGTAAAAAATATTTCAGATGAATTAGTTTTCAGGGATTTGGGATATTTTGTTAATTCAATTATTAACTTTACCTGTTAGCAACGCGGTAGTAGAAAGGACATTTTATTTCATGAACTGTATAAAAACTAAAACCGAGAAAAAGTTTTAATTGAAAAAAAAAATGGAATTGGGCCAATATTTGGGCTTCTTCTTCGGTTCCGATTTTGGCCTACAAAAAATTTCAAATCAGACTATCGAACTAGTTCAAAACATGGCAACCCTGAAGCTAGTAGTGTGGGACGTGCCACGCACTAAAACCACCTCCCATTTTATTTACGATTGAGTTACAACTCATTTAGCAAATTCTATTTTTAATATATTATTGTTAACGGTTAGTGGGATATAGCCCATTGGCTACACTCACAGAAAAAAATTGTAAAGGCTTTACTATCCGAATTGTAAAACCATCTATTTACAATTTATATAGCTAATTTGGTTAATTTACTATTTTAATTGCAAATTTTTTAGTTTTACTATTTTATTTTTGTTGAAAATTTGTGTTTTTTATCGTGCTGGTACTCACAGAAAAAAATTTTAATATTTACAATTTTTTGCGTAAAATTTACCATTTTTAATTGGAACTATATCTACTAGTCATTACAATTTAATAGTAAATTTCTTATATTTTTTTTCTATTTTCAATAGTATTTTTTTTTTGTTTTCTTCGATTAAAAAACATTAAAACACAAATTTTCAAAAAAAAAAAAAAAACTAAAATAGTAAAACAAAAAAAATTGCAATTAAAGTAGTAAAATAATCAAATTTGCTATTTAAATTGTAAATAGATGGTTTTACAATTCGGATAGTAAAGCCTTTACAATTTTTTTCTGTGTGTGGGCGAACCGCTTTTCCTGCATTGTGACATCAGAATCGAAGCTTTCCAGAAAAAAGAATTCGTGATACAGTTTAAAATATTGAAATTCTTCACAAAAAGGATACAACCAAGTTGGCGTTGAGGGACCTATCCATAAAATTTAAGATTTTTCAATTGAAAATAGTAAAAAAAAAAACCAATTAAAATTTGTAAATTTTACGAAGAAAATTGTAAATATTACAATTTTTTTCTGTGAGTGTAGTCCCGATATTTTTTAAAATTTAATTTAATTTTGTTCTTATTTCTCGTATATTAGCCTTGAACCATTCGATCGATTTAGTGATCGAATGGTTGACCCTAGCTACAAAGGTTGAGGATGCGCAGTTAAAAAGGAGAGAGTATAATCGTCTATTTTAGCGTAGAAGTCTCGACCAATTTGATTTTAATAATAATATTAAAGGACAGCTGTCCTTTTTTTTTGGTCAATTGTGTGTGGAAATGAAACAAATTAGTTCATTTGTTTTCCCATCCGACGTTTCGACAGAGGTTTCTGTCTTCCTCAGGGATCTTTATTGGAGAACATATACATATAGCTTACAAATGTGTTTGAACGTGAATTTTGAACTACTAATGTAATACTGTAGTACTTTTCAATGTAAGTAAATAGTCCAAAATTCACGTTCAAACACATTTGTAAGCTATATGTATATGTTCTCCAATAAAGATCCCTGAGGAAGGCAGAAACAGATGGGAAAACAAGTAATCGTCTATTGCCTATTCAATTGATATCGTTAGAATTTATCGTTCGTGTCTTTTCATTTTTATAATTTGAAGGCTCTTCGTAAACTAGTCTTTTAGACCTTAGAGTGAAAGTTTCATATCAGAAAACTGGCTAACGACATCGTAAGCACTTATAGTTTAAATGAATTCGTTTCCATAATTTGAACGCTCTTTGCAATTATTTAGCTAAGACTACATCTAAAATTCTTTCTTAGTTCTAAAATTGTTGCAATTGTTTAGTCATTACAGATACTGCCAGATTTTTATTATAAAATGTCCACTAAGAGGTCTAGTCACTTTTTTCCCATACACACCCAAAAAAAAAATACCCACAATTGTCCAACACATAAATTTCTCTAAAAACAACTTTGTCAGAATTTTGTTTTATTTTTTTTACAAAAAGAGTTGATTTTTCGAAAATTTAAACTTACAACTTGTCCATTCTAGCGGGTGAAAACTTTTATTTTTAGCCAATTTCGTAACTGAAACTACCTGCAAAAGAGAAAATTCTCACGAACTAGCAACACTGCTAAGAAGATTGGGTTTTTTTTTGTGGAGCACTGCGTTCTAATGTGCAACAGACAGTGGCTAAATCGGACTTGATATCTCTGAAAAATGACCACCGATACTGCCAATTTGAAGCCTCATGAAACAAGGTTGCCAACCACTGCCGCTGCAGGTTGTTTACACTCATTTTCCGAGCTATGTTACCATACAGCTTCTGCAACAACAACAGGCTATCATAGCCAGATCACATGGAATTAATCGTAACACACAGTAGAGATACGAGTATACCCGCCGCACATATCGTATATGCATTCACTATATAAAGTGTGCAACAGAAAATGCCAAGTCACAGACTGCCAACGGTAACTCCGGAGGCGTGAAACGACTCAGAATCAATTCATCTTGACACTTTTATGGGTAATTTTTGTGTAAATAAATTGTAATTAATCGATCGATAAAATTTGCATCTGGTCGCTCTGAGATTTTCCGTCTTTTGGTGTTCCGCTCGCGCGCCACATTGTGACCAATTGTTTATATTCAACCGACGTGTGAAATGGTTTTAAGGAGACCCCAACCTCCGCCCGATACCACCCCCTACAAGTGAACGTATCCTGACAAACTAAATTGCAATTAGGAATAATTTATGGAGCTCATATATTAATTTTGGTCATTAATTTAAATGGCCATCCGGCGACGGGTGGACGCTGCATATTAGTGTGTAGTGTATGTCGTGCGGTATTATGCCCTTTCAGCGAGGTGTTATTGTTATCTCTTGCAGCGCACTGAGCGAGCATATATACCTACACACAGGACACAGGACGGAACAAAATTATGGCCCAACGGACATAAATATGTCTCCATAGTTGCTGCAGGTTGTTGCTGCTTAAAGGACAATGCCACAAGAGGACGTGGGTTTTTATGTGATTTTCTTTTTTTTTTTAAGTCCGATGTGATTAAAGGGAGGTAATTTTTTATCGTCGACCTATAATATTGTCCTTTATGAGCTGGCAGAATGAAAAGTGCACATTTTCTTTGAATTTTATCGTTCGTCGGGAATATGTTTTGCGTGCAGTTGGTACACACTTGTAATGAGAGGGGACATCGTTCAAAGTCGCATTAAATTTTGGGGTATTCGATTTTATGAAGGCATAAATGGGTACAGTCCTTTAAAGTTGATAAGGCGGAGTTATGTTTTCTGTTTAATTGGATATCAACGAAGCAGTTCGGTTCGTAAAATTAACCATTGACGCCGTACTTGGCTGACCATAATGTTGTTGTCTTCAAACTTGATGGGTTGCTTTACACCAATAAAGAGGTTAGAGTCTTGCTGGTCGGCATTCCGTTTAATTTATATGTCTTCATTTCCTTCTCTTATAAATATAGAACCTTTATGTATGTACTTTAAAAGGAAGTACATATTCTAGAGGGTCTCCAAGGTTATTATTCATCAATCGATTTGTTTTGAAGAGGAAGAATAAAGTCAGAAACACATTTTTTAATTTAAAAATTTGTTGCCGCGTGAATGGATTTTCAAAAAACTTAACACTTTGCTTCAAACCGATTTAAATAAACAAAATTTAATCGTTTATAGGTTTATATCAATCCTTAAATCATGAGTCTTTTAGAACCAAAGTAATGCGCCAAAATAAAAGATCTCGCAAAACCATTGGCATTGGCCATGGGCAGAACTGCACCCGACTATTCTTCCCAAAAATTCTCCTCCAGAAAATCCCATTTCCTTATTAATCTTGACAAAAATAATCTGAGAATCATGAAAGGTATAATTAGCGGCCATGGCCTCAGGAAAAAAACATCTTCAGCGAATTGGATTCGTACCGGACCCTACATGTAGAAATTGACGAATCCTCTTTTCACATACTTATGGAATGTCCGGCCATCTTTCGCCTCAGAAAGACTATCCTTGGCGAGGAATTCGTCACTTCAGCAAACCTTGCTGGCATACCCCCAGAGAAGACCATCGTCTTCCTAACTATCACCGGAGTAAAAAGATGGCTCTAGAACCTCACCAGAGAATGTACAATAGGCTCCATTTAAAGAGGCCGCAGTGCCAGAGCCCTATGAAGGCTTTTCCGACTTATAGTCTATCTATCTAAAACCATTCGTCGAATTGGGCGAGTAATATTCTTCTCGTTGTTTAAATCTAGCAGTTCTTTAGCAGGCTTCGCGTCTACAACTCATCGATAAATGGCATTCCTCAAGGTTCTATTTCATGTCCAATATTCATTTTTGTAAAAATCGCTTGTCTGCAATTTTCAGTTGATCTATAAATATTTATAGGCCTAATCATTGACTGCTTTATCGGGGAACCACACACCTAGATTCAAAGAACCAAGTTAAGATTCATCCTTATTCCCGTTTGTCGTAAACGCCTAATATTTCATTTCGGTTTTAGGTCAGTGTTCGCAAATTTTTTAAGAAAGCCTTTTTGAGATTACAGTGAACACATAGAAAATGAAGTAACATTTTTTACAAAAGTTCGAAAAAAATCTGAATACCCGTATGGAGACTGCCCTTGATGATTTAGAGTCGATGGCGGAGAATCGAGAGCTATGGAGGGTCCACTTGAGCAACCTACACCCGCGACCCACTTAATGCATAAGCGGGCCATTGAAATTGAACATGAATGAATGAATGAATGAATGAGTTGACTGTTTCAGTCATCATTATGAACTCCTAACGAAGTAAGATACACGGAGATACCTCTTTTTAAAAGAAATTCATAGGTAGCAATAGAGTTCCGACCCATAATTTTTTCTGGACAATATCCCGTTTTTGTGGTATCACAATGGACCAACAATTTTGGTCTAAGAGTGTCCTGTTTTTAGGACAGCCACCTAACCTAACCTTATGTTACCTAATAACGTGAAAACTACTACTACTACTACTGGACTGGATTTCAATGAAATTCTTTTCGAAATGGTTCTTAAGGCTGTGAGAAGGTTTTAGGCTATATAAACAATAATTACCACGCCTACTTTTTGGGGGCGTTTTTGACCAAAATGTGTTTTTTTTTTCTGGCTTAACTTTTTTAAAATAGTTTGTTGTCATTTTAGCTCAAGTTACGGTCGAATTAAATGGCAAATTTGTTGAAGACAATTGGGTTTGCAGAGGAAAGATTGCAGAGAAAATCAATGGATACAAATTTTGGTGTGTGATGTTAAGACCAAAATGATGGTTCGCCTCTGAAGAAGTTGATTGTAACATTCCCGGAATGTGGACTGTCGAATTGAAATATTCGATTCGATCTCAAAAAGAACGGGCCATGTCGGTGCCACTTTTGGTAAGTGAAAGTTGACTTATATTGCCCTGTCGGTGTCGCATTAGAGCGCTATCAATCATAGCCAATGTGGACAAACCGATGTTGACAAATAGAAAGGAAGAACTGCATGAGCTGTAACAAGACGTGTTGTTAAAAAATTGGTTCCATGTCGGCCACATCGACAATAATGTCTCAAGAAAAAAAAAAGTAGGTATAACAACCTCAGGCTGCGAAATGAAAAGGAACTAAAAGGCTAGACCAACGTGCTTTCTGCTCTGTATAACAAAAAGTAACGTGCCTACGATCCCGAGACGATGTCAGGCTGCAGAGTTTTAGACAGAGACACTTCACGGGCCGGATCGGAAGTCATGGTTAAGTAAGTACCTACATAATGTGGCCAGATTTTTGCTAGAGAACAAAGTTAGATCGACAACATAAGTGATGTTCTTTACCGACTGCAAAAAAAATATTTCGTAGCCAAATCAGAAGGTGCGTAAAGTATTGTGGGCACCAATTTTCGGAGTGCGTTTTGTGACCCAAAATATTTGGTCATTAAAATCTTTTACTGTCTTAGAGGGTTTTACCAACAACTTAAAATTTTTCTCCTGGGATTATATGCACTTACATGCACAACCAAGAACAGCCAGCTATGTCTTCAGGTCCATCTCAAAAAGCCCATTTAAAAAGAGCAAGACAATACGCTTTAGACATTTCTGTGACGGATGGATAAAGAATGGTGATGAAGAACCTATGAATATTCACAAATATCCAGCCCGACCATGCTAAGGACACTATTAGACCGTCTGTTCCTACATAGGTCAACTACTTTGAGCACCATCACAAGTGAGACTAATTTGGAGCACACCCCGGCAATTAAGCCGAAAGAAGCTTGCTCTTGACGATAACGCTTCTCTTGACGATAACGCTTCTCTTGACCAAAAAGGGTATCTTTACCATTGAACCTGCTAAAATTAACGAATTAATTCACCAACACAAAGTAGGGGTGAAAATCCGCGAGTCCTAGTAGGCTCGGTACCCCTTAACGGGAATATATCAGACGAATTTCTGCGGCTTGCGCTTCCGCAAGGTGCACCTAAGGGTGATCGGCTTTGCTGACTATATCACCGTGGTTACCGTGGCCAAACGCATTTACAGCTTGATTGCCCACAGGTGAAGCAATCTGTCTTGATCAAAAATTGGCAAACGTCTGTTGACAAGACTGAGATTATCCTTAAAATCGGAAAGACTATGGGATATACGAATTTCCGGGTAGGGAACCAAATCATTAGGTCTAAGGTGGCGATAAAATACTTAAAAGTAATGCTTGACAAGTATACCAAGCCTAAAAATGCACATCCACTACTCTAGCAAGAAGCTTCACCGGGCTTTAATAATCTGTTACATTGCGGCAAGCCAGGTGGGGTAACACCCTAAAAGGCAGATGAACGCACTACGATCCCCGCCATTCAGGTTTGGAAAAATAAAACACGCGGGTACTATAAGTAGGGCCTTTTTCAATTTAACTCCGGGCACGGGAGCTTTCGACAAAATAAATTGGCAACAAATGGAAATCCACCAAGCTCAAGCTACCTTTTTTTTTAGATTGCTATCATAGCTTTAGGTCGGTCACTTTGAAGTCGATAAAGGGGTGGTGTGTGAAGATTTGGTCGATGATTCACTTTCATGGCCTAAAACCGAACTGATATCAGGTTACTAGCCAAAGGTTTTAGGCGTTCACATAGTCGCGACAGGATCTTATATGGGATATTCAGGAGAGCTATTCCTCTGTAATTGGCGCAAATTTTGCATATAAGTTGGTGCATTTTTCTAACCAATTCATCCCCCGCTGCTTTGGAAAGCTCGGCCGGTAGGATCTGATCGGATATCCAGTAGCTTTATTAGACTCAGCAACATCGGAAATATGTACTTGAAGAAATACAATATAGTTAACACGAAGCTTACCTACAACTCCAAAAATATTTTCGTATTTCGTATGTGTTAAGTTTTATTTGCTGGAACACATTTTCACCTAAATGGAAACGTTAATAAACAAAAGGTCGCTACTAGGCTGTTAATAAAAAATTCATAGCCCCATTGAACGAAAAGGAGCTATGCGTACACTGAAGTTCAAATGGAAGATGTTTGAATATTTTGGGTGCCACTAAGGTAAATAAATTCGCAACCTGATGAGTACCGTGACAAGGTATGTATGCCCAGCATTCCGGCGAAAAATTACCGCTCCTAACTATAGAGACTCAATATTAAAGAACCGATTTCTCTATAGTTTACTATCAATTGACTTTTATTTTCCGTATTTTTATTTTATACAGTGCGACTTTATTTTCATTGTTTTACATTTTATATAGTCAAGTATTGGCATCGCACAGTGCCGACACTGCATTTACTTTCTTAATTTTATTTTTTTTTTTTAAACTGTGAAACAGTTTTAACAATTCCATATTATTTCAATCCTGAATTTCTTATACAGCATTTAAGCAAAACATTAAATTTGAAATCATTCGAATTTAATCTATGAATTTCTTATACAGCATTTAAGCAATACAGCATTTAAGCAAACATTCGAATTTAATCTATTTCTTCCTCATCTTTTCTTTTTTTTTTTCTACTGCATTTAAGCAAAACGGAACATTCACTTCAAGTTCTTTTTCCTCGAATTTAGTCTATTTCTTCCTCTTCTTTTCTTTTTTTTCTACTGCATTTAAGCAAAACGGAACAGTCACTTCATGTTCTTTTTCTTTTTTAACTTTCTCGTTTTTTTTATACCCAGCATTTAAAACATTAAATTTTATTTTTTTATTTGTTTTATTATAATGCACTTCGTTATTTCTTTTTGTTCACTTCGAAATTACTAATATTTGGTTGTTATTTTCATTCTTCTTATTCATCCTTCTTTTTTTTATATAAGTTTTTCCTCGTCGCCAATTGTAGAGACCCAATATTAAAGAACCGATTTCTCTATAGTTTACTATCAAAAAAAAAAAAAAAAAAAATAGAAAAAAAATAGTTTACTATCAATTGACTTTTATTTTCCGTATTTTTATTTTATATAGTGCGACTTTATTTTCATTGTTTTACATTTTACATAGTCAAGTATTGGCATCGCACAGTGCCGACACTACACTAACAAAGTGTCTTCTACACTAGGACTTTGTAGAAGTAAAAATGGTTCAGCGGGAGAATTTGTTATTGACCAAAAAGAGGAAAACTATACTCAAGTCGACTTTTTTTGATTATTCTCATAATTTACTTCTGAACCAATATCAAGGATTGCAGTCTGCTGTTATAATATGCTTCAACTCAACAAACGAGTCGATACCATAGTGCAACTTAGACTGAACCAGGTTATAGTATTATGTAACCAAGAGCGTATACGAGTGCAAAACTGTCTCTATAGGTGATACAACATAAAGGTAGTTTTTAGCCAGGTACTTTCATAGGAAGGCAGGGGGGCTTATTCCCAAAGGCGCGGCGGATCGCTTTTCATGGCCGAATTGTATTCATGCATTTCCAAAAGGGATTCGCTACCTTCGAAAGCAATAGCTGTTTAGATGACGGATTGCTGGCAGATTGTTTGCGAATACAAATTAAACTACATAAATTCTTGTGACGGAAAAAAGCTGTCTAACTTTTTGAAAAATAAATAAAAAATTGGAAGTCAGAATTGAAATCAGTTTGATTTTGAGAATAAGCAAAAGCGAAGACAGTCGAAATTGAGTTATCAATACGATCCGCCGCGCATTTGGGAATAAACCCCATGCCTTCGTATGAAAGTACCTGCTAAAAACTACCTTTATGTTGTATTACTATAGAGACAGTCTTGCACTCGTATACACTCTTGGTGGTAGTACATTTATTATAACCTGGTTCAATCTAAGCTACACTATGGTATGGACTCGTTTGTTGAGTTGTAATAACAGACTACAACCCCCAGTTTGCACATTCCAACTCATTTTAGTGTCAATACTTACTTCAAGGTATTAAACACGAATAAGTGTTTCAATAATAAAACATTTAGGTGAGATGAACCACTTTTACTTACATTCCCCTTATTGGCGTCATCGTCCACGACTCCAAGGCCCAATGCACAAGGAGCAACTGGAAAAAAACTAAACCGGTTGGTAACTCTGGTTGCAGACCAGTTACGGACTCAGCGGTGACTTGACTCCACACACGAGGAAACTCATCATCAATCAAAATCCCTAGTTCGTTCAGGTCGTCATGTTTTTCAAACTCCCCCACCAGCAACAGGTTGGTCTGTTTTCGCTCATCTTCGACAAACTAGAAAATTAAATCACCAACCCCACATGCAAATCAAAGGACGACTAGTTATAAACTGGTTTTTGTGAATCGCAAACGCGTTTTCAACCAGTAGCGTGTTCGTCGTCCCATTTGATTACACAGGGTATGACTCAAAGCAAACTATAGTTGCCAATTCGCATCGCTGATCAGTTTTTTTACAGTTGCTCCGTGTGCATTGGGCCTAAAAAAAATCAACGCGACTGTTTGGTATTGGTGACAAAAAATAAACGACTTCTGTTGCGATGCCGATTGACAGATGTCGTCTGAGATGTCAAAGAATGTGGATTGACTTTACTGTCGATTTTTTGCTTACGTGAAGTGGAAACATCCACATGGCTAAACTAGCTAATTTCAAGATTGAAATTCAATCCGCGTATAGAAACATTTATTGAAAAATATTGCATTTTTTGAAAGAAAGTATGGCTATGTTCCATTACACAGGGATAGAAGTTTGGGAGCATTTCCTTGTTCGTTTTGAGATAAGGCCTAAAAATCTAAGGGACAATTCTGACACAGAAAGTTTGGTTCGATCATTTGATTAGCAAGAGAAAAACTACTCGTTACTTTGAAAATCTTTTAAAAATTCGAAATAAACTTTTCCAATCAGGACAGACAAAACCCTTTGAAAAACATGGTAACTTGCATGTCCTCTTTATAAAGAGTTAGGTACTACATGATAAGCATTCAAATTAAGAAGCCTTTTTCTTTCCTAAAAAGGGCAGGAATTACACCATATGTAAATCATACGAACCCCTTTTCATAACATCCACACAGACTCGAAAAGGATTTAAAAAAAAAGCCTCAAAATCCCCATCAAGCATTATCTGCTAACATAAATCTTGATGCCACTTCCGTCCGAAGGATTTGTCGCACATGAACTCCCACCATCTGACCCTTGGTAATCGGTGCGTATACGTGTTATTATTGTATTTACACATGACATTGGAACTACAACGCCTCGGCCTTAGTCTCCGTCTCTAATCTCTATGACCGAAAATTTCATTCAAAGTGATTTGTTAAATTTACCTGAAATTGAAACAACAAATCCTGTACGCCAAAAAAGCCAAAACAATTACCAACAGTTGCAAAAAAAAATGCCCCACACAACTATCGTAGGGAATGGAGAAAAAAGAAACAGTTCTGATTTATTACCAGCAATTAATTTTGCAGGACAACGGCATAGAGTGTCCTCCGTGTTTCTTTGTTTTTCTGTCCTGTGGGTGGCAAAACGACGGTGTATGGCTTCGATGACAGTCCCATTGTGCGTGTCGGTTTGGTGCTTTTTATGATTTATATCGGTTTCATTAAATGTTTTTATCAGAAGCACTCTGCGGGGATGTGTGGGCTGAAGAAAGTCATTCCGGTCCATTGAATGCGACAGTGAATGTTGATGTGTGGGCATCTGGAGGGGTTCTGTTATATTCGAGGGTTCCTCTCCATGGGGAGCTTATGGCTTCCGAGCTGACATTTTAACTACCCGAAGCGAATGCTGATGTTGGTTGCGGTGGACGAGGAAGTGCACATAAATTCACCGACCCAAAGGACACAAAAATAATTAGCGAAGGAGGGGGCACAGTGTCAACTAAGTTTTGCGGGGGGTGAGAGTGAAGGAATTTGTCTCAAAAGATGAGCCGGGATAAGACTGGCGATTAGGGTGGGTATGTGGGGGTTTTATGTAAGTTCGCACTTAAGTATGGTTAAATAACATTGTCGGGTGGTTTAAATTTTGAAGGGCTTATTGTATATGAAACTATGGCTATCACATTCAAGCTGACTTTGAGTTTTACATACCTTCGCGGGGATTCTGTCTTCGACTAGCTGCCTATAACAGACCGCGTTGTCTCGACAAGTCTAACAAGTGCCTATTGAATTTGTCTACAAGTGGAATCAAATTCGAAAAAAAACTTGCTG
The DNA here is from genome assembly GCA_955612985.1 of Cheilosia scutellata. Lineage (NCBI taxonomy): Eukaryota > Metazoa > Arthropoda > Insecta > Diptera > Syrphidae > Cheilosia > Cheilosia scutellata. Next base: position 70,426,834 of record OY015311.1, on the reverse strand, counting down.
GACTTGTACCGTAAATACGATATAGAATTTAAGGACCAACATGGGATTAATAGACTTTCTGGATACCTACCTATACGACTTATCATCTAGTATTTAAATATCATCGAAGATTTAGAAGAAGTGTCAAACAACATGTACACGTACTTGTAGTGTTCTGTTGTTGTATTCCGACCCCGAGATCATTGCCTTGCAACAAAAAAAAAATTCTAAAATTAGCAAATCCTGTCTTAAGACAAAAATACAGTCTCAGTTCCACCTTCCACCGCACTAAATGTATTTTTAAATTATTTAATTTCAACAAAATTACGCAGAAAAGAAAAAAACTGGTTTACCAATTTAATACCAAACAATTATCAGATAATCATGCTGTCGTGTTTAATTGCAGCCATAAATTCAGTCGCCTGATCCGCATCTGATGATGTTGATTATATAAACGATTACATTTGGACTTTTACACCCCAAACTGCGATCAATGACCACCATTTAGTAATTAACTAAACGTCAACAAAACCGACAGCAGAAAGTGTCAGATTATGGGAACCTGATTGCAGTAGTTGTGCAACATACACGCTTCCTAGCATCCTTGATGCAAAGTGTGTCACATCCGCACATGTCACACTAAAACCAAAGCAATTAGTTATCTTAACGATGTATAGAACCTGCTTCTAAAAACTGGGCGAGGTATAGACTGAGAGAGTGCGTCCGGTTGACCAAGAGAATTATTATTGTCGATTTAGAGTAATTCTCTTTGACGTTTATGTGACCGAAAAAAAAAACAACAAGTGAATAATGGATCATGCTACTTGTTATATGAAAATCGCTTCAGAAGTGTCTGCATAGAGACAGACAGACAGACAGACCTCTCCGCGAATGGCAATGGGGTGAGAATTGTTTTAATGTGAATTAATGACGTTTGCATGTTTCCGTTGAAAGGAGATTCAGTGGGAAACTGTAATTTGACAATTTAAAAGAGAAAACGAATCAGCTGAGAAATATATAGACTTGAGAGTTGAGAAGACAGTTCTTCTGAAGAGGATGTGTGAATTTATAATTTGGCCAAGATTTGTTTGCTGGTAAATGCCTTTAGGGGATCATATAGCAACGACAGCCATAATCTATGTCATCTATGAGACAACTGAACATTAGGACGACTCACCTCGAAAATTATGGTGGGCCAAGTGTGGGAAAGATGAGTTGGCCGGAAGTTTAGTTGTCTCTTATAGGTGAGTTGTAGGCCATTGATCAGTTGTCATACCGACTACCTCTTTAGACTGGACGAAAAAACGGGTAAACAATGTTCGTTCTTCATTTTATACGAAGATGGCGCTGCAAACAGTGAAGAGATACAAAATCGGTTGAGTTGAATTGTGAACATGCGTCGTGCCGCGTGCGTGTTACTCACGGGAACGTGGTCCCCAAATTAGAAGATACGACTTTACCAATTGATATAGTAGGTTGAAAAAGTCAACTCTGTGATTTCTAAATGAACTGTTTATTGTATACTTCACCCTTCATACGTCTAGTCCGTCGAATTGTGACAGAAAATTGTCAGTTCTACTCAATAATATTTGGCTGCTCAGGTCATTTATGAAAGATTTTTTGATTTTATGATTTGATTTTTTGAAAGCCGTGGTAGCTTCATAGCCGGTTCTGTTGACTGAAATATCACTCCTGCAGACAGCCAATAATCGCCGTCAGGTGATCCGCTTGACGACAATAGTCAAAAATGTGAGTCCACAAGACCAACTTGAACCCACAGGGCTGCTGAGGCGGATGGCCTATTGGCCGAGTTTTTCAAAGCAGCGTGAAATGACTTTGTAGTGAGCATGCACCAAAGTATCTGAAAAATTTTATCGACGATTGGAGTCTTCGTATAGTGCGCTCCATATACAAGAAAGGACCTATTATGAGTCTGAAGTTCAGACTCTGAACTGCGCCAACTAAAAAGGAATAAGTCTACCAAATGTCGGTTATAAATCTTTTCAGCTAAATTTTTGTTACCGAATTTAGTCCTTTGCCAAGAACCTGATCAGCCCAATCAGTATGGTTTTAGGTCAACTATCGAAACTCCACGCCTATTCGATAGCATATTTTGGGATTAAATATACAAAGTCATGTCAAGAGAAATCGTCAACTCTTATCCATAGGGACAATTCGGTAGAGGACTTTGGGTGGCGCGCTCTGTTGGAAGGGGACTTCAGCCAACATTACGTCAGATTTATTTTTTTTTCTGAAAAAATGCCTGAACATTTTCTATACAAAAGTATATTTAGGGATTTTTTTCAAAAACTTATCAAGCGTTTTTCCATTTCTGAAAATAGAAAAAAACCCCAGAGAGATCATGTTTGGATAAAATGACAGAAAAATATTTCTTGCATTTTTTCTTTTCCTGATAATGGAAGAAAACAATTTAACAATTTATTGAAGGCATTTTTTTTCGGCCATAAGTCCACCCACAATTAGTCTTGTCACGCCAAAAGTGAGTGAACACCGATGTTCCTGTGAGTTTTCTTTGAGGTATGGAAACAGGTCTAAAAAACCAATAATATGTAAAAAGTTTGACAATGAAATAACAATAACAAAACTTATTTAATTTTTACTGAATACAATTTTTTATAGGTATTTAAACACAATTGTTTTCAAACTCAATGTCGTGCCGCACAAAATCTGGCGTAATTGTCGGGAGCCATAGGTATATTACTATATATACTATTGTTAGTTTTTTAATTCCTGTCAAACTAGTTCGTCTCTTCTGGAGGACAATGGAGAAGTAAAAAAGAACACCAAGCGAACCCTTAGTAGTCAAAAAATGATTATAGTGAGGTGACGCGCTATTATTTAACTTCGTTAATAGCATTCTTAAAGACATTGTACGCCCAGAAGCCAACATGAGAGGTACAATTTTGCAAATATCCGGTCCACGACTTTTATATGCTGATTGCATTGACATTATCGGGAGAAGACAGCGAGCTGTCAGTGGCGCTTTTGCTAAATCGAAACGGAGGCGTCGAAGATGGGCCTGGCTGTATGTATGCGCTGCCATAGAGAAAGCACTCTTAACATCAAAATGCGTCTCAGGCGATACATAACGATAGACAGACATTTCTCAGTCGAATAACACCGGAGGACGGCTTATTTACGGCTTTACGCCAAAGTGGACATCTCAACAAAAATAGGGCTGTTCAAACGAGGGCTATCAGATGAACCCTGATAAAAATTCAATACCAATCAACGTTGCTACCTTATAATGGCAGTATGTAGACAGGCCCAAACATTTCGGGATAACAAACGAACCGAACGAACACAACAAATGGGACCAAAAGAAGAAGAAGTGTTGCCCTAATCAATATCAAAAAAGTTATCGAAGCTGTTCGATTTATTTGCTGCAAACTAAGAATGGTCTTCCTTTTTAACCTTTGGCTCTATCAGCGACATCTCTATGATTTGAACTGGCATGTTTATTACTTTTTCTCTGGCTACCAGCGGGGAGTTTAGACTGACTCGATCACCCCTCGCCTTTTCACCGAAAACAAACAAAAACAACAAAAACCAATAGGCAGGGGGCAGACTATTACGGTCACCTTCCACCCTTTCTAAGCCGCAATCAGAAGGTGCAAAGTTATATAAGATTTGACTGCCTCAGTCACCATCAAAACCTCTTAACGAGGTAAGACACTCAAATTCGCAAGTAGCAATAGAGTTCCCACTGTAATGTCAAGCACATGGTATTTTCTGGCCACTCCTCCCCCATGGACCAAATAATATGGTCTAAGTGTGTCCCCTTTAGGACAGCCACCTTCCTATCCTAACCTTGTGCAATCTCAAGAAAAACTGGTCCGAGTTGTTGCATTCTTCCTTAAATAGTAGATAATGGACTATCACCCTCAAGCTTTCAAGTCACTATAGAGGGAATAGGTTAGCCTTCTCACTCGTTGGCCTATTGGTCTCGGGATTGCTTTCCCGATCGCTTAAATAAAGCATTATTTTCAATTTACAGCTAGTTAGTGGCATACCCAAGGACTGTCTTCCTGGCGAGATGGAAAAGGTAGTAGATACCAAGTCTAACGAATTCGTTTAACTTACTGTTCTCATTCTGATTGAAACTGACTCGAAGTCTACTATAACAAAAAAAATTAGCGGGTGCATAACACGAATTTCAAGAATAAAATCATCGATACTGCATAGGGAGATACCGCTGAAGGCTGTCGCCCATGAAAGGTGATAACGTTTACGCCTTTATGCAGACCTTTGTTTTTTACAGGCTTAAATGTGCAGCATTTAAGTTTAAATTTAAACCTGGGGACATAGACGTAACTAAAAGTATTTCCACAGTATGGACGGGACAGTGTTGAGTTTCAGTGGGAAGGGAACATTTCTTCAATTGTCTGCCAAAAATCGCACCAAGCTTTCCGATGTCGAGAAAAGTCATAAACCGGTGACTCCTTCTTGGCGTTACAAATGTACTGACAAAGTGAATATACCTTCCGGTGAAGGGTATAAAAAGATCATTCGACATAATAAAAAAGAAGGCTTTCGTTAAGCGTCCTTCTTCCTATAGATCGAACCGAATAGCCCCAGAGTTGGGAATAGATCTTTTAAAGATTTCGAAGACGTTACATCAGACTATATAGAAAGAGAAGAAAAAGGTTCATATCCTAATGCCACTGAAATATTCCAGAAAAAAAAAACTAGCGGTTATTAGGGTCTGCCATGAAAATGCGTAATGTAACATGGTGTAGGCGCAGGCTCATTGATGGTCACCTAACCAATATCACGATCAAATCTGCAGACTTTTGCTTTTCGCTCTCCTAGGAACGTATAAGAAAGTTTGGGCTAACTCATCTGACAAACACACAGAGCGAATGCCCACCTCAAGAAGTTTGTGGAAGTTGAGTTTGAAGATTTGAAGATCCGAGGAAACGACAAACAACCCATCTCAAAAAAAATTGGAGCACGGCCGGCTCAATTGGTATTGCCATGTTTAAAGGACGGATCCTACGAACCCTGTCAAAAAGGCAATGTCACAGAAGAGAGGCAGGTCAAAAAACGTTTGTATCACACCAAAGATTAGCTTCAGTGACGAAGTGATCTCAAACCGGGAGGCCTGCATAGTGCATATACTTTCTGGGGTCGAATCGGCGAACTCCACAGAGGGACCCTATACAATATAATCCTGATCATAACCTCGCCGAACAAAAAAGGAAGAAGCAAAAGTTTGAGAGCATTCGTATAGAGGTTGGTTAACAAAGTAAGTTGTGGTCGACCAAGAAGAACCAGAGGAAGAGGTCTATAAGAAAATAAAAGACCGGCTCCTGCTGAGACACACCGCTTGGAGACCAAAGTCGATCTTAATCGAATTTGACAGAATAACTTTCCAATCCTTTATGACATCAAAAGAATGATATGATATATGAGATCGTCACAAAACAGCCACCAGTTACCTACCTACACCCTTATCGAATATGCGCCCCAAATCCCAAGGAATATCCAATTATCTCGAGTACTGGTTGGCTTAGGTATTATTAAAATTATAATCACTGCCTATAGTATTAAAACGATAACCACCCCTTTAGCCTAATCAGAAAATCGAATCAATATCATGCACCCTTCAGCCCCACTCGCAGTCTAATCTGCCTATGCCCATCGTTCACACAACAATACAATGTAATAACCGAAATCTAATAATATCCTCTTACGAGGATGCGATAATTCACCAACTTCTTGTGTTCCCTGTAACAAAAAGAAAACCCATCTTCATGCCTAAAGGGAATATCCTTAAAGTTTCAAAGATTTCCTCTGCAGTTGGCCTACAGCACACATGTCAAAGACCAACAACTTGAACCCCGTGTCTGACTGTGCGCGCAAATACACACACAGAGCACATCCCTTTATTTGTTCACGCTAGTCAGCCAACAACAGGACAAAAATAAAAGTATGAGTTGTCATAAAGTGCTTGGCTCCACATTCCCTCTAATTCTAATGAACGAATGAGGATGTCCTTGAAGACATCAGCATTCTCGAATATTATAGTTTAGCAGAGCTCCCTGTAGAACAGCTCCTTTAATGGGTTTGAATTGTTTCCGCTGTTGAGGTTTATTCTTTACTCAGTCTGTGTCTTGCGCGAAGTTTAATTTCCAGCTCATGTTCCTGTGGAGTATGGACCCCCGACAAACACTGTAGAAGAAGGAGGAACATGACGCACGATTGCCCAAAAAGGGTTTCCAACTCGTACAAAATTTATTAGATTACACTTTTAGTATCTACGTACAATGAGTAAAGTAATATCCTGATGACAGGAATAGTTGAGGAGATGGCTTGGAGTGGGAGGAGGAAATGACACAACATTGTCAACAAGGACATTTAAATATGTGTTTTGCGCGTAGGATAGAAGGGGTGGCGGTCGGTAATACAAGTGTTACGTGAGGCAATTAATGAAATCATCCTTTAGAATTAGCATAAGGCTGCGTATGGTTATGGAGTGGGAGGCGAGGGTGGGTTGGTTACATGGGGATGATTACATGTTGGTTGAGTGGATTAATCGGGATTCTGACAGCCCCACTCAAGGGATATCATATTTATTTTAATAATTTTATATATGTATTTATCTCGGATTAGATGGCACATTTGGGCTTGGGGTTCATTGTGTAGGTCCTTGAGATAGATCTCACTGTGGAAGGGTTGACGTCAACGAAATACTTAATCAATGCCATGGAGCTTTGGGAATATGATAGCCAAATGAGCTGGTAAATCTCTCTAGACTCTTGGACATAATATCTAAACCAATCACTTCATTTATTTTGGTTGCTTATCGGATCGCCTTGAAATTAAAGTCATGAACACTTATGACAGCTAGTAGTTGCTTTCAATTAAACACTGTGCAAGCAGAGATCAAATAAAATTTTAATTTGAATTTAATGTAGGTCAGCTTCTGGATGGAACATTAGGTTGAGTGATACTTTAAAATACTGGGAGGAGTATTGGCTAAATACAATTTCAAGGTTTTTTGTATATATAAAGATCTCTGAATCTAATGACAAGTTGAAGGAAATAATGGAAAAAAAAGTTTGAAACCCATTCAGAGACTTCATCTTTTATGATTGAAACGATTACGCATGTTTGCAAAAGTTTGAGATCTTTACTTAGTTGGGAACTCGGAGAAAAACGTATCCTTAAGTATACAGGTGCATTTATAGACTACTAGCTGACCCGTGCTCGCCTTGCGCCGCTCGCCTTTAACAAACAAACAAACTTATATTTAGTCCATTTAAGATTACACTTTGAGCGTTTCCTTGAAATCTGTCCAGTAGGTTTCGCGCTTTTAAGAGACAAAGAAAATTCCTACCGTTTTATTATAAGTTTAAATATCAATTTAATGTACACCCTCTGCATCGCCCTCGCTCTCCATGTTCGTGCTACTTGTTTATAATCCTGCAATTCCTTTCCTTTGTTTCCCTTTTCCTAATAGTGAGGCGGCATAGTATAAAATTGCATAACAATTGTGCACTTTGTGATGAAAGCATGAATTTTTTACCATGGATGACACATTATATGAAAATGATTTTAAGATATTGGGGCACTTCAGATTGCGCCCTAAAGGGGTAAAAGAGGGGGGTCAAAGTTTGTATGGGAAAATTTTTATTTTTCATCCGATTGACTTCAAACTCGGTGTATGTACTCTCAATGTGAAATAAAGAAAACTAATTTCTCCGATTTTGGAAATTCAACTCTTAAAGGGGTAAAAAGGGGGTCGAAGTTTGTATGGGACCATTTTTATTTTTCATCCGACTGACTTCAAACTCAGTTTGTGTACTCTCTATGAAAAATAAAGAAAACTGTTTTCTTCGATTTTGGAAATTCAACTCTTAAAGGGGTAAAAAGGGGGTCAAAGTTTAAATTCAAATATACATAGGTATACATTTTAATGTATTGTGGTATAAAATATGTTGAGACAGGGGCGGACTAAGAAGGAGTGGCACCCGGGGCGGTAAAGCAAGCTTACACCCCTTAAAAATTTTAAGAAAAAACATGAACAAATATTGACCCCTCTTTTAACCCTTTAAGGGTTGAATTTCCAAAATCGAAGAAAATAGTTTTCTTTATTTTTCATACATAGTACACAAACCGAGTTTGAAGTCAATCGGATGAAAAATAAAAATGGTCCCATACAAATTTCGACCCCTTTCAAAGTTGAATTTCCAAAATCGGAGAAATGAGTTTTCTTTATTTCTCATTGAGAGTACATAAACCAAGTTTGAAGTCAATCGGATGAAAAATAAAAATTTTCCCATACAAACTTTGACCCCCCTCTTTTACCCCTTTAGGGCGCAATCTGAAGTGCCCCAATATCTTAAAATCATTTTCATATAATGTGTCAACCATGGTAAAAATTTCATGCTTTCATCACAAAGTGCACAATTTTTTTACTATGCCGCCTCACTATAAGGAATCCAAACAACTACCTACCCCAACCCTACTCTGTTACCATACCACATATCGAATGAAATTCTGAAATGAAACCTGTTTTGTATAATACGTCTCTACTCTTATGAGGATTATTAATATACCCCATGCCATACTGCAGCACGCACCCCATCTTCATCCGGCATCGGGCATACGATTATAATATACAATTATACATACCTACATATACAACTTACCATAGCACTAACTGCGAAAACAAATCAACCCTTTTCGAATGCGAGGTATACGTATGCTAGTGTGGTTTTGTTTGTCGTGTCGCACGATCGCAAAAGTATAAACATCCATTTGTAGCAAGGTATATGTGTATGTATATATTTTCACTTCAAAAAATACATTTTGGCTAAAAACTGTTCTTAAGGACGTGGCTATAAACGTGGCTATAGCCTATAGCAGTCTCACAGTCTTAAGGAACATTTTAAAAAAAGTTTCATCGAAATCTGTCCAGTAGTTTTAGAGTTGTTAACAGCCAAAGAAAATTCCTACAGTTTTATTATATGTATAGATTGGAAATATACTTTCATAACATCCATTTTTCAGTCAGGCTCAAAAAGAAATATTGAAAATTACAGGCCTATAGCCAAATTGCAATTGATTCCTAAACAATTCAAGGCAGTTGATAGCAAAAGGCTATACCTACTCAATTCTATTTTTCTTACTATGTATTTCTTAACTTCAGTACGGATTTTTGTGGTAGATCGACTTTTGAAGTAAATGAGGACAAGACTAAGTACAAGCTATCAACAAACAAATAAGCAATTTCGAGGTATTTGAGGAGTTTACCTACCTCGGAATAAACATTAACTCCACGAATGACGACACCCTAGTGGAAAACAAGCGAAGAATTACCCTAGAAAACCGTTGCTACTTCGGTTTGGCAAAACAATTGGGTTCAAAACTCCTAACTCGAAGGACGAAATGTGTGCTCTACAAAACACTTATCCTGCCAGTTCTGATTTATGGCGCCAAGTGCTGGACGATAAGCAAAAAGGGAGAGCTGATACTGGGCTCCTTCGAAAGAAAAATACTTTGGCGGATTTTTTGGTCTGTGTGCGAGGAGGGCGAATGGAGGAGAAGATACAACCGCGAACTCTATGAGCTGTACTAAGATATGGATGTAGTCCAAAAAGCTAAAACACGTCGACTACATTCGCTCGGCCACATCGAGATTATAGACAATAATGCTCCAGCTAAGAGGATCTTCGAATCCCAGCCCCCAGGTTCGAGAAGACAAGGAAGACTGAACTTCTGTTTCAAAGACTAAGCCATCGCGGATGCCAGAGCGCTTGGTCTGGACAACTGGAAGCAGTGTGCCTGGGATCGTCTCAGGCAGAGACTCTTCACGGGTCGGGAGCGCGATAAGTAAGTAAGTAAAGTAAGTAGATCGACTTTTACAAATCTGGCTAATTCCACTTATACTTACTGTCTTAAAATATTGAAAAAGGGAATCTACGCGTTTGTCAAAAGCGTGAACGGCACACTGTTTTATTAAATAAAGCTCTAAAGTGTTTAAAATCGGCAGTTAGTTGACCAATTGCTAAAAATTTTTCAAAATTGGATCTGCATCTTGGAATGAAATTCATAATTACTGGGGTGTGCCCCAAGCAAGCCATATCGGGCCTCTTCTTTTTCTACTTTTTTCATCAATGACCTGGGGTGGGATTCTGTAAAAAACGAAACGAAAACCCCTTTCATTTTCACTAAACCTGTCTCTATCATATCTCTGGCAATAGACAGAGACTGCTATTGTCGAAACGATAGCGGTTGATCGTTTTCGTCTTACATAATCTGGCCCCTGCCTTCAATCTCAAAATGCCTTCTGTAGGTACGACGATGATTAAAAGTTCTACAAGACCATAAACTGCATGTTGGATGTCTTTAGCGTTATAGATTGATTTGAACTGAATAAATGGTTGGTCCTTTCTTAAAGGACTTTATTTTAACATTAAAGAGTATTCACTTCTTTCCTTCTTTTGTTCTTTGTTATGGAGAAGTTTTGGCGTTTTGGCCTTTCTTCGGTATACAGAAACAACAATATGTTGGACAATATTTTGAATACAAGGGCGATAAATATTCAAACGGGAACCTCAAAACTCTGAGGAAGGGTGAGCAGAGGTTGCTCACAAGGAGGTGTTATTTCACCTAGAGTGTGAACTCTTTTAGATAGATAGACTTGAGATAGACTTGAGGCAACTGGCATTTACACAGTGGGATATGCCGATGACATAGCAATAATGGCAAGATGCAAATTCATAGACGTCACTGCGGATAAAATAAGGAGTGCACTTAAAGTGCTTGGGCGGCGGTGTCTGGAACAAGGGCTCTCCATTAATGCGGAGAAAACAGATCTTATAATCTTCACTAGGAAGAACCCTTAACACTGTTCGGATCGGAACTAACAACGACCAAGAAGGTTAGGTATCTGGGGTCTATCTAGGTCAGCATACTGGATGTATACCATGATTACTAGACCCATTATCACCTACACGCTACACCTCGGTTGTATGGTGGGCGAAAGGCTCCCAGGAAGCACATGGATAGGGTCCAACGTTGAGCATGTATACGAGTTACAGGTGCAGAACGTATAACACCAACATGTGCATTGAAAGTAATCCTAGGGATCTTACCGCTAGACGCTAGAAAACAGCGGCCCTAACGTTACTTCCTTTGCATCGAGATGCGAAATGGCAAAATCGTGGTACCAGATATGGACACAGGAGGATCCTGAAACTTGTCAAAAACGAGATTGGGGAACTGAAAATTCCTATGGATGGGATAACAAAGGTGCGTATTATGGAAAGGAATCACAAAACTCGAATTGAGAACGGATTACTCCCAGAAAAGAGAAATGGTGAAATAGTGAAATAGTATTTATTGAGAAGAGCTGGAACTAGCCCGTTACAATACTGATTCACAAATGGAAGGTGGTCAACCGTGGGACAATGTAGACAGGCTAGGCTAAAATGGCCGACCTGCTTCACCCAAAAAAGGGTTCTAAGCATGAGTCGAGGAACATTGAAATGGGTTGTGGCGTTGACTACTGGACATGGTAATTTCGGGTATCATTTAAGCAAGATGGGTCTTAGAGAGGATGATACTTGTAAGCTATGCCTGGAGGAATCTGAGACAGCGGCACATATAATGTGTCAATTTCCGGTTTTGGCTGGCAGAAGAATCAGGATCTTGGGACAACATTGAGTCGAGACCCATTGGATGAAACAGATCTCACATAAACAGATGCTAGCGTTAACACTAGGAATCGAACCTAGGGTTCTCTCTGGGTAAGGTTTTTAGTGGTAGAGAGGCGAAAAGAGACCCGACAATGTTGGTCTGATTCGAACATTTCTGGAAATCTATATACTCCGGTATAGGTAAGAAGTAGAGTATAGATATAACTTAAAAAATCACAAAATTTGGAGAAATGATTCTTGAATTGTGCAGAGAAAACAAGAAACAGACACCCGTTGCATTTTATATAGCAGTATGGACTTTGCTCGCTCCTCCGGTCGTAAGTAGCATATATTGATTCGAAGGGTGTCACCATTACAACCGAGTAGTTACACAGATAGTCATTACACCCATTTATCCCTCCCCCTTATCACCATAAGTAATCTATACTGATCTGGAGGATATCTCTATTACAATGTTGAAAGAATTTTTAAATGCACACGAGTAGTTTCAGAGAAGGCTCCTAACTTCCTTCTCTCCGGAGGGTGACAAAAAAAAATGATGTCCTTATGCTGATATTATGGAGGTTTATGTAGGTATTACAAGTGAATTTCAAAAGTTTGCTTAATTAGGACACTGGTACCCCAGAAGATCGCATGGCGCATGACCTTATGTAAATCATTATTATCTCCATAAATTCAAACAGCAGATAAACCTTAGACCTTAAATCAACTTGACAGAAACAAAATATTTAAAATTTTTTATTGACATGTCGAAATACGATAAACACCCACACTGTGAAAACAATTCCCTCGTAAAAATTCTTCCCACCAGTTAACTTAACCAATGATCCTCAGAAAAGCCATTTTTATTTCCCAATAACACTCAATCTTCGATATTACAACACAAATGCGGACTCGAACCAGACCACGGTCCGCAGAAAAAAAAGGTCAAACAGCCAACATGACCACTCATCTATTCACGCGTACTTAAAAGAGGGAAACATTTAATACCTCACGGATTCATAAATCACCGCAACTACGACACTACACTCTACAGTGACTAAGTGCCATAACGATCATTTTCGTCTGTTTATGCAACACAATCACACAGAGTGTAATTTCGGGCACACGTCAGAAACACTTGTCAATTACTTCTCTCTCCAGAGGCCATTCCCCTCTTTACGGTTTGCCAATTAAATTCAAATGAAAATAATTATATATGATCCGCGACTGAGCTTTTATCAAATATCTGCTTAATAACTACAAACCGAGAGCTGGCCAATAGAAAAAATAAGCGAAAGTGAACTGCTGCCGCCTCTAGACCAATTCCATACCAAGACCAAGTTGAGCTTATTTTGATTGTATCTATAGATACGAGAGAACTTCACAGTATAGTAGTCATAGCCAGTCCATATGAGTGCAGCAAGTGCCAGCCAACGACGACAACGACGACGATGGCGACTACTGTCGGCTACTGCCACTGCCAGTCTAGTGAATACCAATCTGTCAATTAGTGTCAAAATGTGGTAGAAATTTGTTTTCCCCACAGGTAGTGGAGTAACTGCTTAATGGGTATTGCGCCGGCGACGACGTCGATGCACTGAACGCAGATCGTAGAGCGTGGAGTGGATAGATCTTCAAAGTGGCGCATATAACATTTTCGATTACACCTGGAATCTGATCTTTGATTGTTGACTTATGCAAATTAGACTCATAAGCTGGTTGTATCGCGCAATGTTGATCGAATGTAATTAGGAAATTGTCTGTGGATCGTGGCGAGCAGATTAGATGCAATTGATAGAGACTCGCACTGGTGACTGTGTGTCACGCCATCTGTTAGTCAACAGAGGAAGGGGGAATAAGCGAGGACTCAAACCAGATTGTGCAATAGAGCTATTGTTTAAAAAAAAACTCACTTCTTATTAAAATTCAAGGGAAATGGGATTGGGATGTATTCAAATTTTTCAGATGGAGCAGTAGTGAAACTTCATGGCACTGTTGAAGAAATATAATTGAAGAAATGACATCCTCGATGCTGAGATAGCAGGAAATAAGAAGGTGCGGAAGGAATGCATGCAAAACTGACAGGTTTTGAATGATTCAAGCCGAAAATAACTGAATGAGTTCGTGCTACTCTCTCTAATGAATTGAGTGAGACATTCATTTACCTCAAAGGAAGATCGACGGAATTGAATTAATGCAGCGAACAACGTGTGCGTTGCGTTGTATGCCGAAATATTTTTATACATTCTATAGAACAGCTGGAAATAGTGCGCTCAGGATCACAAACTCAAGCTCTTTTTTTATAAAACCAATATAGGACGCTGCTCAATCATGGGCGAATTTTTCAATGACAACCCAATAACAACGGATGAAGTCTACCCTTCGCTGGACTTCGAAATATCATAATAATATAAATTGTATCTAGAAAGAGAAGAATGGCACGGAAACGTAGTAATAAAACCAAATGAGCTGGTAATATATACCGACGGATAAAAAACCTCGGAGGGAACAGGCTCTGGCATTTATTTTGCAAATGTCAATAAGACTACCGGATACTTGCAGTGTATTTCAGTCGGAGATTCTAACCGTACTTAAAGGCGCAGAACTACTAGAGATGGAATCGATATCCGATAAGAACATCGTTATTTACATCGATAGTCAGGCTGCTCTCAAAGCACTAGAATCAAACTACTTCAAATCGACAATAGTCAGGGATTGGCGCACAATGTTTAAGAGATTATGTGTACAGGACCAAGTCAGCTTAAGCTGGGTCCCAGGTCACAGCAACATAGAAGGAAACGAACTCGCCGACGAATTGGCAAAAAAGCGTGGGGAAATGACGAGAAATGAAGACAACCCACCATTGAGTACCTTCAAGGAAATTATCAAAAGTATTGCAAGCAGCCCGAAGATGGGCCAACATTACTGGCCACCGCGTGTCCAAGGCGGAATCGGAACACAGGCGGACTAGGGAAATTCTCTGTATAAAGTGTATAAAGTTTTGGGAAATTACTTCTTTAACAACAACGACCAAGCAAAGATATTTAAGTTCAGTAGGGATATAAAATTCTTTAGGGAAAGCGCTTAGGTTTCTCCTTTTATTCTATTCTCCCAGGGATCGCGATGGGCTCACTAAGGTGCCTAGTGTCTTGTGAGGTACATCTCACAATCCTGAATCTAACCTAACCTAACCTAGTACGGATCAATCCATGTTGAAAAAACTTAAAAATAATGTTCTCTTTGAGTTTTGATTACAAGCAAGCGCACTAACCACTACACCATGACAATTTAAATAAATAAATAAATAAATAGGTGGCGCAACAGGCAGGTAGACACCCTAGGCCTAGCTTCTCGCAACCATTCGTTTTGTGTGAGTTTCTATTTTTGGGACGAATGGAAGGGACTTACAATTTTATGCCGAGTCCGAACGGCTGAATTGAGAAGCTTTTTCAGGTTAGTCATACTCTCGGATGTTTGTCAGACGTTCGCGAGAGGTGGCGCAGTAGAAAAAACCTTAAGATTTAATTTGTGTTTTTCCGGGGATCGAACCTGGGATCCCTCTCACAGTAGTCCAGCACACTAACTTAACATCATCGTTTTCATAATTTTTTTGAGCGTAATGATCAAATATAGGTGGTACCATCTCTAATGAAATGTTAGAGACAATAATAACATACAATAATAGCAGACGGCATACAAAATATATACTGAAAAAGGACCCGGTGTAAATTCATATCCAAACTTCGAAAATATCTCCAAAATAGAGTATTTATGTCTGGATTACATGTCAAGAAACGCAGCATAATAGGCTCAGGCCCTTAGGCTCCTCTTAAAGACATCACTATTCAAAACTCCTTTTGCTATAGGACAAGCAGGCTTTGGTTCTGGACCATAGAAAACAATACAACAAGCACTTGTAAAACTATTGAATTTCTACAACTGCCAATTCTGTGACAAAAATGTAAAAATCCAATGCTAAGCTACCCGTCACTTGTTGACGAAAAGAACATGCACTTTGTGGACATGTTGTTTTGTGTTATTAGTCCCAGGGGACATTTTTGCAACTTGCAACAATTTTAGTACAGAACTAACATCTATCTTAAGCGATATAAGTATTTAAAAAAAAACTACAGAACAAGACTCAAGAGTTCGACAACAAATCCTTGCAAACCAAAAAGCAAAATGCATAGCGTCATCCTCTCTGTTCGAAACACTCATCGCTCAGGTGGTAGGCCGTAAGTAACGCTTGGTCTTTCCAAAAGGGTTATATTCCGAGAAGAGACTGTCAGAATTCATCTATTAAACCTATTTTGTCAAGAGTGCTGTTCATAGATGCCTATTCAGCCAAGATTACCCCAAAAGAGTCCAAATTGTACGCACAAGCAAACAGCGGGTTGAAACAGAATTTAGATAGTTCGTGAAATTTTAGATTTTATGCTCAAAGGATGATTCCATAATCCATAAGGATTATGAAATGAATTGTTCAGAGAAGAGGCTTATGGTGCTATATGGACTGTTAAGCCCCATTTTCACTTACTTTTCATGCTTCAAACCTAGTCAAAGCAACATCGACGAGAAATTAAAAAAAAAATTGAATGATTGGTTCAAAACTTGGGTATAATTTGGCTTGACAAATAATCTACAGTACAGTTAGTGTCCATACTATTATGGAACAAATATTTCAAAGTGGACGACTGGACGCCCGACTCGTCGCAGTAAGAGTGACCATGCTAAAGTATTAAGTACCTCAACCAACTTTGAGTCCCGAGCAAACTGAACAAGTTGTAAATGAGTAAAGGTTGACTCACTGGTCCGACCCGAAAAATACCGCCCCCCGCTTACGGGAGAAAAGAAAGATGTTCACAATTCACATGGCTTAAATTTAACTCTGATGTCATAGATATTTCTTTCAAGACTTAAGACCAAATCGCACACATTTCCAAAACAAAAAAGATTAGGAAACCTCCTTTGAACAAAATTCTTGCCACAACAGGAGTCTATCTTTGGAACTATTTCCAAGCACGCTCAAGAAATTCTGAAAAAATTATGAAGAACTTAAGAAGAAACTTTCCATTCACCAACTCTCACGTATCCCTGAACCGTAAAAACTTTTAACGCTCGATTCGCCATCAATAATGCACGAGAATCGAAATTAAACCGTTCATTGTCCGTTCAAAGCACTCCCCTCAACCCCATAAAAAAAAAAAAAACAAACGCAATAAAACTTGAAGTTCAGGTTCACCCCGCAGTCTGTAAAGTAATTGCTGACCACAAACATTGATGCACATAAAAGATTCAACAGAGCACACCAAAGGATATACGTAGATGCAGGTACAGATGGAACTGTCCTTGTATGTCCAGTGTCCAACGAGCAGAACATATATCTCAAATACAACTTTTCACAATAAAGCACACAAAACTCACCCCAATAGTCCCGTCGTCGATGCTCCTGATCCTGATGTCTGATGATGGCTGGAACTCTTTGTGGTCGATTGGAATGCTCCTCGGTTGTTGATGCTGTTCTGGGTGTTGGCGGCTGTGGTGTCGGTGGATGATTGTGCTGCAGGTGCATTTGCAATGCCTGACCGCAGTCCATTTGAACGATGGCTGGGGCTCTGAAATCGATGGTAGTAGAAGTCCTGATTGAGACGATGCGATTGCTGCTGATTGTGATTCGAGTATTGTTGCTGATAGTAGTAATGTTGATAACGATGTTCGGGGGCAGGAGACGCTACTCTGGTTGTCGTTGACACCGATTGCGATGGAATTATTTGCACAGACTGATTGCTTCGGAGGAATGCGGAACTGCCACCACCAGTACCAGCAACGCCGCCGACGTTGGCTGGCGACGGTGAGTTTGACGATTGTGAAACTGGTGGCAGGAGGCGTGAACTAGGGGATGACCGCAGATCATTTAACATTATATCCAAGTCGGTGGCCAGTGAGCTGAGGAGCTGCAAAGAAAAGAAAAATGTGGAAAAATTAAAAATTTATTTGACTGACAGTGACAGGATAGGCATAGGCTTCACAAATTGATATAAAATATTTGAATTTTGAAAAGGCCTACTAGCGCGCAACAAGTTATAGTGATATTTTGGCAAGTTTTTGATTTTTTTTTTGTGAACAAATTATGAAGGCAAGATCTAGTTGTCATGTGATAGTTCGTATAGGAAACTAGGGACGGGACTTGAGTCACTTTTCAATATTAAGTTCGTATAGGAAACTAGGGACGGGACTTGAGTCACTTTTCAATATTACTAAGTAAACCGACCTTCTAACTCTGGATTGAAAAAGTTATACCTACAGAGAGAAAGACATTCACAAGGCCAAAGTCAGTACCCCATTATAGGCCTGCTATAAATATATATTCAGTGATAGTAGGTTTTGCTGCACCATTGGCCTGACCTAAAAGATATTTGTCGGGTTCAAGGTCTTTCACAGAAATGTAGACGTCAAATGACGTTTAGTCAAGACAGAATGAGAATAGTTCGGTGTAGATGGCGCAACAGTCCGGGGTGAGCCTCAACCGACACGCCTTTCCAGTTAGTCCGATCATTGACTAGCCGCTTCCAGTTGACACTCCAAGTTGGTTGAGGTCCCCTTCCACTTGTGCGCCCGCCACCACGCCTAGTCTTCCTCAATACTGCGTTGTCCCTCCAGGGTGGAATCGAAGACTCTTCGGGCCGGAGTGTCTATTGGCTCTACATATCCTAGCCATCTTAGTCGACTGATACATAAATTTCTGTCGATTTCGCTGTACAGCTCGTAGAGTTCGCTGTTAAATCTCCTCCTCCAAAGCCCGTCAACGCAAACGGCATCAAAAATCACTCGAGGAATTTCGCGTATACGAAACGACCAAGAATATCTTCATATATGCTTCCGCGCCATAGAGCAGGACTGGAATCGGAATGATTAGGGTCTTATATAGAGTCTCCTTAGTGTTTCTTTACAAAGCCTTACTAGTCAATTGCCTTCTTAGGCGAAAGAAAGGCAGTTGGCAAGTGTAACTCTTCGTTTGATTTCTGCTGTGGTGTCAGAGTTCTTCTTGGCCATCAAAAATTAGGAAATACTATCTTTCATATTACAAGAACTTCCAAACTCGGTCCTTCGTTTTCCCCTACTTGGGGTCACTGTTGGATTTGAATTAGGTGCGAAGTTAGGTATATCCATGGATTTCAAGAAACTTTCATTCTTATTTTGGAGCTTAGTTCATTCATTCTAAAGTTGGTTCTTTGGAGTGAGTTCATACGAGCTAAATCCCAAATTTTGTGGGAGTTAGTTCCATGTAGGACTTAGTTCGTACGGCTTTCGTTGTGTAGATATAGCGCGGGGGAAGTTTCTCCGATCAATTGGGCGATTCGTCAGCTTTATTATACAACATAAGCTTTTTTGTTACTATAAAAAATTTGCAGCAAAAAGGCCACAAAAGTGGCATGTGTAAAATGTTTGATTAAAAAAGGTACTTTGTCGAAAATTGTATAGTCTTTGTACAGAAGTCGGTAGTCCTTATCACTCGGATCAATGGGTATCAGTGGATAGCGTGATCGAAGGAAGGTTATATTTAGTGAAAGTGGAGATTATGCTGGCACAGTGAATCAGCGGTTAGTGTATTGAACTACTGATTTAAAGGTTCCAGGTTCAACCCCTAGAAAACAACAAATTGTTTTCTGTCAAATCCCTCTCAAAAGTCTAGCACATACTCTTATACATCCATCCATCCATCCATACTACTATATAAAATGCAACGTCCGTCTGTTCGTTTCTCCATAACTCGAGAACCATTCGTCTGATTTTCAAGATTTTTTTT
This sequence comes from Cheilosia scutellata, assembly GCA_955612985.1. Classification (NCBI taxonomy): domain Eukaryota; kingdom Metazoa; phylum Arthropoda; class Insecta; order Diptera; family Syrphidae; genus Cheilosia; species Cheilosia scutellata. Next base: position 70,407,376 of record OY015311.1, on the reverse strand, counting down.
TCTGATTTATAGATGTGTGGCCAACTTAGGTGTAGGGTGGATGAGAATTGCTCAGGAGTATAGAGGTCGCGATGAATAAGGGGGGCCTCACGAACCGATAACCATATGAACTTGATTTGTATGTTGATAGATAAGTCAAAATTATTACATGCCCCATTCATCGTTTTTCAAAATTCGTCCTATAAAAGTTGAAAAAAAAAAACAAACTTTTCTATTTGGAACTTACTATGCTTAACGTGACATTATACTCATAAATCTATGTATGTCAATTCAAGAAATGCTATTAATTGTTAGGCAATACTTCACCGAGTATTTTTAGCTAACAATTATCTTTCTGGTCCATCGAGGGGGTGAGATATAATAAATTGAAAAAAGAACTTATTTTGGCAAGTGCGAAAAAATTGCTTTCTCGATTACAGTTGTGCTTAGGGGTAGTTTTATATTGCGTTCCAAAAATTGTATTTTACTTTTCTCATTTATAGATTTGACGCCCATTTAGGTCTTAGTGTAGTAGTAGTGGAGTAAAATTAAAGGGGGGAGGTAAAGCGTATCTCTCGAACTACTAGGCTGATTTTAAAAATTCTTTGTAAGCTTAAAAAAGATCACAAAATATAAACAAACGTACATATATGATAACTCAAATAAATTTTCATTTAAAAAAAAAAAAACCGGCAGGCATGGCTAGTAACTCATATGGGAACATTTGTTAACTCAAATTGTAGGTTACTTCCATTCGTCCCAAAAATAAACCTACGCACACGAATAATTGCGAGAAGCTGTGCCTAGGGTCCTTTATGGATCTTTAGAGCTCAATATTTATTTTAGTTCCACAAAAATTGTTGAGAACATTTACAAACTGTCGGATATAACTAGGTCTACGATTTTTGGGAAGAAAAACCGCGCTAAAGTGGGCTCACAACAAACTTGTACACACGCATGCATTTTTGAGACTTGATTTCGAATATATGCGGGTCAAGTATCCTTCGGGGACGTCAAATTCGAAAGAAATGTAACAACCATATCCGGACTATGTACATGAACGTTGAAAACAGAGGACTATCATAGTTAAAGAATCTGACTGGACGTGTAGCACGCCTTTTGCAAAACGGATAGTTAACACCCGCTATAGGCGATAGCTACGCCTCTAAGGAAAAAAGGTTACAAACTGACTTTCCCAATCTTCTTTTAAAATACCTCACTCCTGCTATGAAACCATACGTGTCTTAGATAATAAACTCCATCATGAACTCATTCCAAATCGTACCTTCTGCGGTATCGCAAATTTATACCGCCTTTTCCTGCTCAACTCAAATCGAAACAAATTAACATTCCCCCTCCCATACACAGAGAACAACACCACTCCAGACATCGCACTTTAACCTCATTTTCTTACACAAATTAAAACAGAACGTCACGCATTTGTGAACTAAAAACAAGTTACAGGCTACTGCACCTGGGAATGCACAACAGCCTAGCGAATTGTAGGCGGTTTTCTGCACCACCACCACCACCACCCACTTTCCTTCACCTTACATTATTAACATTTCCATGCCTGTTGCATCAACAACAACCGCACAACTGTCACACCAAGGAAGCCTCTTATGTAATTAGCGCGAAAAACCTGCTCCTCTTATCAGGCCTTGAGGACACATATATTTTAGTGTCCGGCGGACTGTTAATTGGAATTGCTGGAACTGCCACCGCATGGGCTGTGGGAAATAGTAACATTTTATTGAGTCGTTAATTTTGTAGCCCAGCTCTGCTGGTGATCTTGATTCGTGCAAACAAAAATTATGATTACTCTCGCGGAGGGTAAATCGTGTGCGCGCACTCAGCAGGACACCCATCTCAGTATTCGTGACTCTGTCACTGTGACATTAGATGACAGGACAGTGTGTCTCTGTGTTGCTCTTTTCAATGGACTCAGCGCGGGGCGGCCCATTGTATGTTTATGGTATGGTATGGTCTGGGACTCCCTCCAAGGCCTTAGTGGTCATGATTCAGTGCTCCAACACAAATGTGCGCGATAATGCTAATGCTAATCTTTTGTACAAGTAGTAATAATAGCAAAACGTGGTGGAACATGTAATTTGTTTCGCTTGTTCCCCGGCTGAAATCAATTTTGCAGTGAATAGAAAAAGGCGCTTTTAAGTGGAAAAATTCTGCGGAACTGCAGTGCAGCGGGAAAAAACACTTGTTAAGCGTGCGGTGCGGTGGGCTCTGCAAAACACCATGCAAGCGGACATGCTGATGGTGATAGTGCCGTCTATAGTTTTGTTGTTGTGCTGGTGGATATTATGAATCATTTGAACTTTTCTCAGTCCGTTCAGTGTGCTGCTTTGTGTATTGTGTTTCTGTCATTTACGTGATTTTGCGAGGAAAAAGATTGGGGGGGGGGGTTTGTTTTCTTTTGTTCGATGGTAAAGCAGACAATTGTTTTTGTAACTATTTGTTGACTAAAGTAGCAAATGCCATAGGTACCTATATCTTTGAAGTTTTTAACAATTGGATACAATTTTCATTCAGAAATCTCTCCTGAAACTCATCATACCATAGACATCTGGAGGGGTATGAGAAATCGGCACAGCATGGAAAGCTCTGCCCGTTCGTCTACTTCTGGGGTACATCCATTAAAATTTGGCAGGCGACAATTTTTGATATTATTCTGACACGACAATGACATCAGACGTGATTTCCAAACGGAAGAGCGTAGTGCGGTTATCTATATACATATTTTCAGATAGTCCGAAACTGGCGAAAGAAAATAGCAGCAAACGGAATACAATATTTACGCTATCGCACTGTTTATCTGATAACTGAATAATCGACATCTAATAGATTTCTGTTTAAAGGGTGCAAGCTTTATCAGTTGCGATAGAAGCGTAAGATAGCAACGACTTCACATTGGAGTTAGCAACATTTATATCATATAATCTAAGAGACCACAATAAAGTTTGGGTGTGAAAGCTAAGTGGATGTGTATACGTATAGTAGTATAGTATAGACCTTAGGCTTAAAAAAAGGGTTATCCACTAGAAAAAGCCCCACATGTAGTGTACATGTACAAGGTGGGGCAAAAGTCATCGGAAGATGCTATACTTTTTGTAGATTGCGGCAAATGTCAATTATACTTTGACATTTGTGCAGTAAACAGATACAAAATAAACGTCAATAGACATGAATCGCTATACCTACTCCTAAATAACCCGTCAATTGTTAATGCTCAACGGCTTCCTCCTTTTTCATAATTGGATGGAATGGAATCGGAGAACATGTGGTTCCAGAAGAGGATGGAGCAACCGCCTATATTCTGCACAAGCCACAACCGAAATTCGGAGGGCTGCGAACCAAAGTCTAATCTCTCGGTTTGACTATTCTTATGTGGGTTTTTTTTAAGTCATTATAGTCTATAGCCACAAGTCTCAGACTCTTGAAGCCCCCAAAGAGAATATCATTCAAGAATGCGACGAATTATCGCCGGAAGTTCTGACAATAGTGATGTAAACTGCCATAAATCGAGCCCGAATAGTTATCAATTCCCTTAGCCACTTAGCCGATATAATTTTCTCGACTTAATGGAAGAAAATTTAAGACATCAAATCAAAGGGAACGGTAGTTCCCCAGACAAGTTCTCTAGTAAAGGCACACGCATCCTTTTTACAGGAAAAAACTCAGCTGTTTTCAACCCCCCTCTAACTCCGGAACCATAATTGAGCCAAAAACTTCAAACTTATAGGATTTACCAAGCTAAAAAGGTCGACCTTACCAAATTCCATGTTTGTAGCATTAGTGGGTCTCAACATACAGGACTTCAAAAATCACAGAAACCGTAACTGACTGACACACTCACTTAGATGATGATCAGGATCATCAAAATTATTAAGCACTTCCGGTTAGAATGTTAGATCCTGTGGTGCATGCGCTGGGAAAACACTGCCAAGTAACATTTTTAACATTGAACCTTCTTAAACTAAGGTCTTGGCGTACATTCAGATTTCATTACATTTCGTGGCTGACTATTTACCTGCACACAAACATTTTTTTTTTATAATAAGATAACTTGACTCTTTTTTTTACATTTATGTTTTTGGTGCGATAAACATAATCCAAAAGCAGAACCAACAATTTTCATTCATAAAAAAAATTAAAGCCAAAGAACATCGGGTGACAAATTTTGGGCCAACTTGCGTACAACTCTGGTTTTAAGGCTACGAGCAGTTATATATTCAAGGTCAGCGAAGCTCGTAGCTATGGTAAAATTTTGAGGGCGTGAAGCTATTTGCGTTATTTGTAAATTAGCCGTAAATTCGGCTAAACAAACCTGGCAACACATGAAATTTACCTGAAATTGGGAGAACATCCTGCAGCTCTAAGACATCCAAACGAGCCATTCAGCTCTACAAATACAATACCACGAAGATCTCAAATCTATGCAGAAAATATCAAAAACTTTCCCATCTGCAGAGCTTATTTCTCCTATTTTCCACTTTTCGATGTTTTTATCAACTAAATTCTCACTGCCATATATGCATAATATGCCACAGAGGAGTACATATTCAAGTTCCAGTCCTCTAGCTCTTGGTTCACTGAATATCTTTCAAACTCCGTTTGTTTTCTCTTCTAATTTCCTATCTTTTTGCGATCTAGGCTAGTTATACTACAACCATCTTGGTTTAACAAATTGGGAGTTTTGGATTTGTGAAACTTCAGTACGAATTTTCAATACCTACTAGCGCAGCTTATCATTTAAAGAAAGGCTTCTAGGCTTGTCATTCTTGGAGGTAACAGCCTCTTGTATGGTCTTGGATAGTGTCCGATATTATATACAGGAAATAAGGAGCAGCTGTCGGTGAAAGTTTTTAAATGTTGACGACAAGAGCAAGTTCATTTTTGGATGACTTTTTTGAACTGGATACAGATCTCACACTTGTAACTTTTGCACTTATTTGCAAGTTTTGGTGGTGACAATCGTCTAAAAAATACGTGGTAAGAGCTCAGCAAAGAATTCTACAAAAGAAACCGTCAAATATTCCTCATCATGATCATCGATGTCAGATTGTCGACCAAGAGTATGATTCAACGCAAAATGTTCTGTCACAGCTCGAAATTAAGTGTGCCGTGGAAATGAAGCTAAAACACAAGTTTAAGCCGAAAAAGACAGCTTTTCATAGGTAGGCTCTGTCACTATGTCACGTGTGTCACTGTGAATTCCATGCTAAGCCCTTGCAAAAGCTATTAGAGCCCCAATGTATCTTTCCAGTTTCGTTTAAGCAGGTATCTACATTGCTTATTTCTTTAGGAAAATATAAACTCCCTTCAAAAAAAATTTCCCATGAACTGCTAACACTGACATGTAAATCGATATGAACCAAACACTGTCACATTTGCATCACTGATAAAAGCCCTAGGTTCATGATAAAGTGTGAAAATAAATAGCTAACAAAATGCTTACCTCATTATTACCACCATAAAATTAATATCAGCTAAAGCCATTGAAAAAGCTCTTAAAAAAAATCAAGATGCATCAATTCATCAAGCTTGATTGGGTCTAGTCTATATTTACTGCCTTTTACCGCTTTCTATGCGCGCAAAGTAATTTCCCAACAAGAGCTGCAATGAATTTCATCAGCCTCTCATTTTGATTAATGATTTCTCTATTCGTATTGCCTTCAATCACCCGCCGAAAAAATTAATGAACACCTTGACTGTCAAATATTCCCATGCTTCAATGAAATAATAAAAAATTGTGTTTATTCCAGATTTTTATGTAAATATTTGCCCAAATCAACTGTAATCCCTAACACAGCACAAATCCATCACTTGTCTGTCCCATTATTGTTATTACAATCTACTGGTGACTATTAACAAGTTTCTTTTTGTTTTCTTTTTTTTTTCTTCGCCTTGGTCCCTTTTTTCAGAGCCGAATATTTCAATCTCTGATTGACACTTGAAAGCTCACTTACCTCTCTGGTGAAGTAAGAGCAAGCGCAAATAGACAAATTCACCCTTAGGGCCTGTTCGATCATAAACAGTTTGACGTAATAATTATTGCCGCGCACTGATCTGACCGACAATTGCCATAATGAAGACAATAGTGGTAACAACTTGCTTTCCGAGTCTTCAGTGTGATACTCTTGGGATACGGTTTGCAAATTCTTGAACTTTTCGAGTGGTAGATACTTTTTGGGTAGCAATTAAAAAGAAAAAAAAAATTACAAAAGGGGAAACTTGTGAGGGGAAAATGACGTGACCTCAATTGGTTTTGAAGTTCAATGTTTAAAGGTGTTTTTTTTTTTTGTCTTCAATTTTGAATGGGTATAGGTGGTTAAAGTGATACTAAGTGGCAAGTCTAAAGTTTTAAAAAGGTATTAGTAACAAATTTATAGTGATCGCCTAAAAGGTCATAAAGTCAACACCTTACAAGTGGCCCAAGGCCTAAGCACTTGGATATTTTTAGTAAGATTTGAAGTACTTTATAATTAACTAGATGTGCCCGTTTTGTTCACGGCGGGGAGCAAAATAACATTGGGAGGATACAGGTTTTTTTCAGGATAAGGTTGCGAAATCTGAAAACAAAAATACATTTTGATCAAAACCAGTTCCCGAAAGTAGGCGTGGCAATGTAGGAAATGCCCTAAAGACTTCTCTGATCTTAAGAAATATTTTAAAAAGAGATTTTCAGCTAAAGCTGTCCATCTCATACTCCTGTCAGTCAATGAGGTACCACCACATCATGCTATTTAGGCTTCGTGAAGTAGCCCAAAGCAAGAAGCATGAAAGCACGGAAACTACAAGATGGCGCAAAAGTTGACACCCAATGTTCTTTGGCTGTCACTTTTTTATGAATAAAAAACTTTGATTCCGCATTTGGATTATGTTTATTTAATGTCTTAAATTTGTTTACAATAAGTCGAGAAAATGATGACCGCCAGAATTGATGACCATATTAGGTCAGAACCAGAACTTACGGCGATAGGTCCTCACATTCTTGACGGATATTCTCTTTGCGGGCTTCAATAGTCTGAGGCTTGTTGACATGACTATCACATATCCACAGAGATGGAAACGGTCCTCGTCGCTTATGATGATTTTGGGTGAAAAGTTGTCTCACTTGTGGTCGATCAGTATGGCTTAAGCGTAGGTTACACGCGCTTAGCGGTCATAAGCTGACAGTTGAGGCACTGTCTGCACTTTGTAAGAAACATCTTACAGTCTTTTACCGAAATTCTCTGTAAAGACCGCCGATTGATGTCCAATTGCGTGGCCGTCGTCTGGTAGATATGCCGGCCTCCTCTGCGAAATCTTCAGCCACAGCTGCGATATTCTTAGATGCACGGCCGGCATTTGTCGTAATTTGCAAAAAAAATATAGCATCTTCGGATAGGGTGATTAGCTTACATTAACTGACTCCACATATCTTACTTTCTCGGGCACGATCTGTATCCCTGTTTCCCCTATAGAAAAATGCCAATGAACCCCAATGATCCGTACATAATATGGCTAGATGTCGTAGGTACTACGTGTTTGCGTAATGCCTATAGCAAGCGATAACGCAGCGCTTGTTATTTAAACAACTTTATCCGACTGGGTACAGATTTATCATTCGACCGATAATCGAACAACTTTCAAGATTTAGCCTCAAGTGACAGAGAAAGTGAGGGGTGTCCTCGTGGGCTTCTTCATCACCGCAGCCTCTATAAATGTCGTCATTCTTGAGATTTAGTTTAATTGTGTTTATTAATTCTTAGAAGGTTGTGACCGGTGAGGGCGCCAACCAACTGGGACAACAATACTCTGTCATAACGCAAAAGTTTGTTGGTCCTGCTTTTGTTGCTATTATGGCCACATCTTCCGTGATGTCACAGATGTTAGTGTTTTCCACCTGATATTGGTTGCAGATTGGTGGTTTGATCGACTGAAGTGCCTGGTCTACGTCCATTACAGAACCTTGTCTTGCCAGTTCGTCAGCTCTCTCGTTGCCGATTATGTCCCTGTTTACAGGAACCCATCAGAGAATCGTATTATGCTGCGAGTCAAGAGCCTTGAGGCCTTCGCGACACCGGCGAACTAGTTTGGATTTTATCTCATTAGTAGAGATTGCCTTGATAGCCGCCTGGCTGTCAATAAATATGGTAATATCATTCCGTGGTATTCCACCAGTTCCACATTCCATCTTTGATCCGTTAGTATAGATGGCTATTGATTTCGGTTCCGTGGGTTCGTTCCTGTCCCATTCTTCCCTGCTCGGAAACCGGCAAGAGAATGGTTCATCAAAGTCTAGGTAAGGCGACATGTAGTCAGAGTTTATGTCACTCCCTACGTAGGGCCCAACCTAAAAATATATTTGCGGCCAACACAATAAACAAGTTGTGTATTTCCACGTGACGTTTTTTCGTCTATAGGTACCGTCGATTACCCCAACATTGACCGGGCTCCTACAATTTATTGTATAGGACCCCTAGAGGCCTAGCTTCTCACAGCCATTACCTTGGGATTTTTTTATTTTAGGTCGAATGGAATCAACCAACAATTTTGTACCGAATCCGAACAGGACTAAGTTTATAAGCTTTCTCAAGACAGTTATAGCTACCTTCGGATGTTTATCAAGAGAGTGGGTGCCGTTTAATGTAACTTGTGTTTATCCAGGGGTTAAACCTGAGACTACCCAGAACGCAAACTATTGAGGCACTGCGCCCACTTTGGCTATGACAAAAACATAGCCAAGACCCGAACCGATTCAACGTCAAAAAGACTAGCAACTGACTGAGACTGACAGGAATATTATGTACGCCATTAAAATTCGGAACCTCTCTGCAGCTATACGACATCTAAGTCATTTCAAACTAATTTTCATTTGCGGTTTCATACTAAAACGAATATTTATCTTAAAATTATCTAAAAATTTCCACAACTATCATTTTTAAATGTCCATTACAAGGGTCGTATAGGTAGATCCCTCAGATACTACTCTCCATAACACTCGATCTGACCTCTAACTTAAAAATAACCACCAAACTTGCCCATTGAGAATAATGAATACCCCTTCAACTGTCAAATGCCCCACAACACCCTTCACTTTATGTGACAGGCACTCCTCTAAAAGCCAATCTCTTCGCAACTCATTACGAGTGCGTTCATAAAGAAAACCTAATTAAACCCATGTCTGGATACATACAAAAAAAAACCTCATTATCCCAGACTGCTGTCAGCAATACATTCCATTCAAAAATCTTCATTACACCGTTTTTAATTGACTTGTAGCCTTATTCCACAATCACCTGAGAAGAGGTCAAATGTCCAAATCTAAATTAATAACCCTCCTCCGACAAGCAACATCGAAATCCATGTAGCACATGAAACAATCTATTCACATACCCACCATTCCACCACACACGTACACACCAGACAGCTCTTAGTGCAGTTGCAATTGCATCAACAGACATTAATTCTGCATTCAGTTGACAAGGCCAACCCGCACGAGCACCCGAAGACGACGACGACGACGAAGACGACCAAATGTGAAAAGAAAAACCAATGTTTCCACTCAATGCTACTGTCAAAGCAAAGATGCGCACAGGCACACATGCAAGATACATCCCGAGGTTGGTAACTCTAGTGAAGTTTATGTGCACATTGTCAAACTCACCAGACTGTGTCACTCAAGTTCCGGTCAACCGCATCGTTGACATCTTCGCGTTTGCATTACTTGGATAGCGGATAGACATAGTACAAGGATTTACCAACTAACCAATCAGAAGCGATTTCTTGCGGTTATTCCCATTTGACAGATGGATGGGCAAACATTCCTGTCTAACTGATTAACTAATTAACTCGCTGATAATTATCACTGTCACCAGATATCTAAAGCGGTGTATCTATTTCAAAATTAGAAACAAAGAACCATTAAGAGGCATTAATATGACATTGAAATGTCAGATGAATTATTACGATGAAATATGAGATGGCGTTGCGTGTTCGATTGATGCCGTCGTCGTCGCGTCGGTCGTTCGTTTCGTTGGCTTTCCCATGTCTAATTGTGTGCGATTCGAACCTAAGCGTGGAATTTGTGAAGTCGGAGGAGATATCAATGAATCGATTAATTGTGGTGTGTTGGGCTTGTGAGAGAAATAATTGCATGTTGTCATGGAAAAGTGTTAACAGCAAAGAGGTTAGATATGTGTGTGAACCTTGCGATAAAAGTTCCTTTGCATTAGACGTGGTCGTGGGACAATGGTCGCAAACTAGTCGGAATAATTAGTTATTATTCTGAGATGATACATTGCTCGAAGAGCTTATCGTCAATTTGAACGAAAAGGGGTAAATAACTGTCATATTTTCTATCATTCTCGTGATGGGTATTTTTTGACATGCCTGGGTATTGAGTGTGACTTGCCCTTGCAAGTCTGTTTAGTATCATCGTTCACTAATTTTTTAAACTTTTATGCGAATGTTGATTACAGATGCCAAGACATTTGAGTCTGTGGCCCTGAGTCAATTGCGCTAAATAATTATCTTTGGCTAATTTTATGACACTCGGCTAATTTTTTTAACAGAAAAACCAAATCTGTTCACACCAGAAAAATACTCGTCAACTGGGACGCGCTTATACGATAGTATCAATAGGATTTATTGGCTATTCCTGAAGTTAGCTGCAGTTTGCTGCAGACTCTATACTTTGAATTTAGTTATGGGAAAGTAGATGCCTTAACAAAGGTTGCGAATTGTCTAAAATTTAGTATAAAAGTTTCAGTTGGATTATAGAGAGTGGACCATTGCAAAGCGGATAAAGATATCCTTGATCATTTCGAGGAAAATAGTCTTCTTCTCCGACATTTTTTTAGTTTGAGTTAACGACAAACTATACAGTGATATTTATTACGCCAAAAATAACTGCGCATTGAGCGTTTGAACTCTCTAGGAGATGTAGAACGAATGGACATAATACGCTTCGTCCCCCAGAATCCTTACTTTTAACTCAGAGAGTCAACCTGAATGAAGACCTCGTATAGTGGTGGAAGCTGGCGCGCACTGAAAGATTATGGATCGGACATTACAGGTGGGAACTCTATTGCTACCTGCGAATTTCTCTTAAAGAGGGGGTATCTCCGTGCAACCTACTTTGCTAGGAGGTCATAATAGTGGCTCAAATAGTCAAGAGAGTTCGTTGAAAATGTTTGAATTTAGCGTCTCCTGGTGGCGGTTTGTCATCGGGTAGGGACGGAGGGTAACCGTAGCAGTCTACCCTTGAGAGACTGGTACATGGCAGGCATGGGTGGTTGAATCAATCCATTCTTCTGTTTGACCAGACAAGTCAGTGGAGGGATTGTCTACTGAAAAACGGGTGGATGACAACCGTAGCAGTCTGCCCCCGTTTATTTTCTTTGACAACCCGGTGGTTGCTGGCCAGAAGAGTTTGATTGCAGCAAACCATCATACTGATTGGTACCAAAAAAAAAAAAGGGTAGGAGTTTGTCCTTCAGGGAGAGCGAGGACGTAGGGTGACCGAAACAGTCTAACCCCCGATCTATTGCCTCTAACGATGATGTTTCAAATGTCGGAACGAAGTTGTCTGATGTAGTCAGCTCCTCCAGGTGGCGATAAGTCTTCGGCGATGGCGAAGGAGTGACCGAATCAGTCTAACCCGCAGCTGGTCGCCTCTGACAGTCCGCTTGTAAGGGGGTTGGCGACGTGTCATGGTCAGGTTGCCTGGGGAGGCCTTGCCGATCTTTGGTATAAAAACTACCTTCAAACTTTTCCATGATACAGGAGTGTAGCCGAATGTTAGGCATGGTGGAAAATCACTTCTAGACAAGGGTTCAATACTTCAAGGGCATTTTGAATCTCCCCTGGTCTTATATATTATCAGGTCCAGGGGATTCATACGGAAGGAAACGGTGGACAGTCCAGTTTATATTACGGGTGTTGACTATCTCCTCCGGTATTTCCTGGACTAGGTGATGTGTTGCTCTTGCTATAGACCGGTTATCGTCTAGCATGTTGGTTTCTATGAAGAACCTCCACGACTCCCGTTCGGCTTTTTTGATCTCCGTTGTATGCTTTTATAGCGGGCTAACTGAAGAAACTTGTTAGTTGAGGCCTTGGTTCACACTTCACCCTAAACTGTAGAGCTGTCAAGTAAGTAAATTCGATTGCGACAACTTTAGTTGCGTTAGCTCCCATTTTCAGTCGTCCTCGTACCTGTCTAGATAAGCAAAGAGTTTAAAATCTGGTACGAACATTTTAAGGCGGGAATATTTACCTTAATTTGAGGGAAGAAACTTTGCTCAAAATCTGGGGAAGTTTAAGTTTGTAATACTATCTACCTTTTTCAAGAGATGTGATAAACTCCTGTGCAGGCCTACCTCCAAGGAAACACAGAACTTTGGGTCTGTCGTACTCCACTTAACCATAGTTGAATATCCTACCATTTCCGGCCTATTCAGATCCGACAAAGCGAAAGGCTTGTAAAGCTTCAAAACTGACAAGGCGAAGTTCTGATGGTAAATCTGAGACGCGACCAAGCATAGTGATGTTACTGATACGACTTTAAGACCCGATAAAGCGAAAGGCCTGTAAAACACCCGGAGAGCGATGTGCTGGTAAAATTTGGTAGCTTCTTAAACTATACGCTACTATTAACTACTAAGAACCGAAAGGTTACTCTATATTGAATACAAGGCCCAACTTTCAAAAGAAAGTGGCGCCCTGCAAAAGTTGCTGCAGATCGTGGGGGAAACATTATGTCTGACAGTGAGTGACGTTGGTACATAATCGTACGATGGTCACTCGTTGGCAGCTAACATACCCTAACGACTGACTATTTCTAAGGTTAAATTAGAAGATGACTTAACGAACAGTTCTTGGTACTGTTTTCTTGACATTTTTTAGAATTTTTAATCATCAGCCGTGACAGATTTACACCTTAGCAGAAATTGCAACAAAAATTATAGGCCAGCAGATTGCTTTCATTAGATAAACCAAACTTCTCAAACGACTCGACGCCTTCTACTTTCTCAACTTCCCTTTCAAAAGTGCTGTCAACAACAGCTTTACCGACTCCACTCAAAAACGTTCAAATATTTCGACAACCCGCTTAAAATTATTCGATGACATTTGCAAATATTTTCATCTAGATAGGTACTTATTTTATGAAATCCGATGAATACAGAAATTCAAAACGACTGAGGACAATAACAAAAATATAAAAAAATACTCTCTGCGAAAAAATATGCAAATGACGGTGAAATTAATTAACCCAAGAGTTGCATGTGCAGCTCAGCGGTATACGAGCATGAAATTCGATAGCTGTGTAGGTATATGCGGTGTGGCAGAAGCGCCTGACAGGGGGTGAAATGACATGAAACGATTTTTGCTTCCTCCTCTCTCCGATGTACTTTATCATGTGCTTTGGTGCGTCATTAAAATGTTGCGGTATTTATGTACAAATGCTGCCTAGCGGTAGGCAGATACACCATACACGAACTTGTACGTCAAATCCCGCGGCGCTGTCCCGTGTCAAATTGATGAGGTTTTCAATTGCACGAGAGCAGTCATCGCAGTATAGGGTTGCGTGTGTTTTGAAGTTGACCACAAACGACATAACCGCACAGACTTTGATTAGATTTTTTTTTTTTTTTCGAGGGAATGTGTGTGCCTCTGTTCGTTGATTGATTGGAAATCAGGTTTTACCACAAATGTTTTGAGAGATGCGGGTATAGGCCAGGGTACATGGGATGTCCATATGAAACCACAAGAGTGAGGAGGAAATTGCATTTTTGGTTCAATTTTCATTCTAAATTGTTTTCAATGAATTGTTGTCGTTTATGGCGCTGGCGCTGAGTTGGTGTTTTTTAGGAACTTTTGCAAAGAAAAGTGAAATGTGTAGGTAGATAAGTCTGGCGCGCGGTTTGTTTATATAACATATTTTTAAATGGCGTACCACAGGGGTAACTAGTTTGGCCAATTCTCTTTCACAATATATTTAAGGCACAATGCAAACGGGGCAACTGGAAAAAAACTGATCAGCGATGCGAACTGGCAAATGCGATGCGAACAAGGTATGACTCTGGCTTTGAGTCATACCTTGTGTAATCAAATGGGACGACGCACACAACGCTACTGGTTGAAAACTCGATTCGCAAAAACCAGTTTGTAATAAGTCGTCTGTTGATTTGCATGTCGGGTTGCCTATTGATTTCAGTTTCTAGTTTGTCGAAGATGAGTGAATAACAGACCAACCTGTTGCTGGTGGGGGAGGTTGAAAAACATGACGGTACTGAACGAACTAGAGATTTTGATTGGTGATGAGTTTCCTCGTGTGTGGAGTCAATTCACCGCTGAGTCCGTAACTGGTGTGTAACCCGAGTTGCCAACCGGTTTAGTTTTTTTGCAGTTGCTCCGTGTACATTGGGCCTAAGAGTTTACATTGACTACCAACAGGAGTTGAGAATGAAGCGTTGGAGGCAACTTATGTTTGCACTAGCGAGTTCGCCGAAATTGTCGAAGAAGTATTCTCGTATTCTCTATTCTATTAGAATCGACAAAGATGTGCATGCCTAGCGAGTTCGTCGGCGAATTTTGAATTGTTCCGCCATCTTGTTAAGAGATAAACGGAAATTGAGGGCGGTTTTGGACTTAGTCCTTAGATACAATGGCTGAGATGGCTGGGGCACGTGGATCATATGGACAGCAACGCACCAGGCCGACAAGCTATTGAGTCCACCCCTAAGGGATAACGTAGCAGAGGAAGACCCAAACTTAGGCGCACAATTGGAGGGCGACCTCAACCAACTAGGTTTGCGTAACTGGAGGCAACTATCTAGGGACCGAGTTGACTGGACGGGCTTGTTGGTTGGGGCCGTTTTCCACCCCGGACCGTAAACGCCACCAACAGTAATGTAAGGCAGACCAGTTTCGTTATTAAAGGATTGAAACCACAGATAAGTCGAATTAAGTGCGATAATACCTAAGGTACTTGGGAACAGTCAGTTTTCTAGTTCTGGAAGTTATAGGGTTTCACAAAAGTGAAGACAGCACATCTCTCTAAGGTGAACTTCGCTTGGGCCTTTTGGAATCTCGAATCAGAAGAATTTGACCAAGCAACAATTTCTTCAGAAAGACGATATCCTTGTAGACATTCTACAATAATATCAGTTGGTTACAAGAGCGATCACAAAATTGTCACAAACCTCGCGTGAAGACATTGTTTTTGAGGCATTAATGATAATAAGCTATTTTCTAACTATCATTTCATTAAACTATTTGTGAAAAGTAACCTTAATGCTGCCCTCAGACTCTTAACTTCAACACTGTTGCTAGTTTGGGAGGTCAATAGTTTCGACTAAAATAATCTAAAAAAAGTTCCATTTACATAGAGTCTTTCCATTCCGCATCTAACTTTCGAATACCACCACATTAATGGAATTTCTTTCTCGAAAACCCAACTCGAGTCCTCCGAGTAAAGACATTCCATTTAAAATAATTGGCCCGAACCGAACCCTGTCTAACCATACAAACGTACAAACTGCAAATCATATCAACTGCTACTGCTATGCCCGCGCATTCAACAATTCCCCCGACGAACAAGTGCGTCTGGTTGCCTGTTCTCCCACCATAAATAATCGACTTGTATCCTTTTTCTCGGTGAAAGTAAGCGTATCTCCCATCCAGGCTGCTGCCTTGGGAGTTCCACACTGTGTAAGACTCGTGTTCCGGCGTCTCATCCAATAAACGCGATCATAACTCACGTAATAATCTTGAATAAATGTTATTGTGGTTTTGGTTGCCTTGGCGAGGAATTTCAAATAACCCCCAAAAAAAAACTCCCAAGGAAATGGATGAAAGCAAACAAAGAAACAAAAAACTCATATAATCCGCAAAAGTATTTTGGAATCCTAGACCACATCATACCCAGAAACTTTTAAGATGAAACGTTGCTTAGAAACTAACACTTTGCGTTGTCTTCTGTTCGCATTTTCTTTTTACTTCAGACATGATTCAGGTTGTAAGGAGATACTACAACCCTTCTCCACAGGGAGTATTCGTATCTTTCCTTTGGGAAGACGACGACGGTACTTGAAAGTGCAGTCAAAGCTGAACATCTATTTCGGAATTATTAACAACCACCAACAGTTCGGTTTGGGTTATTTATTTCTTCATTTGAATTCTGATTGTTCCTTTTCGTCCTTTTTATGCAGAGGAATGACAAAAAAAAAAGAAGATATAAATGAGTTGACGACTGACGAGATGACGAGATGAATGAGACAAGTTAAATTGAATTAAAGATAAAGGGTCGTGGTATGACATGGCAATATGTCAGGAGTAAGGAATGTTTACCTAAAAGCGACAATTTGACTTGATTAACGAAATAGCTGACGGGTTGGTTGCCAACAGAGCAAAATGAAAAACAAATGGAAATGGGCCTAACTTATTACGACCGTTTCTATACGTGTGTTCAAATTTTAGGAGGAATGAAGGGAACCTACTACCGGATCAAAAAGGCTAAATTAAAAAAAAATCTTGGGGTTTTTTTCTGCCGGTTGTTGAACATGAAACCTCTCGCAATTAAATAACCAATAAACCATTGCGTCCACAAAAGCCAAACAAAAAAGTTGGTGCTACAGGCCTAAATAGAACCGTGAAAGTAGCCCCTCACAATCACTCGGTTGTGTGAGTTTCAATTTTTTGACAAATGCCAGGGACCTACAATTTTATGTCGTATCCGAGGGGCGGACTTGAAAAGCTTTCTCTTGATAATAATACAACAGATGTTGCGAGTGGTTGGCAGTGTTATTTTTGGGGGTCGAACCCGAAGCCTCTCGTCAAAAAGTCGAACTTAATATAATAAACCAATTGCGAAGCAAGCTTTGCTACCTCATAAAAACATATCTCCGTTTACTGATCGAAAGACAAAGACTCTGAACAAAAATCGTGAATCAGTCAATGATGACCATGGTCCATGTTCAAAATAGGAAATTCTGAGTAGCCCGAATACTTAAAAGGAAATTGCGGTCGCAGCTCAAAATATACTCAATATTAGGAAGATTAAAGTTCACTTCGGAAACTATATCTGACAACGGTTCCCAAAAGACCAAAATCGACCAAGAACTCATTACAAATTCAGTCGCGTTAAGCTTTCCTGTCAAGCCGGATAAGGCTAAAAAAAGAACGATTAAAATTAGGAAAGGAGGTTCACATGAGGACCTTATCGGGCTTCAAAAATTCACAAAAAATGTTCCTCTAGCGTTCTCTATAAAATAAGAGGAGAATAAGCTACACTTTATGAACTTAAGGTGGGACCCCGACAGTTTACCGAATAGTATATTATTTTCTAAGCTTTACCGCAGATAATGTGATTTTTCTTCAAAGATCTGTCTTCATTTATTTTATTATTGTCGTAATGACCGAACCACGAATGCTGCTCTAAAATGTAAAGCTGTAACACTTTTTGAATTGAAGTTCCTCGAAATGTGAAAATGATCCTAAAAGTATGCATTTTAAGCTAAAATGCTTCTCTAACGTTTGCGAAGAGGAAGAAGAAAAAGAAAGAATTTACATTAAGCAAGTTTTCGCGTTCATATGATTTCTTTCGTTTTTTGAAATTGCGAAAGTAGTTTTCGTTGCGTTTTTTTTTTAAAGAATCCAATCCCGGACATGGTTGGACTCTGTAAAATCCTTACAAAACATGGCGGTAGCCAGCTCATAAAAACGTCAATTAAATTGCTCATGTTGCGAACGACGTAACGCATTCCTTTTGTTGCGAAGTCAATTATTGCACATCACCAAAACGAACAATGCCCACACCTATCCACATTGCTCATCCTCGATGACAGAAGAAACAAATACACCAAAAGACGAACATACATCAAAACACAAATTACATTTTACACATTATAAACAATAAACAATATATATAAATACTTTTACATGTACCTAAATAACATAAAACAAATTACGTAAATGTCACTAGTGTACGAAGTAGTGTACAATCACTTCTCATCGAGAATTCGCATAAAATCATTATAACGTTGTGAACGTATTGTCTTTTCTTTTACTTTTCGGTTTCTTTATTTCGCCGATAAAAATACATGTCGTAACACCTTTAGTATTTTAATGCTCAAATATTTAGCGCGGCCAACATAGTTGCAGCTAAGGTACGTTTACGGATAAGTACGAGATTGTGGCCTTGAGCAATTATTGTAAAGACTTAACGATGAACAGCATTTCGACTCCATCTACCCGACCAAAATGAAGTGAGGTTGAAAACGTAGGTCCTCGTAGGACCGAAAAGGCTACCTGTATTTAAGGCCCTACCAAAACCTCCCTTCCAAGACTAGGTATGGGGAAATAGTTCCGTAATAAATGGAATTTCAACTTCGTTTAGAAGATCCGCAACTAAAGAGACCTGCGCCTACTACAAAGGAATACAATCTGACAATATCGCTTATAAAATCATATTACGTCGAAACCTGAAGCCCTTCATCAAGATTTGCTCCGATAGGTGGCGCTGTATTGGCAGATGGATCTCGAGATGGCACTCCGCCTCAAAAAAGTCTTCGATTCCGACCGGAAGCATAATACAGACAAGAATTCGCCCTAGAATGGCACCCAAAGTCCACTCTAACAGTGACTGGAGAGCATTGAGGGGACCAGCGGCAAGAAGATTGCGAGTTGGTGGCCTCAGTATATCTTGCATCTGTTGGAGAGTCTTATTGGACAACAATATCTACGTAAATATGAATAAAATGTTTGGTGACCGCATCTCTTAAGAACGGATCATTTTATTTAGATGTAGGTATAACAGACCGAATAAAAACCATTCAACCTGGGCGATGAAAGCCAAGATTTCCGTCCACATGACCAAAATTAAGTGAGGACAGCAATATCCACGCTGAAGTCCAACAAGGCTGCTGAACTGGACCGGCTTAACTGCGGAGCTTTTCAAGGCAGCCGGAGATGGCTTGGTAGAGTGAATACACCAACTCGACTCCAAGATTTGGTCAGAGGAAAGTAGGCCTGATGAATGGAGCTTCAGCATTGTTTGCCCGATCGAGAAGAAAGGAAACCTTCGAAACTATTTTTCAACGAACTGATTCGATCCTATCAGTGCGGTTTTAGGCCCGGTAAGTTCACAACCGACCAAATATCACACTATGGCAGATCCTGGAGAAAACTCAAGAAGTCCAAGTCGATACTCACCA
The DNA here is from genome assembly GCA_955612985.1 of Cheilosia scutellata. NCBI lineage: Eukaryota > Metazoa > Arthropoda > Insecta > Diptera > Syrphidae > Cheilosia > Cheilosia scutellata. The sequence continues at coordinate 70,388,177 of OY015311.1, read as the reverse complement.
TCTATTCATCGATTTCAAGGCCGCATATGACAGCATTTATAGAGACGAGATATACTACAGAGCCATGTCTAGTTTTGGCATCCCTGCCAAACTTGTCAGATTGAGCAGAATTACGATGGAGAACGCTCGCTGCTCCGTAAAGGCCGGAAACAATCTCACCGAGACCTTTGATGTCAAAAAAGGATTTAGACAAAGTGATACGCTGCCATGTGTCTTTTTCAACATCATTCTTGAGAAAATTGTGTGAAACTCGCAAGCCAACTCCAGAGGCACAATTTTCAAAGTCGCTGCAATTACATACTTGCTTACGCTGACGACATCGACGTCACTGGCAGAACACAGCGAGCTGTCACTGGTGCGTTTGCAAGTATCAGCACAGAGGCGGCAAAAATGGGCTTAGTGGTGAATGAGGGAAAAACAAAATACATGCTGTCAACAAGAAGGGACACACAACATCGACGAATCGGACAGAACGTCACGATAGACAGCTATAACTTTGAGGTGGTTAATGACTTTGGCCCCTATTGTGAGTGTCGATAGTTGATCGTCGACAACGGTCGATCGATCGACAACTGTGATTGTCGATTGCGATTGATATTTGTCGATTTGACAGTCGCTTGTAGTCGATTACAAATGTCTGGTCGATGCTTTCTCTTGGAAGTGAAAAAATTTTCTGCGTACGAATAGCTAAAATCAATCGACGCAATCGACAATTGTCGTGACGATCGCTGATCGACAATCACAATAAGGGCCTTTATCTACCTCGCCTCCGCTATTAGCTCTGAAAATGACATCACATCAGAAATCAAGCGAAGAATTACACTTGCCAACCGCTGTTACTTTGGCCTAAGAAGGCAATTGATTAGTAAGGCCTTGTCGAGAAACACCAAGGAGACTCTTATATAAGACCCTCAACATTCCAGTCCTGCAGAATCATGGACGTTATCAAAGGCGGATGAAGATCTCCATGGTCGCTTCGAACGCAAAATTCTTCAAGTGATTTTCGATCCCGTTTGCGTTCACGGGCTTTTGAAAGAGGAGATTTAACAGCGAACTCTACGAGTTGCACAGCGACATCGACCTGGTCAGAAAAGTACGCAGAAGTCGTCTAGGATGGCAGGGACATGTAGAGCGAATGGACACCAACGCTCCAGCCCGAAAAGTCTTCGATTCCAATCCGGAGGGACAACGCAGTAGAGGAAGACCTCGCCTTAGGTGTCGCGCACAAGTGCAAGGGGACCTCAACCAATTTGGAGTTGGAGTGCGCAACTGGAGGTAGTTAGCCAAAGATCGCTCTAACTGGAGAGGCGTACTGGTTGAGGCACAGGTCCACTCAGACTGTAGCGCTACCTAAGTAAATAACTAAGTAATAGACTTAATAAGGTTTCTACGGAAAGAAAATTTGAAAATTCGAAAAAAAAAGTTGTTTGTGCATAAAAATGCCCCCCAGATTTAAAAATTTTAAATTACTCATAGTTTTTATCAATTATGAGCTATCTAAAGCTTTGGCAAATTTTCTAGACACAAATTTAAAAATCAAATCATATTGCAAGTGACTTATTATAACTTGCAATTATTGTCAGTTAAACTTACCGCAATGGCATCCATAACAGCGTTGACCATTTTGAAGTAATCCTTTTATATTGCTTGAGCATTTGTTGTATTTTTATTTTTGTTGTTTTATTATTGCGTGTTTGGCTTAAATTTATATTAAACTATTTTCGATATTTTTCTATTTCACTGATTAATATTCTCTTCACTAATGACATTTAAAAGTCGGCTTACTATACGTTTCACTTTGAATATAAAGGTAATATTTTGTTATTTGAATTTTCCCTGTAAAGGTATAGAAAAAAGGACGTTGAAAATGGATAAAGTAATAGTACTGATTGGGACGGAGTAGATTTTTCGCGATTTTTTGTGTTGTCAGTCAATGAACTGCATAGTGAACATAGGCACACATTCATTACTCGAAAGAATAATACATATATCCGTTCTTATTGTCTTTCTGCTTTTATAGTATGCACTGCGCTTCATTAACAAAACAGCCGCAGGAGAAACAAAAGCTTTTCGCCATACAAAGAACACATTTACTTTTTCTTTGTGCAACTCTATGAGTTGTGGTTACAGAGTAGTGCGCCTATTGTTAGGACGTTGATGCCTATCGTATAGTTTGTGTAAAGAGATGCAGAGGCAGTTTTCCTTTTCACAAAGCATAATGCACTGTGGACTATACTTTTCTTTCTCCTCATAATAGTAAATGCAAAAAAAAAAAAAAAAATAGGAAATATGTTGAGTTTTGAGTGTCTGCGAACAGACAGGACAGGGATGTTGAAAAAAACCAAACTCAGAGCCTTCAGACATCGTTATCACAATCACATGGGATAAAGTAAGTGTATATACATACATATGGGCTTTAAATTTTGGAGGGAGGTTATGTACATTTGTATAATATACATAGTACATACTAGTAACTTATCGGAAGGTGATTGCTCCGAGATCACAATTGCATTAGGTATTGCAGGCAGAGAATTTTGTGTTCGTATCAAATTTGAATTTCGGCCCAGAATGAATTTCGGCGTAGAATTCCCTGTAGGCGAGATCAACTGGGCAGGCAAACACTAATACGTTTAGCCGTTCGCCTCTAGAAGAGTATGGGACAACACGAGATACTGGTGGGTCTGGCCGGCCCCGGAGCAACCATTTTGCGGAGAATATCGCAGCTGTGGCTAGAGATGTCGTAGAGGACTCCGGACCAGACGACGCACGCGGCGTGCCATGCAATTAGGCAGTCGACAGTCTTTAAAGAGAATTTTGGTGAAAGACTGTTCTTAGTTTAAGAAGGTTAAATATTACAAAAAAAAATGTTAGGTTCACTTGTCAAGTTTTCAAATTCTAATATATCCATCCATACTACTTATAAAATGCAACGTCCGTCTGTTCGTTTCTCCACAACTCTAGAACCATTCGACCGATTTTCATGATTTTTTTCTGATTTATAGATGTGTGGCCAACTTAGTCCGTAGGGTCGGCGAGAATTGCTCAGGAGTAAAGGAGTCGCGGGGAGTAAGGGGGGACTCACGAACCGATAGCCGTATGAACTTGAAAGTTTGTATGTTGATAGATAAGCAAACATTATTACATGCCTCATTCATCGTTTTTCAAAATTCGTCCTATAAGGGTTGAAAAACTTTTCAAACCAAATTTTCTATTTCGACCTTACTACGCTTAACTTGCCATTATACTCATAAATCTATAAATATGTCAATTCAAGATATGCTTTTAATTGTTAGGCAATACTTCACCGAGTATTTTGAGCTAACATTCATCTTTCTGGTCCATCCAGAGGGTGAGATACAAAAAATTTAAATAGATCTTATTTGGCCAAGTGCGAAAAATTTGCTTTATCGATTTCAGTTGTGCTCAGGGGTAGTTTTATATTGCGTTCTAAAAATAGAACGATTACTCGCACGACAAGCATTCAGAATGCACATTGTAGATATATGCGTATGTATGACGTAGTTAAATTTATTTAACTATTTAGATATGTAATTTGTGATCCGTAAATAAGTTTGCACAATGGTAAATACCTATATTTGCGATCTATAACGATATGATCGCGTAGTATAAATAATCAAATCATACCTTCATTTATGTGAAATAGATATTATGTCTATGGACTTAGGACTTCGTTGCAGGTTGCGTAAGGACTAAGTTGATGACTGGGGAGGGGTAAAGGGGTCGTAGGGACTAACTCTGGAACCATTTGGCCGATTTTCAAAATTCTTTCAACATTGTACTGGCTACATCTTCCGGATCAGTATAGGTTACTTGGGAGAGAATGGGGGAAGGGAAAACGGGGGTATAGGGGCTATCTTCGGAACTACTCCGCCATTGCTGGAGTTGGACTCCGACAGCCATGTTGTTCACATGGACAGCTATACGTTGCATGTTCGCGTGTGAGCTGCAGTTGTTTATACCTGCGACCACTAAAATAATAACGTCTATAGTTTACGAAAAGGCATTGCGATAAAATATTTTGTAAGCTTAAAATAGAGCTTAGTTTTATTTAAAATAAAAGAAACCGGCGGGCGGAGCCGCGGGCATTTGCTAGTTGTATAATATAATGAAGTTATAAATGAAAAACTTAGTAGGTAAACCAATTTTTTTAAACATTTAACCTTCTTAAACTAAGAACTTGGCGTACATTTAGATCTCATTACTTTTCGTGGCTGACTAGTTACGCACTTAATTTTTGCTGTTCTATATAAGAGAACTTGGCTTTTTATACCCGGTACCACACTGTGGTGAGGATATATTCACTTTGTCATTCCATTTGTAACGCCCATAAGGAGGCGTTGTAGGTATGACAAACTATATATATTATTGATCAGCATCACTTTCTTAGTCGATCTAACGATGTCCGTCTGACTGTCTGTCCGCACGATTACGGCCGTAATTTAAGAGCTATCAACTTGAAATTTGGTATGTAAGCTTTTATCCACCAAACTGAGGCTAAGTTCGAAGATGAGCAAGATCGGATGAAAACTACTACTACCTCCCATACAAAAATATCAGATTTATATAGCTTTTTATGTTAAAAATTAAATTTAAATAGCTACAGTAAAGATAGCAAGTTTAAACTTTGCACATATTGTTTTAATAATATTTTAAAATTTTTGACAAAAAATGAGCTTGGTCGAATAAAAAGTACCCACACCTCCCATACAAATATATATAATTTTTTAATACTAAAATATTTTTTTTATTTTACAATAATATAGTACCGGGTATTTGAGCTTCGGCATAGTCGAAGATAATTGTCTTACTGGTTTTTTATTCGATTTCACAAACAACGTTGAAACGTCTTCGCTTTTATGTCAATAGACACTGACTACCATCACTTCGGCTTTCTTTCGTATAAATTATTCATTAAAATTATATTCAGTAGGTAGATTGACTATTATTCATTTTTAAAGTGGGCAGATTCCACGCGCCTTAAATGGACAATTTTTAGTTTTTGAAATTTCTCCTTTCGTACAATGCAGGTCCTACAGCTGTACCAAATTTCAACATTATACGGCAATGGTAAGTGGCCCAAATAAATAATAACCAATTTTTAAAAATGGGCGTATACCACGCCTCCTGAATGGAAAATCTCAAGTTTTGGACTTTTCCCAGTGTATGCTACAGGATCTACCATTCTGCCAAATTTCACAATTCTAGGATGGCCGGAAGTGCTTCATAATTTTGATGATCATCATCTAAGTGAACGAGTGAGTGAGTCAGTTACGGTTTTTGCGATTTTTGAAGTCCTGTTTGAAGACAATATTCGTTATGCATGCGAGGACCTATCACCGGAAGTTCGGGCAAAATGTCATATAAATCGGTCCCGAATTGTCATCAATTTTGGCGGCGGCGGCCACTTAGCTGATATCATTTTCTTGACTTAATGGAAACATATTAAAGACATCAGATAAACAACAAACATACTGCAAAAGCAGAACCAACGTTTTGCATTCATAAAAAACATTACAGCCAAAGAACATCGGGTGACAACTTATGCGCCATCTTGAACATACATAGATGTAGTTGTTCGACGCGTCGTGTCGTCCCAAATTGATGAAAACGGCTCCCTGAACGATCACCTAGGCCTTAGGCCCATTTCACACATACCCGGCAGCCGGATAACCGGTACCGGCTACCCGGTCGTTGGCATACATTCGTATGGACGGTTTCAGTTTGCAGATGTGAACGCGCCCATAAGAATGTATTCCCAATGACCGGGTAGACGGTACCGGTTAGCCGGCTGCCGGGTATGTGTGAAATGGGCCTTAGGCGGGAGCCAATTTGCTGCCGGGCTTGCAGCAAATTCTTGCTGAACTTTCGTTTAGGACGCATTGGTATATTGTTGCAGGTATACAAAAAGCCTTTCTGCAAATTGTGCTAAAGTCAGTCATTCTTGCCAACCCACTAACCTACATCTGTAACAACTCCGTTGATTACGCTTGCATAGAGAATTGATTGTGAGAAGGCCATGGGGGGAAGAAAAAATCTATATTAGACCAATCTCGGAACTTGAAGGCATACGACAGAAATCTGGACAATAGTCAACCAGAAGAGGTACAAATTGATGACCGGATAAAATTACAAAGATATTTGCATACTGACCGGTATTCTTACAGGAAACTGCTCGAGCGATAGGCCTATAAATTTACGGAGCAGCTGTCCATACTACACAACGACCACTGCAGAAGCTGTAAAGCTGTAAAGACGTTAAAGAGACAGAATCTGTCAGTGGGTTATGCTTATGATGCCCAGCTTTGAAAAACATCATTGAGGATCCTTCTTTAATGAGGATCTGTATAACTAATAGAGGTAAAAATATTTCTAGGATTCGTTTATAGATTTTGGTGATTCTAAAAGAGCGAAATTAAAGCAAATATTTTTTGTATTGGGAGTTCCCTAAGTATCAAAAATTTGCACAAAGTGAAGTGAGCCGTTACTATTGTTTCTAGGGCACCCATATACCTACCTTGCTACGTTTTATTTTTGTCAGTATTATTGTTTACTTTTTGTAGGTAATTAACGAAACGCACATTTCTGTGCGCTATCGACTAATGAGTTACGTTTTTGTGAAATACTCACACAATAAAGTTTTAAAGTTTTTTCACTTATTAGCACTTCCCATCTTTCTTCTTAAAAGACGGGATATGGCTGTTCACGTCTAAAATCAGTTTGTCAATATGTATTCAATTTCAAACGCACAATCGTGTGCGATATCCGATATTTCAGTGTGCGTTAAAGTATCCATTTGTTTTTTATAGTCGTTTCCTTCGGTACTCAAAAAAGTGTCATACTTTCAAGTGCTTGAAAAAGATAGGTGATTATACAATCCTTGGAGAAGTATATCATTTATACGAGTTTGGCTTGGCAATATACAAAATAGGCATAGTTAATGATAATGACTCATTGTGTGCGCTTGTAAAAAAAAACAAATCTAACAATTGACTGTCAATTTTTGATGCGTTAATTGCAGCACTCATATTCGCATGTCTCTGCGTTAACTAATTCCGTGTGTTAAAGTAAAAATCAGTCAAATTCCCACATAAATATTAGACTAAACTGCAGACATTTGTCAGACATCATTGCCAACGTCTGAGCGCACACAATTCGTTGCAAATATCACACAAAAAGGTTGCCCATGGCGAATTTCGCCGGTTAGCCAGCCGCTGGGCGCGCAGCAGTTCCTTTGTTATTTCTGCTTAGCATGCAGGCCGCATAATTAAATCCGAGACTTCCTCTTGCGTCATAGCGCTGTGTGCAGCTCCTCCATCGCGTCAATCGTCTTATACATTTGGCTGTTTGATTTTGGTCAGAGATGTATGCAGTGTGTTTGTGAACTGAACCCTCATCAAAAGAACTTAGAGTGTACTCACTCCATGCGATAAGGATACGTTCACTCTCAACTCATCCTCTGTCTATTGTAAACTGTTTTTCTTTTCCTTTCAGTTATCATTACGAGAAATATTTACTTAAGCCACTGTAGATAGCGTTCGTCTCTCTAACAATTAAGATTACACACCGCAAAGCGGATTAATCATGCAAAGGTCCCAAATAAGGGCAACACGAATTAAAATTCATCAACAAAATAAAACGAATAAGAAAGGAACACAAGGAGGAAGGAAAATAAATAAAGAACAAAAAAAAATAAAATGCCAGGCAAATAAAGTCGCGATAAGGTTGCGCTGCACGTAAAACGTATCTTACGGGTCGTCGGCTGTCGAAATGTTAACGTCTCCGTAGCCGTACACAATATTGTTTGTTGTCTGTCGTCGTCCTCTTAGGCTCACTGGACAAATTTGGCAATCGTGGTAGAAACATTTTTTTTTTTCGACATTTTTGGGGGATTTCCTTCCTTGATCCCAAGAGCGCGTGGTCCCGGTACCATCCGAACACACAAATCAGGAATGCATACTGCATGCACATCGAGCAACATGGAAATGTTATCTCCATGTACATCGTTCGTCGTAAGAGAGTTTGTTTGCCTGTTTGTTGTCGAATTTCAATTAGATACGTGCATTCAGGAATCAGGAATATGGGCTTACCAGAGAGAGCATGAAACGAGGAAGGATTGATCGATTTTGGTGCCAAGGAACCGATCGGGTTTCGATCTGAAAACGTTTTTTTGTATCTTCTGCAGGGAATGTCAAGGTGGAGATTTATCGTGTCGAATGGGATTGTTTTATTGCAGTGCCAACGAATGTGAACAGTTCAATGGACGTGTTGAATGGCGTTTGGGTGAAGGAGACATTTACATTTGGGAGCATAGGTGGTTGAACTTTTTTGACAAAAATACGCAACGCGTTGCATATTTATATGCAAAACCTGCTTAACGATCACAGTTTTGGTAAGCTTAGCGTAAGTAAAAAATGGACAGTACCTAGTTATAGACATAGTTATAGTTATAGGCTATAACGACGCTATGAATTAGCTAATTAGCAAGACTGTACATAGTATAAAGTCCCAAACAAGATCACTCGTAAGGAGCAAAGATCAGCGATCGGTTCTCACTCTTATGGTAAGCTTGGCAGGAATTGACAAAAACGGAGTGTTTGTCAACTTACTGGACAAATTTTCATAACTATAACGAAAAGTGATCGTCACTGCAAATGTCTATACATCGCGGCCTTCTTGTCGAACAGCTTAAAATATTATGTGAATGCCTAACCCTTTGTGGAACCAAAAGAAAGATCTTCTTCAGGAGAATTTTTGGGTCCCGAAGAATATCTTTTAATATCTTTCTTGCCCTTATGTATATAGTTGGTACAAACAAGTCAGCTGCAAAGAACCTACGATGTGATCGAGAAAGATCGAAATCACTGTCATCAAAATACGATCCTTTTTTTGACCTGTACGTTGGGTACAGCTCCATTGATGACGTATTATACTATTATATATTTACGAGACGATCGATCGAGATTGCGATCGTGCTCATGACGATCTACACTACATTGAAGACAGTCGATTCGAATTGATTGCACCAGTTCATCATCAGTTGAACAATCAGATGAATGTAGGTCGGAATTCTGTGCAGTACTTAGTTACAAAGTGATCGCGCCTGTGTCACTTATATAACGATCACATTACAATGTATAGATCAGTAGATTTTAAGCTCACTATCAGTTAAGTAATCAGAGTAACGTCGGTTAGGGTTAAAGATCGTAGTTTGATGTAAAGTGATGGCTCTTGCACTCGAATCACCTCACGATCATATAATGTGTAGACCTGGGAAGATACATTTTGATTGATTAAAGTAGCTCGCGCTCGTTTTGACGTTCTCTGTTGTAGTACTCCTAAGTAGATGTACGAAATTATCAAGTCAGACTTTGACGATTTGCAAACGACGCTGAAACGATCGTAATAGATCATGATTAAAATGAGAAGAAAGTCACAAAGTAATCTGGATGCTGATCAGTTGACAAAAATCAATTTCAAGAGTTCAATATTTAAAGTGATCGCTGAGAAGATCGGCAGAAGAAAAGTAGTATTGTACAAATAGGGCAAACCTCAGGCGGAGAAATGTCCGGTTGCAGGACGAAACTTCCATCAATCAATCTCCAAAACCAATTTGTTTATGACCCAATATCTCTTGACCCAAATAAGTAAGACCCTGAATTGATGCCATATAGCACAAAACACTTTATTCAGCATTCCATCAGTCACCTACCTTAAATTCCACCACCATCTGTTTACAATTGATAAGCAATGAACCTAATTCAATCAGCGAACAACATTTCCATAAATCAACACAATGCCAGTCCCCCCAGAATGTACAGATACAGATACAGAAATACAGAGATACAGATAGATTTCATTTCGCAGAAATCATTCAATTCCACAACGTTCTCTCAGTGACACTGACAGTCGTCTCGGTGACTGTTGTCTCCCACTCCTCAATCTATCATCGTCGTGACCTGCAAGCAAACGTCAATTGAAGAAAGAAAAAAACAAATAAATGCCAGCCAACTGATCACTTGCCGACTCTGTCTCTGTGGTCAGACATTCTCTCTGTCAGCGTTATGCAAATTAAAAACTCAAATATTTACCCTGATTGATTGATGCAGAATCGTCGTCGGTGTCATTGTACAATCTGTCATACACTTGTGAATTTCACTTTCACTTGGTTCCCCCCCGTAGTATTCAATTTCGTTTCATATTCCCGACGGAATTGCAAATTTACATAATTTTTTTTTAACTCCATCCACTTGGGCTTATCTAATCATTTTCGGTTAATTTAATTTGCCCAAGTCCTATATGGTATGGTTATCCGTTATCACCCATTCGAATCTAACAGTCAGAGTTTAAACAAACAATCATCAATTGTTGGGCTGACGATAAAGAAGGGCCCTTCTGCCCGAACAATGGAACCTTGAACGAGCAGGAATACTACACACACAGCAGCAACTGCAAAAGGGTTTCACTTTCTGATAAAAGAAAAAAAATTCCCATCGGAGCTACTGGTTTTGCAGGCTTCTTCTTCGTTCGCGACCGTCTGGTGCTTCTATTTCTGCGGAACGCATCGGATAGGATTCCACGATTCCACTTTCTTGCTTTATTTACTGGGATTCTTGAAATGATAAAAATAGCCATTCGCCAGAGATTTGCAATGAAGAATGGAATTGTCGACTATTGGCTGGGCAAAGAAATGGCAAGTTTTTCTTTGTCTGATGGTGGATAGGATAAAATTTCTGCGTGGGGACGAAGTTGGAAAAAAAATTTTCAGGAAAGAATTGAATTTGTGTGCAAACGTTAGGTTAGAATGTGGAATGTTTTGAAGTCAAAATGGACGGACCTTAACGATAACAATTCTGACCCGTTTTTGATCCAAGAAAGTTTTAATCAATTTGGACGACTTAATTTTTTTCAGAAATAAACCGTGTGAATTTGAGGGAAAGGAATGAGAAAAAGTGATCAGAACGAGAGGACATGACAACTGTGTTTCTGATCCACAAATATTTTTTTGGCTTAGCAATGTTGAAGGAACTATTGTCAGAAATCGGATGTTGTTCTGGAAATTTTACGAAATTTAGCAAAGATGCTAAATACCTTCACCATAGTCAAGAATATTCCATCAGACTCTCAAAGTCAAAGTCAAAGACAAATACCTATACTATATCTAAAAAATGTTCAAAATTGTATCTACAAGTGATCGTATGCAAATTTGTTCGTAGCGTCCCTATTTCAGGAATCGTATGTAGACTACATTAGTAGCTGATCGCCAGAGCTCTTGAACTAGGAAATAAAATTTATATATTTTTCGATATAAATATTTATAATTTTATGAAGTGATCGTGGAAGGTTGTTCGAAGACTGTGATCTGTCAAACAGCTGTACTAAAATAAAAGAATAATTCATGAATATTGACTCACTTTAGAACGTTCGTAGAGGGGAAACATATTTTTGAAGTAGGACACTGATCTATGGCCAGGCAGAAGTAGCTGATTCTTCAAAACAAATTCGTACGAAAAATGATCAACATTTTAATAAGTGATCGCGAAAAGTTAGTTGCGGATATCCGTCGTCAGAATTGTTGATCTAACAAATTGGATCTTCATTAATCAACAGATCCCTTGATCAGTCCAAAAATGTAAACAAAATTTTAGAAGTGATCGTGAAAGGTTATTTGCGCACATCTGTCGTCAGAGCTTTTGGTCTAACAAATTGTTCCTTCCTATGAGGAGAAGACGCCAAATTTACAATACGAATTCGTACGAAAATTGTTCTAAATTAAATTCATCAATTTACAGAACTATTGATCAGTCCATGAAACAAGAGCCGTAGTTGTACCAAAAATGTTCAAAATTTTACGAAGTCATCCTGAAAACTGATTTGTGCATATCTGTCGTTAGAATTGCTGTTCTCACAAATTGGATCTTCTTCTTATAAAAGTGTTCCAAATTAAATTCATTAATCAGCAGATCTCCTGATCTGTCCAAAAATGTTCAAAATGTTGAGTAATGATCGTGAGAAGTTATTTGCGCAAATTTATTGTCAAAACTCTTAATACAACAAGTTTGAACTTCTTAAAAAGGAAAGTCTTACAAAATAAATTCATTAATCAGAAGATCTTTCTTGAAGAAGAAAGTTCGAAATTTTATATCATATCTATTGTCGGAACTCTTAGTCTGATCTTCTTAAAGAGTAGAAGCTGTAAGAAGAAATGTACCAAATTTTAAAATGTCATCGTGGAAGTTATAAGGACACATCTATTGTCAGAATTCACGGTCCAACTAATTGAATTTGATTTCGAAGCGGAAGAGGCTTATCTTCTAACACGAATTAGTGCGAAAAATATTCCAAATATAGGAAAGCGACGGTTTAAAAGTTTTTCAAGCACATTATGTGACGGCAGAGTTCTCCATCTACCAAGTTGGGTTTTGCCTAAAAATGTTTAGCTTAAGGCCTAGTATAGCTAGAGGGCGACTGTGATTTGGATCAGCCTAAAAGCGACGATGGGTGGGCCATCTATAGTGGTTTCTTTTTAAATCATAGGTTATTTTGACACCGACAGCTGTTTCCCCCTCGAAATCTTGACAGAAAGTCAGTATCATACCTCCGCGGAACGAAATGAGTCGCTTTACGCTTGAACAACGTTGGGCAATATTGAAAACCTATTTCCAAAGTGAATACTGTGTGGCCCAAACAGTGCGTTTTTTTGAAAAGAAGCTTTGACCGAAATGAAGCACCCACCGCCTGCTGTACCCAAGTTTGTGTAAAAAGTTCGTGAGACTGGTATGCTAGTGGACAACACTCATGGTCCCCGTCGTCACAGACGAGAATGTGGCTGCTGTAGCCGAGTATGAGACTCAATTCAAGAAACATCAACTCGCCATCGATCTCAATAGCTCAACATTTAACGCACTAGCCTGAGGAGAATTCAGATCTTGGATTATTCCCTTACAAGGTCCAATTGAATCAACAATTGAAGGCGCACGACCATCAGCTTCGTTATCGCTTCGCAGTTTGGGCCTTAGAGCAGCTTGAATTGGACAACAATTTTGAGCGAAAAATCATCTGACGAGGCGCATTTTCATCTCGGCGGCTACGTTAACAAACAAAATTGCCGCATCTGGGGCTCGGAAAACCTGCACGTTATATTCGAGAAGCCATTGCATCTACAGAGAGGGACAGTTTGGTGCGGATTGTGGAGTGGTTGAACCATTTTTCTTCGAAAATGAGGCTGGGAACAACGTTTCGGTCAACGGTGGGCGTTACAGAGCCATGTTAATCGACTTTTTTTTACTGAAATTGAAGACATGGACCCTATCGATGGGAATTGAAATTCATCGGTCAATTTACAAACGCCTGGACCGAACTCAAAATATCTCAATTTCTACTTGTCTTGTCAGTTGTCAACTAAAACGACATCATACATACAACATACTCGATAGAAGTGCGTCACCACTGTCACTTTACTATTACGAGTGCAACCACCAATCACCACCAAAGTCACGATAAGAAAAAGACCGCTCCACGTCCACGCAAACATATGCGACTAAACAGTGGTGGGTGCGCATTAGTGTCCTCCTCTTTTTTTTATTACTTCCTTCTTATCATCGTGTTTACTCTGAGTAATCATTATCTTATTCGTTCTGTTCTTTTGTTTATTTTTGTTTCATGCTTGAGGAAGGTTTCTCCTCTCCGCTTATTGTGTGCATGAGCCGAGTGGACCTTATCGCGTATCACTGCATTCAGTAGGTACAAATGCAAACAGCTTTTGAATTGAGGTAGGTTTTATTAAAAAAAAAAAAAGGAACCAAATAATGTTATCGCAGTATTGTCAAGAGGTTTATTCTTGGTGAGCATAAATGAGACACATGCTGCCACATGTTATTTAGCAAATAGAAGGTTAAGCAGTAGGTATATTGAAAAATTAGAATCAGTTACTGATTGCTAAATTAAGTCAATATATTTGATTTGAGAAGGAGACAAGGTTGACAGTATTGATAATAATAGCTAAGACGAATTTATACGATTGGAACTTACAAAATAAAGTGCACGACTGCATTTTTTGAACCTTACGTATCTACGAGTAGAATGAAGGGCATATAAACAAAACTGTTGCGAGCTATGACTGAACGCATATATAGACAGCTCAATGTAAATTTGGTCAGCTTAGACATCATAACAGACATACTTGATTGGGCTCTGGAGTTCGTCGTAATGTGTCAGGAAAACCTACATGGTGATTGGTTTTGATGATTTACAGTCGGTGGCAGAATATAGAGAATTATGGAGGATCTAGGATCCACATCCTACACTCGCAACCCTGTACCTACATGAGACCGGTAAAATTGTTTAGGTACCTCTTTAATAGGACCGGTCTAGACCGGCTTATAAAAAGTACCTTTCTAATGGGACCGGTTTTTTATTTCTCTCCGAGTTGCAGAATAAAGGTTCTCAAGATTTTTTTTAGATGAGACCTTAAACCAAAGCTCGCTCCACTTATCCGGAACCATAACTCAACTCCAAGTGGACACTATGCTGATGGAGACTGCATACTCATGGGGGTCTAAGGAAGGTCTTACTATAACACCATGTGCAAAGGGTTATAATATTGCCGGCTAATGGGGCTATCACGCTCATGCGTTTTACTTATAGCTGAGTACGGTAGATAGGTAAGCGATCTCTGCCTTTTTCAATACTGTATAACACATTCTAAGGCCCATGATGATACAGCACTTAGTAGAACCGCATCACCTTAGAAGACGGTAATTTTATAAGAAATATGTTTTTCAATGTTTAATGAGACTTTAAACTTTAAAGAGACCTCACACATATTCCCAAAGCACTTGAAATCGATTGCCTGAAACTATGTCTTCTTAAAATTCTTGAAGAGGACCTCCATCGACCTTCATACCAATAGCCATTGTGACCACTCATTCATATCAGACTCAGAACATGCCTACACCACAAGGGGAAGTCTGTCGAGACTACTTTCCACTCTATTGTAGGTCCAATCGAAAGACTACTCCAAAATCAAGGATTTCACAATTGCTGGTTTGCTGTGCATATTTTTTTAATTTTTTTTTTTAATTCTGACATGCCGGAGCATTAAGATGCACGTCGACCTAAAAGATCTATTGTGCCTGCCGTCAGATATCTGTTTAAGTTAGTAGCGCTTCTACTTTCCTAATGTAGCTGATAATAGCATTCAGCAGAGGATTTCCTTAGTTCCTCGGTACTTACTATTTCCCTGAAGAATGATTTCCTTCTTATACCGCAAAGGGCCGGGCATTCACATATGATGTGTTCGACTGTTTCGTCTTCTTCTAGACATAGTATGCACTCCGGTGAGTCGACTAAATGCATTTTATGTAGGTGAGATCGCAGACCGTGGTGACCCGTCAGGTAGCCACTAAGTTTTTGATATCGTGCCTACGAAGATTTAGTATCTTGTTGGCATCTGCTTTGATTGCTATGGGCATATACGATGCCTTCAATATCATTAACACAAGATCAATTACTATCCAAGGCTTGCACATGCGAAGGCTACAACATTTGGCAATAGTTCTGACAGCAGGCTCGTGCACTGTGGATCTATACCTACTGTGTCTTCTTGAATCTAGTTCGCAACGAACTTATAATATCCACGGAGCTCTCTGGCGTCTATGCGAACGGCTCGTAACCTTGCTTGGGGAAAGCACCCTCAAACATTTTTGGACACTGCAATTTGATCTTTCGTAAACTAGACTGATGCTAGATTGTCAACCCGATATAAAGGGAGCTATTTATATTCATCAGAAAGATCAAGTTGCTTGGCTCAGTAGCATACCCTATCAGCTTCTACTCTTGCAAAAATCAGTTGGTTGGAAATGGTGGCTTCAAACCAACAACATTCATAATGCATTTGCTCAAGACTGTAGTAATTAGGCCAAAAACTTTTTATTATTTGCTTAATACAAGCGTATACAGAAAAAAAAAATACATAGACTAAAACTACCTTAAGACTACAAAATATATTAGCAGTTAATCATAAATTAAAAGCATAAATATGAATATAAACAATTTGATGGTTGAGAAAAGAAAATGGGACAGTCAAGGATTAAGGTAGTTATGAAGAGCATGTTTTAGAGTTGATTTCGTGAAATATGTTGGGAAATTTACTTTGCAGAGCATTCTTGTTAAAGGTTCATGCTAGCCATAGTCAGTGATGATGATGGGGAAGGCGGAATAGGGGTACCCCATTAAGTATTAAGATCAGTATTAGTTTTTAAAGACATCTAATGAAGTAGATGAGGGCAATCTATGTTTCCAGATAAAATCTTATGAACAAAAACTATATCAGCGATATTTCGACGAGTCATAAGAGATTGTAAATTAGGTAGCTTTAGACGATTTTCAACCGGATGAACCTACGCTAGACAGCTACTACTCTCATAATATGACTTGATGGTAAGGTGACCACACTTGGCTGGCATATTCGAGAAGTGGTCTTACGAACGTCATATAAAGGGTTTTAGGGACGTATGGGTTAGAAAACTTCTTTGACCAACATTTCATAAAGCTGATAGCTGAGTTAGCTCTGCTTATAGCGTTGTCAATGTGGAAACGGAAGTTAAGTTGGGCGTCCAGATAATGCCCAGATCGCAAATTGAGGAAACGGTGGAGCCAAGCTCGTTGTTGAAGTAATAACATCTTTCTGGTAGTATATGACGTATGCGAGAGAAAGTAAATAGCTAGACATTTTTTCACGTTAAGCTCTGAAGGATTTTGTTGTCAGGTCCACTTTTAGAGCGAGGGAGTCAGCAGTCGAATTTAAGATCAAAGGTCCTACATGACTTCCCTGTGGTACACCAGAAGACTCTAAAACTAGGTTAGAGACGGAAAATCTGAAAAGAACACTATACCTACGATCTTCTAAATAGGACTTAATCCAGGAAATAAACCGCGGCGGAAGACCGGTTGCTTTTAGTGTGAGCAGTATGACTTTATGCGAGGTATTGTCCAACGCTTTGCTGAAATCAGTAGCAACGACATCCACTTCCTTACCATTAAGTGTTAGACACAAATTCCGTGAGGTTTGTGGTTGTAGATCGACCAAAAACACTTCAAAAACCAATGTTGCTTCAAGAGAATCAATTTACAATGAAGGAACATAGTATCGTAAACAATGCTCTCAAAGACCTTTGGTATGCAAGACAGTTTAGCAATGGGTCTGTAATTAGTGATATCAGGCCTTACCAATACTCGTTTTTAACCTTCAACTTAAATATTTTGACGGTCACAATAGATAATTTTATATGGAAATTTTCGCCATTGTGTCTTCGTAAAAGTTAGCCTGGACACTAAAAACGTACCGTGGATCGACTTTACACCCTTTTTTGTGGATGGGAATGATAAAGAAGTCCTTCCAAACTTTAGGGAAAATACCTTGTGCAATTGATAATTAATAAAGAGCAGAAACGGGCAGCGCAGTTTAGTGAACACATTTCTTTAAAACTATGGCAGGGAGACCATCTGGGCCATCAGGAGTTTTATTTTCTCCACTACTGACGAATAACTTATTTGTATGGCTGTTAAAGAGGTTTGATCGCAGCCATTGATGTAATTGAAGTAGTTTGGGTCAGGTTCAACGTCGACATTAGTGAACGCCTGGCTAAAGAAATCTGCGAAAAGATTAGTGTTTATTTTGGGGTCTGCAGACGAACTATTAGGAAATTTTAAGGTAGAGTGATATCAATCCGACTTTCTTTTAGTATTAATGAACTGGAAGAATCGTTTGCGGTTGGAAATTAAGTCATGCTGCGTGCGGGAAAGATATTCGGAGTAGAGAGTCTCGCACATTGCGAAGAAGCTATTACAAATTAAAAGACAATTCGAGAAGTCAGGCAAAGATCTGGATCGGAGATATGTTTACCATGGCCAGCTGTAGAAAGAAGCTACAGTTTAAGAGCCCTTAAAACCTTTGAAAACCATGATTAACCTGTTTTTATCTCCATCACAATATCTAGTTAATTTTTTGTGGAAAATTTCGCCATTCTCAGTGCGTACAATTTAAGCTGGACACTCAAAATTTAGTCTCGCCCATTGGCAGTAAAAAATTAGAATCAATGGAGGGAAACAGTGAATACGCCAAACGACTGGGTTGGATATACTTCTCCCGGCATGCACTTCTCCTATAACAGCAGATCAAAGACGGCTCGACCGATTTTTATGAAATTTTTTGTGTATATTTGGTAGGTATGAGAATAGGTTGTAAATTTCGTCAAAATTGAACAAAGGGGCGTGGCACCGCCCATACAAAAAAAAATTCAAAATCTTATATCTCGAAAACCACCGAATAGATTGAGTTCAAATTTACAGACTTATGTATTTGCTTAGGAGTGTTCCTGTGAAGATTGGCTGAAATTCGACAAATGGGCGTGGCACATCCCATATAAAAAATACGCGCCAGACAACAAAACACGAAATTTCGTGTATCAGGAATTGAAATTAACGAAATGGCGATGTTCAAGCAAACAGTCAAAACAATAACATTGCAATCGAAATATAAATAAAACATTTTGAGATTCGTTGCGATTTCAAATTTAAAGTTAGAAAGATATATATCTTTTGGTTGACGTTTTTTCTTCATTTTTACTTTGCTAATGCTTATACATTTCCAATAGCAATCACAAAGTCCAACAATCATCAGAGAAAACAATTTTTTTTTTAATTTTAACATGACAACGTTTGCCGGGTCAGCTGGTAAAAAAAATAAGAATCATGATCCCGCAGAAATATTTACATGCGTATATTTTTGAATAGCTTGCGCTGACTGTGGCATTAGGAATACTGACAAAAACTGGCACAGATCTTTGATATTGATCTAGGAATCTGTCTGTTAGCGAGAACATCACGGATTTATGAGAGTTTATCTTGTTCAGTGATGCGGTAATTCGGTAATTCATTTAGTACTTGGCCCACTTCGTAAGCTACCCAGGAAATACCAACCTAGTAAAAGCTAAACAGAGTTCGATTTTATACGACATATTCCACCCACGGACAGTGAACCAACTACCAAATTAATTCCCACTGATTGTGAAGCTACTGCAATAGAAACTCTTCTTGGTTGGAAAGTCGCCTCAACATTTAATTAACTATCAACGAAAAACCTGAAAACGTCCAATTCAAATGAACCCTGTTTAGAATGCATCTCTACCTAGACCACCAACCAGCTCGCCATCAGATCAATTTAAGTACACAAAGCCCAAACAAAAAATACGATAAATTTATGCGCTGACTAACCTTCAGCTGTTTTCCAACTCTCGTGTCAGTATTTTCACAGCCCAGTTTTTATGTTTTTTTTTCTAAATTTGTGTAAATCCGTGCCATACAAGAAACGGCTTGTAATCAAAGCAAAAATTAGCATTTAGTTAACAAAACAAACAGCCATGATCTACCCACCAAACTAACAATTTCTATCGATTATGTCACTCGTCGTCGTCGTCGTCACACTTGCGCATGAACCTGTCGCGAAAAATTCCAAAAGCACAACAAAGCGGAACAAAAATCGCTGATTTTAGTTGTAAAAAAAAACGAAATCCTAAACCAAGCAGATCAATGGCAACTCGATCAGCGTGATCATCGTTGCATATCAAACTTCACGCTAACTTGCTATGAGTAAGATACAAAGCAACATACGCCCACTGCTGAATGGATGCAAATTGACAAAAAAAAAGCCATAGCAGCACCGACCAAAACTGGGAAATTTGCATAAACGATCGATCGTACATCAGCTGCTATCAGAAATAGCTATAGATACTCGTATCTATGTTTGGAGTCACTTTCTCGCGGGACATGTATTGGCGCTGTGTTTACCAATCATTTAACTCTGTTGTGTCGTTTTTTTGTCTCATTTTATGGGTCATGTCCGTGGATTTGAATACGATCAGTGATCTAGTATACGAGCTTTCTTTTGGTCCACCACTCCCACCTGTCCCGAATCGTTAATGTCATTCCTTAAACTTGCCATCTTCCTCATGTAGTCCCAATTTCTCTTCCAATTAAAAACAGCCAGATAAAGGTGGATAAAAACACTGCCGGTCACACGACCAAATGACCTGTTTACGAATGCCTAACAAGCCACTTGCCAATACTTAACTTTGCCAGTTAATCGAACCGCGAAGTTCAGTTCAGTGTTCAGGTGATAAATAAAAGGTTTTATTTTTATTTGTCGTTAAATGACATTTGTTCGCGATGACAGTGGACATAAAAAAAAAAAACCTAAACTGGTGCATGTTGCGGTTGCAGAGAGGGAGAGACTTTACAACCAACCAAGGTTGAATGGAATCTTAATGAGGCGCAAAGGTTTTAGTCGACACGCCCAGAATAATACAGCCGTCCGAACGGGTACTTATAAGTAATGAAATCTTTTGAATCGAGGTGACATTTGGTAAATCAGCGATCTTAAGCTGGATAAATCTTTTATTAGCGAATGGGGTCGTTTATAGTATCAGACAATCAATATGTTGTGCAGTTGTGGCCCATTATTCAGTTGGTGTTGTGGTAATAACTCTCATTTCAAGCAAATCATGTCTTTAATGTCAGTTTCATTATTCAAGTCGTAAATACTGATCAACTTGTTATGACCATGGTTAAAAGGACTGCAGGCTAATCAATGTAAAGAATTGAATTGAGAACGAAACGAAATTGATTTAAAATTGAGATAAAGCCCAACAAAAATCACCGTTTGTAGTCAAAATAGACTATTTGAGACACAAACCATTGACTGTCCAAATTGGTAACAACTCAAGTCACGGTCATAATTTATGTGTCAATAATGTCAAGTGAAAGTTTCTTTTGCGAATTTACAAATTGAATTCAATACACAAGGCGAATGTTTGATACAAATGCGCCCATCGCAACTAGCTGGGACACGAACTATACCCTAAATATAAAGCAATCCAAGCCAGTTGTAGTAAAAAATTGTTACTATGTTGTAAAATGATGTAGATATGGATATAGATACTCATACGTATGGGAAGGAAAACGAGAACAAATAGATTGATCGTTTATAATACAACATAGATTTGTTACCAATAAGGGGCTAAACTGCTTTGCCCGCAGCATCCTCCAACTTTGATAGCAAAATCTTCAACAGCAAAAGTTTTGTGAAAGATATTGAAAATAGCAACAACATCAGGGTGGACGGTGCCATGAAATAAAGTCTTATGCAAAAAGGTCCAAACCCTAATTTTGGACCGTTTTGGACTTTATTTCACTTTTAAAAGTGCAATAAAGTTTTTGGACATTATTGCACTCAGCTAGTTAAAAGAAAAAGAAAGCAGGGGGGTTGCAGGGGTCAGCATGCCCCCCCCATACATATTCTACTGTTCATTTTGTTTGGATTTTATTTCCACCTCGATTTGGACTTTATTGCACTTTCAAAAATGAAATAAAATCCAAAACTAGTTTTTCCTACACTATACCCACTGCTTACTCGATATTTACCTTGGCCTACGATTTTGTAGTCAAAAACTGACTGTTAACGTAAAAACGATTCTTCCATCAGGAAGACTATTGTACAGGCATTCATTTTTCCCGTGCCCTGGCATATTTAATTAAAATTGACTTTCAAATTATACAAAATCAAAAAATTCTTATAAAGGGTGTTTTTTTAGAGTTTTGGTTTTTAAACTGGCAACACTGTTTCTAAAGATTGTCAATTTGACAATTACGAATTGTGGTTAGTACGTTTTGCCATTTTACGATGAATAGATGAACGACAAACTTATTTTGAAAACCATCGTTCGGTTCGTCAGACTTATCGGGCACTACGTCCAATTTACGGTTGACATAATCGTCCAATTGAGCAAATTTTTCGGAACACGATGTATCGTTTTCGCACCACGTACCGTACACTCTAGTCACTAGTGGATAATACGCATCCCGAAAGACGACAAACAGTGCGAACAGAAGAAGTTATTGCCGTTGTGGAGCGCATAGAATCCGAATGAGTCGATTCACCATCGTGCACAGCAATTGGAGCTATGCCCATCCAATTTGTTGAAGATTTTACGGAATGGTCTTAGCGTAAAAGCTTATAAGATCCAGCTTGAGCAAGAGGTGAAACCGCGGGACCATCATACGGGTGATTCGGTAAATGGTCCAAAAACATAATGCAGCTTGATATTCAGTTTCTCTGATGAGACCCATTTTTGGTTAAATGAATATGTGAACAAGCTAAATTGCCAAATTTGGAGTGGAGAGAACCCAGAAGCCATTGTCGAGACGCCCTTACATCCATTAAAACTCACTGTTAGGTGTGCTTTAAGGGCTGCTGGATTCTTCGGCCCATATTTCTTTAAGGACGATGCCGGCCAGAATGTTACCATTAATGGAGAGCGCTATAGAAACATGATTTCAGACTTTTTCGTTCCTCAGTTGAATGGCATTCAAGCTTTGGTTTGAACAAGACAGTGTAACATGCCAGACCGCGTGCAACACCATCAATTTATTGCGGGAAACATTTGCTGAGCGCATAATTTCGCGTAATGGACATGTGAACTGGCCTCCACGATCATCTGATCTCACACATTTAGAATACTTTTTTTTTGAGGTATGTGATATGTGAAGTCACTGATCTATGCCGATAGACCAGAGACGTTGCACGATTTGGAAGTCAACATTCGCCGAAACAAATTGAAAACAAAAACAGCACATTTATAGGTAGTAAACAAATCGGTCAGACAGAAAATTGAAACAACTGACGAACGTCACCGGAAGGTTGGTAGCTTTTGCCCAGCAATATCGATTTAACGAATCTTGGTTTCAAGATAAATCGCTCGCTCTCCGCTGTAGACCAAAAAAATTACGTAGTTGGTAGAATATATGCCGGTTTGCGAAAAATTTGGAAATCTTCTAGCTTCACCCCAGCAGACACAAAACTGAGGCTTGTCAAAACTTTATTTGTTCCAATTATTGACTATTCAACTATTATATACTGCAAACTTGACTCCCACTCTCAACACAAGTTGCTTGTCGCGTTCAACGATGCCATTAGGTATGTATGTATATGGTTTGTGTCGATACGATCATATATCACACTACCACCAACAAGTACTTGGTTGTACGTTTCAACAATTTTTGCATCTCAGGTGTTGCCAGTTCATGCACGGTCTGGTGAACAATAGATCTCCTGCATATCTCTTCGAGAAACTTCAATTCGCCCAATCCACCAGGACACAAAATCTTATAATGCCTTCATTTAACTACTTGAACTCTTCGCGCCTCTTCTTCATCCATGCAACCAGACTTTGGAACTGCCTGCCAACCACAACTAAGCAAATAATTGGAGCTAAAAAGTTTAAAAATGCCGCATTACAAAATTTATAATAACAGCAGCAACTATTTTCCTTATTTTTCTTTTCTTTTTTCTCTCTTACTACTCTTTCTTTTGTCACTTCTTCTTCTCTTTCTATTATTTTCACTCTACTATTTCATTAGTTTTATATAAATTTATTTTAAGTTTATTGTTATGATTACTCATCCGAAAAATCGTACTATAAAAGACTACCTGTGTCTTATTTGTACTGTCCTTTATAAATAAATTGAATTGAATTGAATTGAATTGAATTAAAGTCAAATAAGTTGCTGTGATAATGTGTTGCAAACCATTAAATGTCACTGATTTTAAAAATGTTTTTACTGCAGTAATAGAGCCAAAACTGAAATTTTAAGGGAAAAGTTGTAATCACTCAATGGACGAGTTTTTGGTTGTAGCTAGACCAATAGAATTAATGAGTAATGTAAGCCATATTAATTTAGAAAATTCATTTCAGATCCACATTTCCTTTTTTTTATTGCTAGAAGAATAGTAACAAGCAAAACTTAAGGCGCACTTAACTATGATTTTGCTGTAACCGAAAAGTAGCAGGTAATTTTGCGTGGTTCAGGAGTTATGGGCGTTGTAACTAGGTGGAATCGAAATAATTTGGTTTGTTTTTATGGCCTAAAAAGTTCAGTAGAACTTAGAACTGTCAATACGGTTCAGTAGTCAGAATATCTGCGGGTATTGCGAGTCATTCATTAATATGTCTAATCAATGCTACATAGGATCTTGTAATACAATCTTTTCTTTAAAGCCAACTATTTTTTTAAATTCCCCTGCACAATTGGCTGACACCGCGATCTTGTAAAGATCTGGGGGCTAATTATGCACTTCGCCGCGAAGCGCATTTTGTATCGATTTGGCATTTTGGTACTATTCAGTTCGCCGGCGAAAACTAACGCACTTCGCTTTATTACATTCGCGCAACTATGTAAATGCGAATGCCATTTTATCGACGTGAATAGATAATTTGATGGCGAATTAAGTTGTCAGCGGTGCATTTGCATGTAAAAAAAAAAAATAGACGGCAGCGAGAAATAGTGTGATTTTCATTGAAAGTCGACATTCCAACTCCAAGCGATCGTTTTGCATAGTTGCTATGTTCGCCGCGAAGCGAACTGAATGAATCGCAAATTATGGGATTCGCGGCGAAGTGCATAGTTAACCCACTGTTGTATCATAGCAGGTAGACTTGAGACAATCGACCTCTCTATTGAAGACCAATATGTATATCCTTAGTAGCGGAGTTCCTTATCTCATGCTGAACGTATCTCTTTGTTAAAGATACGTTTTATTATCTAATGAAGTGCCGGAGAATTACAGAGAGAGAATGTGTTCATCCTTCAGACAGAACCTGCATTCTTTCCGGAAACAGATGCATTTTGTTAAGATGATATCTCAAGACACAGTGGCCTGTGAGAAAGCCCACTAGTTCTAATATTTTCCTTATTTACTCCTTATAGGAAGGAGTATTGCTTAATTAATCTTTTGGATTGTCTTAAATCCGGAACATTTTCCCATTGTTTTAGACGGAATTGTTGTTCCCAATCGTTAATTAGCCCTAAAGCAGTAGCCCGATTGACCCTGCAAAAATGTTGTGGTCCAAATAACGCGGATTTTGATCCAGCTAGTTGGTCCGTAGATTCATTGCCTGCAATACTTTGTTGGCCAGGTATCCATCCAAGTTTGACCTTATTGTGTTTGGATAGGGCTTACTCTTTTTGAGTCCATTGTATTAGACGATAGGGCTGGTAAGGCCGCTTGACTATTCGAGAAGTTTTGCATTTTGGCGCTTTTATCTGCCCTTTTTGCAAGTATTTCTGCCTGAAAAACCGTGGGACCAATTCGCATAGGTATATCGAGACTTCGGTGTTGGGTCCAAAGAGACCAGCATCAATTCCATTTTCTATCCGCCGCGTCGGTGTACTTTTTGGTTCTAGTGTCGGAACACCATTTTTAGTACAGCTCAGTACTTCTAAAAAGGTATGTAATTTGTTTTTTCCGAGGATCGAATCTGGGACCCTCTCGCACATAAGTCCAGCAGACTAACCTCTGAGCCACTGCGCTCAGTATTTCTACCTCAAATAATTTCCAAAACTGTAGTCTTTAACCATAGTCTCAGGGATGGAACAGAATATGTCCACATTTAGGATCGAGTTAAGTATTTTCAGGTGTCCCACATGGTTAGCTAGTTTAAACTTGTATTCTAGCTGCAGCTTACTAGCGCATCTAGCTGCCACCTTCCTAATGTAGATATGTAAAGGTGATAGCCTCTAGTGCTTTTGTTGTGTCACACAGTTTTACTGAGGATATAGACTCAGGATACAGCTGGGACATACCTATCCAGAAGGATGAACTGTTGGAGCATAAACCATGATCCAGCTCATCAGGTGATTGTATTAGTTTACAAAAACTTCAACAAAAGAACTTGCCTGCTCTTTTAATGATTAATTTGGTTCGTGCTTAAGAGTTGGCTTTCATTAAGGGGCAAATCTTCTTCTTAAAACAATTTAAGCCCGAATCATTTTTAATTTTATGTGGTAAATTGTTGAAAAACAGTATGTCCTGGTAGAAGAGTGCCTTTTAATATTCTCCATCTTGTCGGCCTTAAATGATTTGTTTCTCAGTTTATAGGGCTCAGAGACACTGTCGTTCATATATTTTGAAAGCAATCCGATTTTTTCGTAATCATTGTTCGACTTTTTGGTGCTCCTAGGTTCTCCACGATTACTCGCGGAACCTGTAGTCTTGCATTGAATGGAATAGAATAGGTACCTTCAACACAAAGAAAGACCAATTCTAAATTTTCTTGTCCATTTTTTTACCCTTTCATACGTCCACATCTACCTACTTATTAACAAAATAAAGAACATAATAGATCACTCCTGCCACTCAGTTAAAGTCCTTTAAACAAAACAAATTAAAATAGCTACAAGAAACACGTTTTAAAGGTCGTAAAATCGGTTAATTTTGTGGTTTTGCGAGCTTCAGAGAATTCGCGAAATTTGATATTTTCTCAGAACCAAGAATATCTCATTAAGACCTGCACAAGAAGTTGAATCGCACTAATCACCCCCGCCAAAAATAACAATCGGCATGATTAACCTCACTCGTCGTCATCACAATACAATCAATAAACTTTGAGCCCATTATTCATTCAAAAACCGTCCGAATTTCTTCGAGATGTACCTATTTGTTTATTTAACCCACATAAACTGTATCTGAATCGCGGAAAACCCGACTCTGTCCCACATCAGTAACACTAAGCACAGTCCAGAAAAAAATAAAATAAACAAAACAGTCCGAGGCTGTCTGGGGTCAATAATTAGCGCGCTCTCAAGTCCAACAGTCTGCCAGCTATAGACAACACTCACAAAACCGCGACCGAAAACTCCACTACAGAAGAAGAAATATACTATGAAAAAGTTACACAAAGAACGCAATCGATGTATCCATTAGATTATAGTATCCATTCGGTGACTTAATCCTTTGTGTCTTTTTGGCCAAACTTAGCTGCTGGTTGGCTTTAGCAGTGGCTGGTTAGATATCCAATATGGTGATTATGACGTAACACACGATCGAGACACGATCTTGATAGTGGCGGGGATCACTGTTTTACTTTTTTTTCACTTCTCTTTTTTTGTTTCCTATTCTTCTTTTGATATTCGTTGGCACTCTTATTGGGAAACAGGTAAACGCGGATGCACTTTGGCAAACAAACCTTGAACTTCACTTGATTTGTACCTAAAAAGATACGAAAACTATCATGGAAACCAGCCAGAACCGGCAAAGCACCAAGAATTTTTCGCGATTTACCATAAAGACCGCGCGCATACATAAAACACACACACCAGAACAAGAACGCCAAGATCACCGTGACAACGACAAAACGCACGAGGAACTGTTGTGCATAGCTCCGCCAAACAGAACTCAAACTCAAACTCACTTTGCTCAGCACTACAAATAAGGAAATTCAATTCGCGTATATCTACGACTACGGCGAAAAATAACCGACAAAAAATAAAAACCGAGAACACAAAAAAAAATTTACAAATAAAAAGAAACAGCGCAACAGAACAATCCGCATTCAGATTCACGTTCCACGTTTCGCGAAGTTGCGCGATTTTTCGTCAACAAATCCGTTTAAAAGCAACTGAAAGACTGCGGCAACGGCAACATAAATTCATAGCGCAATGCCACAAGCACGAGGATTGCGATTGACGATGACGACGACGAGGCCTAAAGTTGTAGAGTGTGATGTGCGAGCGAGGTCCGATACCGATTTCGATTATCTACGATCAGTCAAGCAAACTTTGCCGTCATACAAAAACAGCGACTTCGAACCACAACATACCAACTGAAACTGAACAACAACGACAACGAGTAGAGTACAACGGCTACACGGCTGTCAGCCCGTCACCCCTCACAACAATAAAGCCGGTGTTTGTTTTTTTTTTTTTTTTGCTTTTCTTTATTCGCTGGTTTCTTTTTTCGTTGTGCACTGTTCTTATCATAGCAAAACCAACCACCAACACATGCAGACACAGATACACGGGTGCAGTGGGCTTAGAATTTATGGGGCGAGTTGCACAAAGTGGAGACTTTATGCAGTCGTCATCGAAGCACACATAGATACTAGTTCTGGCACTGGCAGTTGTGTGTGTACACATACACACTACAGTTGAGGTACCATGGAAGAAGTAGTGGTAAAGATTGTGGAGAGTTTCTTTTTGTGGTACCATTACCATACCATGCGAACTGTCAAGCTGTTGCTCAAAGTTGCACTTTACAGTGTTTTCTCGTTCGTGTATTCTCATTCACGGTTCAATGCTCAAGCACTTGTGCGTTGAAGGCATATAGTATCAGCATGCAACACCAAGTGGGCTTGGCGTTGGAGCAGAGTAACGTATGGCCAATTTTATAGACGTCAGATGGAAAATGAGCGGAAACGCCGCGCCGAAAAATACAGAGATACAGCTATAGGTAGGCGAAGTAGCGAACAAAAATGATCGATTTATTCGATACTTATTCATTCACTAGTGTCTGCAAATGCATTGGAAAGATAATTCACGTTCGATACCCGATAGTTCGATGGTTATTCGAATAGGGATATGTACAAAGAATGACCGTTAAAAATTCGGATAAAAATCAATTCCCAAACCCGTAAGGTTTCCTACATTTTTCCAAACCTCCGAGATTTCGCCACACATTTTTGAGGAATCGAAACCTCGGGGTTTCAGCGAAACCTATTATTTAAAACCCCTCTCAGTTCATCTGTCCGTGAGAGGTTATAAGATCAAACAAGCCTACAGCGTGAACTTTGGCTTATTTTGTGTTCATTTGTGGATATCAAAATATTAAGCGCCAAAACAAATGTGACAATCTGACAATACAAACGAAAAGAAGAAAAGAATCTGCATTTTTAATCTGAATCAAAAATAGGGGCAAGTAATATTTTCAAGACAAATATTTATACATTTTTTAAATGTAATTTGTTTTTATTAAAGTTCATGGCAAAGCAGTACAAGAAAAGGAAATTGTGGTCGCAAGCGGAGGAAGAGGCTCCCGTGGAACTTCAAAATTGACAGCTTATGACTTTCAAAATCCACTTTAACTCGGTGAGAACGTTTCATAAGGTTTCGGTAAAAGTTCATCGAAACCTCGCGATTTCAGT
The DNA here is from genome assembly GCA_955612985.1 of Cheilosia scutellata. Taxonomy (NCBI): domain Eukaryota; kingdom Metazoa; phylum Arthropoda; class Insecta; order Diptera; family Syrphidae; genus Cheilosia; species Cheilosia scutellata. Next base: position 70,359,126 of record OY015311.1, on the reverse strand, counting down.
TTGGTCGGAGCATGGCATACCTAAGTTGATTGGGTAGTTGGGTCCAAAACTTGTCAACGGTCCGGTGCTGGTGTCTTCGTGGAAATTGACAGCATTAGATTTCACTGCTCGTTAGGCAGGCATGCCTTTGTTTTTCAAGCGGAGATCTATGCTATCTACCGAATTGTTAAGAATAAGTGGCGGGGTCAGAATATATGAGTGGCAGATTTTTGGCGATGATGTGGTGAGTGCTGATACTGTAAGATCCTCATCGCTGAAGTGCATTCCGAAAGTCGAAGAAATTCCAGTAAAATGGGTAATACTGGATTTGCTTCCTGGTAGTAAATTCCAGTAAAATGGGTAATACTGGATTTGCTTCATGGTAGTACAATGCGTCTGGGTGTTCCAATAAAGTGTTTCTGAACCCGAAAAAAAATATGGGTATGCAAAAACCACTGCTATATAAATTTCTGACATATGGATGGGAAAGAAGTTCATTGTCAATGCTGGCAACATGACTTTGGAAAAATCGGATTACAACAGGGAGCGGTGAATTTCCTGATCCTGTTTAATATTTACACAAGCGATATAGTGGGTTCCCTTCCCTCAGGCATGCTATAGCTTACGCTTACGGGTTGTAGACATCTTAGTAAATAAAAGCTATCCCAACATGACTGTATATGCTGTACCCATGTTCTGCAACTTTTCCATTGCTCGACGGATTTATAGCAGCCGCCTATGGGTTTTTTTTTGTCAATGTTCGATAATAGACCTGAAAATGGATCTCGACCATGAGACTGGGCTTTAAGAATAATTTGTGCTTCAGCGGGAGGTTCAACACAGTGATCCCAAACTGAGCAACATGGGCTTTTAAGAATCGCACAATAAATAACCTACAAGGAAGTGAGACGCACAAATGCATAAGGTATATACCGCTCAAAGTGGCGGAATATATGGACCCAAAGGGAAGATTGTAATGTCAGTGGGAAACAATTACGGAACTTATTAATCTGATTTCCATATTGTTAAAGAATGAGCCAAAATCGTAGTTGAGTCTTAAATTGAAAGCGTCAAGCAAAACTTAGCGTTCTAAGACTCTGAATCTATAGCCTATACCGCTTGAATAATAATCTAAAAAGAACGATTCTATGTCAAACCGACAAACATGCTAAAAAAAAGGCTCTATTAAGGTTTTTAATGGTTCACAAGAAACTAGACTAGATTCGACTAGTCGGATTGACATAAAACAACCTTTAAGAGACATTCTGTCAAATGTCGTTAACCACAAGTCATATATGTTAACAATTTCACTAAAATATTTTCGCTAGCAAATATATTTCTCGGTACTACGAACTTATGTTCAAAGTCTTCTTGGAAGTCGAAATAGTGACGATCGTTCCAGAGAGGATAACTATGATCTTGCTGACAATAATAACGATCTTGGAGAAAATACTCCGTAACAACCTTTCGTCGTGATTGGAAATTTGTTCTATGGTAGTTGCCTAAAGTCCGTAGCATTTTAGCACAGATTTTATAGACCAGAAAGGTTAAAATTCCTTCATTTTTGGACCGTGACTTCCTTAAACTTCAAGAATCTAGAACTGCTGCTGATGTTATGTAGATCACTGATCAGTTACAAAAATATAGAAGAAGTCCATTTAGGACCCTTATTTCTGGGTCAAATGGACAACATCATCAACCAATGTCTTATCATACGACTATGATCTGTCTGCATAAAACCAATGAAGATCTACATCGCATATGCTCCACATGAGTTATTGAAGACACCACAGTCAGTTTAAAAAGGCAAACTTCAGCCATTTGCAGTCTCTTTGCTCATATCTATATACAAATCTGGCATTACCCGACACCCCATTAAGACCCATTAACGATCCCCCTCTCTAGGCTCAAATATGACATTCCTTACAATTTATTGCGCGACAGCATTTCTATATCTCACCTGCAACAGCAGAGCAACTCCATCCTCACATTAGTCATACTCAACTCATATACCAAAAAGAATATCATTCGCAAATCTTTAAAACGTTAAATATATACCGCTGCGACTAACTGGTGGAGGTTTCCTCCTTTCAAATATTTCTAAGGCCACAACACTCGTAACCTGGTCAGGAGCGATCGGAAAATTTCGATAACGAACCTAACTGCGAAAACAATAAAACACCACGAGCCATAAATCCGTTGCAAACTTCATAAATTACCACTTCTGGAGCCCAGCGTGCACAGATGCAGTCAAATGATATTCACACCGATCAACCGATCGGCCGTAAGCCGGACCGTAAGTGTACTGTAAAGTGTGCCAGTCTACCACCACTCAACGGGGCGAGATGCCACAAACAACTTCATAATTCAAAAATGTTTTCGCTGGCGCAATGCAATAACGCGCCGCTGTCTGTCTGTCGTCGTCGTCATCGCCGAATGTGACCTCAAGCGGTTCCATGCAAAGAGAAGATCTCTCTATAAATCGGATGAACAAAACCGACTTTACCGCCACCTGGCGATGTCATTCAACAGAGCGACACACTCACAACAACAAGCTCATAATTGATCGCACCAAGTAGGACTATCGCATCGCCCCACCAGCAGTCAATAATCCTCGAACTCGTGTGATCCTCATGCGATCCTCATGCGATCCTCTTGCGATCCTCTCTTGCATATGATCTATGCCAGAACCAGAAATTGGCAGCCTTGTAACAATTAATTTGCATAATCTCCTCACGCATGTTGTACTACACCGTCTTGTCCAATGGTCATTTGTTCCATTAACCATCCAATCCAGTTGCAGCAGCGCACTAGCACTTGTGTGCTAAGCAGCTTACCGCACCGATCACAGCTACATGAACGATATGTAACAAAGTCCATGCGAGAGAACGGCCGGCGCGACGCGACGCGACGGTTGTTCTAATAAATTGCAATGCAAATGCCTTCACTCCATCACAATTTAGCGATGACTTCCTTTGGAGCACCCAGAGTGGCTCTCTATGGCTCTATGGTTTTGTGCTGCTACAGGCCTTTGGGGTAGCGCACGTTCCTGCGTGACTCTCTGTCTCGCACAGAGCAGAAGAAGATAAAAGGTGGAACAAACGATCGCATTAGCACCATTTGACAGATGGTCGTCGTGCCCTGACACTGGACATAAATTGTTTTTGTTCATGGCCCGCTTTTGGGTGATTCACTGGATGGGTATTTTCTTGAAAATATTAGACGGTCCCATGGAGTCTATATCCATTTCGATGATCGGTGATCGTTTGTCAATGGATTGTAGTGCGCCGAAGATGATGTGCATCGGTTATGTATGAAAAGTGATCGTGTGAAGTATGATGACGAGGCTTAAGTGAAAGACCAAGTTAAGTGCTTTGTTGAGGGCGACTGTGCATCAATAGTGGACATTATGGTCTCTTCTTTGCGAACAGCGTGAAGTTCATGTTCATGACTGTGTAAAACATTCAATAGAACGAGACCAGGAAGCGGGTAATGAGGGTCAGATATTTCAATATGAGAGCGTGATCCAAAAAAAAAATAAGAAAAGTCTTCTGATGGTGTGCGAAGTATGTTCAGACTGGCCAAAAGAAAGGATTGTTATAGTTAAATTCTTTATAAGCGTCAAAGAATCAGTGAATAGAAAGGCGAAGGTTTCATAGTAGATAACACATAAATTAAGGTAGGCGAGAAAGACCGGAAAACAATCCGCGATATGATCGCCGATTTGTACGATCGATCCTCACAGATCATTGTCAATTTAGAAAATCCTTTCGATCTAGAAGATATCGATGACAAGCGAAACTATTTCCTAAGGAAAATTGGTCACTGTAACTGAACCTCGTCAGAAAGTACAATCTTGTAGCTGCTTCTTCATGCACAGACCGGAAGACTGTTTCTTTTTTGGTCAATAAAATTTTTTGACAGATCGCGCGTAACTGTCCTCATGGTCTCATGTTATTCTTATTCAGTATTGTTTGACCAATTATCGTGGAAAGACTCCCAGCTCAACAACGTCTCTTCCTGATTCCAGCAAGACGGGGATACGGCACTTACAGCGCGTGAAAAAATGGTTTTATTGAGAAATTACTTTGGTGGACAACTATATGGAATTTCGTGTTTCGGATCTGACAATTGGCTACCTAGATCGTGTGATATCACACCTTTAAACTTGTTTCTATGGGCTTATGTGATGGCAAAAGTCTTCGCCGATAAGCCAGCTACAATCCAGGATTTGGAAGCCAACAAAACTCGAGTAGTTAGAAGTCACACTGACTAAGTGTATACCTGAATGAAAGTGCCATAAGACTTGTCTACGTATTGATCGTACCAATCTAATGTCCCAGATAAGGCTCCCGTATGGGAATTGACCTCGGTCAGTGTCCTATTTTTGGTGGCTAAGTTTCGTTTGAGAAGTTGGCCTGAAATCAACAGCGTCAGCGAGCAAAACCTCGGCCTCAGTAAAAATAACATCACAAGATATCGACTGAAAGCGATTTTATAGATCACTGATCCTCACCACAAAATAAATTCATTCAACTGCTTCTCACAGATAAGTGAACTATTTAGAGAATCGTCTTTAGATTCATGACGCAGTTTCTTCAAAAACGGGAGTTCGGAAACTGGAACATTCTTCCCAATTCAAACTGATCCTCATTTAAAAATCGATTACCACCATCAGTAGCCATTTTATAACATTCGTATTTAGATGCGTCTCATGATGATTTTGGAAAATCTCGATGACAAGAACACTGATCCTCGCCGAAAAAAAAAACCGTTTTCAACACCCTCTTCAAGTTCGATCGATCCTCATGAATCACGCGTCACGCTAAAAACGTATCTTCTGGAGCTCACCAGGAAACAAACTTTTCCGACTGCCCATGCAAGCTGATTTTATTTACACGATCGATCCTCAAAAATCGTTGCGCATTTTTTTTTTTCAAAATTGCTTTAAGAAAGAGGGCGGTTTCATAGAAAGCTGATCTTGAAGAGGGAATTGATCTGGAAGAAGATGGTGTAATGGTAAAGAAAATAAATCATTGGACTGAAAATTGAAACAGATTGGTGGTGGTGGGGAGAGGATTAAGTGGCCAGGCGTTACCTTGGGAATTCTATTGCTACTTGCGATAGAGGCAGTCAAATCTTATATGAGTTTGCACATCCTGGTTGCGGCTTAGTCTTCGGGTCAGGGTGGAGGGTGTCAGTAACAGTCTACCCCCTGCCTATTGCCTCTGACAGACCATCACTAAGGAGGGAGACTGGTGCGTGGCAGAAGTGGGTGATTGAACCAGTTCGCTTTGCTGCTTGACCAAAAAGTCGGTGGATGGATTGTCTGTTGGGAAAAGGATGGGGGCATCCGTAGCAGTCTGCCTCCCGTTTATTTTCTTTTGACGATCAGTCCACAATTCCACATGACAGACTCCGTCTTACTACCGGGTACCGAAAGGAGAGGTCGCGATTTGTCTTCGGTGAAAAGGCGAGGGGTGTCCGTAACAGTCTAAACCCCCGTCTGTTGCATCTGACGGGGTCCTCGAATTGTCGAGATGAGGTTGATTGATGTAGTCAGCTCCTCCAGTTGGCGTTTTAGTCTTCGGGGAGAGCAAAGGGGTGACCGAAGCAGTCTAACCCCCGCTGGTAGCCTCTGACAGGCCGTTAATAAGGAGAGTGGCTAGTACCTACAGATCAGGGACTGCGACAGGAGAGAGCGACGAAAGGTGATCAAAACAGTATAACCCCCGCCTATCCTGACGGGAAGAAGATTCAATATTGTGTCTAAGCCGGCCGTGGTGGTGGACCTATAAGGGCCCCTGTGATGCATATGCTTGCTGTGCTGATGCGCTTGCTTTGTATGCGTTCCATGGATTTTATGTTGCATTTTTTCTCTAGCGCTGGCTTCCAGACCATGATACCGTAAAGTAGAATAGGTCTGACTACCGCTGCGTTACTTTGGGTTGTAGATCCCATCTAGTGCCTAAAACTTTTTTGTAAACATACATGGCTACTTGCAGGCTTTCTTGCACGTTCCTGGATATTGAGCTTCCAGTTGAGTTTGCTGTCAATAGTTAATTAGGATACAATTATTTGGCTTTTTTTGTGATCACACAGATCACTATATATACTATAGCAGACTGAGCCACTATCTACGGGACAACATTTTTTTTCTTAGCTGTTTTTAGCTCTGTACGCTGGAGTTGGATGAAGCGATAAGCATATTCAACGGCGACAGAGGTTGGGACGACTTACAAAGTTTCAAATTGATACGATGAACGGTTGGTGAGTTATGAAAAGGACCCTCTTCAGAGGGGTCACCGCCAATAACTCGGGCCCAAGGCAAAATTTTCAAAAGGAAATTTGTTTCAAAATATTAGGACCCTTACCGTTTGAACTGGGTGAGGACAAAAAGTTGTATATATGAAAAGATATTACTTACTGGTCGAACCCAACGTTTTGATGTCATTCACTCTTCTCCAAACCATCCACGATTACCTATACCAACGAACCGATAAAAGATAAATGCTGCTAGATTTCTACTGAGAAAAAAAGACTCCAAGAAGACTTCTTGCATCTTCACTCAGCATCATCCTCAGCCACACCTCGACACCGGCATGTGTCCGTCATTACCATAGGTTACATGATTTTATTCCATCATCACTTTTACTTATCTATTAACCACTAAAGATACACATCCCAGCCGCTACATAATATTAAACTTTACGAGCCTTTGTGACCACAATTTATCCAATTTGCAGGCACGCTAATGCGTGCACAAATTGTCTCATACTCTCTGATCCTTGCATATTTTCCATAATTATCAGGTGTCTGCTCGGTGATCTTCATAAGCAAGCTAATTATCCTTATGTCACGACATTCCATGTTGCAACGCCAACAAAAAAAATTCGCCAACAACGTCTCGTTGAAACCAGACCATTATTGTCTGGATGTGTATGCATCTTTGTCCAAATGCGGGACAACGACACGAAACCAACTATATGTATAGTATATCTCTCTGATATGATCTGTGATGTGCTGTGGTGCTGTGCTCTGTGCATGCAATTGTTGCATGCATCCAGAAATAATGCTAGTCCTATGCACATGTGCTAATTTTCAGGGCGACTATCGCGACCACGTTTTCCGTTTTCACCTTCCTCGCACGGAAAGTAAAAGGCATGCGAATCCTTTTGATCCACCATCCAGCACACTGTGTATCTATTCTTGCTCTGGGGTCCGGTACGGTCCTGTGTTTATTTTAGCGCCGACTTTTGTCTGTACATTTAGTGCGGCACAGTGGCAGTACTAGACACTCCATAAAAAAAGGAAAAAAAAAACTGCAGTTTACATTCCGCAACCACTTGTGCAGCTCCTCTGACGTGTATCCTTGCAATGAAGTTTCGCTTTCTTATCCCCATTTTGGGTGTGCCGCACGACAATTGTGACAGAGTAACCTACGCGACGAACGAAATTGATGCTCCTCAAAGATTCTTTTGCGAATGTTTGCCGCGTCGCGACTACTGTATTCGCAACAGAGAACCACAGAAGGCCATCTTCATCACAGCTAGGCATCTATATCCAAGGCGATGCGCGATGCCGCGTTGCTGATTAAGGAAACTCCAGAGCCAGACCAAAGGCGAGCAAAAAGAACTTCTGCATGCCACGGAACCTCAGAGCAAGGTGAAGGCTATTTATAGAAGCAGCGCGCCTTAACTAGAACCGACCCGCATGGATTGCTGCAATCGAGAGTGACAGAGGAGTTTAGAGCTGCCGCTGCTTCGACGCGAGCGTGTAGATGAGTTTCAGGTTCATTGGCGATATGAGCAAAGAACAAACGATGATGAAGATGGCGGTTGGTGGCGTCGTCGTCGTCGTCGTCGTAGTCGCAATCGGTGGGAGTTTGACAGTTTTTATTGTTGTTGTTTTGTAAACGCGATCCTCACGAGCAAAGTTCTTTTCGAGGTGCAGCGCGCACATATTGTCGCGCCATCAGTTCACATCACACAACTTGGAACTTTCTATTTTTGTCTGTGCGCAAAGGGACATACGAATCGAGCGATGTGATGCTGATGAGGCGTCACGGAAAAATTACACCGGCTATTAATTTAGACCGTAATGACAGTTTTTGGCATGTTCTGTGTATTATGTTTGGCCGCTCGCAATATATTGTATGTGAAGGCAGGTCGGGCATTTGAAGATTGAAGATGTAGATGGAAATGCGACTGCTCATCGAGCGGAGAGTGGATGACGTTTTGAAGGTATTTTGCGAGGCAATGAGAAAGCAACGAAAACGAATATCAATGGTGAGGCGGCAGGAGATTTATGGACCATCCGGAGACGAGTTTCATGACCTAGGCGTTGAACTGCATTTTTTCACATTTGCTCGGCTCATTTGGGTTTTCATGCAGTCTACGGAAGAAGGTTATAAGCCACTGTCATGAAATAAAATTGTATAAGACTATGGGTGTGAATTCGTTTGAAATTTAACAAATGCAGTTAAAATGTACCAAGATAAAGAGCAAGGGCCTCATACGGCAACCTTGAGGAACACCTGAGGGTCCTTAAGCTAAGATGGACAATCAACAATTTTCATAAAGTGCACAGTCACAGGCATATCTCGGAGTCTTGGACCTATTGTTTTACAGAAAGTTATGTCGATTATTTTAGTGATAGGAGAGATTCAGAGAGCATGAGTCAAAATAGTTCGGTCACCCTTCGTCTTTTTCATCTTTCACAGTCAAAACGGGAAAGCAGATTGCTCCAAATACTCTTCCTTGATATGCATCAGCCACCCTTCTTACTAGCGGACTGTCGGAAGCTACCACCGGAGTGTTACACTGCATCGGTCACCCCTTCGACCTCCCCGAAGACTAACCGCTGCCGCCTGGAGGAGCTGACTACATCAGTCAAACTCATCTCGACAATTCGAAGACCCCGTCAGAGGCAATAGACGGCGGGTGAGACTGTTTCGGTCACCCCTTCGCCTTTTCACAGAAGACAAATCGCGACCTCTCCCTTCGGTACCAAGCAGTAGGATGGAGTGCTTCAATCAAGCTACTTTGCTCAGTAATAGTCACTGTGCTGTGGACAGATTGTCAAAATAAACGTGAGGCAGGCTGCTCGGGTTACCGGCACTTAGTTTTTTCTGGCCACTTTCCGCCTTCTTGTGGTATCCCAATGGACCAAAAAACATGGTCTAAGTGTATCCCCTTTAGGATTGCCACCTTACCTAACCTAACCTGAATTCAGTAATTCAGTAGACTGTGGTGAAACGACGTATTTTGAAGTGTTTTTTGGTATATTTTTTGATGCATTTTTAAGAACGTTTTTTGGGAGATTTTAGACTTTTTTGTGAGTTTTTTGGGGCGTTTTTTGGGACGTATTCTCTTACTTTTTTTGCCTATATCTGTACTTTTTTGACAAGTTTTTTAGGAACGTGCGTTTTATAGGGCGTATTTTGGGGAATACTGTTTTGGTGTGTTTTAAGGGCGTTTTTTGCGCATATTCGGCTCCTTTTTTTGTGTTTTTGTGCGTATATTTAGGGCGATTTTTGATGCACTTTGGTGCATATTTTTGTGGTTTTTCTGTGAGTTTTTTTAGGAAGTACTTTGGGATTTTTTTCGGACGTCTTTTGGAAGGCGTATTGTGCGTTTTTCGGTACGTTTTTTGACGAGTATTTTTGTGCTTTTTTGACGCGTTTTTTTGCGAACGTGCGTTTTTATGGGACGTATTTTGGCACATATTTTGGTGTGTTTTAGGACGGTTTTTTGGCGCATATTTCGGTCCTTTTTTAAGGGTTTTCTTGCGCGTTTTTTTGACGTATTTGAGCCGTTTTGGGACGTATTTTGTTTTTTTTTACGACATTTTTTGGTAGGTGTTAGTCCGTTTTTGGAGCTTTTTTTATTTTGGTACTTTTTTATGCTTTTTTGACGCTTTTTCTTTTTTGGACGTGCGTAGAACGTATTTTGGGCATATTTTGGTGTGTTTTTGTGCGGTTTTTTGGCACATATATTGTTGGGTTTTTTAGGACATATTTTGGGTTTTTATTTTTATTTTTAGAACGTCTTTTGAAAGGCGTTTTGTGCATTTTTAGGGCTTTTTTTGGTTTTTTTTTTTTTTACGCATTCTGGCCCTTTTTTTTTGGTAATTTTGATGATTTTTTGACGCTTTTTCTTTTTCGGACGTGCGTCTTTAGGACGTTTTAATAAGGCGTTTTTTGGTACATATTTTGTTAGGTTTTTTATGCGTTTTTTATGACATCTTTTGGATTGTTTTTTATTTTTAGAACGTCTTTTGGAAGGCGCTTTGTGCGTTTTTTGAGGGTTTTTTAATAGCGCTTTTTGGCTCGTTTTTGGAGAAGTATTTTAGGACGTTTTTTGGTCACAATTCAGAATGTGCGTAGTCTATCCGTGCAGTTGTGTAGTGATAACATTCAATAGCAACTCAACAGTTTTTCTGACTTTAGTTTTATCGCTATTCGGTAATTTAAAAGACACAACATTTACTGACATTTCTCTTCGTAAGGCACACACCCAATAGTTACTAAAATGTCAAATAGTTTTCATATTTACTGTTATGCATTTATGTATCTACTCAAAATGACTAAATGTAACTTAAAATAAATTACATTGTATTCACATTCTAATGACAAAATCCAACAAGTAAAAACCATCCATTTACAAATTATCACACCCAAAGTCAGGGATTAAAAAAAAAACACCACTGATAGCAGATACGAGTAGTTACCTCATTTCCACGCTACATCGTATCGCAAAGCTAGCCATGATTCATCATCATCATTTAAAACCATAATGCACTGTAAACATCATATTTGGAGAGGAAAAAGCATCCATCGTCGCGGTATTTTCTCCTCATTTATCCACTACTACCATACTCAGTACCATGTTGTGTCACAAAGGGAAGGAAGCGCAACATAGGAAAAGAAAAAACTCAACTCCAACCAACTATGCTCAAACATCCATTAAAATTATGCAACTTGCGAGATGAGTACACTCTCAGGCGAAATGCAACACTCTTCAAGCTGAGCCTCACGGCTTCTGATTCTGTCATCCAAATGCACGAAAGGAACTTTTAATTTTTTTTCCCCCATTTTTGCTTGCCTTTGGAGAGAGATAGTTGGCACATCTACAGATATGACGGCAAAGCTGCTGTCTGAGTTGATTGTCCTGTATGGAGGTGGGTGGTGAAATTTTTTTTTCTTTTTATCTGTCTGGCTGGGATTTGTTTTTTTTTTTTTCAGCGAGGACTACATCCACTTAGGAATAATTGATGGTCTAATTTTTGTATAATTTTCAGTCGAGCTTAATCAATATGGAGATAAGAGAATTGTCTAGTGGGAGTTGGATTAAGTTGTAATGAATTGTTGGAGAAGGCACTTTTTGATTTGATGAAGTCAGAAGTAAGCGTGGCATAGATTAGATCTACTCCGGACTCTAGTCATTGAAAGCAAGAGGGAAGTGCAATTTGTGGACCAAGTCAGTTTTGGTAGTAAGAATGCAACACAAGAAAGTTCATATTAATAGAACTCACGCCAATATCGTCAAAATAAAACCATGTATTCCTTCTTAGCCCAAGCACAACCACACAACTGTAGGTATATTTTGCGTGCATCCCTGAAAGACTGCCAAACAGATATTGCAACTTTAACCCCTTGCATTTAAATGAGGCATAGTGGGGTTGCCGGAGCGGAGTTAAGATACAAAGGAAAGCATGCTTTCTTATAAGTTATAACCAAAAGAAGGTTTAACTTGCCCTTAAATACAGAAGGATTAAAAATATCGATTGTTGGCAATATGTATTAGTGAAAAGATTGCAAAATATTTGTGCTCAGTGGCGAGGACTTTTAAAAGTTGTTTTTGAGTCAAAGTGCACTAGTTCCAAATTCCTTTATTGCACGTTTTAAGAAATGTGCCACAGCCAGAGCATATTAGTATATATGCAGCCCTCAAGTCCCCAATACCTAGACCAGGAGCCCCGGTCCAACGTTCAATCAGAACCTTCTTTAGCAACAACCAGGCCAACAACCAATAATTGCACCAGAAATAAAATCGATGCTAAGAAGTACGTCGGGGAAAAGTACAAAGCCTTTGGAACACATCACAAGGTATCACTCTGGTGGGTCTTTGGACATGCATGATGGTAATTTTGCATTCTCAAGCTTAAGGCAAAAAAGAACACAATTCAATGGAAATTTGTATCACGTCAAGAAAGCTATGGCTGTCCTCAGCGAATTTTGGACCAAGAATTCATACCGAAAGGTAGAAGATTCCTTTTCACTCTCGTAGGATCCACATGAGCACAATACTCTGAGGAACCACATGAGGAAAATACACCTGACGAAAGAAGAAGAGCCGCAGAGGCTGCGGTGATGAAGTAGTTTTTGAAGACACAACCGACTTCCTGTGTCACTCACTGCTCAGGTATCCAATACACCAGGAACAAAGACCGAGGCGAGCATTCTATAGCACATAAACACGACACGCCCTGTATTTAATCCCTCCCATATTAAATCTTTCAACAGGCAATATACGCCTATTTACCATATTTCAAGACAAAAGGTGATATAAATGCGATGATACAGCGCTTTATTAGTGAATTTGTTGTGTTGCAGGAACGACGACGCCCCATTTTTGAGTCCCGCTAAGTTTTTGCAAAATGGTTTAAACAGGCAATTTCTGGAAATGCTCTCAGCAGACAATGCACTTCTATTTACCAAATGTCCAGCCTAAAGCTGCCATAAATGTCAAGATATAGAGTAGTTTTGAGGTTTGCTTATTCAGCCCCATCTATCGGAAAACCTTAAGACTTCTAATTTCCTATTTTTTTTTTTTTTTTGTATCTGAGGTGCCACGCCCCTTTTCCAATTTTGACCAATCACCAAACCTTTAGGCGAATCAGAAAGACTGCCTGGAAGTTTGAGCTCAATCGGTTTGGTAGTTTTCGAGATATAGGATTTTAAATGTTTTTTTTTTGTATGGGAGGTGAAACGCTCCTTTTTCTATATCTATAGATACATATAATAAAATTGAAGATTTTTTGTTAACTTTCTCGTATACGTAGTAAGAGAAAGATATTGTTTTCGTACAAAATTTCGAACTCGAGATTTTGATCAATTCTGATACCTATTACGATGATAGGGAACTCAAAAAAGTGGGTCTCGCAATTCTGTTCGTCCGTATGTCTGTCTGTCCCACTCCTAGGAAATCTAAACGCTTGGACGGATTTGTTTCAAACTTCGTATTTAGAGTTTTTGGGTTTCCCGCTCGGATTAGTTTTTTTTTTCATGCTAGCCCTAATATTAACGGTACTTCCCATATACAAATTTTACAAAATATTAAACAATTTCAATTTTTTCAAAAACGGCTCTAACGATTTGAACCAAAATTGATAGTTTAGTTAATTTAGGCATGTTTAACATGACTGCATACCCAGTTTTTCGCTAAAAAGTCAAGCAACGGCAGTTTTGAAAATTGGCTTTATCTCGAAAACGGTAAAAACTATTTATAAAAAACTTATTTTTAAGGTACTATTATCATTCTTAACTTGATAGCAAACTCCGTTTTTCTCTAAAAAGGCTGCGTCATTCGATATCCACCCAAATCCCTAATAATAGTATCTACTTTAAAAAACTGCTCATATCTCGAAAACGCCATTTTCGATTTGGATGAAAATGTAACTGCTAGATAATGTTTATATCCTGAAGAATACGTCGTACTTCGAATCCAAAGTTGTAACATTTGTCAGCATAACTTTACAAAAAACCGCTCTAACGATTTTGATCAAAATACATATTTAAGACAACATAAGCATTCTAAACGTGATCACGTACTTAGTTTTTCTCAGAAAACTCAAATATAGCCGTTTTATGAATATTTCTCAAAAATGACTACCCAAAACCCTTCAGTGGCAATATAATTCGAAATTCATCGCCTACTTGCCTTGAAGGAAATTTCAGTTCGGGGTGAAATTTGAAAGTAATAAAGTGTTTTAGTTTATGTAGTATGCATTACGTTTTTAATTAACAAGGGTTACATTTATAACGATGCTCAATATGACCGCCCTAACACATGTTTAAAAGCTTCTCAATATCCAAAACAGCTGTCTCCAAGAATAGGTGTTTTTCAAAAATTAGAAAAGGACTACTCTTAGCACTGATCAACAAAGGAAAAGAAAACTCATGGAGATGGGAGGACAGCTTTCGAAAACACTTTTGGGTATTATTGATTATATCCTGCGGATGGTAAATGAGGATCTTAAAGACCGCGAGCTGGTTTTTGGGACCTGCAGCCGAATGGCCACATCCGTGAATGAGCGATTATGGCAAAAAGGAACTAGGATTCCATGAAGCCTACTTATCAGACAAGTTCTGCATCGAAGTCTGTAGATTGATCTATGGCCAGCATCAGACAAAACCTTCTAATGCCTTTTGCCCTCGCCATTCTCCGATATGAGTGAGAGAAATGATCCGACAAACTACGTCAAAAGAGATACTGAAAACGAATGACTGCAATACAGAGGCGAGGAGCCTTACACGTTGCAATCTCATTCTAAGCTTTGTCGAAACCAGCCGAGTTTTCGATTTTTTAAGACTCAATAAAGAAATTTTAATTATAAAAAGCGACAGTTTGAAAGCACATCTAAGACACAAAAGACGGTAATTGGAGTGGAAGCGCAAGCGAAAAACAAAGATTACGATTATCAATACACCGACTTGTTACCCATCAACTCTATGGTTGATGTCTGTACTAGTTGACAGGGCATCTTAATGTTAACAAAATTATTGAATTACATTTACGATCAACTATAGAAATATTTCCATTCACATATTCTGGTTCGATAATAGGCGCAAAGTAGAGTTGGATACGATTTCGAAATGGAATCGACTTGATGAGGTTCGTGTATCGGCTATCGGTCATCTCCATCTGATATCCCGCAGAAGATGATCGAAATCGAGAAAGATTTTTAAATGGTACGGACTTGTAAGAGAAAAAACTGTTCTGCTAATCAACGGTATATATCCGAGGCACAAACCTCATTTGAAGTCTGTATTTTTTATATTGTTGTACTTTTATTGACTCTAATAATTGTGGACCCCATTTCGCGCGATTATATTACACCTAACTAATCCATTTACTCATTTAGGCCATACCTTATCGTCACAGCCAATTAAATCTGTTAGTTCAGTCGTTAATCAGTGGAAAATCATGATCTACCACTCTGCGATTCGCCTTCATCCAACCAGAATCATCTGAATCCAATTATGACGCTTTAATTGCTCGTAAACATTATGAACTAATCCTCTCAATTACCGGAAAACATCGTTAAATGTCATCTCAATTCGCCAAGAGTAGAGCTAGTTTGACTTAAATACTCAGTGGAGTGCGGCGCGGTAGCAGCATAACATATAAATTGCAAGAAACCCGTCACGATGATCAAAATCAAAGATATCTGAGCAAGAGGTGAAAATCAGATTGATTTTCAGTTCACTGCAGATGCAGGATACATGCTGTGGCAACTGCGGCATATACTCAAACACGTGGGCGAACCGGATGCAACAACTGGGGAAACTGCGCTGCCGCTGCACCAAGAAGAAAATAAAGAAGAAGAAGAAGCAGACAGACGACGATGAATGATATGCACAGAAACATCTCCTCCTCGTCAAGCAGACTCTATATAAGGACGACCATGGCAGCGAAGACGACGATGATGATGATGGTAATATGGTGATGGTGATGGTAATTTCCCGAAATGAATAAAATATGTATGCGCGCATGCGCGAACTAACGCATGCTTGTAGTTTCGTGGATGTGAGTGCGGTGTGCGGTGGTGGTGCGCGCAGGCGCACAGCAAAAGGTTCGATGGCTGATTAATGAAATGCATACGAAATGAGGCTTTCTGCGTAAATGTGGGCTTGAGCTGATGGCACAGCAAAACGACGAAAAAGAGGTGTGATGCATAATGCATCGCTTGTTCGCATCTTTTTCTTTTATGTAGCGTATCTGCGTCATGATCTGGTCTCATCTGGGCGCACATCTTGTGTGTGTGTGTGTGTCTCGTATCTCTAACGTGAATACAATTTTGCTCGAGTGACAAGGCAGCGCCAGGTAAATTATCTCTTTGCGGGATTGATGGGAATCAATCTTTGTGAGTGGTGTCGACTTGGGACAAGATTTTCTTGTCAATAAATTCAAATCGATCGACTCCACTGTGTGATGGGAGCTAATGTCCTTTAAATTTGAGGGCGGCAGGGGATTAAAATATTATTTTACAAGCCTCAAGAGGCGTTGGCCATGACGCAGTAGGTAGCGTCTTTGACTGATTCCGTCAAGTACAATCAATGGAAACTTTTATTTTACAAGTTTCAAAAGACGAAGGCCATGGTGTAGTGGTTCGTGTGTTTGCCTATGATCCGAATGAATGTTTTATATCTACTTAATTCAAAATGAGATCACTTGAACCCCAACCTGTCAATTTTGAATAGGTTAATAGAAGCTACTTGTTTGCAAGTCTCAATAGGCGTATGCCATGGTGTAGTGGATAGTGCGTTTGCCTGAAATCTATAAACCTCTGTTTAGATGGTGTGCTGGTAAGTCAGTATGACTGCGACTCGAACCTCTAAATTCTGCATAGCGATATCTAGACATAGTCAAAAAAAACTTTACATCAGTGGTCTAAGTCTAGAACATCAGTATAGGAAGACCTTAAATTAACTGGCGCCCTGAAGAAGAAGGGGCCCAGGAGTTCGCAACTGGAAGTATTCGGGTCGGACCAACTGGAGAGGGTTGTTGGTTGTGATCAGGTGCACCTCTGGCAACGGCCTACGACCGACTATGCATGTTCTTTCGAAAAATTTGAACATTTGCCATACGATTCTGCATTCAAATGTATGCACGCTGAGGTTCCCAAACTAAGTGATTGGGCGGGTCGGAAACGGGCCAGATTGTGGTACATAGTCGGCAATTATGACTACTAGAGAATAGATAACTTTTCATGTAATTTGAGGTCACACTTCAGTGAGAAGTGGCTAAATAAATAAGCGGGTTCAGCTCCTGAAAGATATAGGACTCTGGGCCTAGTGTAAGCGGCGCAGAAAAATGACAAAATTAAATGGCTTCGACTCGGACTTGGTGGGTAGTGACTGGAGCACATTTATCGCCGATATTGATGACATTCCATCCACCTGTAAGCTCCATGTACATGTACACTGCATACAAAAAAAAAGTCTGACTTAGATTTGTTTATCCATCTACAACAGCTTATCTTACAGCTTATACTTGCAACGCTATGCGGTATGCTCTGTACCCCTTAATTTGGTGCACCCATTAGATTAGATACTAAGCCCGCTATGGCTTCACAGTGAATCCACAAAAGTTGGAATGAAAATGCTTCTTCATGAGTTCTCTGGCAAAGGTGACTAACACGCAAAACTAAAATTCAGCCATTTCGTTGGAATCGTTTGCGTCGCGTAATCCCTGCGAACGAACCCTGTAATTAAACTCATTCACCCCTCCCCGGGTGGATAGGTTTTAAAAACTGTTTTTTATGTCTTTCAGCTGTCACTGTTTGTAGAAACGACCACCTACCCTGGTTCTGCATGAATGGACGATGACATTTTGCCACAAAAATTCCATTTCGGGTGGACGTCCTCTGTGCAATCAACCGCAGTAATTAGAGATTTTCAAATTGAATTCTTATCGTTGTGCTTAATCGACGACCTTTCTCTCAAGTCGTACTCCGATGCTGTGCACTGACGCTGCTAAGTGCTTCTGACTCGCTGACCAAGCATCAGGCACATGAGAATTTCCAATTTCAATTTTGAGTTTCTTCAACTTCAATTTGCATAAAACATAATTTTCATATTAACCTAACCTCGATGGAGGAATGACTGCCAAGAGGAGGGTATAGGTAGGTAAGGCGCGAGGTTTGAATGAGTTCTGCAGTTGCACTTTGTTGTTGATGGTGTTGTATCGCAGTTAAGATTGCAAAGATAAGTTATCCATTGTGGGAAAATTGGAAATGCAGTTTCTTGTTTCTTGTTTCTCGGGGCATGGAATGGTATTGTATGTGCAGCCGGAGGGTACGAGTGAACTTTAGAAGTCTAATTCAATTTGTTTGAGAAATTGGATGTCGGTGCAACTACTGACCCATGTTGGGTGGGGCCGGGTTGAGTCATCCTTAAGAGGTGTTCGTGTTGGGTGGCCGCCATGAAATGGAAAGGAAATTTGTTGCCACTAAATGCAAGGCAAAATAAAACTAAGGAATTATAGCTAAATGGCAATAAAATTGTCGAATAATGACGAAAATATTTAATCTCAACTGCAAAAAATTCCAGAGAATAATTGTCGGCAGGTCTATTCTATCCGTAGCAGAAACCTACACGAATGTTTGTGAGAAGCTATACATAGGGTGCTTTATGCAGATGCTGCGCCATCTGTTGTGACATTTATTATTGGCGGGAGACTAATATCACCCGAGTTCCAAACCACAAGAAACAAAATGTAGTTTACTTTTTCCAATTGAGTATCAGTAGCATGGTGATTGATGATACAAACGCAAGTTAAGGATGCCCTAAGGAACAAACAATTGAAATCAACCAAGATTGCAGAAAATCACTATAAAACATAAAAAAACAAGCTAGGCCGATGCTTTGATACCCTCCACTGTATGTACTGTAAACGTACACGCCTGTTCCTAATATTGTTTTTGTATGGGATGGGAGGTACCAGAACTACTTGACCCATAGACAATTTTTATTACCAACATGACAGCGGTAAAAAGAAGTCCTCTCACAAAATGTTATTCATTTAAGTCGGTTCGTTTGGACGATATGGTGTTTCCAACAGCTAGAGAGATAAATTGGTCGAATATTGGCTTTGATGGAAAGTAACAGAACTACTTTACCGACATGGACCATTTTTATTACAAACCTGACAACCGTAAAAATAAGATCTCTCACAAAATGTCAGTCGCCTTAGTCGATTCGTTTGGACTCTATCGTGATTTAAATAGATAGAGAGACACATGGAGTGTTTTGTAAGGGAGGTACCAGAACTACTTGACCAACATAGCCCATTTTACCAATACCAATACCAACCTAACAAAGGCAAAAAGAAGTCCTCCCACAAAATTTCATTCACCTAGGTCAATTCGTTTGGACGCTATCGTGTTTTCAACAGACAGACAGACAGACAGACGGACAGACAGACGGACATGGCTAAATCGATTCAAAATGTGATCCTGATTCAGAATATGTATACTTTATAGGGTCTCCGGTGAATCCTTCTTGGCGTTACAAATGTAATGTCAAAGTGAATATACCTTCCTGTGGAGGGTATAATAATTGACTGTGTGGAACGCCACCTATTGAGGAAAATGGAATTCACACTCTAATCTAGGAATATCAGTGTGTAAATATTCCATATAGGTTCCTATGTCGTTCTTTCAAATGCGATGAAACTTTGACAAGTTGTAACTTATCTGATCTGACAAGTTGTTGTTTAAGGATAATTACTATAGCGTACAATTTATATGCGATAGGTGGCGCTAGGGTAATTTTGTTTAAGTGCCATAGCCACATAGCCAAAATCAATCAACCAGAAAATGGGAAGTATGAAGAATACACAGGCAATAGCAACCTTAAGCAAACAAATAAAAATAAGAACCATTGTTTAACGCCATCTTTTGAGTTCAGCGGAGCCCATATAATGTACCTATCCCTAGTTTCAAACCACAATTATTTTAAGTGAATAATTTTACAATTGAATGATTGACAGTAGAACTTTAATAAAAGAGCCTTATCAATAATCATTTTTAACCACCACCTTAAGTATTTAGGGGTCACAATACATCTCTATATATAAAAATGTTAAGTTGGTTTGTGTAAGCTTCAAAAACTCGAAAAGTTCTGGAGCTAAAATGAGTATTGGCCCGAGATTGTTTCTGTGAAGTTTGGTCAAAATTGTACAAAGGGGCATGGCACCTACCATACAAAAACAAATTTGCAAACGCTATTTCTCAAGACTAAAGCTAAAGGGAGCTAAAGTTGTAAAACTTGGAACATTGATTTGCATTGTAATTCCTGAGCACCGGCAAAGCCGCGGGTACGGGGAAACTAACTGACTATGAGGAAATCTCTGTGTAAAAAATTCTGAGGGCTGCGCAAGCGAAGCTGCGGGCAAAAGCTAAAGGGTCCGCCTAACGTTTTTTTTTTTTCAACTAGTGCTTATTTCGCGAATGGTAACACTTAGCTCATGTCTGATTTGACAGATAATTAGTTTTATCCTTCCGCTGAACGAATTTGGTTGTGTATACGCTTGAACAACGCTGGGAAATATTGCGACATTACTTTGAAAATCATGGTAATGTTGCAGAATGTGTGCGAAAATTGCGTACGGATTTTGGAAGAAGAGAAGCACCGACAGCTCCGTATGTTCGTTATCTTGTGAAAAGAGTGAAAGAAACTGGCATCCTCATCGATAAACCAAAGCGTGAAAAGCCAAAAACAGTGCGTATACCCAAAACGAGTCACTGTTTGGTGCGGATTTTGGTCCAGAGGCATAATTGGGCCATTTTTCTTCGAAAATGAGCAAGGAGTGGCCGTTACAGTCAATGGCGATCGTTATCGGGCCATGTTGAACGAATTTTTGTTCACAAAAATTGAAGAGGAGGATATTGGCAACATTTGGTTTCAACAGGACGGCGCTACGTGCCACACAGCCGAAGCTACACTCGATGTTTTGCGCCCTGTTTTTGAAGATCGCATTATCAGCCGCAGAGCTGATGTCGTTTGGCCACCGCGGAGCTGCGATTTGACACCGTTGGACTATTATTTGTGGGGTGCCGTAAAAGATAAGTGTTACGCCGACATGCCAGAGACAATTGACGCTTTAAAGGACAATATTCGTGAAGCCATTGGTGAAATACAGCTGCACACAATCGATAATGTGCTTAAAAATTGGACCGATCGTGTAGGCTACTGCATGGCCAGCCGAGGCAGCCATTTGAATGAAATTATTTTCCATTATTAACCGGAAGGATTGTACTTTCAAATAAAAAAAGAAATTTGAGAAAATATTCAGTAGTTTTTTTTTATAGCATTTTCAAAAAAAAAAAAGTTATTTGGCGGACCCTTTATTATTTTTGTATTAAAAATATCGTCAATGTGATTTTGCTAAATTTAGAGCAGACACTAAAAATTATTCAGCCTTTTTGTGACGTGTGACGCAGTAGCGCAGTGGTTGGTGTACTGGACTACTGTGCAAGGGATCCCAGGTTCGATCCCCGGAAAAACAGAAATTATATCTTAAGGTTTTTTTTCTACTGCGCCACCTCTCGCGAACGTCTGACAAACATCCGAGAGTATACCTGTCGTGAATAAGTTTCTCAATTCAGCCGTTCGGACTCGGCATAAAATTGTTGGTCCCTTCCATTCGTTCCAAAAATAGAAACTCACACAAAACGAATGGTTGCGAGAAGCTAGGCCTTGGGTGTCTACCGCCTGTTGCGCCGCCTATTTTTTTTTTTTTTTTGTTTTTTAATGATCTAGAACTGAGGCTAATGTTTTCCAAAGCCTGGACCACTCAGACGCGAATTTCAGCTCATCTCACTACCGAGCAAAAACCACCTAAGCCTTTCACTGGGCGTTTAATAGACTAGAGCAGAGTGATGACTACAAGGACCTCTGCGTCCGAGATATTATTGTATGGCTTGTCACCGTCGCGAGCTGAGTGCGGGAAGGAACTTTTCGCATCTTCAATCTATATTTCACATTATAGTTCGCTTCAGTCCTCCCTATATTGGGTAGTTTGGGTAGCTGCAATGGGAACTCAAGATGCTTTCCTTTGTCGATCAGCTTCCAGGTATCTTTGGTTTTTATATTGGTATATCTTCAGAAAGACACTGGCAATGCTTTCCCTTCCCTTAACTTTCTGATCCGAATGTAAAAAATGTGTACTATGCTCCAATGAGTTCTACTTTTTGCGTCTTAATTGTTACCGCATTGAGGGCGATGTATAGGACATAATTTACATTTTATCAAACTAGTGAAGAACACAATAAGAAAGACTCTGCCATAAGGCTGTGATATCGCGCCATCCCCATGTCGGCTTGAACTCTTATTCGGAAGTCTAAGAGACAACTCCTAAATCGTCAAATTATAGCCAAATGATTGGATAGCCTGTCAATAATGCACGGGCAGCTGCATTTGTGTCATGTTTTGTGATCCAATATGATGAGTGACTAGGCGAGTGCACTGTTACAGACATTTACAAACCGTCCACCATTGTCATTGAGATCACCAAGGCCGAGCTTCTTGATCCCCATGATTAAGTCCCATGTGTGATCATTCCTCTCATGAGCTGACCAAGTGTCTTTTGCAGCCGATTGCCATCGCGATCACCGGTCCAATCCCAGCTCAGTACGTTAAGGATCTTTACCAACAACTAGTATCTAATTGAAGATGCCATTCTTGAAAATTACCAAACCTCTTGCGATTGTGATCGCCGTTTTCTGCTGATCTGCGATCACTAGGTTGCAAATTTCACGATACAGCTATACCAACTAGGCCAACCTAGACTGCCGATCATATTATACCAAACTCCAAGCACATAGCCTAGTGCTGGCCTTGATTCTCAGAAACGTATCAATTTCTGCCAATTGCATTTTACCACCCATTTCGTAAATATATGTTCGTCCACACCATTAGATCCAGTTCCACTCACCGACCTTAAGTTCTGTCCACTACCACCGTTGACCCCAAATCCATAAAATATCCACTAGCTTCGGATTACTTCTTATCGTGCGAATTTCAAACCCAATGTTCGAGTTATGCGACAATTTGACGCCTTGTATCTAGAGCGAACGCACACGCCTGTAAGTGCTCCAAAAAAGTTCCTCACACTTGATTCTTTATTTTTTTTTTTTCAAATTCCATTGCCTATTAAACAAATTCAGAACGCAGTGGCCTAGTCGGCTGTGCATATAACATAACGACGACACTTCTTCTTCAGTCGGTTCTCATGAATATTGTTGTGTGTGCGTTTCATTTGCTTCAATTATCAATCCGGTCGCACATTGTTTTTGAGTCCATGTTATGGAAGGCGCGCGGCGACAAAAGATTGCATTGCAATTGTGAATTGTGATCTTCCCGGAGGCATTTTTCCCCAATTGCAATCTGCAGCGTGCGTGACTGTGTGTGGTGGCCTTCATTGGATATATTATGTGTGTGACGTCATTGTATGTGCGCAATGGTAACGATCAAAATGTTGGCATAAAAGGAGAGGCGAGATGGCCACAACAAATTCCTTCCAATTTGTAGCATTTAGATGAGAGGCAAGTGAATGATATATTATGCAGTGTATGGAACGGCCCATCAGGCAAGAGTGTCAATGATCTTGTATTAGAGTTGAAGAATGCTTTTGGAATAGGAGGGTCTGTGTAGCCGCTGATTACGGCGAAGTGGAGGATTGTTGTCGCCCGACGGTATTCTGCACATAGAATGTGATAGAGATTAGTTTTACCAGATAAAAGGAAGTCAATTGGCGTCGCTGGATCTACAATTGGTTATTGAAACGAAAAAGTTTAAAAGATTCTGCGGGTCAATCAGTTTCAATTGGGTTGTTGGTAAATGTTGCACAAGCTAGACGGGATACTTGGTTAATTGTTGTACCCATTGGTTTGTTGGCGGATTTCGGACGAGTTGCCTGGGAAACTGGGTGGCAATTTCGGTATCGATCGGTTTGTTGGTGAAAGTTGGATGAGTTTCCACCTGGTAAGTGGGAAACTTGGTAGCAATTGTGAATTCCATCAATTTGTTGTTAGATTTCGCTCAAGTTGCATGGCAACAGGGATACTTGGTGGCAATTGTGGAATCCATAAATTGGTTGGTGGGATGTCGGACGAATTTTCTGACAAGTGGGAAACTAGGCGGCAATTGTGGTAGCCTTCGGTTTGTTGGTGACTGTTCCTGAGTTTCTTGGTAAGTGGGTTACTTGATGGCGATTGTGCAATCGACCGGTTTGTATGAGTTTCCTGGTGTGCCGTTGCTTATCCATCGGTTTTTTGGTACATATATAAGTCAGGAACTTGGTGGCAATCGTGGATACCATCGAATTTTTGTTAGATTTCATTTAAGTTGCATGGCAACTGGGATACTTGGTGGCAATCCTGGAAAGCAGCAGTTGTTGGTGACTGTTGCATGAGTTTCCTTTTTTGGTGGGTAAGCGAGAAACTTGGTGGAATTGGGGATTCCATCGATTTGTTGCTAGATTTCGCTGAAGTTTCATGGTAACTGGGATACTTGGTGGCAATTGTGAAATCCACCAGTTAGTTGATTACTGTGGAACGAGTTTCCTAGTAATTGGGGTACTTGGTAGCTATTGTGGAATACATCAGTTTGTTGGTAGATTTCGGACGAGTTTTCTGGCAACTGGGAAACAGGGCGGCAATTGCCGTAGCCATCGGTTTGTTGGTGAAAGTTCGATGAGTTTCCACCTGTTAAGTGCGAAACTTGGTGGCAATTGTGGAATCCTTCAATTTGTTGGTGGATGTGGGACGAATTGTCTGACAAGTGGGAAACTGGGCGGCAATTGTGGTAGCCATCGGTTCGTTGGTGAAAGTTCGATGAGTTTACAGTTGGTTAGTGAGGAACTTGGTGGCTATTGTGGAATTCATAAATTTTTTGGTGGATGTCGGACGAATTTTCTGACAAGTGGGAAACTGGGCGGCAATTGCGGTAGCCATCGGTTTGTTGGTGACTGTTGTAGATATGAGTTTCCTGGTAAGTGTGTTACTTGGTGGCGACTTCGGTATCCATCGGTCTGTTGATCAATGTGGAATGAGTTTCTTAGTGATTGGGTTACTTGGTGGGAATTGCGATATTTAGCTGTTTGTTGGAGGATTTATGATGAGTTCTCCGTTAAGGAACTTGGTAGCCATTATTGTGTAATCCTTCATCGATTTGTTGGTGAAATTTGGGACGATTTTTATGGTAACTAGGATGGTCAAGCAATGTTATCGTAAAGGATAGCTTCAAACCACGCATCTTGTAAACGATTAACCCATTTTACACCACGCTACTGTAAAAGTCATAAGCCACAACCGTTACCAAAATGACAGTCGTAAACTATAGCAGTTTACACTGCGCCTTTCACTCCAGAATTATGAAGCAAACCTGGGGCCACCTGAGAATGAACACACTGTGCACACATGACACTCGCATGGTTCAATCACTCCCTCCCTCCCTCTAAAGCCGGCTAGTTCTTCCTTCTTAAACATCTTAACAAGCCCTGGCTAAAAATTCAATTTGCAATAATTCACTCAAAATAGAAATAAACCCATCCACAAGTTGTAGGTACATCCAAGCCATAGCACACAAGTTGCGAACTTGATGTAATTTACATCTCACCCGCAGCTATTTGGGCTAATATCATATTTCTGACAACTAAATAGCCAAAGAGACTCTAACAAACCCAACATACACATTAACTACCAGAAACAACCTCTTAGAACTCGTCCGCGATATTGGTTACTGGATACAACTATGTGCGCCTTTGAGAAGACATCAGATCCACCATTAGCAACGATATGGCTGCTCCCTCTATTTGCGGCTGAGGCAAAAGACCAACTTTTATCTCAAGGCGTGTGATATTTCAAAATGATTACCTCATCTCAGTATCCAGTAAACAAATCGTTTCATTACACTCGCTAGTGCATACACAGAGAATAAACCACCGAAATCACCATCATCACGAACATCGCCTGCCGAATAATCGGTGGTATAATGCAAGAGACGAAAGACGATCGCCAAAAGCGAAAGGTTCGGATTACAACTCCAGATTGAGATTGGGGCGTGGGTCAGAATTGTTAGCTGGTTGTGCCTTGTGCAGCTCTCAGATCACTTTTCCTTTTGGAATCTGCTTTGCGTTGGCGATCCAGTTGTATTGTGAGATATCTCTGGGATGATGCGATCTTCATTTGGCCGAGAACGAGATCTAGTTGCAATGTTGATCCAATGAATTGAAATTAAGTCGCACTGATAAATTATTTATTTAAATTTAGTTGCTGTCATGTCGGCCTTTCGGGGTTACACGAAACAAATCCTTTCACTAGCGACATTCGCGTTGCTCTGGGAAATACTTTATTCCAAGGAGAAGATTAATGTTATTATGTAGCCGCTAAACGATCGCGCGCGAGTTGAGTGAAAATTTTAATTAAATTTGCATTTTAACGAGAATTTAATGGAGGATTATAGCCGCAACGATAGTTGGCAAGACGATGGTGAGCGTTTCCGTTACGGAATGAGCGGTTTACGAGGTATGCCACTTTAGTTCTCTGCGCAAGTAGATTGCAGGAAAAGCTTTTTGTCTATAGTGTAATGCGGTGCGAGGATTAGGAAATTTATGGCTTATTGGATGGTTCCGTGTTGCAGGAAACACTCCCATTAAAATGGGAGGTAAGACACTTTGTTTCTTTAGTTTTGTCAGGTTTCCCATTCAATCGACATCTTATTTATAGATTCCTTATTTGTATGCTGAGTCCGAACGGCTGAATTGAGTAGCATTTTCAGGACAAGTATACCCTCGGATGTTTGCCAGACGTCACTGAAACCAGCACAGCACATAAAACAGAGCTACGGAAATCAACAATAAATACTTTAGCACACCCAAAGTTAACTATCGTATCAAGCTGAATCTCTTCAGACTTCACAGATCTAATAATCCCACATCGGAAGGTGCAATAGCCTTTCAACCGATTTGTAGTACCGCATATACAGAGCTGTTAGAACTTCTTCAGAGAGGTAGTGAACCAAAATGTGAACCTGTCATAGCCTATTAAGACTAAGCTTGTAGAATCATTTCAGATGTCTAGGGATTTCACTAAAAGGCGCTGCCAGAGCCTCTTGAAATCTGTTGGTATTCAACTGTCGAATCGGAAAATCAGTTGTTATAGGCCCCGCCGTATAAGGCAGGACAGAACGACATTATATTACAAGGAGCTATGGTAGTACTATGGTAACTCTCCATTATCTAAAGTAGCCCTGGTTTGTGGAGTACGTATATCCAATATCCAAAATTGTTGAGATTTTGAGGCTTGAAATGAGCTATCTCGCGATCTCGCGACTAGCCTCTGACTAGATCTCGTACAAAGACGCCCTCAAAGCTTACAAAACCAAATTTGGAAAGCCCAACGAAATTCTTGGAGACTCTTCTGTGAAAAGATAGAAGATGTGTTGGTGACTGTTGTAGATATGAGTTTCCTGGTAAGTGTGTTACTTGGTGGCGACTTCGGTATCCATCGGTCTGTTGATCAATGTGGAATGAGTTTCTTAGTGATTGGGTTACTTGGTGGGAATTGCGATATTTAGCTGTTTGTTGGAGGATTTATGATGAGTTCTCCGTTAAGGAACTTGGTAGCCATTATTGTGTAATCCTTCATCGATTTGTTGGTGAAATTTGGGACGATTTTTATGGTAACTAGGATGGTCAAGCAATGTTATCGTAAAGGATAGCTTCAAACCACGCATCTTGTAAACGATTAACCCATTTTACACCACGCTACTGTAAAAGTCATAAGCCACAACCGTTACCAAAATGACAGTCGTAAACTATAGCAGTTTACACTGCGCCTTTCACTCCAGAATTATGAAGCAAACCTGGGGCCACCTGAGAATGAACACACTGTGCACACATGACACTCGCATGGTTCAATCACTCCCTCCCTCCCTCTAAAGCCGGCTAGTTCTTCCTTCTTAAACATCTTAACAAGCCCTGGCTAAAAATTCAATTTGCAATAATTCACTCAAAATAGAAATAAACCCATCCACAAGTTGTAGGTACATCCAAGCCATAGCACACAAGTTGCGAACTTGATGTAATTTACATCTCACCCGCAGCTATTTGGGCTAATATCATATTTCTGACAACTAAATAGCCAAAGAGACTCTAACAAACCCAACATACACATTAACTACCAGAAACAACCTCTTAGAACTCGTCCGCGATATTGGTTACTGGATACAACTATGTGCGCCTTTGAGAAGACATCAGATCCACCATTAGCAACGATATGGCTGCTCCCTCTATTTGCGGCTGAGGCAAAAGACCAACTTTTATCTCAAGGCGTGTGATATTTCAAAATGATTACCTCATCTCAGTATCCAGTAAACAAATCGTTTCATTACACTCGCTAGTGCATACACAGAGAATAAACCACCGAAATCACCATCATCACGAACATCGCCTGCCGAATAATCGGTGGTATAATGCAAGAGACGAAAGACGATCGCCAAAAGCGAAAGGTTCGGATTACAACTCCAGATTGAGATTGGGGCGTGGGTCAGAATTGTTAGCTGGTTGTGCCTTGTGCAGCTCTCAGATCACTTTTCCTTTTGGAATCTGCTTTGCGTTGGCGATCCAGTTGTATTGTGAGATATCTCTGGGATGATGCGATCTTCATTTGGCCGAGAACGAGATCTAGTTGCAATGTTGATCCAATGAATTGAAATTAAGTCGCACTGATAAATTATTTATTTAAATTTAGTTGCTGTCATGTCGGCCTTTCGGGGTTACACGAAACAAATCCTTTCACTAGCGACATTCGCGTTGCTCTGGGAAATACTTTATTCCAAGGAGAAGATTAATGTTATTATGTAGCCGCTAAACGATCGCGCGCGAGTTGAGTGAAAATTTTAATTAAATTTGCATTTTAACGAGAATTTAATGGAGGATTATAGCCGCAACGATAGTTGGCAAGACGATGGTGAGCGTTTCCGTTACGGAATGAGCGGTTTACGAGGTATGCCACTTTAGTTCTCTGCGCAAGTAGATTGCAGGAAAAGCTTTTTGTCTATAGTGTAATGCGGTGCGAGGATTAGGAAATTTATGGCTTATTGGATGGTTCCGTGTTGCAGGAAACACTCCCATTAAAATGGGAGGTAAGACACTTTGTTTCTTTAGTTTTGTCAGGTTTCCCATTCAATCGACATCTTATTTATAGATTCCTTATTTGTATGCTGAGTCCGAACGGCTGAATTGAGTAGCATTTTCAGGACAAGTATACCCTCGGATGTTTGCCAGACGTCACTGAAACCAGCACAGCACATAAAACAGAGCTACGGAAATCAACAATAAATACTTTAGCACACCCAAAGTTAACTATCGTATCAAGCTGAATCTCTTCAGACTTCACAGATCTAATAATCCCACATCGGAAGGTGCAATAGCCTTTCAACCGATTTGTAGTACCGCATATACAGAGCTGTTAGAACTTCTTCAGAGAGGTAGTGAACCAAAATGTGAACCTGTCATAGCCTATTAAGACTAAGCTTGTAGAATCATTTCAGATGTCTAGGGATTTCACTAAAAGGCGCTGCCAGAGCCTCTTGAAATCTGTTGGTATTCAACTGTCGAATCGGAAAATCAGTTGTTATAGGCCCCGCCGTATAAGGCAGGACAGAACGACATTATATTACAAGGAGCTATGGTAGTACTATGGTAACTCTCCATTATCTAAAGTAGCCCTGGTTTGTGGAGTACGTATATCCAATATCCAAAATTGTTGAGATTTTGAGGCTTGAAATGAGCTATCTCGCGATCTCGCGACTAGCCTCTGACTAGATCTCGTACAAAGACGCCCTCAAAGCTTACAAAACCAAATTTGGAAAGCCCAACGAAATTCTTGGAGACTCTTCTGTGAAAAGATAGAAGAGATCTCTGAGGCGTCTAGGCTCATAAAGATCCTGGCAGAGACTCCTAGGATACCGAGTTATCTTAAGAGAGCTGACGGCTCGTGGGCTACTTCTGGATCTGGTATCTTCTACTGGATACACACTCCCCAAATAGCTGCAATGTCGTTACGAGTCTTACTTCGACTTCGGCTAAGTCGATATTAGATAAACAGCTCTTCACGACTTGCTACTAAGAGCAAAATTCTCTGGGATATACGCGGCTTTAAGCCATTCAAATTACCTGGACCTGATGGCATAATACCGGCCAAACTGCAACAGAATGGGGAACTAATCCTTCCATGGGTAGCTGTAATATTCAAAAGTTGTGTGGATTTGTGTCACATTACCAAGACATGGACGGCTGGTAAAAGCTCGCATGCTAACCCGAAAGACCTCAGACCTATTACTTTGTCATCATTTCTACTGAAAACTCTATAGAGAAATTACAATTAGACTGTAAAGAATACACATTGGTGGCTTTCCTGGATATCGAGGGAGCGTTTAACAACGTCGAACCAAAGGCAATTATTAGCGCACTGACGAGCCTTGGAATTGATAAGTCGATTGGCGATTGGGTGAATCAGTTGCTCACCAACAGGTTCATCAATTCAAAGCTGGCCGACGCATCGGTTCGGAGGTTCGTCAGTAGGGATACGCCACAAGGCTGTGTGATCTCATCTCTTCTTTGGAACCAACCTAGTGGTGAATGAACTACTTCTAATACTGGAAGGGGAAGGGGGCAAAGTAATTGCCTATGCAGACGACGTTGCTATCGCGGTCTCAGGAAAACACCTCAACACGCTTAGGGATCTTGTCCCAAGATTTAAATTATTCGATCTCATTCCGTCTTCATAATCACTGTAGTGTGTTCCAGGCGGAAGACATGGTGATCAAGGAGGCCCTGTCGTGGCTGTCGTGTAATATCCGCAAAGGATATCGTAATTTTTACCGATAGCCAATCCTTGGATTTGGCCATCTTTATGTCCAAAACCGCCCTCAATTTGCGCTTATTTCTTAACGAGATGGCGGAACAATTTAAAATTCACCTTATATGGGTGCCGGTCCATAGGGATATTCCAGGGAATTGAAAGGCCGACGAACTCGCTACTTCGCTAGGCATGGCACAACTCTATCGATTCTACCGGAAAAGGAGAATCACTATATGCCTCTCGCTACGTGTAAATTTTTAATTAAACAAAATGCGTAAAGCCCCACTAAGGTGGTCAAACTGCACCACGTGCTCCATCACGAAACAGATCTGGCCCATGCTGGATCTCAAGCGCTCCAACAATCTGAAAAAAAGCTGCATGGACGGGGAGGAAGAGACAATTCTTCCTCTCCTTTGCGCGTGCCCTACAGTTGAGTTGTCTCTTGGTTGTTATTCAAAATTCGGAGTTGTCATAAACAACCTTGATCGAAAAGTTGTATGTCAAAACACAGCAAAGATGGCGGTGGTTGTCTATGAGTTGTTATTTAGTTTGGTTGAGTTGAATTGAAGACAACTCAACTAAGTCAAACAGTCTGCAGTTCGTATCAATCTTGCTATCTCAATCTCTAAAATGAATTTTTATTAACATAAAAATCAACTCCAATTCGAAAAAAAGAGTATTTTGAACATTCCTTAAGTCCACAAACTCTGCTAATAATATTTCAATATGTTACAGATTTAACACACGCCTAAAGATCAAAGATAAACCTATATGTACAAATAAACCCAACTCCAAAACAAAAATGACAGGTAGCAACGAATTTGCAATTCCAAGCATCGACACACCCCCGGTCATCATTATTCATTGTCGGCGAACAAAAGGTCAATTTCCTCTAGTCCATTGCTACATAATCACTAATTAGAAGCCACACACTGCGAGAGAGGGTAAATCCCTAAACCGACTTTCCAAAGTCAAAACCATTGCACTTCCGGATGAATGGTTCGGTTTTTGCCCCTTTGCCAACAAACTCTCTACAGATGAAATCAACGTCTATTGTGTGCAGTCACCAAGCTCCATTTTCTAAAACAAAACAAGAAAATAAAAGGTAAAAACCACCATAGGAACTCACAAAATCACATATCCTGACTGAACCGAACCGAACCGCATGCATATAAAAGGATTCTATTCCACTCGTAGTCGTCTGTTTGAATTTTCATTTCCGAACGCCTTCCGGTAAGTTGTGTTTTTTTGTTTTAATTTTGTGTAAATGCGGGTTGGCCACCACCCACTTTTAATCCCTTTTCAAATTTCTACAAATGCGTTCGCCTAAAAATTCATTTCACAAAAAAAGGGGAGACCCAATGTTTTCAAATATTTTTGCATAGTTTTTCGTGTGTAAATAATTTGCGGAGCGCAGTGTCTCTCGCCTAAGATCCCACCACACCACAAACGAGAAAAATGTGGAATTTTCGAAGCATATTTTTGGGAGCGACTGTGAAATAGAAATGGAGCTTTCAGCGTTGCCACTTTGCTGCAATGGCAGTAGATTTTGCGTTACATTTTCAAATAACTAACAGATATTTTAGAAATTTTACTAATAATTTAATTTTATCTGCATGGTTTGGGAAACTGAGTTTTCCTGGCTTAAATTCGTTGAAGGAAACTGTTTCTACAAAATATGCTTTAAGTCTTTGGACAACAACAGATCAAATAAATGTATACAAATAAAATGTAAAAAACTCAACTTCAACATCAGATTTTTTCCGAGAAGCGGGCTCTCGTAGTTCGAAACTTAGATCTAAAATAATTTGTGTAATATATTGTGCTAAACACAATTATTTATCATTTTCATTGGTGGATAAAATTCCTACTTATACTTCAGGACGCAGATTTTGAACAATATTTTCTAGCTTGAAGGGGTTTTTCGTAAATAGGAATACTCCTCTTAAAAATATTACAGGATTAGCAACAGATAATGCCTTTTGTGATGTCCGGCAATATCAGTGGATTAAAGGCAAAACTTCTTATTGAAAATAAAAACTTATTTTATCTTGGGGTTAGGTACTGTACAAATAGAAGCCCATCTTTGCATCTATGTGCCTGCAGCAAAATACAATTTTTATTTGGAAAAAAATAAAAAATATATAGGTAATCATTTTCCCGAAACGGATTGGAGCTTATAAAGTTTTTCAATAATATTTTGATATAAAAAACAATAAATTTTTTTATATTTCTCACACACAATGGCTTTTTGTTTAGAGTTTAAACTGATTCAACAGCAGTGGAAGTCACTGCATCTGCCTGACTCCGTTAAAGAAATAAACGACTTCCTAATGGATTCGCTAAACAAATTTGTGTTTATGGGCTGGTTTTTTTTTTTTTGCAATCCTATGTGGGCTTAGCAAATTGTCCATTCAAATACGCAATCCTAATATAGGATTCGTTAATTTAGCATAGAAGTCTCGAGTCGATTCGTTAGCCTGGATAATCATCGGGGCTTATGCCTTTAGCCCAGATAAAAACGGTGCTATAAATCTACGATAGCTTTAAATGTTATCGAAAGTGCTATCGATTGTGTCATAAATGACGTTAATTTGACAACCAATATCAATAGGGGAGACTGGGGCACCTTTGAACGTGAGGTTCATTTGAACGTGAGGTTCATTTGAACGTTGCAAGTAGCGAAGAAACGAATTATTGATGAAATGCGAACAAAGCACTTTTTATGTATTTATAAACAGAAAATTGCACATTTTATTATTTCAAGTGGAGGATAATTAATTATCCCATCAAAGTGTTTCTTAATACAATACCAGTTTAAATAACGAAAATTCAAATTCCAAACTTTTTGCTGCGAACGAACCTTGCCGCGAATTGTCAAAGTTTATTCGCAATCCACATCATTTAAATCGCGTTCCACAAACTAGCGAATAAAACATTCGTTCGAGCAGGTAGAAACTGGTAGAAAATGTTGAACGGACTGTCAAAACTTGCTAATATTCGTTCGCTCGTAGGAAGTTTGTCGCTCTCATGTGAATTGTGTCCTTAAGAGAGTACCTAAACATTTTATGGTGTTTTTTTTTCTTTTTGTTTAAAAAATATATCTTTAAGGCACAACTTCATTTGAAACCGTATAAAGGTACGTTTTTGACAAATAAAATATAATTATTTAAGTACATTTTTCTGTCGCTTGACCTATTGGGGCAGGTTTGAACAAAACAGTCGGGACACGTTTGAACAAATGGTCTGTAAGTGACATTGAAATAAAAGATAAGCTACCACCACCAATCAACACTCCGGGAACATTGAGAACACCTAAATTCCTGAACAGCTAACTCATTTTTATTTTTTTATAAAGTTTCTTCAGTCATTTGTAAAATATTTTGTAATTTGTTAATTTCAGTTTGCTTCTTTCGTCGTTTTTTTTATTGAAAAAAATTAAGTTTATTTATTTTATTAAAAAATTACAAAGCTTTAAGTAGCTTATTAGCTGCCAAAAGCAATTACAAATACTGCCGTTCAAAGTGCCCCAGCCTAGTTCAAAACTGCTCAGCATGTCAGAGACCAAGGTGCCCCAGTTTCCCCTAAAAAAAAAAACAACAACAAACATTAACAATTAAAATATGGACAAAAAAGATTGCAACTCAAAATTTGGACTTTGGAAGCCACACTGGGAGCAGACTGGGGCTGCTGAAATGCTACAGTGCACGTAAGGAGTTGTGCACTGCCACTGATTCAACGCTGGAACTTGAATCATCCTGAATCATCCGCTAAAAGTGCAATCACATCCAGTACGTCCTGCAAATCTCTGTTACGGCTGGAACTTGCTGTTGCTGGAGAGCTTACCATGCCTTGTTCTTGTTATTTATCATTTTACAAACTAATTTACTACCTGCAAATTTTTTTTGGTGAAGACAGAAATAAAACAGCTGAAAAGTCAAATGTCAACTAGCATAGTGCTGCCAAGTCACAGTAAGGCGGTTTTTTTTTTGTGTCTAAGCCTAGATATATAATACATATATAGAATTGCAAAAACAACACGCTTAATATTCCATGTTAATAATTTTTGCATTAATGCATTTTTCTGTTTTGTTTAAATACCTAGTCGTTTTTATTAATTTTGTATTGTTTGTTATTTTTTGTACCTAATTTACCGTGGTTTTGTTTGAAAAAAAAAAATCTACTGCAAAGATTCAATCTCATTTTGTAAGAGAATCTACTGCGAAAATATAGGCCTACATTGGCAACGCTGACAGAGCTGCTGCCTGCTGCTGGAAGAATAACTTTGTCGTGTTCAACTGGTGAGCAGGTTTTGAATTTGAATTTCATTTGGCTGATAAATCAAAATGCCGAGGTTATGGGTTGATTTTTTGTTTCGGAATAATTTTGCAAATCAAGTACCTACCTCCGGGAAGCATATGATGTAGAGGACGCATTAACTGGGAGTGGTTCGGTGTGTGTTTTATATTCATTTAGTTAGCGGAGTGGAATGAAAGGGTGCTTAAATTAAGGACAACCTGATTGAAATATTTACTGGCACGAAATTGAAATATCTGTGGGTATAAAATAAAATTACAACACGATGACTTTCAAAAGTATTACTCTAAGTAAAGCGAACATTCGTTCGCATAAACAGTTGTTAAATGTAATAGTCGCTTCCAATTCCTTACCTAAAACTATACCTACAATTCATGTTCTAAAGTACTTAAGGATAACCCCCACTCTATCCCTTCACGGCACATTACCCATTCTCAAATACCTACCATCCATCACCTCACTTAACAGCAGCTTCTGCCGCTAATTTTCCATCACATCACCCACACCCACACCCCCCTCAGCCGGAGAACACAAACGACGCTCACCTTTTAGAGCTTTTAAAATTTTAATTCACTGCCATTTGGTGTAATAAGGACATAAACGTATAATCCCCCAGAATGGAATCGTTTCAAAACGATGTTGTCTCGTGAACCCCCCGTGCCCCACGTCTGGCACACTCTAATCCTGCGGAAACAACATTGAAAGCACCTGCTTAATCGCAACTAATCGTCTGGCACACGCATTATGTACGAACTCATCAAAGTACATCAACGTAATCTCAATAATGATGTTGGAATGATTGGGATGGCAGCCCGGTGTCCTCAACCCCAAAGCAACCACTTCCACCTGTCATGTTTTATGATAATCCGTAGAAATGGACTTTTGCCTGCAAGCAGTATTTAAGGCAACTACCCTTCAAATGGACTGCAATTTCTTATACAATATACATCTCCACCTTCACCTGGAGTCAGCAGTGAAAGCATCACCACCCATCACAACCACCTGTGCTGGCTTTCGTTGTGTTTGCTCTTGCTCCCTGCTGTGTGTGCAGTGCAGGTTTAAGGACACGAGGAGACAGAAAAAATAAACACAATTCATAGAAAAACTGCCAACACACAACCAGACCAGAGACAGTATCCTTTAAGTGAAAACGCATTATGAGTTCGCTGCAAAAGCATGTTCACTTTCACAACTAATAGCTGTGCCATAGAATAGCGCTGGAGAACTCACAAAGAAAGAATTACGAAGCAACGTACTTACAACAAAAGAAGACATTAATGCCTTTTGAAAGTCTTGTAAAATAATTATACCAAAAGAAAATGAAAAAAAAGATGCCCCCATACTGACGCAGTTCGCTTTTCCATGCGAACTTTGTGTAAAAACAACTGCGAGCTTTAAATTAAAGAATTTTGCACAAACTCACCCGATAACTTTGAAGGAACTGGATAACCGCCATAACCAACCAGAATGCAGCAAATTTCACTTAAATAACACAATGCACACATTTTTCATTTAACTGGTAATTGAGTTTAAAAAAAGCTAAAGTTTATTTAATTTATTCGGTTTAAACGCGAAACGCGAACTTCACTTCACATAAAATGGTCGCCGATAACTGAAGATGGCTGCGATCGAAAATTCAAGTGTCAAATTGGGGGGATCGCCGGAGTAGTTCTGTTTGGTTTGTAAATTATTTGTTTTGCGCATTATGCGCAATTATGAATTCAAA
Organism: Cheilosia scutellata; assembly: GCA_955612985.1. Lineage (NCBI taxonomy): Eukaryota > Metazoa > Arthropoda > Insecta > Diptera > Syrphidae > Cheilosia > Cheilosia scutellata. The sequence continues at coordinate 70,322,447 of OY015311.1, read as the reverse complement.
GAAATTCTGATGTGAACAACTTGTGTGCTATTCCACAGCATTGTAAAAAATTGTTCCGCTGTTAGATAATAGAAATTATGGTTTCAATAGATGTCATCTGGACAAGTAAATAATGTAGTACAATCTTCAATTCCACTTATCCGGTATGAAAAAATGTCGCATCGGAATTTGAAAATGCAAAAGGATGTCAAAACAAATTTTGTTCATAGGTACTGGTTTTGAAATGTTAGTTTTGTAGAATTGGTTAAATTCGCAGTTCAGTTTTAATGTCAGAACATTGTCCAGCGGAAAATATGTTTTCGGGTCATAATGGAAAAACGAATTATGCAAGAAATGTTTTCATTGAAATGTGAAATGTCATCCAAAATCGTATTGGAAAAATTTAAAAATTTGTTCATACATTTTCAGTTGGACAAACGTACGAATTTCAAAAAAAAAAAGTTTTAAGTTCAGAACTTAAAAAAAAAAAAAAACAAAGTTGTGGGAACCGAAATATAGATACCTACCGTAAAAACGTAATAGTGTCAAAGCAAATTCTCAAAATAAATTTGTAAATCTCTTGAAGACACTCTTTGAATATTGAAAATGGAAACATCTTAATTTGCCTACTTATGAAAATGTAGTAAGGGTAGGTAGGTATTAGGCTGAAACTTGAAACATTGAAATGAGATCACTGGAGTGAAAAGGAAATGTAAAGACTGCAAAATAACTAGTTATTCGCGATTATTTCGCACATTGGCATACATATTATATATTGACTGCTAGTGAAATGTCAGTTCATAGAAATTTTGCCCAGAAAATGACGCCAACATAAATTAGCGCTCGTGGTTCGGAGCGAAATATAAGTGAAACAAAATAACAAACAATCTAGGTATTCTCCGGCTCCGCGAAATAAGACCCAAAAAACAAATGAAATAAGGCCCAAAAAAATTATACAACAACAACGATTTTTAATAAAATATGGGGTGGTATATCCTTTTTTGGGGCCTGATTTCCTAATGAAAATTGGGGTTTATTTCATTATGGAATAAGACCCCAAACGAAAAACTATAAACGCATGGAGACATGCTGCCCCCCTGCAACCCCCCTGCTTGGGTTTACTGTTGATTTGGGGCCTTATTTAATTTTTTTGGAGGTCTTATTTCATCGCAGTGGGGCCATATTTCATATTTGAAATTGGGGTATTATTATATCATTAGGCGTATTTTTTTGGGAATCTATAGCTAGCTCACTTTTACTTTTACAGGCAAAACTGTTATACACACTTTTGGTTTTACATGCAAAATTGTTATACTCACTTTTGGTTTTGTTATACTCACTTCCCAAAAAAATACGCCTATTATAATTACACCCCAAATTTGGGGTCTTATTTCATTTTTACTTTTGAGGACTTGAGGCCTTATTTCCTGGGGCTTTATTTCGCGGGCCGAATTCTCCATCTAGAGAGTAGAACGTTTGAAATTCAAATTGTTGCGTCATTCGGTCTTACCAATAAACAATCACTAAACTCGAGTTTTACTAATTTCGAAACTAATTTTAATTTCGACTTTTAATTTTGCCCTACCAATAACCAAATTAATCGAAGGGTTCACTAAACACGGCTTTAGTTGTAGTAGGTACAATTGAAGTCAAATCTTGTACGAAATTGTCAAAATTGTCAAATTTATTCGAACAGAAATCAGTTTTTCACATTTTTTTTTTTTGCTGAAATGCAATTGTTTCACAAAATTTCTTGGTAGGTATCAGGGGTATACATACATTTATGTATTATTTTCCCGTTTTTTAAATAAGATGTAGATACTGTAGAGACCCAATATTAATCAACCAATTGCTCTAAGTATAGTTTACTATCAATTGACTTTTATTTTCCGTATTTTTATTTTATATAGTGCGACTTTATTTTCATTGTTTTACATTTTATATAGTCAAGTATTGACATCGCACAGTGACGATACCACAGATACAAAGCACGTTTTGTAGTTTGGGTAAACATTTTCACATAATTAAATGTATCCTATCAGGCCAAAAAGATGAAAAATGTTCCGATGGTAGGTACCTAATCATAATCACAGTCACTTTATAAAAGAAAAACCACGAAATTAAAGAAACTATTAGGCTTGTCATATTTGTCAATTGATTGAAAGTAAAGCTAAGTACACACGATTGTCAGATCTTACAATATTGTCAGATCTGTCAGTGAAAAATGTGTCCCAAATGTATTACACCGTCTGAACTTACAATTTTGTCTTACAATTTTTGGGAATCTATAGCTAGCTCACTTTTACTTTTACATGCAAAACTGGTATACCCACTTTTGGTTTTGTTATACTCACTTTTGGTTTTACATGCAAAACGGTTATACTCACTTTTGATTTTGTTATACTCACTTCCCAAAAAAATACGCCTAATATTGTCAGAAATGTCATTTTCAGCCCATTGTAAGACATACATCTGACAATGAAGTTGTCAGGTTGCTGACGATAGTCTGAACAAGTCTGAACACACAATTTTTATTATTGTCAGACATTTAGGACATTGTAAGACTCATTGGATATTGTCAGATGTCGTTGTTTATGGAAGCTGACAATAGCTTATTACAATTTCTTCATTGTCAGACAATATAACCAGTGGTTTAGGAGCGAAATCGAAGTTTGCTTTTAAACGATGGAAAATAATTCAGAAGATACCTATTGATATGAACAACTGTGGAAATTGGAATTTAAATTCCAATTAAAATTGCAAAAGTCGAAAAAAAAAAAAAAAAAATTAACAGGAAGAAAGTAGAGTGAATGGGGTTGTTGGATGCGCAGAGTATAAACAACCCAAAGAAGCCCTGTGGTTTGAGGTAGCCGACGCCATCCACATTCAAAAGTCACCTCGACAAATACAGAAAAAAAACTGCCAATGAAACCGTCTCGATTTCCTGAATGCTCGCGCGCATATTGGTGTCTTGATGTGTGAAGTCACCAAAGCTATAATCTTATCGAATTGTGTTAAGTCCATTCGCAAAAAATTAGAATCCTTCCTTCTGGCAAAGGGTCACCCACTCCCTGACAATGAAATTGTAAGACTTTGGGACAAAATCTTACAACCGTGCTGATGGGACAATTTCAAATGTTACAGTATTTCTAAACAGATTGTGTTATTCAATTTTCACAAAACAATAATTGTTCAGACAATTTGGAAACACAAAAATCGCGACCAAAACTGTTTGACAGTCGCTTCCGTTCACGTACAGTGAGCGTCAAAAGTGAGTGAACATAAATGTTGTTTTCATTTGTTTTTCGAGTTTAAAAACAATTTTGTTTAAATACCTATAAGAAATTATTGTATGCTGTAAAAATAAAATACGTTTTGTTATCAAACTTTTTACAGATTATTGGTTTTTTTTTTACGCTCACTGTACGTACTATTATGGATGGACTAATTAAGTAGTAGTAGGTATATTTTCGGAAATATTATTGAGGAGCTTGTTAAATATCTAATATTTCAAATGAGAAAAATAGTGAGTCAGGTCGTCATAGATGCTTTCTTCATCTTTTTGAGGATACATATTTAATATTTAAAAATGTATTAATATGTATTTTGTATCGTCCCCTTTCTGCGTTAAACACGTATCTACAAAACATCTATTCTTCAGGAATAATTAAACGCATGTATCAGTAAAATCTTTCTATTATTTATAATTTGACAGTTTGACTAACCTGGAGGTCAATATGATGACAGCCTGTCAAAAATTGACATGATTTTTGACATGTGTATTGTGTTCGATTAAGGGAAGCTATTCTTTTTTTTAATTCCTGAAGAATGGATGTTTTGTAGATACGTGCTTAACGCAGAAAGGGAACGGTATATTTTATTTTGTATATTTAATATTCGAAACATCTCTTAGAGATTGGTTTCGACAACGATTTTACAGTTTGAAAAATGAAATAATGACTTCTGCGGTGCCGTTTAACCTTCAGTTGTTATTTTAATGCGAACAATACAATGCTAATTAGGTCTCTTAGAGCCTTTTTCAAGTCTAGCAATAAAAAGCATCAGATAGGTATACCATTGTGAGATGTTAAAGTATATAATTACGACCTGTTGCCGCCCAGACGCCCATTCATGAAGCCATAAACAGACGACACCTATTGAATTCCCAATCCCTCGTTGGAAAAAAATAACTCGCCTTGACATCCTTTGCACCGTAATGCTTTTATAATTTTTCTTTTACCCTTTCATTGTTGACTTCGTCCTTTACAATAGAATATGCATACAATGTCGTCTTAAACAAATAGAGTAATAAAACTGAAGTAAAAAGAAGTACCCTTGGTCCTTCTTCCGCCATTATACTTAAATGCCGGTATAGAAAAGATGAATACTGAACACCGGTACCCCAAACCGAAAATATAATAATAACTTCGCATCACCCCCCAAAAAAAACAACACAAAATGGCAAGGTTAAGTAATAAGGACCATAATTGCCCTCCACTAAATTGGGATGACGATGCTGAAAATTGCTTTTGTCCCTCGCATCAATGGCGAGAGTTAGACCCTCATTCCCCCTTACAAATGTAATCAAAAGAATTGTCTAGACTTACCGCTAAGTAGGTGCTTTGGCCACGCAACCTCGGTGCAGGAGGTGGCTCGATTGTTTCACAGCCATTCTCATCGGATGACCTCTGGCGACTGAAACGAGAAAAGGCAATGAATTTGTCAAAAGGAAATCCAATCATTGTCCCGGATATTCTCATCAAACATAAAACTATATATACCCCTTAGACGTTTTAAATCAGAGACCAACAACTGAACAAACCCCCCCGCAATGAAATCAGGATACCAATACAAAAGAAATGAAATAAGGATACAGTTGGGAGAAGTAAAAAATAAAATAAAATAAAAACGAGAACAATTGCAATAAAGAAAATGTCCTCATTGTCCCCGAGACACGTCCAAGGAGCCTGCAGTATGTCATAATTCCAACAGTCGAATTGTCCCCAATTTTGTCGTCGTCGTCTGTTGTGCGTCCTTTTTTAATTTAAAAGTCTTTGCTTTCATAGATAAAATAAAAAAGCAAATTTGCACTAGTTTTCTGTGCTGAGGAGATACCTACGGCATTTCGTTTTGACCTCATACCTTAATGGACACAGTGTCCACTTGTGGAATTCCATTTTATTGTACACATATAAGCCGTTTGATGGTCAGGATAAATGAGACCATAATGAGTTTTTGGTGGCGGCTGGAAGATAAGCAGTTTAGGGAGAAGAGGACTCTTGGCAAAATTGTTTTTATATCATGTACAAGAGTTTGGTTCGTTAAAATTCTTTATGAGTTCTTGGGGTCAAATTAGAGTTGTTGACAGTTGTAGGAATAGTTTTTGGCATCGGAATGTTACGGTGTGGATAAAAAGTTCGACCCGGCAAGGATTTATTGCTATCGCAAGACTGTGGTCGGAAAAGTTAATTAAAGAATTTGTGATGTGAGTTTCCTGTTGTCATATCGAGAACAAAAGCAATAATAGTTTATGGTCTGGAATGAACATAGAAACGAGACGTATAAAGGTCAGTGGTACGCCAAGATGGGAATTTATTCAATTTTAGGGGACCTAAATGGTCATTCCATTGTTCCATTATAAACTCGATGTCTCAGAAAATGGCTGTTGAAATTTGTGAAAAGATTGCTTCGACGATAATTTTTAATGCCCGTACTAAAAAGGAACTTATTTGGGATTACTCTATAACATTAAGACTAACTTCCCGAGGTTATCTTTTAAAATGCGTTAGGATATAAGAGACCACAAGTGAGTGAGCATGAGCATATGAAAGGCAAAGTTAGTCTAAAATAATCATAAGGCAACCTCATCTTTCGATATACATATTTGAAAACCAAAATAATTGATGCAAGTTGGCTTTATAATTGTGTTGAGAAAATGTTGTAGTATTGACCACGTAGGCCTTGTTCCACATTTACTTAAGTTGGCGCTACAGTCCGGGGTGGACCTGGGCCGTAACCAACAAGCGTCTCAAGCCAGCACGATCTTTCGGGAGCTGTCTCCATAGTTTCGGACGCTGAGTTGGTTGAGGTACACTTCCACTTGCGTGCGCCACCTGAGTCGCGGTCTTCATCTATACTGCGCCGTCCCTCGGGTGTGGATTCGAAGATCTTTCGGGCCGGAGCATTGGCGTCCATTCGCTCTACATGACCCAGTCACCTCGATCGTTGAACCTTCACTCTTCTGGCTAGCTTGGTGTTGCTGTACAGCCCGTACAATTCGTCGTTGTGTCTCCTCCACCTCCTCCATTCACCGTCTATGCAGACGGGACCGAAAATTATACTCGAAGAATTTTTCTCTCGAAACAACCAAGTGTAACCTCATCCGCTTTTGATAGCGTCCATGCCTCTGTAGAATAGAGAAGGACTGGGATAACTAGGGTCTTATAAAGGGTCACTTTAGTTGTTCAAAAGAGGGCTTTGCTACTTAGTTGCTTTGTTAGCCCAAAGAAACAGCGATTGGCAAAAGTAATTCTTCATTTAATCTTAGCGCTGCTGTCATTGTCCGAGTTCATAGCGGAGCCTAGGTAGACAAAAGAGTCCTTAACCACCTCAAAGTTATATCTATCTATAGTGACATTATGTCCGAGACGTCGGTGTTGGGTGTCTTTTCTTGTTGACAGCATATACTTTGTCTTGCCCTCATTGACCAATGCTCACGAACGCACCGCGTTCTGCCGATTATGTCCATGTCGTCGGCGTTGAAGAAGTCTCGAAGGTATCGGTGAGTTCTTTACCGACCTTGAGCAGCGTTCATTTTGCATTGTTAACCTGCACAAACGGACGAGTTTGGCAGGGATTGGCATCCCTGGCAAAATAGACATTGCTCTGTATAACTCGTCTCTATAAATGCTGTCATAGGCGGTCTTAAAATCGATGAAAACGATTTCATCGTCCAGGATTTGGACTTTCTGGATTGTCTCCAAGATCTGCCGCAGTATGAATATTTGATCGATTGTAGATTTTCCTGGCCTGAAGCCACACTGATAGGGATCAATCAGGTTGTTGACGAAAGGCTTCAGCCGTTCACACAATACGGCAGATAAGATCTGCGATTCTAGTATGATATTCCCGTGTTCGTCCTAGTAGGCCTCGGTTCGGGCTTTTTAGCCTTGGCCAGGTTCTTTTTTCCTTTTAGTAAAACTTCCGAATCTCATTCCTGCTGTATCACCTCTCTATTATCTCGATCTGGGGAAGTTGCTCCAAGCCTAGGTTAAATATTAAGAACTCTCTTGGCGCAATAATTGGCTCTCCGGGATCAACAAAATGTAACTTATCAAGCAATTTTTCTATCACGAAATGAAAATTTTGAGAGGGATCCTGCATGTTCGCAATTTAAACGCGTTTAATCCCTATATCGCCAAGTCGAAAGGTTTTGTTCTTTGTAGTCGGCGCAATAAATTGCTCTCATCCAAAATTTATAGGACTGTATTGTTGATGTGTCCGGTTTCTATGCTTTCGCGCAAAGCTTCTAGTTTCAGCTTCGATTGTAGGTATTCCGAGATCCCTGTAGATATCGTCGTTTCTAATATACCACGCTCCTTGGACGATTTCTCCAAGCACTTTATTTTAAAAAGTTTGCATGATATTGGCATTTGTTTTCTTAGTGCAACCCGAAAGTTGTTTATGTAGTTGTTGCTGTAGCACTTGCTTGTATAAAAGGAGTTTGTTCTCGGTACTGAGCTGGTAATGTTTTCCACGTAACCAGTACATTTCTCTATATTTGAGTTCGAGCTCTTTGCGTTTCATTTTCACGTGCGAATTCCATTTCAGCTTTGCGTCGAGTGTCATTCCCAGGTATGTATGTGGCTTCGTTCGCAAAAGGTATTCTGGCAAGTCATTAGTTTTTCTATGTGTGAAGTTCACGTGAACAGAATTAGTTTCATTGAGGGCGATTCTCTAGTCCCTCGTCCATTCATTTACTTTATTTAGTGCGTTTTGCAGTTTTGCAATCGTTTCTTTAACTATTTTATCTACTGCTAGAATAGCGGTGTTATCGGCAAACGTAGCAAGGATAGTGTCATCTTCCTTTGGTATATCACGAGTTATATATAACAGGTAGAGAAGCGGTCCAAGAACGCTTCCTTGTGGTACACCGGCCGACATTTATTTTAGCTCCGAGTATTCGTTTCCATTTCCTACACGGAAAAGTCTATTGTCGAGATATGATTTCAGAATATCGTATAGACGTACGGGGAGAACTTGTCGTATTTTGAATTTTAAGCTTTCCTGCCACGGCATATTGCGAGACTTCCTTGACGCTTGAAAATATTTTTCCTTCCTCAAGTGCTTTCTCGATTCGGCCAACCAATAGATCACAGCCATGATGAAAAGTATTATAAATTACTTTATTCTCTGGGCGAGCGTCGATTCTTAAACACATCTAAAATACTATTCCCTAAGAAATCCTTCATTCAATTAAGAGATTCATCCTCAAATCAGTAAGACACCCACTCGCAACGCAAACGATAATGACAACAATCATCATCAACATCAGTTTGATGTTGTATTACATCCTCCAAATCGTTTCGATTCAATTTACTTGAATAATTGCCGGGCAATTCGCAAGTGATTCTCGCTCCCAACTACACACATCTCACACATACATATGAGCTGCGAGGACATTTACTGATGCCCCCAACGGCAAATAAGTGATTATCTCCTATATCGCATCCGCCCACATGGATGCGGAGGGAAACTAATCAATTCCTATCGCTCCTTCGCCGTTTTTGCTTGTTCTTTTTCATTTTTTGTATTCCTTTTTGCCAAATGCTTATTCATGCAAAGGATTCATTCTCGTCGGGAAATTCTTTGTTCTTTCGAAATCGACGATATTATATTGATTGCCCCCGTTGTGAAGTTCAAGCTCGTTGCTGCTCTGTATCCACATCACGATGAAACAAATCGAAGCAAATTTACCACCAAAGCCGCACGAACAATTCCGGAAGGATCTAATGCTATGTTGCTGTTGTGTGAGTGGTGAGGGGATGAGAGACCTCCAGACTGCAGTACAGCTAATGGCCTGAATTCCTCCTTGCATTTGCGTTTCGTGGGTTCTTATTGTGTCTATTGTATGTGTGTGTGTGTCGCTGTCGTCTTTGCCTGTTTATCGCATTCTCAAGTCATCATCCTTCCTGCCACTGTTTAGAGTGTGTAGTGTATGTGTGTTTTGTTCACAAGGACTTTGATTCTGATCGTTGATGTGCGGACTAGGATTTGCAAATTGCTGCAATTTGTTTAGCTGACAGTGGTAACAAACGTGCGTTAGACTAAAAAAAAATCGGTGGGGTAGAGGTTTTTATTCAATTACGGTTGCTATAGATATAAAGAAGGCCCGACGACACCAAGCTGACAGATTGATGTATTGGAGGGATTTGTTCGTATTTGTGCGGACAATGTGACTTCCTTTGTAATTAGGAAGTTTGGTATGTACTTAGAGACTACGTTTTGTGGTAAATTGACTTTAACGGGAAAACTACGCAGTAGCGCAGGCAGTAGCGCAGGCTATATTAAATATGTTATTTAATGTGGTATATGAGAACTTTGTAGGCGCCATAATTGATCCACCGCGATCAACAACACAATAGAGGTACCTATTCATTAATGCAACGTCGTAAAACCGTCGTAAACGTGGTAAACTTCGCAAACCTGTCAAATTTGTATAGAAAGTCATTTACAGCAAGATGGTACACTTATGACGCGAATTTGGGTTGTAAATCAAGATGGTAAACTTACGATAACGCCATTGTGACATTTCACACTTGAAATAAAGGCTCGTAATCAGTTTTACATTACATTTTACATTAATTTTTATTGAACTTTTATATGTAGATACAATTTGACTTAAGGCTAGTTTACAAAATGGTTATGAATAATTAATATTTTGTGTGTTAGCCCAACGGTTTACATTGATTTCTTTTTAAATTTACATAAATTGTGATTGTTTTCTCAGATTCATACTCGTATAGTTCAATAGTTCAATTTATTTGCAGCATGAAGTTGTTTTACAAAGTAAATAATTAGTTAGTTTAAGAGATACAGAACATAGTTCTTTACATCTATAATATGGGTACAATGTTTATGACGAATTGTTGTAATATTTTACAATAAATAGATATGTTAAGGGAAAATACTACAAGAAAAAAACCCTTATATAATACTTAAAAACTAAGATTGCACATCACCCAATTTACTTAACCACTAAAAGTTAAAGATTGAGTATAAGCTCATTATCTGAAAAAGCACATTTTTCAAAAATATTGTTTTGGAGCTTATATAAGACTAATTTAATTGGGCTGACATTTGCTCTATTGTGAAGACGGACTGTCGAGTAAGACCACGGTAGATTAAGCATAAGCTTTAAAATTTTATTTTGGCTGATTTGCAGCTTCTTGATATGAGTCTCAGCACAGTCAAACCATGCTGGAGCTCCATAAGTTAAAACCTGTTGGAAAATCGTTTTGAAAATTAGGACTTTATTATGTATGCTTAGTTTAGACTTTCTATTAATAAAAGGATAGAGTATTTTAATTAGGAGGTTGATTTTATGAATAGTATTAGATATATGCTTTTCAAAAGTAATTTTTTTATCCAAAGTAACGCCAAGATACTTACAGTTATCGGACCACTTAATATCTGTAGAGTTAACTTTAAGCATGTATTGCGGAAGAAGACTTTGCTTTCTGCGTCGAGTGAACCATATATAGCTTGGCACTTCTCAGCATTGACTTTTATTTTCCACCTAGTAAAGTAGCTCAGTAGTGAATCCAGTGCATAAAGAGCAGTGTCGTCTGCAAACATGGCCACTTCGGTGTTGTGAGCAAGACGTGATAAATCAGACATAAAAATGTTGAATAGGATAGGGCCGAGTACAGAGCCTTGTGGAACACCAAAAGGGATTTCCTACTCGGAAGACTTCGCAATTCCAGTGTACACAACAAATTTTCTGTTTTGTAGAAAGCTCCTTACAATCTTGACAAGGTGAACAGGGAAGTTAAATAGAATTAGTTTGTAGATAAGACCTTCAATCCATACTGTGTCGAACGCCTTTTCAATATCAAGTAGTACTAAACCAGTCGAAAGTTTTAAGTGTAAGTTGGTTTTCACATGATTTTTTATTCTTAGAATTTGGTGGTGAGTAGAGTGGCCTGCTCTGAAACCGAATAGTTCCGGAGGATATAAGTTAATAGCCCGAACGTGATTTAAAAGTCGACGCTGTATAACTTTTTCCAATATCTTACTTGAAGTGCTTAGTAAGCTTATTGGCCTGTAATTATTAGGGTTATGTTTTGACTTGACAGGCTTGCTAATTGGAATCACTTTGGCTATTTTCCATTTGACGGGAAAATAGCAATGTTTAATACATAAGTTAAACATAAAAGCTAAATAAGTTATACCCTTCTTGGGTAAAGCTTTTAATAGGCAGTTACTTATGCCGTCGAGACCAGGAGACTTTTTTATTTTTAATTCGCTGATTAAATCCTCAACGAGGCGGTTGTTAATAGTTAGTTCTGAATTATGATTTAGAGGGATACTATTTAATGCCCTAAGTTTACCACTTACAAGATTTTCAGTAAAAGAGTCACTCAGGTGCGCTGAAACTTTGTGATTATTGCAAAATGTTTCAGCCAAGATACTTGCCTTTTCTTCCTGAGTTACAAAAACATAATTTTGAACTCGAAGGGGTGGTATGTTTGAGCTCTTTTTCTTTATTATTTTTGTGACTTTCCAAAAAGGCTTGGATCCTTTATCGAAATCAGATAACAGGTTGTTCCACTTATGATTTCGAAAGATTTGAATTAAATTTTTAATTTGATGGTTTAAAATCTTAAGGTTATATTTAAATATGTCTAGCCTGTAACGAATCCATTTTCTCCTCTCAGCATTCCGCAAGTGAATCAGGTGTTGTATATGTACCGGCAGCGGTGAATGATTCGAGTTAGGATAAGAACATTGTCTCTTTGGGATGGATATATCGGCTGCACTATTAATTGTTTGTTCGAATGAATCAATGACCATGTCTATCTGTTCGCATGACTGAAAATTGTCCAACGATAAACGCCCTTGATACAAGTTGTCAGATATGTAGGATCTATATCTTTCCCAATTTGCAGCGGAATAGTTCAATTGGCCACATGAACCTGGAGATCAGTGAACACCGGCAAATGATTTGAACTCAGCGCATTAAGAGTTATAGGTTGGGTAAAACGAGCAGGATAATTTGTTAAAAATATATCAAGAGTCGAAGGGTTCCTCGAGGAACTACTTGGGAACTATGTTGGTTAAAGAGGATATAATAGTGAAAGCCTTCTATTTACGGCGACAATATCGTGAAGTATATTACCCCAACAGTTGGCTCTCCCACAACCCCATGATTGGTGCCTAGAATTAAGATCACCACCTAACAAATAATTCGAGTTTATTCTATTCAATTTTAGTATATCTCTTTTAAATTTTAGCTTTTTCTCAGCGTTACTATTTCCACCCGGAAAATAAACAGAAAAAATACTCAATTTAGATGAATCTTGGAGAAATACATCAATGCCTATAGCTTCGTTATAAGAGTTGACCTCAGGGTGTTCAAATCGTCGTACAGTCGATGTCCTTGTAGTGGTAGAGAGGTTTGTTCCACTTGGTATTATCCTCGATAGTGGTATGTCTCGGTCAAATCGTAGAAGGGTATAGTTGCCCTGTCGGTATCTCTTGGGAATAGGTAGTCGTTTAGTAGAGCCAATACATGGAGGTAACGATGCTCTGAGATGTGTTGGGTTTCCGCAAGAGGGTTTCGGTCGGACTAGAGGGTTTGGATGGCTGGATGTATTCCCGAGTATTCTCTGGAAAAGTGTGTTCATGTACTTTTCCAGGGGGTGATGCTGGCTTCTTCGTAGAGTCTTGAACTTCTGACTTTTTTCTTTCGGACTGGATCGTACTGGATTCCTGTGCAGATCCTTAAGAGTTTTCTCTCAAAAATGGCCAGCTTTTTCATGTACGTCTTAGAAATGGTGTACCGGCCTTATAAGTTGTTTGTAAAGCAGCAGTTTTTTTTTTTTTACTGAGTCCGTTCTGCTTCGTCATCAGCGGGTAGACTCGATGAAACGCGAATGCAGCTTTCCTGAGAAGGGTTCAAGTGTGGGTTGAATCTAAATCGCTCGTTAAAGTTGACTCCAAGATATATAATGTCATTTGTGGTTGATAGCGCTGATCCATCAGGTAGTCTCAACGTTGCATTACGACAATTGGTGGCTGACCCGTGACCGTCCTCTACTTCTTCCTCTATAATGGGTCTTCTGATGTAGATCAGTTCGCATCTCGTAATCAGAATCAGGCTTCGCATGCTTTTATAGTACGTTTGATGCATATGATGCAATTCGCGGGTGTTTTCGTTCGTGGCAAAAAGTTTGGAATTGTTAATTTCTTCATTTAAACTGTTTTAAAACTTGTTTTCTTAATAATTTGATAGATTAATTAAATATCCTACACTTCACAATAGATATAATTTTGGATATTTTTGCCATTATGAATTCGTAAAAGTTAGCCTGGACACTAAAAATGATTAAATTAGTACCGCGGAATGTGACAGCTGACAGTTCGGAGTTAGTAAAAATGGAGCGCTATACGAAAGAACAATGCATTTTCATTGTTGAGCAATATTTAAAACAAAATTAAGGTTTGTCAGCTACAGTCTGCAATTTTCGAACAAAATCATCTTCAGTGATGGAGCTTATTTTCATCTTGATGGCTTCATTAATCGTCAAAATTGTAACAACGATTACTAGGGCTCAGCCCTCGATTATTTCTGTCTCGAAATTAGAATCGAATTTTATTAATTTATTTGCTCGAATTGCAGCTATTTCCAATAGCAATATACATTTTTTTCTAAAAATTCAGCAGATCTTATGTCACATTCTTCAAAAAAAAAACTCAACAATCACTTCCCTTAACAAAACATTCAACTTCCTTTCATCTGCAAGGCCACGAAAAACCCTCATAAACTTTTGACATTGAACTATTATTATCGCTAGCGATAAATTTGACATTATTAGCGAAATTCAACTGTCATTTAACAAAAAAAAACCTGTTTCGCTTCTTAGCTGTCAAAATGAGTACACCAAAAACAGATAAACCACTTACAACATAATCAGAACCATAACTTCCACATTATGATGTTTGTGCGTCTATTACTTAACAACAAGACAATTTTCGGTTTCGCTTCAAAGTCTGATTATTACAACATTTGTCGTCATCATCACCAATAAATTAGGAGCGAACGTCGACACCGATTTTAAAATTTTCATTTTATTGCAAGCAAACGTCTGCAACTTTGCATGCAAAGTGAAACAAGTGAAAAGCAAAAGAAAATGCAATGCGCATTCCATATGATGCTCAGTTGACGGCACTAATTGACAATTGGAAAATTACCTCGTATTACACACAAAGAAGGCGGATAAAGTGAAGAGTCTGCCTTAGTTCAAAAATGAGTCCAAATGAATTGTGAATCCATCGAGATGTGAAATTACCCACTGAAGAGGGATTGTCCTCGACGGCTTTCCACTTTTTTATAAAACTATCTGTCGTACCTGGTGGTAGATCAGTTTGATTTCGGTGGATTAACGTTAAACATTTACGCGACAATAAAAATATGATTCGGCCGTTGGTGTTTATTGTGATCTTAAGGCTTTCTCTTGGCGCAGAGTTAAACGCAGCAGATTCACCAAATGCAATACAAACGCAAGGATATTCGGGAAATAAAACGAAAGACGGATTAACAAAAAGGGGAATCAAAGTGGATAGTTATGATCCTCCACCAGAGTACTACAGGTACATAAATAGTGAAAGTGTTTGTGATTGAAAATTAACATAATACGAGTATCTTTTGGGAGTGGGAAGTTATTCTTAACCCAGTTTAATCTTAACACTTTCCATAGGAGAGTGATTAAACGGGTGACGTAATCATGGATAAAGTTATGTTCGGTCTTAAAGGAGAACCATAAAAGGATAGAATGGAAGTAATCCAGCTTAAGCCAATGCGCGATATTGGAAGTGATCCATTTTTAGGTTTGCAAGAACTTAAGTGAATTGGTTGGATAGTGTGCTGAACTACTAAGTCTCACTTAAATTCAACACCCACATTTGACACAAGCTTGATATTTTAGATTTTGTGACGTGGTTGTTTTGTAAAGCAAAGTTAGCCCATTTTTTATTTAATAGGAGATGACGCTATGTCTACGATTGTCTCTCTAAGTTGCGTGAATGTGCAGAACGTTAAAAAAATGAAAATTTGTAATTCTACATTTCCTTCTTTAAGCTTAGGACGCTGCTCGAGCTAATGCGTTGTGGTTATAAGTGTCCTAGAAAACAGCTGTTTGTTGAAAATAACTTGATTCAAAAATACATCGACAAGAAAAAGTGTTATTCTTTTTTCCTTGTCTACAATTCGTTGATCTCAAATTTTTCACTTTCAAAGGATTCCTCATCGAGGTCTTGAATTAAAAACCTCATCCTTACTTACTTATCCGCAACACAAAAAAAAAACAACAGAAAAAAAAATACAACTTGATCTGTCAAAATTTAGCTTTAAAAAATGTGCCGAACCAATAATGGGGGCGCTAAATTGTGACAGATATGTACCTACATGTACATGCAGTACAGTCTGATATGAAAATTTGATTTTTTAGCTGAAGCAGCATACCGCTCGGCTAAATGAATTCGCTTAAATTTAGCTCAGCTAAATTTTGGAGACAATTTTGTATGTGAGGTAAAATTTACTCGAGCAGCGTACTAAGCTTAAAGGCGACAGAAAGAAATAAGAATGGTGTACACATTAACTGTCCCGAATAGAAATTAACAAAATCAGATCTGTTCGATTTTACAGTCACCATTCAACGACCATAAAAAAGAATTCGAATGTATATATATGTTTGTTGCTCCAATCCAATGTTAGACCAATCGAGTCCATAGATATACCAAGTCAGACAGCAGCTGTCAGACTTACTAAACTAGAGTTTTGAACGCCCTCAATGCCTACGTTCAAGTAAACAGATGACTAGCGGTACGACAAACTTGTCAAACTTCATATAGACAAAATAAATTGTGTTAGAGGGCAAATTTTTTATATGAAGCCCTCATGCTTTTGGGTTTTGTGAAGATGTTTCTATTATCATCTTTTTTTTTTTGCTTCTCATTTAAAATTCGAAAACGTGATTTCATCTATTTACGGTATAGTAAAAAAGTTTTCGAAGTCAACTGATAGTAGTGTGTGCGTATAGTGTGCTCTAGTCTTTAAAGGCACAAATTAAGGCCGTGCTTCAATTGGTCTTAATAATTTGTTATCCTCTTATAATTTTCTGACACAGTAATGACTATTTTGCTCTAATTGACCACGGCCGAAAAAACAAACAAATTCTATGGTAAACCCGAAGTGGACGCCCATGTTGGACGTCGTCCTAAGTCTCGCTTTATCACCGAAAAAAGGGTGCTTTTTTGCTGTTTTGTTTTTCAGCCTGATTTTTTTGACAGTTCATGCTTGATTCGTGACACGTGTCAAAGTAAAAAATGCTCAGTTAGCATTGCCATTTCACCATGGACATGGATAGACTTACGCCCAAAAAAAGTTTGCAAATTATAGAATATTATTACCAAAAATTCGCGAATCCATGGACATATTGCGAAGCGGATTTGGTGATCAATTCATTTCACATTTTGGACCTGTGAATTGGCCGCCTAGATCGTGCGATTTGACGCCCCTAGAATATTTTTTTTGGGGATATGTGAAGTCTCTCGTCTATAAGCCGGCAACTATTGCCGCCTTGGAAGTAGAGCTCGAAAGTATCTCTCAACCTTTTCGAAGGTCTTAATATTACTCTCAGTTGTTCAGAATTTTAAATTTGAACACATAATAATCAGTTTCTTTGCACAGTATTTTTTTTTGGTTACGCTCAGAGAGAAACCCTTATTTTTGTTTTGTATGGTTTCGGTCAACCACTGAGAGATATCACTGACAGAAAAAAATAAATCTCATTTGTACATTTTTCACTATAACTATTGTCATAAGTTAGCAGCGCATGCGGAATTGGTTAACACTCGTCTAAGGAAGTTCAGTGCAGGTGAAAGTGTCCCGGCTACACATGTAATGAGAAAAGGTATTGTTAAAACCATTGCGAGTTCACTTGTAGTCAAACTTAATTCTAAAATTCTTAAAATATTTCTTATTACCCATTCAGATGATGATATCCCGTATAAAGCCATTTTCTTTATTCATAGCTTGTGTAATAATATGAAAATTAGAACAGCAAAAACCCAGTTCTATGAAAACAAATTCAGTTCTTTCACTCCTGGGAAATAACTCTGGAATAATCTAAAAAATTAGGTAATTAGGTTATGTCTAAAGTCTGCGTTACTATGATCCTGTTTCTGCGTTTTCTAAAAGCATATGTGGGTGCTGCCTCGATAGCCTAATGAAATTTCGGACATTGTCCTTCCTGCTAAAAGTCATCGAAACTAAACAACCTGAGTATCTACACAACAGAATTAATTTCCCCAAATCGACAATAGCTATATGTGTTAAGAACGACAACACTGAATTCAATATAATTTTGACTTTTTTAACTTACTTTCGAAGAATGAGGTCTTTAGTTGATCATTTCCATTTAATTTTTATGGAAAAAGTTAACTAAGGAGTGATAAATATAAAATTTAAAAATAAAAATCAACCAAAGAGCGAAAAGGTAATTATATATAAATAAATCTCAGAGCAAGACCTTAATGTCGAAGCCGAATGTAATATCTCTCAGTAAGAAACCAATTGAAAATAAAGGTTGAGAGTTATTTTCGAGCTCTGCTTGGAAGACAACATAACTCGTGTTATTGGTGAGATACTAGCCGATATGTTGGAAAAAGTATGCCATAATTGGACATTCCGGATGGACCACTTGAAGTGTAGTCGCTGTCAACTTTTACACGAAATAATATGCAAAAAGTAAATGGCAAGAATTGATTTATTGATACTAATAAAAATTTCACTCAATTTTGCAAATTTTCGTTGTTTCTTTTTCATTTTAAACACCAAACGCTTACCGCAAATATCAATTGAAGATTTGCATCGAAAGCGGAATGGTGCGGAAAAGAACCTTCATGCCCATGCGTCTCGCTGGACACAACGTTCATGGGAAGGCATAAAGTGCATAGTGCAAAGTTCACTATTCCTGTACCAAATTTTATTTTATTGCAATGACGCCTTGTTTTTGGGTGTAGCCAAATCATTCATGGAAATGAAAGTCATGCCCATGATCGGCGCTGCGAAATTAAGCCCAAGGAAATAAGGCCCAAAACACAAAATGAAATAAGGCCCCAAAAATTGGGCAATTTTCATAACGAAATAAAGCCCAATTTATTATGTGGAAATAAAGCCCAAAAAAATGAAATTACACCCAAAAACAAAAATGAAATAAGGCCCCAATGTATATTTTAATTTTTTCAAATTTTAAACAAATGAAAATATGCTCAAATATCTTAAATACCTAAACACATTCATTGTATCTTCTACAATTTGTCTACGATAAGGACATTGGAAATTCGATAAACCTTTACCAATAGCTTCAGCTAGCAGGTTTAGGTTGCATTCAGTGCAATCGTCCTTTATTTTATTAATGGCTTATAAATAATTCCTTATATGCCGCTTCATCAGGCAGATGGTTGTGTTTAACATAATTTTTTGAATGTACACCAACCAGGGATGATAATGCTGAACCCAAAAAAAGTAGCAAATTGCCCGAAAAAACGAAGTAGATTTACAAAAAATGAAGCAGACATTTGGCGAAATGCTCAAAATGATAAAGTTAGGTCTTCAATGGGATAATGGGATCTATAGATGGATGTGTAGTGTGACAGAAGCACATAAATGATATTCTATAGTGCATTACATGTCACATTTTCTTCCTGATATTTATATTTCGTTGCTTTTTTCGTCGTTGTTGGAGTATTTAGAGTCATATTGATCAATAATGTCTATTTTAAATGATATTTTGAACGGCGCAGGGACATAAGTCCCCGGGACATAAGTCCCAAATTTTATTTTTGGGACTTATGTCCCAACTAAGTGGGACATAAGTCCCAATTTCGATTTGGGACTTATGTCCCACCTCATCGGGACATAAGTCCCAACATTTTTTTGTCGAAAATGGGACATAACTCCCAAATTTTCGGAGAGATAATATTTAGCAAAATATTGCGGATTTCCATTGGGCATCCAACAAACAAACTTCACAAGTAAACAAAAGATTTGTTTTTAATTATCTACTGGCGAAATGGACATATAAATTAATTTTTATTTACCATTGCTTTATCTTTGCAAAACAGATATGTACTACACGTAACTCATCTTAGCTTAGTCCCACTTCGGTGTGGGTTTCCTTTCATGTTTTAAATGCACTTCTTGTCCAGTTTTAAATATCTGCAAGGCAAGCAGACTATTTCAAATGGTAGAGGTCCTGGCACAGTGCACAATAGGAGCGATCAAGTTGTGCATGTAAATAAACCAAAGGCGTAGCCAAGAAACGATGCGAAGGGGATGATCGATTTTCAATGAACATAAATGCGTAGCCGAAAAAAATTTTGAGCAAGGGAGGATCGATTTGGGGTGTGAAAATTAAAAATTCGCGCGAATTTTTAATTTTCACACCCCAAATCGATCCTCCCTTGCTCAAAATTTTTTTCGGCTACGCCTTTAGATTCTTCCCACGCAAAAGTTTATCCCTCATAATATGGCGGGGTGGTGTGTGCTAGAAATTACCACCTACAATAGTCGATGATGAGTCAGAAACTTCAGAAAATCTTTCTTCAATTAAAATCTATATACCTTACAGCTAACACAAAATCTATATACACAGTTAATAATTGCCTGCATCCACAGGATGGATAAACATTAAATATGCTATCAATTAAAAAATGTCGTTCTGATTAAGGCAATGTTTCAATTTACTCAACGATTTTAGATGCCCGGAATATGTTCCATCCAAATTGGGCTTCTAAAATCGTGTTTTTGTAAAAAGATTTTTGCTTATCCATGCCGTAGTTTAACAAAACATTTTCGTTTGCAAATGATTCATTTATATCCAAAAGACTTCGTGGCGGTATTGGTTTGCATCACTTTTCGCAAACTGCTGGCAACTGTATTTTAGTTGTAAATATAAGTGATGCTTAAAACTATACCAAGACAATAGAGCCAAACACCTATTTTATACTGGTTAGATATATTTATTTATTGCGTGATGCTCTTTGTGAATTATCTAAGCTTATCTAAAGAAATAGGTTGAGTGGGACATAAGTCCCAAAAAAAATGTATAGGACTTATGTCCCGATGGGGTGGGACTTAAGTCCCAAATCGAAATTGGGACGTATGTCCCACTTAATTTGGACTCAATTATTGGGACTTATGTCCCAATTAAGTGGGACATACGTCCCTGCGCCATTTTGAAAATAACCGAACTTATCACTCGTTAACTGATCACTAATGTTAATGGTAATGGTAACTAATGGTAAAAGACAAATCTCCTTTTTTTTATATATTTAGTTTTATACCTTTTCCAGTTTGACTATATTTTCTCGAATGATATTCTATTTTTCTATTTTCATCAGGCTAGATTTGGTGGTACTTGATCATATTAATTTCATCAATTTTACAAGTTGATTTCTTAAAAGTAGAATACTTTCTTGGGTTTCAGAAAAATAACATCTTGGGTCTTATTTCATTATCGAAAGTTGAGGCCTTATTTCATAATGAAAAAGCACCCAAATACGAAAAATGAAATTAGGGCCAAAAAAATGAAATTACACCCAAAATATATCATATTTTTGTTGTTATTGTATTGTGAGCATAATTTTGGGGCCTTATTTCCTTGGGCTTAATTTCGCAGCGCCCCCATGATCGTGTGTCCATGCACAAAGAAAATCATGTGTATGTATACCAACTTGGCGATATAAAAAATAAATATAAAAGTCCGGCTGAATTCACTTTGGTCGCAATTGTCCAAATGAACTCTGCTGGCTGGCGAGGTTTCAGAAAAAAAAACACGCCTTGGAATTGGTCTGTGCTAGAATAGAAAACTCAATTTTATTTGATAAAAAGTATGAATTGACAAGCTGCCTAAGGATAACCTGTTTACAACATGAAGCCTAACTCCTCTGAAGCTACTTTAATAACCAATTAAAATTTTGCAGTGGACTCCCTCGGTAGCAAATTCCAAGGTGTTACTTTTTTGCCCAAATTCCTTGCCGTTCTCTCATTATTCCCCCTTAAAAAAAAGAGAAAAAACTCCACAAAGAACACATAATCCCTAGAAACAAATCCTTAATTCACGACACAATCCCCCTGCCCCTATGCACAAACTGAAAGTCAAAAAGCCCTCCCCACACACACACATCAATTTACATTCCATTCCGCATGGAAAATAATCCCAAAAAAATGTCTCCCAAGAAAAAAGAACCGAAAAACTAGGGAAAAAGAAAAATGCCCATTCTCAGCATCGGAATGTCCATTCAGAAGTCCTAATCCAACGAACAAATTCACCTTAATACCCATTAAGTTCGGTGGTGAGCATAGAACACATACGCCACGACAGGACCGACAACGACGACGACAAACATATACAAAAGGACGAACAGACAAAAAAGAACACATAACAAATTATGAACACGCATTCATGCAATTTTCGTCGCAGGAAATGGGCACTCACTGGACCAGGACAACGACAATGATGATGAGGTGGCAATAAAAATATTTGCGACAAGATAGAATAGAATTCCTGTGGGGTTATCAATTTATGTCCTTTTATTCGAATCCTATCCTCTCCTGAGAATGATAATCCTTTTTCGTTTCACCTCCTCTGAAAATAAGTTTAATAGTACCTGGGACTGTACTGTGCCCTTTCTGGGGTATATAATCAAAGCTCTACCGACGATGTAAGGATAATTTTCAAATAATCCAAACATGATTACATTTTCCAGGGGACCTGCATCATCCTCAGGAACAGGCTCATCCTCGTACAGCAGCAATAGGGACAACACGGCGGCAGGGTATTCATCCCGACCAGTTGCATTCCCCACTGAGAGTTACGGCTACAAGGGTGGCAGTGCGGGCAACGGTCAGCAAGAACGTAAAGGACTCCATGACAGAGTTAGTGTGGGTAAGATATATCCCGAGTATATATAGAGAAACGACACTCGCACGAAGGTGAGAATCTAGACAAAACAAAAATATTACAATCTGTTTCTCTTGCAGGACACTATACCTCTGGCTCAAGCCACTCGGGCTATGGAAATCATGGTTATGGAAATCATGGTTATGGAAGCTCCTCTACGGCTCAACCCTACGGAGCACCGCAAGCAATTGAATACGAATATTATGGCCCGACAGGAAATAACCACGGCTACTCCGACGGCGGCGGTGAGGGAATTCCCGTCGATTTCTACAACAGAGGCTACGGAGGCTACGGACATGGTGGCGAATACGCAACCTACACAGTCGGCACCGGACACGGAGGAGTATCACATGGCGCTGGTGGGTATCAAAATGGCAAACATGGCTACGATAAGGCGCTCCTTGCTAAGAGTTTCTTAATCCCTCTGGCAAGTGCTGCGGTGCTGGGTATTGCAGCAGCTCTGGCCAGTAATCCACTTCTACTGCAACTTGGGACGGTTTCCAGTATTGGTAAGCGAAAACGGCGGGACCTATCTCATTCGATGGCTTATCAGAGTCAGAGAAGGAATTAGTGGTGGATTTTAGTTTTTTCCCCTCTCCAATGTTCTCTATATCTTTCGATTCAATAAAAATTCAATTGCACGGAACAAGGTTTCTTACTACCCATATTTTCAGAGGCAAGAGAAAAACGAATAAATTTAATAAATGCCACAATTGGTATCTACTATTAAAGGATTATTTAATAAATTATTCGTAATTACGAAATTTGCGGCCTTTCGTTTAAATTCTTGGATATTTTTGATTGTGGATCGTATTGATCGACGGATTTTTCGCGAGTTTGAAAAGATGGAACGTATTGCAATATACAGAAAAGGGCGACATAAATGGCCCCAAACTTTTCTACTTACCGCAAAATAACTTCGTCTGATGTCATGGTGATGCTCAGTGTTGCATACTTTTGGGCGATTAGTAATAGTTGACTATCCGTCGCGTAAACAGTAGTGGCGATCAAAATTCACGGTTGAATCTGAAAATGAAAGTTGAATTGTAGTAAAACGAATTTTATATAGATAAGACGTAAAACATAACTAAGAAAAAGAATTGCTTAAATTTGGTCTTCTATAGTTTGGCACCCCGAGTTGAAATCCATTTTCTAGTAAATTTGCTTTTTTATACACAAATTCACGATTTTAACAGCTCAGAAATAGACGACGTAATTTATCTATTTAAGTTTTTGTATTGAAAATCAAAGCTTGCTTAAAATTATTCTCGATAGGTAATGATTTGTGTTAATAAGAAATGTGTATATACAGTATTCATTAAAACCGAGTGTTAGCTATTTAGTGAGGCCAATGCAACTGAACAATATGAATGAACCAAAAAACATAAATTGACGAGCGATGTTAGATGAAAGAGTTAACTTCAACTACAAGACATCAATGAAGTCTGTTGCAGTGGGAGCATAATGAGCACTTTTGCGTTCGCTAATTGGTGTTGCATTCGCGCAAGGTATGGCCTTTAAGTTTTAGCGGGCGTTCTATGGGACGATAGAGCTTGATTGGACCCTATCAGTGCAGTTTTTAGACCCGGTAAGTCCACAACCGATGATGGTCCGTCATGTGACTTTTTCAACATCATAGTTGACATAATTGGGAGAACGCAGGCAGCTGTTACTGCTGGTGCGTTTGCAAATATTAGCACAGAAGCGGCAAAAATGGGTTTAGTGGTGAATGAGAGCAAAACAAAATATATGCTATCAACAAGAAGGGGCACACGGACAGAACGTCACGATAGACAGCTATAACTTTGAGGTAATTCGGGACTTTGTCTACCTAGGCTCCGCTGTTAACTCTGAAAATGACATCACATCAGAAATCAAGCGAAGATTTACACTTGCCAACTGCTGTTACTTCAGCCTAAGAAGGCAATTGATTAATAAGGCCTTGTCCAGAAACACTAAAGAGACTCTATATAAGACCCTCAACATCCCAGTCTTGCTCTATGGCGCAGAAGCATGGACGCTAACAAAGGCGGATGAAGACCTTCTTGGTCGTTTCGACGCAAAATTCTTCGAGTGATTTTCGGTCCCGTTTGCGTTGACGGGCTTTGGAGGAGGAGGAGATTTAACACCGAACTGAACTAAGATGAGCCAACCACCACATCGGGGCGAAACGCATTACTGGAGTCGAGGCCACCTCAAATTTAAAAATTTGTGATGACAATCGTACACTCCAAAAATGTATTCATATCATAAATATGTTTATGATTTGAAAATAGTTTGATTGAATGGACAAGCCAGGCCCTGGGCAAAAAACAAATCCTCTCGGCGATAGTCTTTGAACCAAAGATTCGTCTTGAGGTATGATTCACAGTCACTTGTTGATTGAAAAATCATTAGTCTCGGTGAAAATCGAGTAAACAGTGCGTCTAGATCAGATGTGGTGGTCGTCTACTGATGAGCCCACCCACCACATCGGGGCGAAACGCATTACTGGAGTCGAGGCCACCTCAAATTTAAAAATTTGTGAGAACTAAGAGCTGTTCAGCGTCATCGACTTACTCAGAAAAATAAGTATCACGCGATTAAGATGGCTAGGACATGTAGAGCGAATGGATACCAACACCAACGCTCCGGCCCGAAGAGTCTTCGATTCCAACCTGGAGGGACAGCGCAGTAGAGGAAGACCTCGCTTTGGTGGCGCGCACAAATGGAAGGGGACCTTAACCAACTTAGAGTGCGCAACTAGAGGCGGTTCGCCAAAGCCTAACTGGAGAGGCGTGTTGGTTGAAGCCCAGGTCCACCCCGGACTGTATTGCCATATAACTAAGTAACTAAATATCCTAAAACGGACGCTGCCAAAATGGAACTAGATAAGAAGAAAAACAAGTATATGCCGTCAGCACACAAACACACAAAATCGATGAATTGGGACATGTAGAGCGTAGAGCCTTTGGTGACAAGACCTGGACGGACATGAAATACGCAACTGGAGGATAAGGGCGGGGCTAACTGGAGAAGCTTGCTAGTGGAGGTCCAGGTTCACCCCCGAATTGCTAAGAACGTTTTAGGAAACTATAACTAAGTAAGAACAACCTACTAATCATAACAGGCTTATTAACGGGACATTCTACACTCAGGAAACACTTGAGAAAAATAGATTATATATTAGAGGAATGTTTCTGCAGATTCTGCGCGGATACCGCTGAAACCCCAGATCACATTTTGGAATACTCTGGCCCACCTGATCCATAAGAGGATTACATATCTGGGCAATTAAGAATATACCAACTCATTCTCGAATTCATAAAAGAAACTGGACTGGGTCAAGTGTCCTAAAACGGATATTCTTGCCGAGAATAAAGGCAGAGCAAATATGTACTCCCAAAAACTAATCTTAAAAGAATCACAATCCGCAGGAGCTTTTAAAGGGAATAAACATCTCCCATTTGTAAGCAGAGGGTATAATTATAAATCAAAACGCAATGCACTAAACTAAACCCGTTTCTGAGTGGGGAAGCGAGGAGTAACAACGATTCTCGCTTGTTTGGGATTGACCCTGACAATTTCTGTTGGGAAATTATGTCGAATTTCAGTCTCTGAATTATTGTTTGAGAGAATTACATTAACAACAACTCGTAGACACAGTCACTTTGGTAGGAATGATAGCTATTTCGAACTACACCACTAATTCATCATCAGACTCCTTTTAAGTGATTGTTTGAATAGTTTTTTGAATTCTGACAGTCAATTCTCCGTATATATCCACTTGGGAAGACATTTCTGTTTTCCCCTGTCAGGAAGTGAACTTGCACCTCGATTTTCTCAATTGACCAAGTGACTACCACTTGCGCTAATTGAGCGACGAATACAAGCCCGCCAACTGGTGATTAGAACGGAGGAGAAGACCAACCTCTGTGCGTTGTTGTTGCTACGAGGTGTTTTTGTTTATTGTCGTTCTCTCGGTTTTCTTCACCTCTTCCTCTCTTTTTTTCCCGCAAGCTGTGAGATTTTCAACAGATTCATACGAGTAGAGAGGTATTATTGGGAAGAATTCGTTGGCTAATACCCAGGCCATGGTTTTTTGTTAACTGAGTGGGGAAGCGAGGAGTAACAACGATTCTCGCTTGTTTGGGATTGACCCTGACAATTTCTGTTGGGAAATTATGTCGAATTTCAGTCTCTGAATTATTGTTTGATAGAATTACATTAACAACAACTCGTAGACACAGTCACTTTGGTAGGAATGATAGCTATTTCGAACTACACCACTAATTCATCATCAGACTCCTTTTAAGTGATTGTTTGAATAGTTTTTTGAATTCTGACAGTCAATTCTCCGTATATATCCACTTGGGAAGACATTTCTGTTTTCCCCTGTCAGGAAGTGAACTTGCACCTCGATTTTCTCAATTGACCAAGTGACTACCACTTGCGCTAATTGAGCGACGAATACAAGCCCGCCAACTGGTGATTAGAACGGAGGAGAAGACCAACCTCATTACTTTTTAGATCACCGGCGAGTTCATTGGCGAATCCCAGACGATATGCCGGTGGAAGAATCGTATGTGATTAATCAAAACCCACGCGGAGGAGCAAAATGCAAACATCTAGACGAAGCTTCTGGGAATGTGTACAGGAATATTATGAACATTTTTTAGAGAACGATTAGAAAGAGATACATATAACATTTCCGTGAGAGAGTCGAAGGTAGGAACATAATTTCCACATACGGTAAACTGCTTAGAGTAAAATGTAAGAAACTTCTTCTTCTTTTGTAACTGGGCTGATTCCCTGGGAATTGCTTTCACAATGCAACGAAACTTCCTTGAGACCCTGACACTTAATTAGCTTGACCCACTTGTCAATTCATCAGTCTGTTCTATGGAGCCCAACCAAGTGTAATTACATCTATGTACCTATTCAAAGCACACTAATCCCTCCGTAGGCTGGTATAGTAGCATCTTTCTGATGCTACAGCTTCTACCTTCAATGTTTTCCTAGCCCCATCTAGATGACCTACATTTGCCAATCATCTAATCATCATGCGCGATTCTACCTACTCCCATTATCTAATCAACATACGTCGGTAATTATATTCCTCTTCCGTAATTGTGTCTAATTATGTCTTACAAACCGGTGCCTCGCAAACAGATACCTACTCCCAGATACGCGACTCATGATCGCATCACGTCCATCTTACACTTAATTGGAATTTAATTATTTTCTTAGTAATTTGTTTGTCAAAAATGACTGAAACTAGTTGACAGTGCTTCTCAATACGACGTGTTTACACCCTCCTCCGCCACACATGGCGAACGTTACTTCACTTGGTAGAGCTAGAGACTTCTGCTACACGGTCCTTCTCCCACCACTACCACCGCGCCGCCACCACGTCATAAAACGCAATTGAAATCAATTGAATGCTAATTTTACCGCCGGCAAAATAATAATAATAGTATACCAACTACCACCACCAACCAGTTCGCATGGCAGAACGCAGACGCTCCCAAGACAGACCGAGACCGGCCGGCGGTAAATTGTTATGCAGCGGGTGTTGTGTTTTTAATAAATATTTTTGCGGGCTGTCTACTTTCCAGTGAAAAATGAAATCGAAACACGATTTTCGATTGCGATCTGAGTGTATGCGAGTCTATAGGAATTTCGCGAAGGAATCTTTGCCTAGCTTGCAAGTTGCGAGTGTGAAACCCTCAGACAATGTCAGCCAGATGTAGACGCCACACGTCGACATATCGTCGTCGTCCTCGTTGCCTTAAAATATCACCCAGCTGAGTTCGAGGTTAAAGTTGAAGAAACTTATTATGCATGATGATGATGATGATGACGATATGCAGGCCCACACTGCGGGTCTTCAATTTGTTAGGGGGACGCGCAATCCCTGTTGCAGCATCTATTGGAAATCTCTGATGGAATAGTTGAATTAATCAAATGGGAATTTGATTAGGGGTGTTCGCGTGGCGAAAGAAATTATATTATTTATGAAGCATGCTTTGTTGATGCTAATGCGAGGGGCTTGAATTGATTGGCAATCAAAAATGAGACGCACTCTTTATTGGGTGACTTTTAAATGAGTTGCAATAGAAACTGAAAGTGGAATGTCGGCTATTTTGACATGTAAAAGTATGAAAAAAGGAGCCTCGGTTATTGGCAAGCCTGTCAAATTAGGGCACCTCTTGGAGCCAGGCCTGATAAGGGTAACAGTTTGCTGGAGTTCGGTTTAACTCGAAACGGCTATGAGCCTCCAATCGTTGGTAACGCAAACTATTATGATGGTCAAAGGGTGGATGCACTATTAGGGACTTACGGTTTATCAACAACAGCATCGAGCTAGTCTCTTTGCTCACACCAAAGGATTTTTTGTTATGTCGGGTTATGAAACACTTCACTGTAGCACTCAGACGCAACTGGTCCATTGTACTACCAGGAAGCAAAAAAAAAACAATATTAGGTACCCATTTTACTGGAATTTCTTCGACTTTCGGAGAATGCACTTCAGCGATAAGGAGCTTACAGTATCAACACTCACCACATCAGCGCCAAAAATCTGCCACCTGATCCGACCAAAAGCAGGACAATAACAAAGGAAATGATCCGAGGTATCGTCGCCCTATCCAAAAGCTTCGCAGACAGTGATATCACTTAAGCCTAGCACACTAAGATGCTTAGCAAAAGCGAAGAGAGACAGAAGGAATGCCGCAGACTTCTTATTGACTTTCGTGAGCATGCGTTCAGTCTGCTCACATCCTGTAGAGGCTTGCCATAAACAATTGTGTTCGTTTGAGACACAAACGTCAATGAAAGCCCTAACCGAGGATGCAGGAAGACCCAGCACAGGTTCTGGTCCCGAGAAATTATCCTTGCTTAGCATTGTCATCGGATATATCATTTCCAGCAATCCCAGTGTAATCTGCGTCCAAGACAACGACAAGAGTCAAAGAGTTCAGCTTTGCGACCGATTTCAAAGAGTTCTTGCATTCGCGAACTATTTTGGAACGGGTAACAGGGTTGAGAAAGGCCTTAAACGAAGCTTGACTGTCGGTACAGACGTAGATACCCTGACCCCGCCACCTACGAGTAGTGAAGTCTAATGTTGTCGATTTCCACGAAGACACCAGCACCGGACCCTTGTCCTGTTTTGGAGCCATCCGTGAAAATACGAGTACATCCCAAACCGACTCTGGCTGAAGCCAGTCCTGGACGCAAGGAAGATTGAATCTAAATTTACATAACAGCCAAAGTTCCGGTGTCATTGCATTAGACGGCATATCCATGAAACAAGGGTCGTAGGAACCACTCTGCCTGAGACGTTAGATTGCTTTGATAGTAGAACCCATAATAAAGGTATTAAGGGGAGGTAAATCAAGCAGAGCATCTATAGAGCAGAGCCCGTCGTACTCGGAAAAGCACCCGAGCAGCCAAGACAGACCGTTCTTTGAAGTTTTGTACAGAAGACTGAAAGTATCCGCTTTTGTCTCAGTGTAGGTACCATCAGATTTTCTAAGTGCCTCCGGATTGATCGGTTTGGCCCTTTTGATAACTTTAACTCGTCTCACCTAGAGTTTCGATCTTATCACAAAAATCTTTATAGGAATCACTTTTCGAAAAACGAACAAAATAGGGAAAGTAAGCGGACGCAACGACCGAAGGATACTATAGTTCGCGCCTTCTTAATAAAGGGTTTCTATTACTGTGCACCTTGGGGATGGGTGCGAAATTGTTTCATGTATGAGGACTGAGGAGTAGCACCTTCAATGTCTGCTCAGGCGGGAGTGGGGATACTCACAAGTCCCTGGCTGGCAGGCATAGTTTGGGAGTTTAGAGTTGCGATTTTAAAGTCAACTATAGCTGCAACTGCAAGTTTCCGGGGCAAATATGAAACGGTGGCAGGCACGTAGCCAGGGGGTCGGGGGAGGCTTGAGGGGCTGAAGCTCCCCCCCGAAAATCTAAACAAATCCAAATCCAAACGCTAGGTATGTACACTGTGCAAGCAATCGCTTGAACCTGGCTCTGTTTAATGCCATGTCAACTCATGCGATTCGCAATTGCTTTGGTGTAGTTACTGATATATCTAATTTCTTCCGCAACCATTCAAATTCAAATACATATAACTTTCAAATATGTCATTAAAAAACACGCACCACCGAGCCGAAAAACACGGCTTCTACGCCTTTGTGAAACAAGATTCATTGAAAGGCATGACAGTATTATTTCCTTTGTAGAGCTCTTAAAATGAAGCTCAATAAGTCTTGAAGAATTATCTAACGAGCAGAAAGTGGGCGATGTCTTCGAAAGCATCAACACTTTTGGCAGCGGTCCAAAAAAGGGATATCCTAGTAAGCCTCATTCTATGCGAAAAGAAACTATTCAGTTTAACGCTGCCCTTATCAATTTTAATACAGAACAAATCCTTAGATTTCGTTTCTGCAATCGACCGCACAAAAGAAGTTCTAAATTCTCTTAAGAACATCAGAGGAAATGCCGAAGATTTTACTAGAGAGGCTTTCCAATTCGCATCCCAACTTGCTGAGGACTAATTTGAAGTTGAATTAAGAGCTCCAAGAACTTCGTTGAAACAAATAACGCGTTCTAATCCAGAAACCTCTTCTACTGAAGCCTATTTTAGAGTGTCTATACTGATTCCTTGCATAGATTCGTTAATACAAAATCTTACGGACAGATTCATGGTCAATGAAGACGTTCTACCATCGTTTCAAGCTCTTCTCCCAGGTTTTGCTGCAGTTGAGCGAGTGAACGAAATGGAAAAGCTAAAAGCTAAAGCATGTCAAAAAAAAATCAAAACGTCTTCTGCTTTGAAAAAAATGTGTGTAAAACAATAATTTTAGTATGTTCGTTTAAGTATGTACATATCTACGATTTAAAAACTAATAAAAATCAATGAAGCTGATGTAGCCTTTGAAAAGAGTTTTCATATATGGGCTCTTATATCCTGATGGGTGACTTGGATTTTAATGCCCACGTGAGTGTGGGTGAAACTACAAGGTGCAGTGCGATTGGGAGGTACGGTAGACTCAGTCAGAACTCGAATCGTAATAAGATGCTGGACATTAGCTGTGGAAATGACGTGTCCATTATGAAAACCTTATTTTCATACAAAAATATCCATTAATATATGGTACAGTCGAAGTCAGTTTGTGTACACAATAGCAGTGACCATTGCTGTGAGCCAGTGTCGAGACACAGGGGCAGCTTGGGCACAAGTGAGGAAGGCGCGGCATGCTTTTTGTTGCTTGGCTAGAGCTCGACGGACGGGAGTTTTCTTGCCCCCTCACCTTATGCCACCTGCTCAACAAACATTGTTTTCATGCAATTGAATGAAAAGAAAAGTGAAAAAAAAAGAAGCTACTCGACTTTGTCAATTGCTGTCAAAGATTACAAGTAAAAAAGTCATACATTTCCACTGATCTTTCCATCGCTTATACTATACGATATGCTAGCTCCCTTAACCTTAAGTTCTAATGTCACATTTTTTTTTTTTTTTTTTTTTTTTTTCAAAACCATAAATAACTAACTACATTGCAAATTATCAGCATTTGAAATAATTATTATACTTCCCCGCAACTATAATAATTCTCATGGCTATAAAGTACCACACTCATTGCAGCCTCTACTCCACGATGACTAATAAGTGCCTGTTTACATCTCGTCGCACAATATTTCCCTCGACTTAACCCACTTTCACAGACGCACATATGTGCACAGTTTCTTTAAAGTGATATTAAAAATGAATAGAAAATAAAATGTATATCTTCTATACCTACTAGAGAATCATTTGCTTCTCCCATAAGAAAAGTTTTTCATCCGAATAACCATTGTTTGTGAGATAAAATAAACTGTTGGTCTTGTTGGTTGTTGTGTTGCTCGTCGCTGAACTTGAGAGAGAGATTAAGATACTCACAGTGCCCCTGTTTCTAGGGGAAAATTGACAGAATTTCTTATTGATAAAAAGCTTTGATAAGCTCCGAAGGAGAGACGCTAAATTGGATAAATTAATAATGTTACACTACAAATGTGAGTGTTTGTTATGAGTTCTGAAATTTTAATCTAATACGTTGACTTTTTTGAAATGACGTGGAATTAGTTTAGTTGAGGGAAGTGTGTCTCAAATATTTAAGAAAAAGATTCGTTTTCCATAGAGTAGGTTGCGGTTGATGACTGAAATGCAAATAACAATAAGTTCCTGCAACCACAACCTTACTTACCCCTGCCATCTGTTGGTGTACCAGAAAACGTTAAATTAAGCAATATATGTACTTGGGTCCGTGGGCGCAGTAGCGCAGTGGATAGTGTGCTGGACTACTGTGCGAGGGATCCCAGGTTCGATCCCCGGAAAACACACAAATTACATCTTAAGGTTTTTTCTACTGCGCCACCTCTCGCGAACGTCTGACAAACATCCGAGAGTATGACTGTCCTGAAAAAGCTTCTCAATTCAGCCGTTCGGACTCGGCATAAAATTGTAGGTCCCTTCCATTCGTTCCAAAAAAAATAGAAACTCACACAAAACGAATGGTTGTGAGAAGCTAGGCCTTGGGTGTCTACCGCCTGTTGCGCCGCCTATTTATTTTATTATTATGTACTTGGGTCCAATACCCTATTCACACCACACTGAAAACTGGGGTGGGATTCTGTAAAAAATGAAACGAAAACCGCTTTCGTTTTCACTAAACCTGTCTCTATCATATCTGTGGCAATAGACAGAGACTGCTATTGTCGAAACGATATCGTTCGATCGTTTTCGTCTTACATAATCTGGCCCCTGAGTTTTTGACAAAAAGTGTACGAAATCGTCGATGCATTCACATCGAACATCAACTAGGTTTTGTTTGACATTTCAATTAGTCGACCAGACTTTTTTTGTCACCAAATTTCCCTTGTATTTGTTATATATATACAAACAAAATTAATTACGTTACTTGATAATCGTTAATTTATGATTGAATTAACAACGATCAAAATCAAAACATCAGAAATTAACAGCTTAGGCCTACTGTCTAGCTGCACTTCATACGCACGATTTCGTCATTTGCATCTTGGTGTTGCTTGCAGCGTTATTTTTAACGGTACTTCATATACAAATTTTACGAAATATTAAACAATTTAGATTTTTTCGGAAACGGCTTTAACGATTTGAACCAAAATTGATAGTTGAGTTAATGTAGGCAATTAGGCATGCTTAACATGACTGCATACCTAGTTTTTCGCTAAAAAGTCCAGCAACCGCACTTTTGAAAATTGGCTTTTTCTCGAAAACGGTTCAAACGATAATATTTTTTTATTTTTAAGATACAATCGTCATTCTTAACTTGATAAGAAACTAATTTTTTATTTAAAAAACTGCGTCCTTTGATATTCACCCAAATCCCTAATAATAGTGGGTACCTACTTTAAAAAACTGCCCATATCTCAAAAACGCGATTTTCGATTATGATAAAAGTGTAACTGGCAGGGATGTAATGCTTAAATCCATAGTAATAACTTTTGCTCAGTTTTGAGCCAAACAGTTGCAAATAGTCTTTTTTGAACCATGAATGCGTCCTTCGATTTCCACCCCAATCGCTAAAAATGGTACCTACTTTAAAAACTGCTCATATCTCGAAAACGCCATTTTCGATTTGGATGAAAATGCAACCGCTAGGTAATGTTTATATCCTGAAGAATACGTCGTACTCAGTTTTCAGCTAAACATTTTAGTAACAGTGCTTTTCGAATCCAAAGTTGTAAGCATTCTAAACATGATCACGTACTTAGTTTTTCTCAG
The DNA here is from genome assembly GCA_955612985.1 of Cheilosia scutellata. Taxonomy (NCBI): domain Eukaryota; kingdom Metazoa; phylum Arthropoda; class Insecta; order Diptera; family Syrphidae; genus Cheilosia; species Cheilosia scutellata. Next base: position 70,288,421 of record OY015311.1, on the reverse strand, counting down.
AAAACTCGAATATGACCGGTTTATGAATATTTCTCAAAAATGACTACCCAAATAACGAGCATTGAGACCATTTTTTTTTTTAAATAATCAAAAATGGGAATTCGAACTTCATCGCCTACTTGCCTCCTTTGAGATACTAAACCTGAGTACATCTTAAGTGAGTATGATTTTAAACGTAAAATTTGCTGAAGTGACTCTGAGATTCTGCGAGAGTCGCAAAAGTTTCGTGCGGCCTAGTCGTGCACTTTATTTAAATTGATTTATCTTTAGTCGAATTGAATTGACAGCTCATTTTCTATCTCCCGTTTCTCAATCCAACGAGTAATTTTACGGTAAATTGAAAAATTTCCCAGAAAAGATTAGTTGAGGCAGTTTGTTATTTTTTTTAAATCTTAGCATTTCATTTTGCGATATATTGAAAAATTTCCTGGATAAGGATTTTTCACAGGGTCTATTCGCTACGCTAGTATAGTAAGGTTCTAAAAATCTGTTGAATTCGAAAATTTGAGCGCAATTCTCTCAGAGAGCGGAATTAAAAATTTAAAAAATTTAGCTTTTGAAAATTTTATCAGTACATGCCGGAAGAAATTCCTGCTCGTTACTCGTTATTTTGCAGGTTTTTTCTTTTCCTGTAATTTTTGATGAGAACGATTGCGTACGATTTAAAGCGCGTAAGCGAATAGACCTAAAATGAGAGCATTTTTAAAGTTTCTTGACAGTTGCCAAATCAATACGAACTTCAATGTAGCAGGACCAGTGTTGGGACTTGAGGGTAGGCAAAAGGTGGTATATTGGGAAACCAAAAAGTGGTAGATTTTTTAAAACGTACCATAAATGCTACTATCATGCTATCATTACCCAAAATAGGATATATAATTTTCTGCAAACATTCAGAACAAATTTCCTTGAGCTCTATAAACGTCACCTCACAAAGTATCACCGTTTTTTTTTTCCAAATTTCCAGTACCGGTACCAATTTTCCAGTGCACAAATATCTAAAATTATTCAACCGCTCGGTTTCTATTGTGTGGATGATGGAAAATAAGTCTTATAGGTATTTGTTATTATATGCGTTAAGGACCATTCACATGAGAACGACCAACTACCTACGAACGAACGAATATTCGCAAGTTTTGACAGTCCGTTCACATGAATACTTTTCTATGTCGCGGAAGTTCGCGAATTTCAGCCATCAGTTTCTACCCGCAATGTCTAGTTTGAGGTTAAGTTCGAACGAATGTTTTATTCGCTAGTTTGTGGAACGCGAATTAAATGATGTGGATTGCGAATAAACTTTGACAATTCGTTCCAAGGGTGTTTTCGTTCGCGGTAAAAAGTTTGGAAATCGAAATTTCGTTATTTAAACTGGTTATAAATTTGTTTTCTTAATACATTTTGATGGGATAATTAATTGTCCTCCTGTTGGAATAATAAAATGTGCAATTTTCTGTTTATAAATGCATAAAAAGTGGTTTGTTCGCATTTCATCAATTCGTTCGTTCGCTCCCATGTGAATGGTCCTTTATTGTTCCATTTTTTGCCATCTGAAAAAGTGGTAGATTTGGATTTGCGGGTGGTAGAATTTTGGGTTGAGTAAAAAGTGTTAGAAATAACACTTAAGTGGTAGAAGTCTCACTGAGCAGGACTCACACGCATACATATTTAGAAGAATAATAAGAAATTCGTTAATAGTCGCTATTTTAAAAGGAGTCTCCTGAACATCTTGAACACCGGAGCACTGCTGATTGTTCGAAGATCTCACTACCGCATCAAATTGCCTAGGCGAGATCGACCTTTGATAAGGGCTTGTAAAAATCATCAGGCGCAATTTCCATGCCTTCTAGACGACCTAGTGAACGTCTGCCTAGAAGCACGGATGCCTTTCTTCAAAATATGACAAAGATAAACACCACACTGCGCCGCTGAAGCCGTGAAGTTAAGTGTGCAGCACTTGGGAGTAACTAGCTCAAACGTATCTCTTATGGACACCTGTCCCTGTACAAAAATTACCTACTAAAGAACGCCTCATCTCATCAATTATAGCTTCAACTCGTTGCAAGTCCTAAATACTCCTCCTGCATCAGCAAAGCGAAATCATATACAACTTAAAAGTTCGATGTCTATATTCAAAGGTCAGAATTGAGACCTTTGTTCACTATGTTTCATCTTTCTCTACACTTGCCCCATGGTTTAAGCAATTATGCCTACACTACTTAACTTGACAGTTCACCAATGCGAACGCCTTTGAATGAAGACAAATGGATTAAGTCACTCGTACACTACTCTTACATTTCATCAGGAATTCCCATTAAATGTAAAGCAAACATTCGTCGTCCATCATCTTCTCTGCAGTCAAAGAGTTCGTCATCAAAGTCGACCGTATAGCGGAGCTCACTGCACTGACAAATGAGTTCTACGAATTAACTGCAATTGATGCTGCTTTTACTTTCTGGATGCTATTCTCCTTTCAGTAGCTGAATTATGATTCAGGCAAACAATGTCAATTTATGCTGATCATGAGGGTCCATCTCCATTTCCATCGTCCGTCATCAAACCATATGCTGGCATTAAAACGGGAATTCCATTTCTATGGCGGACGGCAAAGAAAACAAAATCCAAACCCTCCCACCAAAGACCACTGATGATTGATGCTGGGAATCGATTGTTTCTGGAATGGAATTCCAATGAAAAATATCTGATTTAGATCGCTCCGGACATGCCTGAGAATATTGTGAGTCAGATGAGAGCATGATCGATGCTCTATGATGCCAAACAACAAACTGCGCAACGTAATTCAGCTGTGTTTTCATTTGGCATAAGCACTAAGCAGCTTGTTGCGGTTTTTCCGCGTTAGGCACGTGCAAACGGCGGAACTGCGTGGTTCGCTTCCTCTCAACTGATCTTAGGTTGCCGTTGCGTGTTAAACGCAATTTTGTGGTTAAGATCAAGTTTGCAAATTGTTTTCTAGCAGTGGCGGCAACATATTTCCTTTCAAAGAAACCGCAACATCATATCCATGCCATCAGATGTAAATAAATTTAATCTAAATTTTCTCTTTAATTAGTCTTGTGTGATCCAATATATGAAGCGGATTATTGCGTGTGGTTTCATCAGTTGCTTTGAGGCATGCGCATGGTAGTTTCATTGAGAAATTCTTTACTGAGGAAATAGAGATTATATTGAGATTTTGTGGCTGCTAATGATTAGATACATATAATGGAATTTGGAATTGGGACAACTATGGTGAATGTGCCGATTCCTCGGAAGGAAAGAGCTTGACACTCTGTGAATTATCCCAGACTTTCAAGCTGGTTACCTCTGCTCAGCAATTGTTTACTTTACTTTTATCGAAGAAAAAAAAGTACCTAAAAATCGAAATGACAATCAAAAAAAAAAATTTAAAAGAAGCAATACAGAACAAATAATGAACTGAACAAGTTCGGTTTTATATACATATAGTGGGGCGGACTTCCTAAAACCACAATGGCAGGGGCTATTGAGGTGATCTAAGAAGGGTCTTAGGCGAATAACTCTTGCTAATCGCTGTTTCTTTGGGCTAAGTAAGCAATTGAGAAATAAAGCCCTATCGAGAAGAACCAAGGAGACGCTATACAACCCTTATCCAGTCGGATGAAGGCTCCCTTTCTGTATTCTAGAGAAAAGTCCTACGAACGATTTATGGTCCTGTTTGCGTCGATCAAGAAAACAATGTTTGGAGAAGAAGATACAACAACGAGCTTAAAACGAGTTAAAATGGCCATGTAGAGCGGATGAACATCTATGCTCCAGTGCGTAAGGTCTTCGACGCCATACCAGAGGGAAGGAGACACCAAGGAAGACCTCATCTTCTATGGAGCGACCTTCATCTTCGAAGGAGACCTCCGACTGCTTGGAGTGCGTAATCTCTATAGTTGGCGAAGTTAAAAAGGTTTCCTTTCTTGTGGACCAGGCAAAAGATGCTGAGATTTCATTTATCAGGCATGAATTCATCGGACCAAATTTTGGATATAAGTTCGTGCAACGACGTTTCGGTCAATGGGGGGCGTTACAGAGCCATGTCAACAGACTCTTTTTTTACTGAAATTGAAGACATGGATTTGGACGACCTCTGGTTCATGCAGGATAGCACCCCATGCCACACAGCCCACGCCACAATCGATCTTTTGCGCACCAAATTCCCAAATCGTGTTATCAGCCGTCTTGGCGAAGTCAATTGGCCGTCTCGGAGCTGCGATTTGACCCCATTGGACTTTTTTTTGTGGGGAACCGTGAAGGATCGATGTTATTCCAATAATCCGGAAACGATTCATGCTCCTAAGGCCAATATCATCCAAGCCATCCGTGAGCTACAGTCCGAAATCATCAACAAGGTCTTGGAAAATTGGAGTGACAGAATGCGCTACTGCGAAGCCAGCCGAGACAGCTACTTAAACGACGTTGTGTTCCATAATTAATGGGAATGCTTGCTCTTACTTACCGAAAAATGATAACAGATTTTTGTAAAGGCATTTTTTACTATGGGAGGGGATCTATCCTGCTCCGTTTATGCGGGAGGGGTAGTTTAAACAAAAAATACTTAAAATGAAAAAAAAAAATATATTAAAAAAACAATTTCAACACTTACAGAAAAGGATTATAGTATTTTTTGAAAACTAGGAATCTGTTCTTTCATATTATATTTCAATCAAGTTATTTGAAAAAATACTTTCAAACTTTAAATTTAAGAAAAAATATTTAAAAAAAAGTCGTATCCTAATTTTCTCAACATTGTGAAGTGTTTTTTTTTTTTAAGGAGCCATAGTAAAAAATGCTTGTACTTAACCCCTCTAAATAAACCCGTCTTAAGCCTGTCGAATGCACTCCAGGATTTATGATAACCATAACTGCTTTTGGCTAGACAATAATGAATCACATCTTTGAATAAATACAATGCTAAAGTCTACAAAGAGTCTTTCTCGCACTTTAAATAACAAGGAATTTGTGTATCCCATTGCACGATACCTACTCGAGGGCTTCCCGGCAAATCTCACAAAAGAATGCCGTCGAACATGTATACAAAGGCCACATCGCAACCTTGCCATTCATTCCAGCTGACCTCATCCAAAAAAAAAATAACTCAATGTCCCGCATTCAAATTCGCATGTTCCCCATGAATCACACTCATCAGGCCAACAAATAAAAAATGGAAACAAATTTTAATTTTAATTCGGAAGCCATTAAAGCAGACACAACACAAACCCAAAATTAAGAAACCTTGTTCTTGCTGTCTCTTTCTTGTAATTAACCTAAAACACGGTGTACAAGAGAATGAAGTTTTTTTTATTAATGTTTCCACATTAATTGAGTCTTTAGAGTCATTGCACCTTATTCCATCATCAAAAAACAGAGTCCCCAGAGTAATCGCACCAATGGTCACCTCACCACAAACTCTGTGTCTATGCGGGAAGCCAAACGAATAAGAACAAAAGAAGAGTTAAGCCGAACACACTCATACAGATAAGTAAATTTGCCGAATGCAATACGTGGGCTTTTATATCCAATCCGTCCCTCGAACTGTGTAGTATAAAAACAATAAAAAAACGACTAAAGTGCGTATTCAATCGCATGGAGTACGGAACAGATTCGACCGACTAACTAATCCAGCGCTGAATTATCGTCGTCGCAAGTGGTTTCTTGAATGCATCCGTTCCGTCTGAATGGCTGCAACTGCGAGCTTGTCCTCTATTCGAGTGGTCAGTTTATGGGCCTTTTTTGTTTTCGTTTTGCTGAGATTGCACATAGAGTAGATAGACTGCAGTAAAAATGCAGAATGGCTAAGTGAAAACCTGTCCCATATACGGGTTAAGTATTTTTTTTTTCTTAGTCTTTCTTTTAGTAGGATTGTAAAATATTTCGATTATTTTATGGCATTATTAATAAAAGTACTTAACAGATACGAGTATACTGATTGGAATACAACATTCGGTTTAATTAATTTTCGACTAGAGTTGCCACTTAAAATGACAGATGCAACGAAAAGTTATTCAAAGAACATTCCGTAAAAATGCCCGCGTTCCATTTAACGCTATAGATGACTATGGCCCCATTCAAGAAACTAGTCATCGTAAGTCGACTTGAATTGTCTGAATTCAAATTCACCTGAACGCGAAAACTTAAATTGTCGGTATGTCACTTATTGACAATTGTTTCCTTTTTCTCCTGAGATCCGAGTTTCTGATTGGTGCTGTAAGTAAGGGACCAGAGTTCAGTATATTCGTCAGGGCAACCAAAAAGGACAATCTGCGCTCCCCCATGCTCTCCGATAACCCAATAGAAATGTCAAAACTGGGTTCTCCAGACACATGTTAGACGTCAACTTAGTAGTAAGTTGAGAAATTCTTGACTTGATTTGTCGGCGTTGCGGACATAGAAGTCAACTGAGACAACTGTGAACAGTCTAGCCTCTAGCCCAATGAAAACTCAGCAACATGAAGATATAGAGCTGTCAGACTTACTAAACTAGATTCTTGAACGCCCTCTATTATATTTATATACTAGCTGTACCCGGCCAGCTTTGCCCGTGCACAGGAATTGTATTGCTTAGGTCTTAGATAATAATGTTCTTTCGTAAAATGCGAAAAATGAGTATAAATCTATTTTCTGGAATTTTCTTTCTAAACCTGAAATATACAGCAATACGAAAAAAACAAAAAAGAATCATGAAAATCATAGAAGATGTTTTTTGTATATGAGGCGTCACCCCCGTTTGACCAATTTTCGCGTGGCGATATCGATAATGGATGTAATGTATTGGATATATAATGTGCACCCTCTGCATCGCTCTTCCTCTCCTTGATCATGCTATTTGTTTGTAATGCTAATGTTCCTTTGTTTCCTTCTTCCTATGAAATCCGAACAACTACCTACCCCAACCCAACACTGTTACACGTCTTACACGTCTCTTCTCTTATGAAGATTATTAATATACCCCATGTCATACTGCAGCACGCACGACGCACCCCATCCCCATCCTGAATGCATCGGACATACGATCATAATATACATACATACATATACAACTGACCATAGCACTCACTGCGAAAACAAATCAACCCTTTTCGAATGTGTAGCATACGTATTGTTTTTGTTTGACGATCGAAAAAGTATAAACAACATCCATTTGTAGCAAGGTATAATATGTGTATGGTATGTAGATATATATTTTCACTTCAGAAAATACATTTTGGCTAAAAACTGTTTCTAAGGACGTGGCTATAAACGACATAGCCTATAGCAGTTTTACAGTCTTAAGGAACATTTTAAAAAAAGTTTCATCGAAATCTGTCCAGCAGTTTTCGAGTTTTTAGCTGACAAAGAAAAGTCCTACAGTTTTATTATATGTAAAGAAAAGATGTAGCTACACGTCAAATTCGCGACAAACATCAAAAAACTTAATCCAAAAAAATATACTTACATAATTATTTTCGAGACAGCTCAAGACCACTTGACATCTAGCGCCATAATCGGCCATAATATTATAAATGGAGAAACGCCGCCGTTAGAACTCTAGCGCCAGCAGAACAAAAATGACACATCGTCATTGATGGATAGATGAATTTACCTTGAAACTTCATAATTTGTGCTAGACGTTTACCGCAAATTAAGTGACAATTTGTTTATGTGGAGTTTGATATTGATATGCAAGCATGGAGTTTGTTCTGCCTTTTTATCATAAGAGCCGCGGGTATATCGTGTATGATGCTTAAGTGGACCCTCCATAACAAAGACATTCCCCATACGGATAGAGAAGAGATGTCGAATTTGATGAAGACATCTTATTCTGGTCTGGGGTTCACTAGATGTTCGACTGCCACGGATTCCATAGCACATATTGAAATCCTATATGGGGAACCCATTCAACTTGACCAAACTAAAGCATTGATCCCTCCGTTCGGAGAAGTAGCAGCTCGGCATTGAGTACCTTATGTGTTCTGTTGTTCTGTATGGGTAAGGAATCTCAATTTGACGACTTGTACCCGAGATCTTATTCTTTTGGTCAGTACCCAAAACACCATATGACAGGTATAAGAGTTGGAACAAGTACCAAACTAAAGACCCATAACATTGTTTTGAAAGCAAGGTTCTACTGATAACAGAATGACCTATCTAGGTATAGCCTAAATGACCCGGAGATACTTTAACTTCTCCACCTGTTTCAATGGAACTCCATTAATAATACAGAGTACATTGAACAGACACTCTGGCGACTATACTATCACTTGAGATTTGTTCACATTTACCTTCGTCGCAGCTTCAATAAAAATGGCTACTAGCCTACTAGCCTATACGGCGGTGTCTACAGTATAATAGCTCACCTGGCCCAATGTTTGTTATGTCACGCAACAAGTTGCAGCATAATTTGCAAGCGTTATCGTTAAACAAGAAGAAAGTTATCGCGTTGCCACCTATGAACTTATTGGAAGGACCCATTAATACCCGTACCAATCTTTTTAGGATATATCTAGAAAACATGGACACAAAGCTATCTAGGTATGATTTTAGGCGATGTCTAGGCTGACGACACGTTAAGAGTTGTAATAAAACATAGTGACCGATAGACTGGTTCACTTGCAAATAATTGATTGAAGGATTAATCATTAAAAAAAATTAAGACAATAATTGTCAGGCGAAGCCCAATTAGCCAAGAATCGTTGCAACATTCTCCTCCCTTCCCATGCTACAAAATTAAAGACTGTGGTTGTATACATTTGATTTAAGAATCTTTGGGGAACTTGATGAATGGCGAAATTAAATTTTAATGTTTAGCTCTACAATGCTACAAACTTTATTTTAACAGGAAAAAAAAAATAGTTGTGCTTGTGCAGGTGCGTTGCAGATCGAATGTTTTAATATGGCTATATTCGCGTGCTTGTAACCGCAGTAGCGCAGTGGTTAGTGTGCTGGACTACTGTGCGAGGGGTCCCAGGTTCGATCCCCGGAAAGAAACAAATTACATCTTAAGGTTTTTTCTACTGCCCCACCTCTCGCGAAAGTCTGACAAACATCCGAGACTACAGCGAAACTTCAAAATTGAAATTGGAAATAATTTAAGTATCAGTAAATGTATTATTTATGTTCCAGCGAATTAATAGAATTTGTGATATTCGTATTTCCGATTAGTTTTAACACACGATTTTGGATCCTATCCAGTAGGTGCATTGTGGTTTTTGGCGCACTAGACCCAGATATGTGAATTGCATTCAAGTCTCAGGCGAATAAACGCCTTGTATATTACAGCCAGATAAGAAGGAGTATCATATTCCTGAATCTTAATCTTAAGCTCTCGTTCCGTCTACTAAATTACTATAGCGTGTTCCAGGCGGAAATAATGGCGATCAAAGAAGTCTTATCTTGGCTCAAGAAAAACGTCATATTTGAATATTTTCGGACAGCCAAGCAGCCATCAAATCCTTGGATTCGAACTCTATAACTTCTCTAGTAGCCCTCGACTGCCGATCGTCTCTTGCGGAGATGGCCTAACAGTTCAACATTCACCTAATCTGAGTGCCCGGGCATAGAGACATTCCAGGGAATTGTAAGGCCGATGAAGTCGCTAGAATATAGGAACAACTCAACCCACCCACTACCGGATAAAGGCACACTAGGGATACCAATCACTACTTACAAACAAAAATTGAAGCTGAATGCTATCGAGAGTACCTACAAATCTTAGGTGGACAAGTGGCACCACTTGTCTAGCGACAAACAAATTTGGTCTAAGCTGGATTTGAAACGCTCTAAGAAATTGATCTCTCTCAACAGATTGCATATCGGCACTAAAATACTAAAATAGGTGTCATTCCTGGGCACTGTCTGATAGGTAAACATGCCGCAAGGCTAGGCCTTTTGCAGAAGCTGCATCCATACAGGAAACTATCCCTCACCTTCTTTGTTCCTGCCCAGCTCTCTCCCGTAGAAGGAAGCTTCACTTAGGAGCCTTCCATTACAACGACTTGGGCGACCTGACAAATACAGACATCAGAATCCTCTTACGCTTTATAAAGAGCTCAAAATGGTTCAACTAGTAGGTAGTAGATCTTATATGATCCGTTTATTCGTGGTATCACGTTGGACCTATGCTGGGCTATGTGTGTTGGCTTTTCCCAGCTGGCAGCCCCTTTCAACCAACCATCATATTTCTTGTAGCATTTGAGAAAACCTGGACTTTTCGAAGTCCTTGACGACATAGGGTATATGGTTGTTTCAAGGAACACACATCATCCAGCTGTATGAAGAATGAGTTACATCTAGAGATCTCTGTTACGTAAAGTAAATCTTTCGTATACACGAAAACGTTTGAACGTTTCCCCTTACAGAATCCCACCACTGCACTGTGGCAAAATGAAGGACGATGCTCTTCTCTGATGAGTCTTACTTTAATTTGATGGAATGTGACGGCTTTCGGAGGCCAAACCGGTAGCGATTTAATCCATGTTTTGTAATGGCCACAATAAAGCACGGACGAGTTAATATTATTTTCTGAGGATGTTTTACCGGTCAAGGATTTGGATGTCGGATCAATTATATAATTAATATGCTATGGGAGTATATATACCAGAGTAGTGGAAAGATTGTTCCCACTTTCCGGTGAGATAAGTTATCAAATCATCAGTGGATCTGTTGCCACGAAAATTGTACTGCCGGTCATTGAGAAGTTTCCGCGATTCAAGATATTTTATAAGCTGACGATTTATCAGCGTTTCTATGACCTTAGAAAAGAACGGACTTAAGTGCTATGGGTTGGTAATTGGTGGGAGAACCGTCTTTTTTAGGGACGCGCTGGAGTAGTTTTCCTCTTAATAGGAAAGAGTCCAGAAGAATAGGACAGATGATTATATTTATACCAACTAATGAGAGTTCTAGGAGAACTTATCCGACCAGTGCTGATTTTTCTGTGACTACTTGTAATGGTGCATATATAAACTTCAAATCTACCACTCTTTTTTCCTTCCAATCTACCACATTTTTGAAATCCCAAGTGACAACGCTGGTTGTCTCCCTCAGGGCCGGATTAATTGAGTACTTTTGGTATGAGTTAGAACGAAGAAACACAATATTACGAGCAAAAAAACCCTCATAGATAAGTTAAAGGATGAATGGGACTCCATGACTACTTTAAACTTGGTAAATTTAATGCATCGACAATTGCAGGCAATTATTGAGGCCCAAGGCTTCCCTACGAAGTTTTAGGTCGGTATATTAATCAAATTTCATTAAAATTTGGCATATAATCCAATGTGTACGGAGACTTTTTTGAACTCTATTATGAAGTTATTTTTATTTTTTTTGAATGAATTGATTATAAAATAGTTTAAATATTTATTTGTTAACACCGGTATAGTTTAGTTTCAGCACGATATATCAATAAATTGAAGTAAGCATTTGAATTATTTTTCCGGAAGTATCGAGTGTACGGAGATTTGTTTGACTGACCGTATATCCATCTAAAAAAAAAAAAAAAATAGGCGGCGCAACAGGCGGTAGACACCCAAGACCTAGCTTCTCGCAACCATTCGTTTTGTGTGAGTTTCTATTTTTGGAACGAATGGAAGGGACCTACAATTTTATGCCGAGTCCGAACGGCTGACTTGAGAAGCTTTTTCAGGACAGTCATACTCTCGGATGTTTGTCAGACGTTCGCGAGAGGTGGCGCAGTAGAAAAAACCTTAAGATGTAATTTGTGTTTTTCCGGGGATCGAACTTGGGATCCCTCGCACAGTAGTCCAGCACACTAACCACTGCGCTACTGCGCCCACTATCCATCTATCTATATAATTATATAAAAATGAAGTTTACCACTCACTGATCATCAACGCACAGCCCAAACCCTTTGCTCTAGTAAGCTGAAATTTCGCATAAAGGTTCCCTTTATGATGTATACAAGGAATAAGGAAGGATATTTTGAAATTTGACCCCTAAAGGGGGGGACAAAGTTTGTACGGGCAAATTTTTATTTTTCATCCGATTGACTTCGAACTCGGTTTGTATAGTCTATTCTGTCTATTATAAGAAATAAAGATAATAAATCTTTCCTATTTTGGAAATTCAGTTTGGGGCCCGAGTTATTGGTGATGAACCCTTAACTTAACTTCTTAACTCACGAACCGTTCGTCGAAAGTGGTACACATCCTCACGATCTTTCCGGTAGCATATGTTGCACAGTATAGGAAGAACTGGGCAGTGTGGGATATAATAAAAAGGTGAGAGTTCCACCTTAGGCTACGTCCATAGTGAAACCAGCTTCTCGCTTTCTCACCCTAGAAAGCTGGTTACCGGCGTCAACAAGAATTAAAAATGCATTCCGGTAAAAGCTGGTAAGCGAGAAGCTGGTTCACTATGGACGTAGCCTAAGTTTAAAGATGTTGCTCATCATATCGGTGTATTCGCCATCGCCAGCTAAGAAATATGTTTTGTCCCGTAGATAGTGGCTCAGTCTGCTATAGTATGTTCTGTGTTGAGATGACAGATCCAACAAAATAATATTGATCATATAATTTTTGAACTGTTTTCTCCAATAGGGCGCTGGAAATATTTTTCAGAGATACTAATTACTTCTTAAGTAGGTACTTTCTTAGGAAGGTTTCCTGCACGATATATAAATATAAAAGAGGCAACTAACTGGCTGTGAAGAAATCTCTGTGTCTGTGTCCAAATCCTGAGGAATCCGCGGCGGGCAAAAGCTAGTCTATTCATAAATATTCAACTGATTGATGTCTTTCAAAATATCTCATTATTTCGTTATACATCGCATTTAGTAAAATTGTAAAAAATAAATGAACGATGACGGATCTACAACAACTCATCAAGAATTTTCATACATCTAAAACTCACCCCAGAATGTATAAGTATCCAATAAATTATCCAAAATGTCCCTTAAAAGCCGCCAGTGTCACGTTCTAATCCGCTTGTTTAAATCAACCACCCACTTTTTAGTGATTTTTCATGCAAACTATTTTCGATGATATTTTTTTTTATATTCACTATTTTTTCACTCGAAATATTGGCGAATTTCCAAAAACTACACAATCAAATTATTATCATTTCACCTTGCAGAAACTGGAACAGAAACACACAAAAATTGATATGTCAAAAACTAAACTATAAAAAAGGCATCTGTAATCTATATGCTGTATCTGAGTAACATAATTAATTATGGGCTTTAACTTCCTATACAAGTACATACCAACAAGAACATAGTTAAAGATACGTTTTTTTTTACAGAATAATGACGTGCACAGTACACGGAGTGACGGATGGTAAACATACAAACAATTGCTTCTATTGTTTAACTTCTTCTTCCTCTTTCTTTTTTTATTTTTGTTTAATTATTATTATTTTCCAGTTGGACATATTCAAGGTAATAATGTGAGGCAACCGAAACCCGGAGGTATAGTATTATTTACACTTTGAAGCTCTAAATTATTTCATGCATGTACTGATATATATTTAGTAGAGACGACATAATTTGTTTGCATGCTAAAATTAACTGCACTGAGAGATGTTTATTTTTTTTTTGTTCGTAAATATAGACGCACGACGAAAGGTGTAGTAGAGATACAGTATATTTGCACGCGATATTCGAGGGGAGGATCTTATGAGATACAGAATTTCGATTCAGACTTAGATAGTCACTGTTTTTCTTATCACAAGGGCGAGTTTTTCATTAAATTGATTGAGAAATAAAATATCCCGATACATATTTACTTGAAAACAGATGTTTACACACTATGAACCGTATTTCTTCCGCTCAATTAACCAGACAAACTAGGTATAGATACATTTTCACTTTGGCAAATATAATTACTTTCTTAGTCATACAAAAACTTTATGCAAAAACAGGAAAGATCGCCGCTCAGCATAACTGTCGCGTTCGTGATACACCGATACACAGATACACAATCTATCTCTCAGGACAGAAACAGAATAATTCGCGACTCTATTCAGTGATCCGATTCTGGCCATAAAAAATATACCAATCTATCACCACTTTGGCGCAATACAATTTTGCACTAATTTATGGAAAAGTGATGCATAAATTCTCTGTCAAGATACATTATTTACTGCGAGTTTAGAGAAATTTCTGTTGCAAGAGAGATACGGTACGGATACCAACAATTTATGTGAGAAGATACACACCTTTTCTGTTTATCTTATCGTTGTTTCTCTTGAATTTCTTCTTATTATACACATTATCTAATTAACTTTCCTTCGAAGAAAGTGCATAATCCCAATATGAATCTGAATGGGAATCGGTGCTTGTACTTGTATCTGTGATGTGTGTTTTGTGATTGCTGTTTTCGCAAGAGCAAAGCGGAGGAAACGATCCCGAGGATGACGAATATTCTAAAAACTCGCATACATTTAAACACCCGATATCAGGCAGGCAACAGATCTCAGATATTTGTGCAATTTCGGTTGTGGCCCGTTATCAATGAATTATTTGTTGTATTCCATCATGAGACACGAATTAAGTGCTTAATTCCGTTTTGCATTTTTGTTCGTTTTATTTACCCCAAAATACATAAAAAAATAATAAATAAAAATATTTAGCGCGATCGTGGCGCAAACTATCCGAACGCGGTTCAAAATACCGATCGCTAGAGTTCTTGTTCTCTGCGTTGTCGCACGAAACAAAACGCTTACTGAAGCATTGCCTGTTTGCTGCTGCTGCCTCTGCCTGTCGGTTTGGTGTACGTAACGTACGTTCAAGAAAAGTGGAAATTGTAAACATAAGAGAGAATAAATCTCTCGCAGAGAGTGATATCAAAATGTAATTAAATTGATAAAGAGACTTACTTTTGGACTCTCGTTCGTTATGAGTGGCAGTGGCGTTGGCGTTGCTGGACTGGATGTGGATCTGAATCTGAATCTGAATCTGATTACCTATGCTATGCAGTGGCGTGTCAGCTGGACTTGAGCTCTTGAAGAGGGTGTGGTAGCGGAAGATTTAACGATCGTTGACGGAATTTCTAATGGTACATTATGACGAGGGGTGTTACAGATGAGTTATTGTATGTAAAGTGACAACGCTGGCTGCGGCTGGGACACGATAGTGAGGGTTATATTGGGTGTTCTGTCAGGAAGATGTGTGTAGTTGGCTTACCGAGTTAGTTTGGGCGCAGTGACTTAGTGGTTGGTGCGCCGAGCTACTGAGCGAAGGGTTTCAGGTTCAACCCCCGGAAATCAATACACCTTTTTTTTTCCACTGTGCCACTTCTCGGACAAATGAGAGTATAACTGTCCAATTGTTATCATTGGTGTCATTTCGGAAGACCTCAGCAGTACCTTTCAGACCAAAGTCACCGTAATTCGACAATTCGCTGAGTGGTTGGTTGGGCAAATATGATACTGCAGAAATATATCGTTATACAGTAGAAGTTCGGAAAAGTTGACTCTCAGATAAGTTTACTTTGTCTACACAATGGCACAAAATACTAATTTTCTACAGATCTTGAAAAGTGTCCAGAAATGTTGACTTTTCGATCAACTTTTCCGAGTTTCCACTGTATACGATATATACGAGATACGACAGTCAGGCAGCTGTGTTTTAATTGGCGTAGCACTGCTTCTTCGCCTTGGAAATTCATTTTTTATATTTCCCAGCACATACGTAAAAGAGGCTTTTGAAAGGCGAAATAACTTACGATCATATATATTATGCTCTTTTATCCAATTTCAAAACAATAATCTTACTCGTTGTGTGATAGATCCGGCGGGGATGAGCCACTTCTTATTCATTTCCGTTGCACGTCCAAAATTGAAGGCAAATCGACTCAGAATTAAAATACACACCTATCGAAAACATTTTTGTTTTAATATCCACTAGTGTTTAGGTACTTAGTCCACGCAAATATTTGAAACAAAATATACCAAGATTGACAGATGAATGGGAAAGTTAGTGAAAATACCTAGGAAAAAGTGGAAGTCGACATTCCAAGCAATCGTTTTGCATAGTTGCCATATTCGCCGCGAAGCGAACGGAATGAATTGCAAATTATGCGATTCGCAGCGAAGTGCATAGTTAGTCCCCAGATGTTTAATCGTCTTATGGATCAGTGTCCCACAGTATTCCAGAATGTGTTCTGCAGTTTGAGGGCTCTCGTCGAAGGATCTGCAGAGGCCCTCGTCTGATACACATATTTTCCTCAGGCGTTTCCTTAGTCTACAGTGCCTGTCAGGATTCGTAGGTTAGACATGTATTTTAGCATGTATCTAATGCTTCGAACCTTTTTAGGTTAGTTCCCTTTAAGTTTCTAAACTTGTCTCAGGCCTTGGAGTGTTTTAAAATTGGTAGTTCTTTTTCCCCTCTCATAGGGTGTAGTCTCTTATACCGCTGAAAGGTTTAGGCCCTGAAGAGCTCCGCTGCGCCTTGTTTAAACACATAAACAAGTCCCGTGGTTTTCTTAAGCTTGTGTAGTAGGCCCAGTCCACAGATCGTGCATTTATAGCTTCAATTTTTCTTATTACTGAGCTTTGTTACAAAATTCTTTTCCTAGTTAAATTTCCTGATGCTAGGTATAATCCCTGATGGCCGATGGGTATAGCTACGAGTGGACATTTTTTTAGCGCACCGAATTCTTTCGCCTATAGTATGCTTCGTTGTGAATTTGTGCTCATCATCGAGGATATTGAAAGTATGTATATTGTTACTATCTGCTAGGTTCCACATTTCACTTTCACTCGAAATGGAATCGGAAATGAATTTTTGTGTTCTACATTTCACTGTATTCGATTTCGATTACAAAATTTTCTGAACGGAGACAAAGTCAAATTGTGATTTCGAAAAATTTTCGGAGTTTCCGAATCGCTCGAAATGTAGAACACTGAAAACGAACTCGATTTGCTATTTCGATTTCACTCGATTTCTGGAACCTAGCTGTATTTCATATATTTAATTAGCTCCGTTCAACATTTTATCAATTTTGGGATGATTGCTACAAGTTTTGTCCATAGTCTCAGATGCAGATCTCTATTACAAGAATTTCAAATAAAATATCATAAATGGATGCACAAAGTAATTGAATTGATTGCACAGTGAATATTGTTTATTTATCGATTGTGAAAAGCTTTAAATTGATTCGCACTAATGTGCTATGCACTCTCTAACACTATATGCATCTACATTACACTCAGTTCCGTAATCTTCCTCTGGGGTATTTCCAACGAAGTAAACAAATTTCCCAATAGTATCTATGCCCCACTGGTAATTGGTATCGGATGCAAACATCTTTTCCACACACACTCGATTTTGGAATTAAGAGTCGCCGCAAGCTACAAGAACTCCAGCAGAAAGGGTCAAAGACTGGTAGACTCATTAGAAGTTCATCATGCATTACATGCATCGGCCGCGACCGCCCGCCACCGCCGAGCTTTAGTGCAAGTTTTGCTTGTGTTACTCTGTTTGTGTTTAGTATCTGTCGACACATTAACCCCCTCGTTAGATTCCAGGAGGAAGCATCTAATCCAAATATTTTTAGTTTGCATTTATCAACTGCTAGGTTTTAGATAAAAAAAAAAGAATGGTGAACGAAGCAGAGGTGCTTGTGTTTTCTTTTAAAATGAATCTGAGCCAGATTGAGAGAAAAAAAAATGTTAGCATTGGAAAACATAGGAAGTAAAGTCAAAGAGGAAGATACTTCCGGAATGAGAATTATCTCGTTTATACATGTGCACACCTTTCTTCCATGGTTTTTACATAGTAATATCTACAGGTCAAGGCCACAAAGTCAGCTTCTAATCATATATCAGGTGTTTTTAATGAGTTTTGTTTAAATGGTAACACTCAGATGATCATCCTTTGAATGGAGTTGTTAGTTCAGGGATTGTGCGCCTTGAACAAATGGAAGTCGGTGTTTTGTGCACCTAATCAGCTAGACTCGAAAAGATGTAAAGCAACTTACACACAAAATTCCGAATTTCAATCCTGATATTAAAAATTGAAATAGGTACTAAATAATATAATTTTTTTTAAATGAAAAATGTCATACTCATAAAACAAAAGTAGGCAATAACGTGCACATAGACTATTTAAATGTAAATTTAAAAAATAAAAAAAAATTTAAATCACTGCAATTCGTTAATGCGTAAGATTTTCCGGACGTACAATAATTTTGCCGTTCAGTTTTTTATACAGTGACAGTGATCGTCAAAAGTTAATGAACCCCATTGATGTTTTCATTTGTCTTTGGAGCTTGGAAACGTTTTTTTAATATCTATAAAGTATTTTAGCCTGTCAAAATGCAAACCGTCTTGTTATATGTAAAGCATGTCCCATAATTCAGGCAAAATTTTAATTTTACGCTATTTGATAGTACAGTGATGCCAACGAGAAAAAATATAACCATGTGACAGCTGACAGTTCGGGATTAGTAAAAATGGATCGCTATACGAAAGAAAGAAGAAAGGTTTGTCGAACAAAATCATCTTCAGTGATGAGCTCATTTTCATGTTGATGGTTTCGTTAATCGTCAAAATTGTCGCATTTGAGGTTCAGAAAAACCACGAGTAATTGTTGAGAAACAAATGCATAAACAACGCGTGACTATTTGGTGCGGATTTTAGGGTGGAGCTGGAGGCATTATCGGACCATTCTTCTTCGAAAATTCTGGTGGTCATCAGGCAGTAACAATTAATAGGTTTGTTCGACGTGGCCAGCCCTAGTGCGCACTGAGAAGTATCAGTGAATTTTCATCGCTGCCAAAAAACCCAAGGAAACCCCAGAAATTTTAGTTTCACGTCGAACACGAAATGCAACCCTGAGACCTGTCACTAAACAAATTTAGTAATATGAATATACAGATTTAACACCAGCAATAACATTAAATTTGTTTAATTAATGATTGTAATGTTGAAAAACACATTTCTTTTAACATTTACTAGTGCTGCACAAGTCAATAATTCACAAAAACATGATTTCACACAAATGACAGCTACGATTGACAGCCAATTGGCCATTCAGATCTTGCGATTTAACGCCATTGGACATTTTTCTTTGGAAATTTCATAGAAAATTTCAATAAAATAGTACGTACTTGTCAGCAAATCCGTGGCGGCCATTTATCCGATTAAAAATCTGTATTTTCTATCAAAATTAAATTTTGCGTGAATTATGGGACACCCTTTAGTTATTTCTTTATCAAACTTTTTACATATTGTTGGTTGTTTAGACCTGTTTGAAGACCTAAACCAAACTTAAAACATTAATTTTGTACCCTTTATTTTGATGCTAACAGCTAACCGTATGTACCTACTAACTTAAAAAATAATTGCGTTTTTACTAGAATGCGTTCAAATTTTTACCTCTGGGTTTTCTAGTAAAAATTAGTACAAGTTTAAAATTGTGTGTAATAAGGTATGAGCTAACCTTATTACACACAATTTTAAACTTTCAAGTAGGTATCGTATAAGAAAAAAATTGTTTTAGTACAAAATTTTGAAAAAATTAACCCTTGTCAGTTCCCTACTTCACAAATGACACAAACGTTTAAATTAGACGAGACATTTTTGAAAACATTTTTTAACATCGGGTTAGATATTTGACATAAACAACTTATACCTTTATTTGACGGCTGCCTGACATGCTGTGAATGAAATGATATGAATGACTTTGATTGACACTCTACCGAGTTGTAAGTTCAATAAAATTTCTTTCTATCAATCTTTCGCACAGAATTGTTACCGATCAATCGCAATGATCTGAAAGACCCTGACACCAATAAATTTGCGTATTTCCAATCTTCATTTTCGACGTTATCAACAATACATTCCATTCACGCATGTGTAATCTACTCCAGTTGCGCAAGAGATTGAAATTGACTCCTCAGCGCTCTTCTCTTAAATATTATATGATATACATAAACATAACATAATATAATTATTATTAAATTTGCTTTGCATCCATTGCTTGTGCAATCCTCCACAGTACTCGCTCTTGCACGCAGCACAGGTGGCGCGTTCTTCTGCGTTGTTTGATGCCCAACTCGCGGAAGATGAAGCAAGTCAAGTCATCTCATCCTGCATGGTTTGTGTATATAGTGCATTCATATGTAGAAAGTATGGCTTATGTGTCTGTACTATTGTACGTGCGCGCATAAGAAGAATCCGGGTTGTCCGCACCACGAGGAGACAGCGAAAGAGAAACAGTATGCATTTTTGGAATTCCTTTTGCAAAGGTCTGAAAGTCTGATGTTGAATTGGTAAGAAAGTATTGGTGTGGCATGCGGAATAATGGTATACACCATACTCATACACAATATCTACAAAAACACGTATCTTTACGTTTTTTTAATTAAACGTTGGCGCATGGAATTACAAATTTTCTGATTGGTAATCAATCCATGTCGTAAATTTGTATGTAGTAGGATGTATGAATGTTTATCCAGGTACCTATATAGTCGGCAGGGAATTTAATGTAAAACATAATTTAATTTAAAGAGAATGATTATTAGATTTTTATGAAGATGATACATTTAATTAGGAAATACTGTCAGAAACAATCAAATTAAGGCAGATTTTTAACAGTTACTGCAAATTCGTATATGGGTTTCTCTGACCTTTGAATGGTGAATTAATATAATGTCAGACGTATTTCAATAACCACGAAAGTTGTCGTTTAAGTTCTTTATTAAGCGTATTCCTCGAAATATGCGCGTATCATCTTACTGTACACGACAAACACTTTTAAAAACTCTCTTTTTTCCCCTTCGTAGACGTGGATATAGGATTTGTCCCGTAACGCTTCGTTGCACTATTGACAAATCGTTATTATTTTATAAAGTAAAAACACGACTTTTAATAAAATTGTTTAGGTGTGGGGGCCGCATTGCGAAACTGTACCTACTACGGTAAGGACACACGCAACAGGTTTGTCCCTAAGACTGTATAAGACCTACATACACCTAGCTTCTCACAACCATTCGTTTTTATTTGTTGGGACGAATCGAAAGTAACCTACAATTTTATGCCGACTCCGAACGGATGAATTGAGAAAGCTTTTCCATGACATTTATATGAATCTTGGATGTATTGTCAAACGTGGCGCAATGGAAAAAACCTTTAAGATGTTTTGCGGCGACCGAACCTGAGACCTCTCTCACAGTAGTCATGCGCGCTACTTTTTTGAATTTTAAATAAATTTTTATTAATTCATTATTTAACTTACATACTAGACAAAATTTATAAAATCTAATTTATAACTAACATTTATCTTAATCCAGCCTACTGGCTCTTACCGATCACTCTAAACTTAACTATATTCTTATAAATTTTGCCTTTCGGCCTTAAATCTATCTACATTCTACTTGCTATAATTTTGCTTTGTTTTTTTATTTCCAAGAAACTTGCTAAAGAGTTGGTTGGCCTATGAAATATTGTGTCACCATCCCGATTGCGGCAGGCAGTCCCCAACAAGGTGCACACGCGCCTTTCGAGGCATTTTTGTCGGATGCCTGAGAACAAACTTAAAATAACCTAATTAACTTATTAAAAATAAATAAATAAATAGTAATAATACATACACCCTAGGCCTAGCTTCTCACAACCATTAGTTTGTGTGAGTTTCATTTTTGGGACGAATAAAGGGGTCCCAGGTTCGATCCCCGGAAAATACAAATTACATCTTAAGGTTTTTTCTACTGCGCCACCTCTCGCGTACGTCTGACAAACATCCGAGAGTATAACTGTCATGAAAAAGCTTTTCTGGTGTGTCGTGTCGCTGACTGTGTACGCACTTGTCTAGTGTGTTATGTTGCAAACTGAATGAATTCAATCGTTTTACTACCTACCTACTCATATTTGTTTCGTTTCATTGCGCTATAAAGAAGTATGGCGCAATCCAAAATCTCGAAAATCGCGGCGATTTTTAACACCAATCATTTGCAGGAATTTTAGAGATTTTGTCTTTTGGTACTTTCAAGAATTTTGTGTATTTTAAGAAAAAATATTCCAAAAACAAATAATTCTTTCATATATAAGGTTCGCGAATTCATGAGAATCACGGAGAAGGAACATTTTCTTGATTCTCACAGATTTAAGTACCTAAACCTTGAATGGTAAGCAAACTTTTTTGATTAAAGTTAAGAATTAGTAGTAGCCGCTTGAGCCGCTGAATTCCAATGTATTTTATGCTCTCCTCGGAATCACTATGAAGTGATTTACTTGGTCTTGAGTTTTAATCAAGGTCCGGAAGGCACCTTAATATTGTTGTTAATAATGCTGACGCTGAGTTTTAATGTCTTCAGGCTATAAAAATTGTCCTTCTTTTCTTCCTAACTGCCTCTGATGATGATTAATAGGACATCGGCGTACCGAGTGCAGTACCCGCAGTTATTTAGTTCGTCAAAAAGTTTATCTATGACGAGTGTCCAGTCCATAGCAAGGGGTATACACTACAGCAGGGGTTCCCTAACTGTGCGTCGCGACGCCCTGGAGCGTCGGAAGACAGTACGCACACGACGTTCCATCAATCAGCTTTAAGCTCCATTTGAAAAAAATTTCGGGGTGGGTCGATGTTGGCATATTGTAGCGGCCAATGTGTGATGTGGTGGAGTCTGTCTCAAGTGGGGACTTACTGTCCAGTCACTGCTGCCTAACCACTATGACAAGTTACACGATTTAAAATGAATGTTGATCAGTGCGGTAGCTCTTCGAAGTCTACTCTCCAACGTTTGGTGGGCAAATTGGAGACAACCGGTTCGGTCGGTACGAAATCAACCCGTACTACAATTCCTTGACGTGCACAAGAAGTCGGCTTTTTGCAGACATCAACTTGGCGAATTTTGAGTCGGAACTTGGGTCTATACCCGTTCAAGAACCAACTAACCCAGGACATGGTGTTATATTCCATACAATAATGGCATACATGGGCTTTTCAGATAAAAAAAAAGGATTTTGTTAATACGTCCCACACAGCTTGTTTTATTCCATTGCAAAGTCGACCCAATCTTATTGAAAAACCCTTTAGCGAATCTTCAGTAGGCTTAGCTGTTCTTTGTTCCGTTGTGTGCTTTTATTATAACATGTATAGGGAGTCGCTGTATGGAAAATATTGGGAACCCCTGCACTACAGTAGGTATACTATACTCGATTGATAAAATTTGTCTCAACTAGTTTGGCCTCTTTATTCATTCCTACACAAAAAACATGCTGCGTTTTTGAAAGCGTTAATAAGGCGTCAATGCGTTTCGTGATTGCAAAAGCAATTTGCAGACAACCAACGTTTCCGAAATCGATCATACTTTATTTACGGTAAGCTCAATAACTAACTTCTAAACCTTCAGATTTGTATTGATTTATTTTTATTCAGCAACTACATAATACATTGTTATTTCTTCTACAGCAAATTCTACGAAAAAAAAAAAAAACAAAACTTACATTTTAGACTTCGCATATATTCACTTGAACCTCAGCAGCAACGTAAACACCGAATATGAATACTTCATAATCTGGAAACAGAAACACATTCTGTTAGCTCATTCTTGTATATATGGTTGTTCATGTTCAAATCTTACCAGTAAAAAAGTCGGAAAATTAACTGGAATATAGTTGCCAGCAAAGATAACATTATGCCGATGAGTCCTCATCATAAAGAATACCAATGTCTTCTTAAATTTCGGCAGCTGGTCAACCCAATTGCAGGCGTATATTGAATCAGTCAGATCCTCGCTCTCCTGCTTCAGGGCATGTCCGAAATAGCAAATTATGAATATCTCCAAAGTCACTGCCAAAAAGAATATCCCCGACAGGATCAGTGCAGAAATATTATTATCACCCACAATGAACAGAAAATAGACTCCAACAGTGCACTGAACCAGTGCCGAGCATAGAAACTGAGCCAAACAAGCCGTCGATATGATTTCTTGAATTGTTTCATATAGCCTGCCAAAGATTTTCTATTAGTCCTTATTATGAAGATGTATACTTAGCAATACTTACTCCAAAATATTCTGATGATCCTTGATGCATGCGACCAACACATCGAAATTTTCCTCCAAATCTACGCTCGTATTTCCAATCTTTCGCACTCTCACGGCCAAGGCTCGAATGTGTCCCGTTAGAATGCATAGATATGCTGGTGGGTAGGAGTCATTGGCTACGTCTTGAATTGCTTGTACAATCAAACCAAAAAGCTGATACCCCAATGCGACAGCATATTGTCCCGTTGAATGTTCCCAGTCCAGAGGGAACCAAGCCGGATAGAGTAGATTCCTATCACTAGCGATTGCGATCTTACACAGGCTTAAACACGTCCCGATGGTGTATAGGAGCCAGAAGATTTTAAACGATGCCTGAGCGACATGAACCGACTGCTGCAGGACTCTGCGCTGATCCGGATCCTCTTGGGCTCGAACATCTAGCTTGGCCAGTATACCTGCTATTACGAAAAGCTTGGAACGCACGAAGAACACATTCAGGAACTTAAAGTTGGCGATTGTATCGGTTATAGTCATGGTGAGATTCTCGCAAACCTCCTGGAGCCCATCAGTATAGAGAAGATTTATTATGAGTGTGAGCGGAAACAGGATAGTTACTGACAAGTTGATGATGATAGCGTAGGCTGTGTAGAGATGTTTCGGGAAGTTTTGAGGCGCTTTAATTCCAGTTAGTTTCCAAACCATCCAGTGGTACTTGAACGCTTCGTTGGTCTGGATTAAAGGCAGATTCATGTTGATTCCGCTGCAGACAAAACGCAATAGCTAAGAAATTTTAAACAAAGGCGTGTGGAGGGTTCCCATTGTTATAAGTATACGAAATGCGAAGAAAATCTGCTTTCTGTTTATGCAAATGAACGGAAAGTTGTTTAACTTTTAATGGGGCTGTGAATCCTACGTAAGTGGCCAGGTGTCCTCAAATTGTTGACAGTAATTTCACTTGATGAGTTCAGTAATTGCGTATTATGCAAACATGTGAGTTAGTAACTGCAATTGGTTTTGGCGAGAAGACTACGCTACCGTACCCGTACTCGGAAAGACCAAGTCCTGTCTGTCGGTTAGGTATACATATACATACTATACAGACGTTAAACTTCTTGTCAGTCATGCACTTTTATTTTTGTTTCTTATAATCCGTGAGTGGCATTATTCCGCTCATTTGATACCCACATCCAAACCAACCAAACGCGCGATCGAGGAAATTGAGGACCAATGTTTGAAAGTTGTATCAAAACATAAAAAGAACGTGTCGCGGGAACAAGACCCGAACAGAAACCTGTAGAGACGAGCAAGGAAATCGTGTAGTTAGCCAGTCGGTGGTGAGGAAATGGAAACCCATTTCTGCAAAGTGTTAAACGGCGAAGACGACACAAATTCCGCTGTCAGGCAGAATAAACCATTTACATTGGACGACGAAACCAAGACTTCTGTCCGCCTGACCAAAATGAAGCAATATCCTACATCAAGTCCAAAGCTCCTGGACCGGTCGGTTTAACTGCCAAGCTTTTTAAGGCTTGGTGGAGAGCATACACTAACTAATCTTCAAGATTCGGTCAGAGGAAAGTATGCCTGATGAATAGAGCCTCAATCAAAGGGCATGGTAGTGCCATTCAGGGCATGGTAGTACCATTCAGGCATATCGGTTATTATTTATTTCGGGCACTTCCGATTGCCATAGAATCTTCAAATTTGGTATAGCGGTAGAACCTGCATTGTACGAAAGAAGAAATATCAATAATTAAAAATTTTCCTTTTAAGGGGCGTGTAATCTTCCCACTTTAAATACGAATATAAATGCATCTACCTGCTGATTGAAATTTGAATAGTTTATAAAGGTGCTAGTACACGGTATGTAGCACGCCACATATATATGTGGCTCTGACGTAATTTTGATGTCAGCGTATATGGAGCCAATGGCTACATAAGGTTCTCCTCATACGTATGAGGCACGATATGAGGCACTCGTGACACATACGCATTGTGTGGCTTTTCGACATTCCGTGTACTACCCTTGCACATACGATTTGTGCCAATACGATACATAATGCCCAAAGCAATAAAACAATTAGTACCTACAGTTCTAGTGCAAGACTGCACACAGGGCAATAAAACTGCGGATAGCATCATCATAAACGAATAACCAACAGCCAACCGATATGTGCGGTGCGCCCTTATGTAGCCACCGCGCTACATACGAAAAACGAAATGTGTGCCTTATGTGTACTCTATCTGGTGACGTCAGAGCCACATATATATGTGGCGTGCTACATACCGTGTACTGGCACCTTAAGAAAGAAAAACAAAGTGACCTTCTTAAACTAAGAACTTGGCGTACATTTATATCTCATTACTTTTCGTGGCTGACTAGTTACGCACCTATTTTTTGTTGTTCTGTATAAGAGAACTTGGCTGTTTTTTCTACATTTATGTTTTTGGTGTGATATCATTTTCATTTTGCCTAGTCAAGGAAGGAGACCCTCTAAACTGTGCCAACTATATCCGTCTTATAGGCATTCAGCCCTATCATGAATTCCGTCGTAATCGAAAATAATCTACGAATCCCGAAAAATACATCATGGAATCCATTCGTAGTGGAAAATCTGCTACGAATTTCGAAATTCGTAAAATTAGGTATCTCTGAATCCGAATGAAACGAAAAATTTACCTCTTTTTCTACGACAAGTAATTTGTGTCGGAGACGTTGGGAAAAATGATGTTTGCACAGCAATAGATTGTGTTTTGTATAAAAAACTAAGTATTTACCATTTTTTTTTTGTTCTTAATTTTATTTGTTACTTTAATAAGGCAAACACAACTAATAAGGCAAATATCAATTTTTTTATTGAACACGAAAGCACACCCGGGTCAAACTCATGTTCCAGCTCCTGTAATATACATTTAAATGCCGGTTTATTGAGTCGAAATTTTCTTTGAAACCTCTAAGCTTATTATTCTTGTTAAAACATAAAATGAATTGAATTCCCTATACTAGTACGTTGGCTCATCGAAGTCAAAGGGATCACAAGAGACAAGAGTCGTAGTGTATTTTTCTCTGATTTTTCAGATTTCGCTTTCGCCTGGAGGTCTCTGTTCGAACAGCAATTATTGAAAAGACAATTGAATCCATTTTTAAACAATTTATATTTTTAATTTGTTGTTAAAAAAGAAGAATTATTTAATTATTTGAAAGTTTACACACAATTCATTTCAATAAATTTCACACATGACCGATGTTTGACACAAAACAGCTGATTTCGAAAATGAGAATGAGAGCGGTGAATGAGGCAATGCTTCTGTGGATTCCATTCGGATTTTGTGAAGTAAAATGTTCGTAGTTCGTATCGTAGCTTTCATTCGGGGAATTCTTACGAATGGATTCTGTGATAGGGCTGATTGTGTATACGATCCTATCTGCTGTACTGTGTGAACCCCTGAAACCATTCGTCAATGAACTAATTGGTCCTTATCAGTGTAATTTTATGTCCGGCAAGTCCACAACCGACCAAATATTCACACTACGGCAGAACCAGGAGAAAACCCAAGAAGTGCATATGGATACCCACCATATTTATCGATTTTAAGACCGCATATGACAGCATTTACAGAGGCCAGCTATACAGAGACATGTATAGAATGTATTGACAGGATTGGCATCCCTGTCAAACTAGTCAGATTGTGCAGAAGGACTATGGAGAACGCTCGCTGCTAAGAAACAATATCACCGAGACCTATGATGTCATCTATGCTGTTTTCACAGACAACTTTTCTATCAAGGTTGTGTATGGCAATGGCAATACCGAATTTTGCATTACAACCAAGAGGCAACTCAATTGTAGCTGTACTTGCCTTACAGAATAGGGGCAACAATTTTCCAAAAGTCAGTGCAACTAGTACGACTTGCATACGCTGACGACATTGACATAATTGGCAGAAAGCAGCGAGCTGTCACTGGTGCATTTGCAAGTTTTATGCGAGAAACAGATTACCACAGCAACAGCAACAGCAACTTTGACAGCAACAGCAACTTCAACAGCAGAAGTCGCATGAAATACATTGGAAACATCGACAGCAACTTTGTCAAGGGAGGAAAAAAAATTTGTTGTCAGTTGATTGCAACACAGCATTACCAGATTACCTTTTATCAAAATAAATGGAGAAAGCGAAAAAATGATATTAGGTACATGATAACCTGTAAAATGTTAGAGCATGTTAGAATATTCATTTAATTCATGAGTGTTAACGTACTTCTTACCTACCAGGTACGTACCAGTATAGGTACTTGGTGGTAGCTAAAGTACCTACTATAAACATATCTGATGTCATTTTCGACTGGGTATTTCAGATTTCTGCTGCCCAACATCAAATTCAAATTTGTATGTACTTTTGTTTTAATTGCTTGTCAAACATTAATTTTAACACAGCTCGCGACGAAAACTCGTTTCCACATTGCAATAGCAAAATTGAATTCAAAATCACGTCCCACCGACAGTAAATAATTTGACGCCTGCAGTATGTTATACACAATTATCAGTGAGTCGGTGTACTGACCCGGATCACAAAAAAAGAATTTAAAATTTTGCCAATCGAAAATAAAAGCAATCAAAATCAAAAGAAAATGAAAATAGTATTTTCTAAATAATTTACATAAGAATATTTTCTAAACTGCTGAAACCTAATTGTAGATATCTGGTAATGCTGCTGCACCTTCAGTATGTCAGCATTCAGTTGAGTTGACAGTTGAGAGAACTGAAAAAGTCACCGTGGTGTTGGTAGCATTTGCACAGCAACATTGAATTTAGGACTTAAGGCCCCGACCCATAGAATCCGTCGCATCCGTTGCGGCAACATATTCGACTGACAGGTTGATAGAATACACAGCAGCTTATGGAAGGTGACCCATAAGCAAAGTACGTGCCGGATGCGACGGATAAAGTAGGTTTACTTTCTACTTTTCTATTCGTCACATCCGTTGACAGTTGGCACAGCGTGAGAGTAAGCACTTTCATTGGTGGAAATATTGAGATAAAGAGAGAAACTGTAAAATTCTGCAGAAAACAACGTATGCTGTCAACGTATGCGACGGATTCTATGGGTCGGGGCCTTTAGCTCTAACGTCGATGTCGATGTCGATGTTGCTGTGGTAATGTAACTTCAGCCATTAAAAAGCATGGGCTCTAAAAAGTGCGCTGTGGCTGTCAAATTTGCTGTTGCTGTTGCTGTGCCAATCTGTTTCTCGCATTAGCACGGAAGCGGAAAAAATGAGTTAAGCGGTGAATGAGGGAAAAACAAAATGCATGATGTCAACAAAGACAGCTATAACATTGAGGTGGTTAGGGACTTTGTCTACCTCGGATCTGCTATAAACTCTGATACACCACAGCAGAAATTCAACGAAGAGTACACTTACCAACTACTGTTTCTTTGGCCTAAGAAGGCAACCGACTAGTCAGGTCTTGTCAAAAAATACTAAGGAAACTCTATATAAGATCCTCATCATCCCAGTTCTATGGCGCAGAAACATGGACGTTAACAAAGGATAATAAAAATGTTCTTCGTGATTTTTGCCTTCGGTCCCGTTTGCGTTGACGGGCTTTGGATGATGAGATTTAACAGCGAACTCTACGAGATGTACAGCGACATCGACCTGGGGACCTACTCTGTACTTCGTTTCGAAAGTGAAAGTACTCTCTATTTCGAAAGCGGAATGAAATCTCCAAATATCAAAAACATTGATATGGAAAATCGAAAGTGTTAAGCTACGAGTACCAGTACACGACATACGCATGCCACTCGTTACGTTACGATAATTACTCGACATATTCGGCCCTAGCGAGGTATCCGTCGGAACGGAGAATTCTCCGCAACGCATATTCCGTCGGAGACTCAAATTACATTCGAGGTATCCGAATTCGGAAAGAAAAATTAAAATGCGACAACGCATTGATTTGACATGATGTTGTTTCGTGCTACATCGGGGTTTTCCTATTAAGTGCTTGTTTTTTCGTTTGTTTTTGCCCTGGAAACACAAATTAAAGCAACAAATACAACCAATTACTTTTCTAAACTGTTTTTTTTCTTTATTGCTTTCATTTATCAACACTACACTGCAATTCGTAAACAAATTCCGCAACTAATTCCTGTTGGAGCATATCGGAAGAAAATTCGTATGAAACTGTCAAAAATATGAATAAAAACGCACTTCATCGCACTGAAACGCAAAACGCCAATGTGCGTTGCATATTTGTCGGAACAAAGTTCCGAAAAGCTGTTCCGGAGAAATTTCCCTTCCGACGGATACCTCGCTAGGGCCGATTGTAGAATATGTCACGTTATATGTATTGTGGCATGTGCGAAAAGTATGCCGATCACACGGCATGCATGTTTTGTCTCAAAGTTGGCATATTCGTATGTCGACGGCGACTGGCATTTGTTTATTTTTGATTTGTTGACATACGATTTTTCCTAAGTTTCCCCAATTGATCGCGCCACCTGAGGTAGGGTCTTCCTCTGCTTCATTGTCCCTCAGGTGTGGACTCAAAGACAAAGTCTTCGAGTAATTTAAGAACACTTTGGTAAAATCGTCTTTTTAAGGTTTTCAAAGGCATTTCGGTAAAAATCTAATTTTCCGGAACATCTTTGCAGGAGATTATTAAAAATAAAATGATTAAAGGAGATTTTAGGAAGATTCCTTTTAAGGAGCTCTTTGTTCAATAGGATTGCCTTTCGGAACAAAATAGAGAATAGGAGAAGTAGAGCGAATAGACACCCTCCGGCCGGATGAGTTTTCGATTCCAACCCGGATGGGCAACTCTGTAAGGAAGACTTCGCCTTTGGAGGACCCGCACAAGTGGAAGGATACCTCAACAATCTTGGACTGTTCTGGGACTGTTCAGCTGGAGGCGGTTAGCTAAAGACGGGCTAACTGGAGAGGCGTGTTGGCTGAGGCCCAGGTCCACCCAGACTGTAGCGCCACCTAAGTAAATAAGTAAACCAACCAAACCGTAGTGAAATTTAACGTTTCGAATATCTTTGGCTCTCGAATAGCGTGCAGTTATTAATGTTCACTGGACTTAACTAGTCTTCTAATAAAAATGATTGCTTGCCTATGTATTTCATATTGTTTGTGTGTGAAAGTTAAGCATAATGTAACATATACGAATTTTGTATAAATAGGGTAAATGTTGGTAAATAATATTAAGTCGATTGTGATCGCACGAAGAGCGTATAAATCGTCCTTCTTTTTTCATTTCCGCTTCTTAAGTAATCTACCATCAGTTTGGAATAAAGTTTAGTACGCTGCTCGAGGCTGAACTTAATTTAAGCGAATCCATTTAGCCGAGCCGATCTAAAAAATCAAATTTTCATTTCAGACTACACTTCATATATCTGTCAACATTTAGCGCGCCCATTTTCTCAATCTAAATTTTGACAGATCTATTGGTTTATTTTCCTGTGGTGTTTTTGTGTGCGGAAAAATAAATAAGGTGGATCTTTTTCAATGAATACTTCGATGAGGAATCCTTTAAAAGTGAAGAATTTGAGATCAAATAATAGCAGAGATCAAAATTTAGCTGAGGTTTGCTAGTGGGGAGAAAAATTGGAGAGCAGCTAAAATTTAGTTTCGCTTGAGCTACACATTACACTTGTACTTCGTAAAAGTGATATCCTTCCGCACTTGTTTCATCACAATTAAACTAAATTTTATTTAGTTTGCAGCTCGACTAATGACGACTTACCTCAATCAGAAAATAACAAACGCTGTTTTGATTTGTTATGGTGCTGCCAACACTATTCAACAGAAACAGAAAAAATGTTGACTCGTGTCGCATTACCCTAAAAACAAGTGTAAAAATTAAATAAAAACTATTTTATATAGAAAAGTCATTTCTTTGAAATATATATGTATATATACATAATATGTATATATTTTCTTTTATTGATTTTACTTAGTCGTAGTTTCTTTCATCTTTCTTTTTAAAATCGTGTGTGTATTTTGTGTTTAACTTAATAAACATTTACTTTTTTTTTTGTTTTGTTTTTTCTTGTTTTCTTTTCGTTTAATCATCTTACAATAATTAACTCTTTCATCCATTTAATTTATTTTAAAATATAAAAATATACAACTTTACATATACATAATTACGGCAAACTTAAGAGGAAATAATAAACATCGAATTGGTAATTTTAAACAATTTAATATATATTGTGTTTTTATTTTTTTGTTGTTTTTTTTTTATCTTTTTTCTTTTTCATCCATTTATTTACGATTTATAATATACACATAGCAAATGTTGTACACAAAATATTAACTAACTCTAGTCTTACTGGTAAATTTTGTTATTTAATTTTTATGTTTACTTTATTTATATTATAGCGGGGAGTTCTTTCTGTACACGTAATGAGTTTTATTTGTTGTAGGTTTTTTTTCTCTTAATTTGTTTTACCTATAAATTAATTGTTTAAAATTAGTTGATTTTTTTTTATTTTCTATTTCGAGAATAAACAAAAATTATGTAATTAAATTAACTTAGGGATACACAATAATTTTTGTTTATAGATTTTGTTTAAGTGCTTTTAGAAAGTTAGTAAACAAGGTTTTTTTTTTTGTTTGTTCACTTTGTAAAAAAATATATTTAAGTGTATTTTTCTTTTGATTTATTTAAAAAACTAAATAGATTTCTTTCTTAGACTATCACTGCGTATTTTTATTTTATTTATGTATTCGCGAAAAGCGTTATGACAGTAAAAAAAAAATACATGCTTCTTTTTAAAGTAAGTAGACACTAGAAATATTAAAGTAAATATGAGATTTGAGTTGGTTTTTTTTCTGGTTAAGTCAGAATGGATTTATATTTGCTATACTAAAACGAACAAAATTAAACGATTCAAGAGAGAATGGGGGTAAACTGTGATTCAACTTAGTCGACTAGAAAGGAAAAATGTGCAGGGTGTCCGTTCAAAAGGGAATTTTCTACTACATTCCGAAACGGATATCTCGAATAGAATTCTTAGCTCCGAACGGATTACATTTTCGTTTCGAAATTTTTTCTGAACGGAAACCTCCGATAGAGCTTATTAAACGCTTGGGGGAGCATAGAACGATAGGTTGTGGATCGATTTTTGAATATGAGAAAGAGAGAGGGGAAATGCCAAATTTGGGGTACAATCGCGGACAAATTGACACGATTTATATTAATAAATCAGTTAAGAGAGCTTTAGTTTTACATTTTGCTATCGCTCGGCCTTTTGACTTGTTTGATAAATTCTTCACGTCTCGATTGCGATAGCGACGTGTGGAGTCACGAGTCAAACCAACAAACATGCTGTTGGTGATTTATGGTAAACAGCGGTGACAGTGCGTTCCTACATTGGGACAATTCAAGGATCGAAACTGTAGTACGACCATTGTGCATTGTTCAATTGAATGCGATCCTTGAATTGATCAAAATGGCAAATGCTAGTGTTCAAAAATAGCGACGCACTCATGGACAAGAAGAGGTGATTTTAACTTTTATGTATTTGTGCATCCAATATGATAGTCAGTCGATTAGACAATCGGCCCTAGCGAGATATCCGTCGGAATAGAGACTTCTCCGCAACTCATGTTCCGTCGGGGGCTCAATTTACATTCGATTTATCCGTCTTCGGAAAGAATAATTAAAATGCGACGACGCATTCATTTGACATGATATTGTTTCATGCTACATCGTTTTCCTATTTGGTGCTTTGCTTAATAGTTGTTTTTTATTGCATACATTTATCAACACTTCACTGCAAATCGTAAAAAAATTCCGCAACCAATTTCCGTCGGAGCACGTCGGAATAAAATTCGTATTTAACGGTCACTTGATCGCACTGCAACCCAAAACGCTGGTGTGCGTTGTATAAATGTCGGAACAAAGTTCCGAAAAGATGTTCGGAAGAATACATCGAAGTAAAAATCCTCCGATTCGTATAAAATCGGAGAATTTTCCGTTCCGACGGATACCACGCTAGAGCAGAATATGAAATCAAAGTTTCGAACTCACTTATTTCAGTACGTAATGTAAAATTCGTTACTGTCACTCTCACTCACCAATTTATCTACTGGTAAAGTAAAAATAGAATTTCGAATAGATAAGTCAAATAAATGGGCATCGATATGGCATTACGGAGATAGCTTCTTAAAACGCTTTTATACATAAATATCTTGTCATCATTTTGAAATGTTTCGTCCATCCATTATAAGCGTATGATGCTTAAGTGGATCCTCCAGAACTGTGGATCTCCGCAATCAGATAAGAGATGATGGCCTTAATCTAACAATCTCATCCTGGGACTTCGTTTTAGAATTCGGTTTGGCGACATACGTTAAACGTGACCAAACCACCGAAGCACGGACAGCTTCATTTGGAGAAGTAGGTGTTCGGCATAGACTACTTCGCGTATTCTGAGGTTCCTTATACAATAATAACCATAACAAGCACCGAATTAAATAAATATAAATAAGCTTTGACTGCAATTGCTTAGCTTAGTGGTTAGTGAGTTAAACTGCTCTCACAACGATATACGCAGGCAGGGTGTTTTTTACATCTCTCCACTTCCTGATTTGTTTTATTTACAAAGAACTCCAATTGAGTCAAAAACCGGCTAACAGGCCTTTTCCAATTTTTAGATATAAAAGGTTTGTGCAATCAATACTCTTAGTCAATTTGATAGAGGGATTTTTGCAAAATTCACAAAACCATGCTGTTTAGAGTTATCCCCCGCTACGCGATTGGTCCGTGCGATATTGTTTCTCTCGGTTTGCTCAGTACATAATATTCGATACAGATTGTATACAGAACAAATGTATTTCTAATATGTATTCCCTCCTGTTGTGCCGCTAAAGGAGTACCAAGTCTCAGTTTTCGAAAACAAACCGAAAACAGAGGAGATGCTGGTAGAATTGGTGTCATCTCGGTAAAGCTGTAAAGGGATCTTCACGTTATCCCCTTTTCCGAAATCCCTTATTGGACATACTCTCATTTTCTTTCTTCTCTTTTTCCAAAATCTCCGAGGACGAAATCCCCTATGCCAAAATCTCACACAGAAAAGGAGATTTCATCACCAACCCAGCTGTAAATACCGAATGCAGTTAACACAACGACAAAGTAGGCCTTTGGCGATTTCAAATCTTGGAGCACTCAGACCAATCCCGGTCCAAGCAGAAACCCCAAAATAAGAATGTTTTTATGAGAATTTGCCATAAAATGGAATACCCTCTTGCAGAAATGTGGGTTGTCCTCATTGTATACAGACTGTTAGCAGTCAATTTCACATGGGTGCAAATCGTTCGATATCGTTAAAGCAAATGATCTAGTACTTATGTTGGTTTCCTTTTTCGTACGGCACTGACATTTCACTAGTAGTCCCTATATAATTATGTAGTTCTGAACAAAAGAATGAGGGATAGTGGATGTTTGTTAGGGGTTTGGGAATGGAGTTGGAGAAAGTTGAACCGTTACAAACAGCCTTTGGCGACGCTCTATCTTCAGAAGATGTTGGGTGCAAGGAATTTACTAACTAGTAGTCACATATACGAAGACAGTTGCTCTCTATATCAGTTCTATCAATAGATTTAAATTCAAAAGTCAGCCCAAGTTAGGATAATCAATCACC
Source organism: Cheilosia scutellata (assembly GCA_955612985.1). Lineage (NCBI taxonomy): Eukaryota > Metazoa > Arthropoda > Insecta > Diptera > Syrphidae > Cheilosia > Cheilosia scutellata. Next base: position 70,252,815 of record OY015311.1, on the reverse strand, counting down.
TCTGCTGTTTGCTTATGAACACACAACGCACGAAATCGCTTTGTTTCGTTGGCACATATCTTATTGAGGAGGCCCAACTCACGGATGAGAAGTTGAAAATTTTTGACGGAATAGTGAAATAGGCTTAAATTCCATCCGTAACAACCAGTACAGCAAACTTTAATATTTCTTATCTCATCTGTAGCTTGCCTCCAAACGAAGCATAGGAAACTAGAATAGTTTAGACCCATAATAAAAGTATTACGTCCGCTGCTGTGCACCTTGGATGTTAAAAATTGCAACAATTCTTTATGCTTTGCTTACACCACTTCTTCATGAGCAAAATTTCTAAGCTTGCCATTTGTTATTGCTCATAGAAAAAAAAAATGATAGTATGCCAAAAAATGTATGGTGGTCAATTCATGGTTTACTATTTCCATAGCCATCACTTCACAAGAAAACACATCATATGTCAGACGCAACATAGCATTCTACGAGCTGAGCAATATATATAAAGCCATTTTTTATAGAATGCTACATATTTGTTGTCGCCACGAGCAATTCTCGTAGAGTGCTAAACGGCATTCTATGAAAACTTGTTCATGGGGACGCCGGGTTAGGCGCTAATTAATCCCGAGCATAAATAGAAGGTACGCGTACGACTGCAAACTGGACATTAATCTCCCACCCAATATGATTTTCAAATGCCAGTTTCGAAGTCGGAAACGAAAAGGAAGACCGAACCTCCGTTTCAAAGACCAAGGCCATCGAATAAGAGTAATCTTCATCAACATCATCATCATCAACCCCTAAATATTAGTGGAGACATTTGTACACCGTTTGGTTTAGCACGCCAAAAGAGGCCGACGAATGGTTGGATGTACAAAGTGCCCCCTCACGAATATTTTAATAGCAATGGGAGAATATTCTGAGAATCAATTTTGCGAAAACCTTTGGGGAAGCCTCTGTATTAAGCTCATTTCTGTTCTAAGCTTCTTAGGGCAGGGTCAGACAAGTCTACTTCGATGGCAGTTTCGATTGATCGTCCACATAAAAGGGATAAAATAGCGAAGGTTGTCAAAATATGTGTTACTCAGGGATATCGTGAATAAATTTCGATGCCAATGTTTCCCTTGTCAGCAATGTAAATCAGATTGCAGAAACATTCCGGGGAAATAGTCACCCTTATTCCCGTTGGAGTTTGTAATGTTGTGTCGTTAAAAACGAAATTTCGATTTTTTTCGAACTTTTGTTAACGATTTTGTTTTTTTTTTTTTCTATGTCCCTCTAATTTGAAGTCGTTTGTCTCAAAAAAGTTACAAACACTGACTTAAAACCGAAATATAATTTTATGACAAACGCTAACGGGAATAGGGGTGATTATTCTCGACACAGTGGCCACATTAAAATAATCAGAAAACCATCAACAACACAGACTTCAATTCTAACCCAATCTTACTAAAAGGCAACGATCAACTCTCACCCTTCTTCCCTTTCTCAAAAAACGAGTGTTTACTTAAGAACGAAAATTGTTTACTTAAACCTCTACGATTACGATTAAAATTAAAATTTAGAATTGTTGCTTTCTTGTTCCTTTATACAATTACATTTATTTTGTATGTCTTACAAACTAAGAAAAACTTTTCTCTTCGAAAAAAATGTTCGCTCTTTCGTAAAAAAATTAACTAAATACCTTCTTAACACATTTATACGGTATATATGCATAAAAAAAAACCTTAATGATTTGTTCAATAAATTAACAAAGAAAAAAATATATATACTACAATTATTAAAAAAAAAAAACAGAAAATAATTCGTAAACTGCGGTGTTGCGTGGGCTTTTTTATTTGTGTTGTGTGGATTAATGTTTAAATTGTATTAGTCTCGTCTCATCATGTTCGTTTAGGGGGTATTTATTTACTTAGTCAATTGTTTTGTTTAACATTAGAAACTAAATTAGCGAAATTATTGATAAACATATAAGCTACTTACAGCGACGATGTCGTTGCTGATTTTGTTGATGATGTTGCATGTTTTGCTGTTGATACAGTGGAGGCGACTTTTGAAGGAGGTTTGTGTGACATCGGTGATAGGACTGTACTCAGGTTCTGTGGCGCCGGTGTTACTATCGCCACATGCGGAGGAGGTGGTGGTGGCGGTGACATTTGTTGGTTGCTATGGGAATGTGCACTACTGCTGCCGGTGATGGTGCTGCTGGTGTTGACAATGCGCCTCGAATTGGATTTATTTCGGGCGCATGGCACGCACAACATTGAGCTGTGCTCGCGTAACTTTGTTATATGATCGATGCGGTACTCGTTGATCCATTTGACCTTTTTGTGTTTGATGGGCTTAGGTGCAACGCCACCGGGTGGTGATGTGCAGGTGGCAGCAGGTTGTGCATGACCCTCTGGTTTAGTGGCGCCGCAACGCATACACACTGCGCACCGCTCACAGTTCCATCGACCTACAGAAATAAACGCGCGTGTGAAGTAACAAAGCGAGACGAAATGTTGTGTGTACACTTACAGTCGTTAACAGTTTTAAGGCCAAGGCAGTAGATGTGATAACCACGATCACATTGTTCACAGAACAACATCTTATTCTCGTCTTGTTTTCTCTTGCACTTGATGCAGCACTTGCAGTCGGCACATTGCCAATTGTAGTTTCGCACACGGTACACCATCCGATTTGGCATCTCTATACAACTAGGGTGTGCTGGAATTTAAAAAAACAAATGTTAATACTGTTCATAGTACTTTACTGAACTTACTTCTCCTTCGGCAGGTATAACACTGGATAAATACTTCAGGCAGGCCTTTTTGATTACAATTCTGCGGCAGGTGGCAGACACTACATTTTAGTCCATCGGGAGGCTTATCCTCGTCGGATGACCGACACGAATCCGAGTCCTGAAACAAGCAGAAGTTACAACGCCTGCGATGTGACTTGTGCGTCCCAAACTTACCGAATCACCAGAACTAGAATCTGATGAACTACCACCACTCGAGCTAGAGTCGTTCGTGTCGTCTTCACACGAGGATGCTGTTTCAGCCTCTGACGTTGCATAATCTGCAGTCTCAGCCTGCACTGAGCCGAGGCGGTCATTTAATCTCATTGGATCGGCCAGGACAGTGTTGATTGGATATGACCTGCAAAACAAATACATCAGAGACTGCATGTTTACGCCAGCAGACACTCGAACTTACCTCAATTCCTCGGCGGTGTACTGCCGATAGTTCTCGCAAAACTGTCCCGGTACCAGCGCCATTGCATAGCTGTTTGCTGCCTCAAGTGGTTTCGGCGCAACAGCCTCCGGACGGTTGGCCAATTTACCGGGCAATGGAACGTTAACAACCAATGTCTGCAAATCCAAGCACGATCGACGCTCCTCCTTGCGACTAAAAGACAAAAAAAAAAAACAAAACTTACTTCCTTGTCCCCATTTTGAACCAATCTTACTAACGACTTATTAAAGTGTGCATTCCATTTGGAAGTCGAGTGTAACGCTCGGTCTCGTGTTGCCATTCCCCGGCCGGACACATGATAGGACGCTCCCTTCGCTTTAGCCTCGAGTTCACGTAAATGCTTCTGCCGCACAAAGTTCTTATACTCTTCGTACTTTTCGTAGAAATCCGTGTACATGATGTCCAGTACATCGGATGCCCACACAGCCGTTATGCCTAGATCGCACATTTTCTCCGTCACCAGACCCTTCTCCTGCAGCCAGTTGCGCTCTTCCATGTCGACTTGGCGACGCGGCAAATCGGGATACTTTCGCTTGAAACTCTTAATGCCCAAAAATAGGGCAACTTGTTCTTGAATCATGAACGTGTCACGGTTTTTAGCCGGGCAACAGCCTTTGGGTGGCGGCCAATCGTATTCAGCAATTGAATCGACATTAAATTCGGCTCTGCAAAAAATACAAAACCATTAAAATGATCGTCTGTTTAGGAAGACCGCAAATATAATTACTTACCCATCAGTGGCGACAACTTCGAACTTCTTCTTTTTAACTTTTCGAAAGCTGTTTGTCAATGCGTTGGTGTCTAAGATGCTGGTGTTACTGATCATAGAACTTTGAGTGTCATCGTTGTTAAGAAAGTCCGTTTGACTGTGTTAAAGGATACAATTTAGACGGAATTTGTAGAGAGAGACAAAGTTTTATAACTTACCGATTCGAGGGCGTGCTGAAATCGGCACTCATACGAGTTTCTTCTTCGTACATTTGCATATCCGAGGGGGTGCGCTGACTGAGAGCTTCCAAGTGTTTTCGCCGTTCCTTTAAATAAAAAAATGGTTTGGTAAATACGCAGCAAGCAAAGAAAGATTTAAGAAGTAAGTCAAAGAGAGTAACTATTGCAAGAGCTGTAAGAGTTGCTCACCAGTGTGCCGTTTACTCGACGCGGCAATTGTTGAATAAGCGTTCATTATAAGACAGCCCAACGAGCCCAATTGATTTATCAAAAGATTGCAAAGTGAACATGAACTTTGAGCTAACGACAGTCTCTTTCGAAGCATTTTTTCAATGCACTCTGTTTCTCATGGTTGAGCTGCTGAGCGATTGTCCTCAACTTCGATCCCTAATTACACCTGAAGGTTGTATCCGCTTCTCGCGAACGACAAACATCCGAGAGTGTAACTGCCCGAAAGAAACTTCTGAATTCGCCATAAAATAGTAAGTCCTAAAAATAATAACTTACACAAAACGAATTGTTCCGAAAAGCTAGGCGTACAGTCTACGCATAGTAAGAGACGGATAGATTCCTACTCCAAGCTTCCTACAGTTTCTGTAGCATCGTTGTGCGGAATGCGAAGCATGTAGTCCTTTTGCGGAGTGTTTTGTAAAAGCACCACAGCACCAGTCATATCGAATTTAAATTATTGATCTATAAATCGAATTCCTGGTTTGTTTCCGTACTCTTACAAATTGAGTACTGGCCGAAAGAATTATATTGCTCTGGTGTGACACGCAGAGATCGTGTGGGGAAGACTGGAGTACTTGAGATATTTAATATCGAGCAGGTACTTCCGCCGGTCGGAACGGCCCATGCTTCGGTGGTTTAGTCTTGACCGCCAATTCGGCTTCCAAGCCGTACAGTAAGATCTGCCCCATCCTACACCCGCAGCTTTTTAATACATAGGCGGAACATTGAAAATATTTACTATGATGAAGTAGCCAATGGACACGAGGTGCAAACAGAAAGACAAATATGGTATATACAAATCGTTTCCAAATTACGCAGTAAGTAATTTCCAAAACATTTTCACGCAGACAGTATAACACTTTCTAGCGCTACTGTAACCCCCCAATAAAAATCAGCAATTCACCACACAATCGATTTCGTTCTTCGTCTGTCCTACTTTTTGCTTGGTGCGATTTCCCCAACTTTCGCAAGCACACCATCAACTACCGCAAATACCGACTCAGTCCAATGCCTCTACAGGTCTACAGATGTATGCGACCATTATCTCTGCGCACACTTCTCTCTTTTTTGTCGCTCCATAGCGTGCATGTGTTCGGGCATATAAATGGATTGTCATTGTCCCACCGAGAAAGGGAGAATGAGTAACGTTTCGTTTCTCATTTAGTTCATCAATTTTCAACTTATACAATATTCACCTGTATGGTGGCTTTTTGGATAATGGCTCAAATTGTATGCAGTACCGAGAAATTCTATGCGAATGCACACAAACATCCATGTAGCTAGGCTGCAACATCGCACCATGTGTGAAAAATAAATACCACCCCCTTATCTATTGTGAGGATGCGGTGGCTGCAGCTACAGATTTATGTGTTTATATTGCGTAAGTCAGCCATTCGGATTGTTTTGTTTTACTTTGTTAAGTTGTCTAATTTTAGCTTGGAGTATTTTTATTTACGTGGGATTTTCGTACATATTTAAAATGTATTATCTGTGGCTGGCAAGGAGATTATTGGAGACATTGTATTCCCTTTTTGGCGTTAATATATTCCGAGAGGAATGCAGTGAAATTAGGACAGGAAATAGGATGTAAGAAGTGAGAAAAAGCACTTGTTGCGCCAAAAAGGACTAATTTAGACCGATGTAAATTTTGCGAGGAACTTTATTTAGCGAATTATTGGTGTTCGTAATTCCTATTGTGTTGTTAAGTCTACTTGTCAACACCATGCTATTCGACATTAGGGGCTATTTTAAAAATGGAAATTTTTAGTTAATTGTTGCATTGCAATGACGTCACTTAACAAATTTAAAACGCATATTTTTTTCTGATAACTGATGTTTACCCCATGCAATGACGTTTGCTCTTAAAATTCCTTTAGTTTATGAATTCACGAGTTAAAAACCCACATTTCATAAGAATCGGAGGATTTTTGCTTCGACGTATACTTCGGAACAGCTTTTCGGAACTTCGTTCCCACAAAGTTTGCCAAAATCTTTGCCGATCGGCTTTAACTATGTCTTACGATCATTCCTAACACAGAATGCATATGGCAGCTGACATATACAATTCATACCGTGATTGATACTTTTTTTCTTACGAGCACAGGAAGTTCGACGAAAAATTTAGACTGGTAAGCAAACGAAGCAAAACGAGAGGCGTACAAGGCTTCTCAAAGACAACTAGAGCTACTCACGCGATCTACAGGGAGAATATACCGAAAGAAGATCTTCGTATCAGGAAAAAGAAAAAGTCCAAGAAGCTCGTGGTCGAAGAAATTGAAGCCACGAACATTTTACCAAAAGGTAAAAACAACGTGACATGTCAGCAAATCCCTTACAGAAATCTGTACACATGATGAAGGAATTACGGTCGGTGCTCAGTATGGAAAAACTATTCCTGCACATAACGGAAACGAAGACTACAAGACCACAGAACTACCTATTCAAAAATAGTCCGTAGCGAAGTGAGGATAGCAATATCCAAGAAGGCGTACACCAACAATCTCCTCCGAGCTTTTTAGAGCAGCTACAAATGAATCGCTCTTCCTTCTTTTATTCCGCTCTGAAATAGAAAGGAGATCCCTAATATCTGGCGTATTCTATAAACTAAAACCCTTCGTAGAAAATTTGATTTACACCTACACCGGATAAGAGCCAAATCAATCACTTGTAAATTTTAAAACTGGGAGAACTGCATTTTCTCCAGGAACATCTGGTCACACAACAAAAACTACCATTTTCTAAGTGACTATAATATTAATCGAATCTACTTACCGGACTGAAAAAGTGAACTCCCTTCAGGCGCTCTGGGTCGGGCGTGTGTTTTAGTCCTCCAATGCACCTCGGTCTGGGGAGACCACGAGTAGCACTGCCGGCACCTCTGCCACGACCACGACCTCTGCCTCGACCACGGCCTCGTCCTCGTCCCCTACCTCGGGATGGCGTTCGCGGTGAATGAAGTTCTTCTGCAAGGCAATAAACAATTTAGTGAATCATTTCTAGTCGATTAACAAAACCTACCACTAGATCCATCGAAAGATTCCGTGCGCCTTCTGTCCTCAGTTTTCGGAGTCATAAACAGCTCATCCGAAAATGGCATATCACCAGGCTCTGGCGATTTCTGGCCATCGTCTGGAATCGATGCATTCATCAAGGCTGCTTGCGTGTCAATCAGCTGTTGAGTTGACATGGAAGATGATGAAATTGAAGATTGTGACGATGACGACCCAACCATATAAGCATTGTGATTCGGTGGTGGTGGTAGTGGGGGATCTTGCGATGACTGTGATGAAGATAAGGACGATTGTTTGTTGAGTTTAACCCACGGCTGAATGCGGTCATTGAAAGAGTTCTCCTCGCGCGACATTCTTATTATCCCCGGGGTAGCACTCCGGCGCGAATTTCGAAATGGCGTTCGATTGGAACGCTTCTCGTTGACGTCTTCCAATTGCTCCGCTCCAACCAAATCAATGGCCAGTCGCTTACGTAGGAGCAGAACACGCTTCGCCTTGGCGGCCTTCTCAGATTCTGGCTCTTCGGTTACCGCTGGTGTGACTGGCTTGTCAATTTTTCGTGGTCTACCCGGTTTTCGTTTGACTGGAGGTGTAACTATCACTGCTACATCAGGTACTGTACTCCGTTCCATTGCTGCAGCGACTTGATCCACTTTAGTGGGTTCCATTGAAATGGGAGAGCATCCCGCCGGAATTGCTAACGGATCGGCGGATAGTTTCTTGGGCACCCGAACGTGGTTGTTTACAGGGACATCAATGTGATTGAGTGTTTGTGGAAAGGATTGATGCAACAACGAAGTTGACGAATGGTTGTGTTCCTCGGCGTAACTCAGTAGCTTCGGCATCTTATGGCCATCGGGCGAATACACTTCGTTTACTGTAGCATGCCTCTTGAGGTTGTTTACACGCACCAGCAGTTGGTCTTCCTTGTTGTTGTTGTTGTTTAACGAGTGATGGGACTTACTAGAGTGATGGGACATATTCGGTTGATGGGAGATAGTCAAGTGATTCACCGTGTGATTCAATGTCGGAAGCCGATGATTTTCCTTCGGGGATGGTTGGACGACAGGCGGTGATACCAAATTCGGTTTATTTGTCACTGCGTTGCACACCGTCACAGCTAAGGGCACTCCTACTGTTTGGGGCTCCATCGAAACTGTAACTTTGTCCGTCTCATCAAATGAAGATCTACGACTACCTTCTGGCGAGTCCAGTATTTCTATAGATTCCATAACTACCGCTGATGTAGGTGGTGCACATTTTCTGTCGTGCTGCCCATTAGATATCGCTTCTTGAGGCGGCGATAGCACCACTGCCTTAACCGCTTTCATCGACACTACGCCACTTGGACAAAACGAGAGGAATGGTGTCTGCTTATTGACGACAATGTCCTTTCGCTGCAGCCGCTCCAACAACAAATTCGCCGTATCCGGCGTAATAATGCCACGTGCTGGTAGTTGTACATCAGGCACTGTCGGCTGATCATCAAAAGTATGCGCTGGCGAAGAGCCGGGCGACGGAGATGATGTCAGATCGACGGTATCAAAAGTCTGCGTAACTTTCGCTACAGGAATGATTGGTGGGAATTTCAAGTTCATGTCCACATTGTTAAATGTCTTGGGGTCGTGATTCTGCAGCGTCTTGTCGATTTCCATGTCGGAGGAGTTCTTCCGTTCTCCTCCCTCGGAGGTTGTAGGCGAAGGAGCTAGCGACCGCGGGGTAGAGTGGTGATTCATAGAGGTGTGGTTTTGGAGAATCACCTTTGGCAGTACGTTTTCCATGTCGTTCATGTATTGATTCATCATATTGTTCATTTGATGGTTCTCCAAAACTACGGCTGATGATGATGAATTATCTTCGCTTGCGCTGACTTCGTTTTCGTTTTGCTTTTCTTCGACGGCTGCCGCTGTTTCGGCTGGAATTGCTTTGATTTTTAGTTTTGGAGATGATAAGTTTTTTATCGTCAGCTTGGGGACGATTTTGTGTCGCTGCTCTTCGCTGGACTCGGAAGGTTCAGTCGGCTGGATGTCTGTTGAGACCACGGTGAGCTTTAGGTGCTCTCCGCTGTTGTCTGTGGCGCGAATCGTGAACTTGGGGATTTTCTCCTGTACATCTTCTATACAATTCACACTGACACTGCTGCTACTGGTGCTGGCACTTGTCTTGATTGTGAGTTTCGGAACCACTAGCTTCTCCAATGATTCACTATCAGCCAAGGCCGGTATGGACTTGATCGTCAGCTTCGGAATCTTCTCCGATTTAGGCACAGATTCCGCCTGCAGTTTGTCATCCTGCCGCGATATCATCAACTTGGGTATACGATCCGCAGACTGTTCAATTACTGTGCAAGTGGAGCTTGACTCACTAACCGAAATCGTGAGTTTCGGAATCGATTGGCTGAAAGTGGCTGACGTTGAAGCGCTCGAACTTGAAGATGACGTCGATGAGCAGTTGTTCTCTGGCACAGTCTTGATGGTAAAGCTGTCATTGCTGTTGTTCGACGTTTTAATAGTGATCTTGGGGATTTTCTCCAGCGGTTCGCTGTCGTGTATTTCCAAGGATTTTGTCTTTATCGTCATTTTGGGAATCGTTTGGCTATTCGGCGAATCACTGTGCTGGATGATCACAGCGTGTTCCTGGCTGGTTTTAATAGTCATTTTCGGCACCTTTGCTTCCTCTTCGCAATCCGATAAGTCCTCTGGAGGCTTCGGAATACTTTTAATGGTAATTTTGGGAACTGTCGGCGAGCCAGTGCTATTGCCAGCCGATGTGGAACCAATGAAATTGCATTGCGATGGCGATGGAGAGATATTTGAAATCATAGCCTCACTGCTACCATCAATGGTAGTCTTGATCGTCAACTTGGGCAGAGGTGGCTGCAGATCTAGTCCCGATGGAGGAGATGGCGATGAACAAGACGATGTCGAGGAGGACGATGACGACAGCTCAACGTAGTGAGATTTGTCGTTGTTTATACAGTTGATGCCGCCACTATCCATTTTGATCGTCAACTTGGGCACGACTGTGTGCTGCGAGGTACTCGACGATGCTGATGTAGCGTCATTCGTACTTGCGTCATTCGCTCGTATCGTCAACTTGGGTACGATATGTGGCTCGCTTGGCGCATCATCTCCTCCCGATACACTGGCAACCATACTCGTTACCATAGACGATTTGATGGTCAACTTTGGTATTGGCGAGTTGCGACTGTTCTCCGCATTCACGTTATCCAAAGTGGACGAGCTTGTGGATTCCGATGGCTTGACAATCGGTTTGATCGTTATCTTCGGTATTGTTGGCTCGTGTCTGATCAGATTGATTTTCAGTGGTTCCACTTTCCGTGTATCCTCTTCTTTCTGAGATTCGCTGTGATTTGTGTACTTTTTACTACCTGCTCCTCCTCCTCCGCCATCGTCGGCACTACTACCGCCTCCTCCATCGTCAATCTTTGTTGAGTTCGTCCCACTGACCTCATTCGTAATACTACTACTGCCACTGGTTGAAGCGACTGTAACCATTTCGCTGGGCGTCTTGCGTAGCAAAACCATTTGCTCTGACGTCACTTCCTTTGAATTTTTATTTAAAATATTAATACTATTGTTGGATCCTAGTGAGAGGACCGGTGCTCCGTCTGCGGCGGCGGCTTCTGGTGCTGCGGATGCTGCTGTTGCAGCTGCATCATTGTAAGTATTTTGAGCTCTATCACTGTTGCTTTCAGTACTTCTACTATTACTGCAACTGGGAGCACTCAGTGCCTCTAAGGGTGGCCGCTCACCATGATCCTGTTCCTGCTCCTGCTGATGATGATGATGACGATGATGATGATTAGTAGACACAACAATCAGCGCGTCATTACTATTATTTCCCGTGCTAGACGTCACACAGATTCTGGCTGGCGATGATGAAGTTGATGCTGCGTTGTCGTGGTGATTACTCCTACTACTACTGCTGCTGCTGCTGCTACTATTACTACTATTGCTATTGCTGGTTGGCGACGTTACTACTACGGCAACCGTTGTCGATGAGAGTGTTAAGTCATTTGATGTCGATGAAACTAATGGTTCCTCGTTTTCCTCATGCGGATTTTGCTGCTGCTGATGTTGATGCAATGCTGAGTTATTTGTATCATTCATTGCTTTATTGCGAGAGCTTTTTTTGATGGACAATAGCTTTAAAAATCTTTTCAGATATTGGTCAGCGTGGATGATAGCATTTCTCGCTGAATTGTGTCAGTATCATGCATCTGCGATTATAATCGATGATCAATCATCATTTTGAGTTTTGTTTTTTTTTTTTTTTTTGTTATGTTCTGTAAAGAAAAAAAGAAAATGATTGTTAATGATGGATATTCTATGTTATAATACATATAATTAGTTGATGTCATCGTGTTTATCTTAATTTAGGGAAAAATTGTGTCTACCGACGATTGTGCGAAGAAACTTGCCCGACTTATTCCTTTCCCTTTCATACGATTGCACAAGATGTGCAGAGGAACAAAAATGAGTTACACATTTCAAAAAGGTTGCTACCTCCGCTGAGATCAATAACACATTCAAGGAAAACATGGATCTTTACAGTTACTTTTTAAAGTTGAAATAGAGCTTAATCACCCACCTCGCGGTGTTTTTAATACAGGGTTGCCACTATTTTTCAAAATAAATTTCCCTGACTTTCCCTGATTTTCCCTGACCAATTTTCAAGTTTTCCCTGACCAAAATTTATACATTTATCAAAAAAAATAAATTTGTCAGTTATGTAATATCTTTTATAAGATAATGGATATTAGAATCTATATAGGGTGTTTCAGTTATGCGGTATAATCCTTTAAGGGGAGATTCCTGAAGTTTCGCCGAACAAAAAATTGTATCTCACCCCATTTCCCGTTATAGCCCATCAAAGCAGGTGACCTCTAATTTGGAGGTGTTACCACTTAAAACGCTATAACTTCTAAACTATTATAGGTACAAACATTTTGTACATTTTGAAAAGACAATTTAGTAGCGCATACAAGAAGCACTTCGGGTATCTGTGTAGCTACAAAAAAGTTATGGCTTCTTAAACTCAAAGTTATGAAAATTTGTTGTTTAATTTTTGTATTTTAAATGTTTTTTTCTCAAAATTTGTACTTTATAAATTTTTATTTTTTTATGAAATTTGTATTCTTCAGAAATTTCCTAAAAACTATGTGAAGCAACTTTTTTACGTACGATCAACAGAAGTTGTAGTAGAAGCAATTTTTTGTCAGACAAAACTGGTCAAAAAGAGAGTCGATATTTCTCTAAGATACACTTTTTCTTTCATAGCACCCCAGAAGAGAAAATCCATGGGTGTTAGGTCAGAAGATCTGGTTGGCCAAGTGTTTGGGCCAAATCGACCAGTCCACCGTTATATTGAAGCCCATCTCTTTCATAGATGGGCATTTTTTTTTTGTTCAGTCTTCAAAAAAACTTGTAGGATAACAATATAGTGACTTTGTATGGCCAGAGCAGTGCCATTTTAAGAGAATTAGGGAAGAAAATCTATTCTTCCATCTATTGGGAAGAATAGATGGAAAGTACAATTTTATGCCAAATTCGATAGCTGAATTGAGAAGCTGACTCAGGATAGCTGTTCTTTAAGGTGTTTTTAAGGCGTTTGAAAAATTTAGTGCAGCAGAAAATACCTTAAGTTTAGACCTTGTGTCCATTCGTCCCGAAAAATAAAAACTCACACTAACGAACGTTTGTGAGAAGCTAGGCCTAGGGGGTCTATGGACGATGGACGTGTTGCACCAACTATCTGTGTATTTGTTTATTTAAATTGTGTTTTGCGGAGGGTTGAACCTAAGACCCTTGCTCAATAGTTCAGCTCACTAACTAATGAAACACTGCGCCCCACATTAGGTCGAAGTCGTTGATCTGGGTTTTTTATTGCCTTTGACGCAGACAAAGGGGTCACCGACAATTCTAGTCAAGGACTAATCCACTAAGTACACGGCTGACATTTAGTTGAAATGTTTCAAGCCACATGATTGCAACTTCAAATATGTCTAAACTAATTTGCAGAATTCCAGTTTGAATAAAGCCTTGTGATATTAAATTTATAAGAAAGTTTTACTTTTGTGACATCATAATAATTATGAAGAGAATTCAATTCTTGAAAGTTAAAAAAAAAAAAAAAACAAATCTGTGCGCAGAATTTTTTTTTTTATTTTTTTTTTATCGAATCGACGAGTTTAACGAACCACCTGAACGCAAAAAAGTGTTTCCAGAGTTTAGGGGCCTTCCTCAGAATTACGTTCTAAAATTCAAATATTTTGAAATTACTTTTCGGATAGAACTTGAATTAACATGTATCACTTTCGAAATAAATAAAAAACAAAATCTAATTTCTCACTTTCGGCCTTTCGTTCTAATACTAGCCATCGAATGTTCCGAAAAACACTTTTATTTGTACACAGACACAAAATGTACCAACATTTTAAATTACTTTTTTTAACTGGTATTTTTTTAAACAACATTTTGGTAAAATTAAAAATAAATGAAACAAATTTTCCCTGACTGCTTCCTAAATTTCCCTGACTTTCCCTGACATTCCCTGACCAAATTGCGTTCCCTGACTTTCCCTGACATTCCCTGACTTTCCAGTCGAGTGGCAACCATGTAATATACAAGGGTAAAGAGCCTCTGAACAGGACAGAATGTGGCCCATAGGTCTAAGTGTAATCCACACCCTTTAGATACAAGCAGGGTTAACGAGTGAATACGAATTATGTGAACATTCGAAACAAAAAACAAATCCAGCCATGTATGGCACAAGAAGTAAGAAATTTACTTTAGAATAAAGTTATGGCGGTCCTTCAACGAAGCCAGGACCGAGGAGACTTATACACACACAATATTCTGCGACATCAAATGAGGAAAATGCCACAGACTTAGAAGAACTTTGCAGAGGCTGTGATGACAAGGGTGTTCTTGCAAAAACAGTCGTAATTTATCATAGCAATTATGTATGTTAAAACGCTACCATTTCCCAGGTCTTCAACATTATTTATCAGAAATTTTAACAATATTATATCCCCAAAGTTCAAAAAATTTCGCCCGAGTTCCATTGACTGCTAGATGCCTAAGCTGTACGTCAAACCCCAAATAATACGTCAAAATAAGGAAATTTTCTCAATGTACCGCTGAAACACAAACAAAAAATATTAGTTTCATTTTAGCCGCCAGCAGACAGTGTCATGTCTTATATAATTTGCAATATTTAATGCAATAGGATGTACCGCACCCAATGAACTTCAATCAGAAGATATCAAATTTGGAAACACAAATTAATAAACAAAGAAGTCTGTAAAAATTGGAACAGTGAATATAAAAGGTTTCAACAATATCTTCTGATTGGGTTTATTTTGTTATTAACGTAAACAAACCCATTAATGTGGGTTTCCACATGTCGGTTGATTGACAAAGTTATGAACTTGATGCCAATTAATTTTCACTGTCAATTATAGACAAAGTGACATATTGTTTGACAATTCAGCTATTTCCACTTGTCAATCAAATTCGTTGTCACTTATTGGCAAACGCTGTTTGTCAATTCATTTACAAGCAATTTTTCGCTATTTCCACTTGCCAGTTTTTTAATTGGCATAAAAATACATCAATTGTCAATTTCAAATCGACAAGTGGAAACCCAGCATTAGGTTATTATGTTATTTGTGTTTATTGCACGAAGATCAACTATTGGTCAAATTTATATCTGTCAAACTCAGAATGCTTATGTTCTGCCATTTGGTTGCAGCATAATGAGACTGCATCATCTTATATTGACAGCGAAACTGTCAGAAATGCGACCACTTAGCACGCAGTCTAAACAGCAGATAACCCATTCAATCGCCGGTTATGACCATTCAGATAAAATCTGACAAGCAACCGACGAATTAATATTGTAAATTAATACAATTATGTAATTCCAATAGTTATATTTACATAGCTCCGCAGCGAATTATTACCACACAAAAATTAACCATAACCCACTGACACAATCTCTTATCAGCGCACCGACACAAATGAAATTTCGCATTTGGAACCTACCTATAGATCGTATCACATTCAGTGGAAACCGAGAACACAACTAAAACCCACCTTAACTATCAATAGCCACCGAGTTTAACATCAACAATTTCGTACCAATAACACAATTCCGTCGCTTATCAACAACTATACTCTTTTCTTCGTGTGGTCTTGTCTGAATATGTCTCTCCTCTATCCATGGCGCGCACTCACTCCCCGCAATATATACTACCGATTTGTATCTACCGGCAACTGAAACAAAAAGTTCAACGACACCGAATCAAAACAAAAAGTGCTGCCGCCTGCTGGCAATCAGAAAGATACTTTCGAATGACGTCTAAGCAAAAAAACGCACGGAAAAGTCACTCATGCAAATGCAGAACACATAGAAACCGGTCTACCGCTGCGGCGACTGACCGCCAGCGACTTGACTTGACTCGGGATCTAATCACGAGAGACAACACGCTTGGTATACTCCCCACATACTAAGCTGAAGGACTGGACTTGTAATACTGATGCTGTTCCATGATGATAGTTTATTTACTTTTGTAATTACACGCCTGATAAGAGAACAAGAGTCAAAGCCCCTTTGCGAACGCACCCCTATAGTTGGCAAGGTCAAGTGCAGAAAAACCACTGGTGACAGTTTATTTGCGAGCGGGAAATCAGACGACTCTACTATATTATTAGTCCCCAATAGAAGCGCAACAGATTGTGAACAGTGGTGGGGGTGTTTCGTCCGCTTTACAAAGACGACGGCGAAAAAAAAACAAACCTAAAGAATACAAAACACAAATTGTATGTCACTCTCACTCGCTGCTGGGTCGTCTCTCTCGCGCCCAAACTTTAGCTGGCTCTCCTGTTTCAGTTTCGGAATTTAATTTTAATCTGCTCTGCGCCTGCATTCGCACTCTGTAGCGGCAATCGGGTCGACATTTGTGAGGAGCTCTTTGATGCGGAAGGTAACACACCAACTACACCAATCAGACCATACAGCAGTCAGCACAGCTAGTAGCAGTACTACTGTTGCTGCTGCTGTTGGATTGGCGCTACTACTATATTCAGTCGATAAAGGCGGAAGGAATCCCCGACTAGAGTTTGGTGCCGACGACGTTGTCGCTTTCGTCACCATCCGATTATAAATGACATCGATGAAATCTTTAGTTTGGCCGTCACCTCACCACCGCTGGCGCTGCCGGTTGTTGTTCGATTGTTTTGTTTGGGGTAGGCAATGTAACGCAATAAAAACTTGGGGACGGGGTTCAATTCAGCCATTTTGGGCGATCTAAATGCTTGGGCTAGTGAAAGGGTTATGCAAAAGATTGTCGCGAGGTTGTTTCTGCCTTTTTTGTATTTACATCGTATATTAGAATAGATTCGTAGAACATTTTTTGAGCCAATTGACAGCTTGTTTATACATATTCTGAAATTTGAGTAGATTCTTCGACTTTCAAAAGAGTAACTAACTATGCTTATACGTTTATTTTTGAATCTTCATTCAAAACCGTTTAGTGTTTAAATACATTTTTTTTTCCTGATGAACTTCTGTCACAAGTTGTGTCACTATGTGTATCTGAATTGCTAGAATTCTCAATGTGAATGTGTAACTTCAGGAATGTTCTATAGAAATTGAATTCACCGCCTAAGATATAGATAGGTAATATCGAGAAAACACAATTAAGTAAAAGGAAACAAGGTTAGAGACGATCTGCCTTACATTGGGCGCCATTTTAAAAACAAAATATTTGGAGTTACATATGTACATATTTTGAAGTTAAAAGTAGCTCTTAATACCAAAATGTGAAACGTTTCTATTAAGCTGTTAAAATTGATTGAGGGTTTAGATGTACGTTACGTACATAATGTATGAAAAATTTGGACATGGGTTTCTAAATACATTGAAATTATGGAAGAGTATTTTAATTAAATTGTTTCGTAATACAGCAAAATACAAAAACATAAAAATTCTGTTTTTATGTTCTATTGAGTAACGAAAATTTAAAATGCCCAATCAAAACCGAAATAAATTAACAAGAAAAACTAACTAATTTTCACAGCTAAATTGAATTTTTATCTAAGTTTTTATTGGATTAGATTAGATTTTATTTATTTAGCAAACAAGCTATTCAACAATTTTAGTACCTTATAACTAATTTGTTACCTAGTCCTTAAAATAGTTATTTAAAAAAAAGTCATTCAAAAGTAAATTAATTGAATGCGCAACAAATAAAGGGTGATTGTTAACGCCGGCACAGAACAATCTTCATGTTGTCAGCGGCATATTTGATATTTTCTTGTCATACGTTTTTGAGTTTTCTCTAATTTTGAGTCAATATAAAAATTTAATAAGCTTCAGATCATTTTTGGTTTTCTCAGTTTGAATCATTGCCATTTCACCAAGGATAGACTTAGGCTGAACCCACACCAAATAAAGCAGAAACAAACAAAGCAAAAACGACTGTTGCTAACCCACACCAGAAAAGGCAAAACAAAAACGTTGATTTTGGTTTGCCTAATTTGGTGTGGCTTATTGACAGTCATTCTTTATTAGACAAATGAAAATTTGATCATTAAATTTATAAATGAACTCCGCCTGTATAAAGGAATATTTAAAAAATTAACAAAAATTAGTTTCAATTCATTCGATGTGTATATTGCCGTCCGATTTTTAATCAAAAATACTAATTTGTCGACGTCACATATATTAAAATGCTGCACTTCACAGAAAATGATTGAATGAAACATACATAAATACCAAGTCGTCGCTCGCATGCTTCATGTGTTTTATTTGGTTTTGTCTGTATTAATAGTTTGGTGTGGGCGCTCTCATTTGATTACATGATGTGTTTCTCGCCTAAACATGGCTTAACTGTTTGATAGGCTTTTTGCCTAACTCGATTGTTTTGCTTAAAATGCTTTATTGCTTATTTCGGTGTACGTTACTCCATAAGCACACGTGTAATGTTTGACGTTAGGCAGTAGAACAAAACGTTTTTGATTTCTTGCTTTGTTTTGCCTTATTCAGTGTGGGCACTCGTATTTAAACGTGTGTATTTAAGTTGCAAAAACACACAGAAAATCAGTTTTGTTCGTTTAAGGCGTTTTGTTCCATTCGGTGTGGAAGCTCCCTTACGCGACCAACGTTTGCAAATTATTGAATTTTTTTACCAAAAATCGTGCTCAGCAAAAAATGTGTTTAGAGGACTTCGTCCATTTTATGGTCGCCGTAATCGTCCTACTTGCGCTCCATTAATAATCAAAATTGCCACATATGGTCTGCTGAACAACCAGAAGCATTGTAAGAACTGCCAATGCATCCACAAAAATGTACCGTTTAGTGTGGTTTATTGGGCCTTATTTCTTCAAAGATGATGATGACAACAAAGTTACGGTCAATGGTGCTCGCTATCGTTCGCTGATTTCGGTCATTTTTGTGGCCAAAATGGAAGACCTCGGTTTGGTCGACATGTGGTTTCAATAGGACGCCGCGACATGTCATACAGCTCGCGATCCATGGACATATTGCGAGGTGAATTTGGTGAGTAATTCATCTCACGTTTTGGACCTTTGAATTGGCCGCCTAGATCGTGCGGTTAGAAATTATTTGGCGCTAAATTAACGAGCAACTAGTTGTCGATGATGGGACATTAATTAATAGGTATGTATATCGAATTGGAAATTCAATGGTATCAAGAATTTCTCGAGTTAAAAACTTTCAAGTTCGAGTTCGAAATTTTCTACCGAAACAATCTCTTTAATTTAGAAATTCAATTGAATCGGGAGTTCTTTACATTAAAACTTACAATTACCTCACATTTTGAGTTTACGAGGGAAAGCGATTCCTTATCCAATGAATATACCAGGTACTGCCCGAATTTAATTTCTAAAATCAACTGTCCGGATCGCTTTTCTTGGCGGATTTGTATTTTTATATGTATTTCCAAAAGCTAATATATTTGTAAAACAATGGCAACACTTCCTATAAATTATTATAGCATTTTGATAGCATGAAATCTGTTCTTTTATTTTATTCATAAATCAAGTTATTTCTATCAACAGATTTTGGAAAAATTGCTCACAAAATCAAATATAATTCTACTCCGAAAATAATGAAAATAAGACTGAAATGAAATTTGTTTAAATTTCAATCCATGTTTTGTATAGAATTAAAGAAACCTTGCATATACCCAATTTCGGACCTACTCCAAATTTAATTACCCCAAGGAGGGTGTTGCAGAGGGCCAACATTCCCTATATAAAGGGTGTCCCCTAATTCGGACCATATGTAATTTTGATAGAAAATACAGATGTTTAATTAGAAAGTTTAAATCTTTTTATTGATTCATAGAGTATACAGATTCAGGTTATGCATGGAATAGCACATAGGAAAAATGACCGTTTCGCATAAATGTGGCTGAATTTCATTAATACTCCCCCAATACACTTTCCTCTTTCAAGTATGTGGTCGCGGGTTTGTTTATAGACCTTTGACTGCAAAAAAAAAAACCAAAAAAAAAAGTCCAATGGCGTTAAATCGCAAGATCTGGATGGCCAATTCTGATCGCGCAAAAACGGCCGATTACACGATTAGGAGATGACTCATGCAGTAATTGAATTGTTTATCTGGCTGTATGGCATGTGGCACCGTTTTGTTGAAACCACATGTTGGTCACATCCATATCTTGTAATTTATGCACTAAAAACTGGGTTATCATGTCACGATAACGAACACCATTAAATGTTACGGCCTGACCAGCGGCATTTTTGAAGAAGAATGGTTCGACAATGCCTCCAGCCCTAAATCCGCACCAAACAGTCACGCGTTGTGGATGCATTTGTTTCTCAACAATTACTCGTGGGTTCTCTGAACCCCTAAAATGCGACAATTTTGACGATTAAAGAAGCCATCAAGATGAAAATCACTGAAGATGATTTTGTAAATTATGGGACACCCATTATTTCACGATGCAATAGTAACAATTTGTCAAACAAACAAGTTTCAAAGAGACAATATCGTAAAGCTACGCAGACTTGAATTAACCTTACATACAGTTCAGAAGTAGTAAGTCCCGCAACTGAATTATTTACTGTTCTGTGTTCATTGAAACATTTCAATTCCACAATTGCACATATCAGTATTTTTTGACAATCTCCAGATTTACTACGCTTATTATTTTTAAACGTTACAAAAAACCGGTAGATGTTACCTACATTATGCAACAGTGTTAATTGTGAGAAGTATTATAGATAAGTAGGTACATATTCAAATACATCTGTCAGAATGTACATATAATAATGCCAAAAACTAAGCCTGTAGCTAAAAGTTTATAAGGCAGCAGTGTACTTGATTTGATTTAGTTACGGTTGATGCGTTAGTAGTGCTTTTTGTTGTTACACGAATCGGCTAACATAAAAATACACTCAACGATATGTCAGTTTACCAAGTATGTACGTATTTAGGTACCTACCTACCTACTTGAATTGATTTCCAAGAATGCAAGTGCAAGTGCAATTGAGCCTTAACTTAAACCAATGTAGGTATCCATGTACATATGTAATTTCAAATGGTATGCACCCACCTACTAATGTACAATGTACATATATGATACATATCTTCAAATCTTTACAGCAAACCAATAACGTCATTAAAACCTTGCTTCTACCCCACCGACAACGTCCTTGAGGGCATTGCTTCAATAGTAAAACTATGAGAACACGAAACAAAAAAAAAAGACAAATTACAAAATATTAATGCAACTCAATTGAGTTGCTAATTGCATTCCACATAGGTATTAAACCAAAATGAGAAGGCGGGAAGGCTGCAACAAACGTGAAGCACATGAGCAGGCACTAACTAAATTAACGATGTGAATGAGAATGTTTCAAATAGCAACACAACTATGGACAAATTACTACTCACCACACCACACGCCATTCACAGATCAAGTCAAGTAGCTACGCGCACTATTTTCCAATAAACTGTAGCTATATGTATGTTGATTTTTTTAATGAATTTCCCAACTGAATATTAGAGCCACCATCAAAAAAATGTGTAATTTTACAACCAAAACCAATGTAGACAAAAAAATCACTTCCCCACTACAAACTCACCACATACCTTCGTTACTTCATTTCACATCATTCATTGCACCATCCAAGTGGTGTGTTGTGTCCATTTTATGTATTAATAGTGTCTTGTTAGTATTGAACAGATTGTGACAAGTGAAATTAGTGCCCCACACTGCTCCGCGAGCTACCCGTATCCACAAACTCACCGCACACAACTCGAACTCACCCATCTACAAAGTCGATGACAGTGAGCAATTGAAAATTATACACTTTCTTCGCCACTTACCGTACCTATACCCAATTGTTCTATTTCGTATTTTATATTTTATATATGCAAAAGATAAAAATGTCAGACTCAGGAGACCACGAGCAAAAACGTCGTCGTTCGACGTCGTCAAACCTGAAACCAAACGATGTACGTTATATCTGTCTCGTCAGAAAAGCTGCAAGATAGAGACAGCCATGTACAGCAGCAAATTCACAAAGAGAACGCAAGTAAATAAAAAAAAATACTATCAAGTTTGCTCGCTCCGATGGCTGCACCCTACCGCCTACCCCTACACCCTCTCGACAATCACCTTAGAAGAAAGGTGGTAAAGAGAGCACCACAAAATACAGGCCAAAGTGTAAATAGACGGCACAAAACATTAATATTAATAACAATAATAATAATAAGTAAAGTCAAGTGAGGAACAGCAAAGAAAAGGAGTGCCAATCAAAACGGAGCAAGCTGGCAAATAATATGTTTCTTTGACCCTATGGTGAATTATTGAAGTTGTGTGGTGGTGGTGTGTTCACATGATATGATGGCATGGGTAGGGGATTCGAAGCAGAAGCAAAACAGCCAAAAGTGGGCGGCAGAAGGGGTGCTGCTAATACCTTCCCGGGGCCCGCAGTGGAACAAAAAGGGAATTTGTGAACTGAATGTAAGTTTTACTGGGAACAAATAAAACAAACAGACAAAAACGAGAAAAAACGAAATGAAGCAGAAAAAGGCGAATGAGCTCATTCCGGTTGGTAGTGGTGTTGATGGAGCAGAGTTGTTATACATCAGTCAAGTCACGCAGTCAGCAGCAATCTACTTGTAAAATTTAAAATGTAGTCAACCACTTTGTGGCTCTGGGTCTGGTTGGTGTCTCCAGGTACATTAATTTGAGTCATACATCAGGAAAGTGCACGAATTGACGACAAAAAAGGTCGACTATAACAAACAATAACAACTATAACAATTTCTACCATTCCTTGTCGAATGTCGACTTACATTTTATCGACAATCAAAAAATTCGAATGATGTTTTTCGAAAAGTCAAACGTTCAACAAACTGTCAGCGAAAATGTCGACTGCTACCGTGACGTGAAAAAACCCCACCTAAACCTACTTCAAACATCCAACAGTGGCCCCAAGTAGGGGGATTCCCTCTCTTACATATTCCGTCGATCCCCAGCACCCTCTACTCAGTGATGTGTAATGTCTGACGTTGCTGGTCCAAATCCAAAAAATATTAGGGGTTTTCAAAATGTGTTTTCACTTTTCAAACAGAAAGCTTAGAACGCTGCTCGAGCTAAATTTTAGCTCCCATACAAAATTCTCTCCAAAATTTTGTAGGCGAATCCATTTAGCTAAGCGGTACGCTGCTTCAGCAATCAGCTAAAAAATCAAAATTTTCATTTCAGACTGTACTACATGTAACCTGTCACAATTTAGCACGCCCGTTAATGGTTCGGCACAGTTTCTCAATCTAAATTTTGACAGACATGTTGGTTTTTTTCTGGTTTTGCGTTGCGGAAAAGTAAGTAAGGATAAGGTTTTTCAATGAATACCTCAATGAGGAATCCTTTGAAAGTGATAAATTTGAGATCAAGGAATAGCAGAAAAGGAAAAAAGAAATTGCAACGAACATATAACACTTTTTCGCGTCGATGAATTTTTGAATTTGTGTCACTTATATCCACAGCGCACTCTATGTCAAAATTTAGCTAATGTATATGGAGAACAAAATTAGAGAGCAGCTAAAATTTAGTTTCGCTCGAGCTGCGTGCTTAGCTTAACCAAGCGAATGCGGCTTGTTTTGGTAATATGTAATAGAAAAAAAAACTCACAAATTATATAGTTGCTGTGAAATGATTTTTCGTTTAATTTGAACCGCGCAAAATTGTTTTGATCATTTGTGGAATATGACAGGTATCACGTAAATGATATCGACGCAATGTGCTCGTTTTCTACATTTTCCATTTCTGTTCGTAGTGTTTAGGGCTGAATAGCGTTCATTTAATGTCGAATATTGTCTCTCAAGGCTTCCAGCGTCGGTGGCTTGTTGACATAAACTTTGGATTAACCACACAGGAAAAAATATGGTGGGCGAACGGGGAGATCAGTCATAACCACAATTTGGCACGAGTACGATAACTACGGCGCCAAAAATTGATAACGGTATTTTGTAGAGGGGTTAAATACAAGCATTTTTTACTATGGGAGGGGGGGTCTATCTGGCTTCGTTTAGGCGGGAGGGGCAATTTAAAAAAAATAATACTTAAAATGAAAAAAAAATAAATTGAGAAACAATGGCAACACTTACAATAAAGGACTTTATGAATTTTGTAAGCCAGGAATCTGTTCTTTGATATTATTTTTAAATCAAGTTATAGCTGTTAATAGTTTTTGAAAAAAATACTTTCAAACTTGAAATTTAAGGAAAAAAAAATAAAAAAAAAAGTTTTATGCTTAGAGTACAAATTGCTACCCTTGCGCCTTGAAATGCGTATGGGGGGCCCCCCTGCTTGGGGTCACTGTTGGATTTTGGGATGGGTGCAAGGCTGAGTATATGCAAACTTTCTTTTAATTATATTATTTTACCCAATATCAACAACATTCTTCAGATACAATCTCTGGCCAGAAATTTCACATTGGTAGACAAAATTTTGCTGATTTGCATTTTAGACAATTTAGAACGAATTCTTGGCTTTGAAAAATACTATAGTTCTTTGTGGTAAGTGTTGCCATTGTTTTTTAATATTTTATTTTAATTGTATTTATAATTTTTTTTTAATTACCCATCCCGCCTAACCGGAGCGAGATAGACCCCCCCTCCTATAGTAAAAAATGTTTGTATTTAACTCCGCTACATAAATCCGTCATTAGTTTTCATCGCCAAAATTATTTTACTCACCCCAATTTTTGTCCTAAAATTTAAAGTTTGAAATTGTTTTTTTCAAAAACTATTTAAGGGAATAACTTGATTTAAAAATAATATGAAAGAACAGATTCTGGGCTTTCTAAAATGTTATAGTCTTTTATTATAAGTGTTGCCATTGTTTTTTAATGTATTTTTTTCCATTTAAAGTATAATTTTCTTTAAATTACCCCTCCCGCCTAAACGGAGTAAGATAGACCCCCCTCCCATAGTAAAAAGTGTTTGTATTTAACCCCTCTACAAAATACCGTTATTAATTTTTGGCGCCGTAGTTATCGTACTCTCCCCCACAATTTTTCGAAATTAGGCGATCGAGGAACAAGGACGCAATAAAGTGATTGTGGCTCGGGCCGTGTGAGATCTGGCGCCGTCCTGTTGGAACCAAATTTTGTCCATGCGTTAGCAGTCAAAATTGACTGAAACCAAAAGAAAAATGTACAGGGTTGCCATATGCCCAAGGTTTAAATGGCCCACTCTGCGCTTTACGACCTTTTTGTTCATTCTGATCAATACACACAGATGAAGTGTTAAGGCTCAATCACAATAGAATGAATGGGGTTGAAAGCTAGTTAAGAATCATCTAATGTTTTGTAAAATGCTTGAAATGCCTATTATGATCCTATGAAATCCTATTGACATATTCAATGTAATCGCGCATGCATGCGCTTAAGCTGTATTACACCCATGCAAGTTTTCCCTTTAGGTTGCTTTAAAATGGTAACTCTTGTAATTGAAAGTAAGTACATAAATAACAACTCTGTACGCGTGTCATCCCTACAATTAAAAAAAAACCTGAGACACTGCTGTAAAAGTAAGTTAAAAACGAGGGAAAACTGATTGTCATGTAGGCACAATCGTATTACATTATTATGTAGGTATGTAAACCTTGTTATTTCAGTTTTCGGCGATTCTTTTCATATTGTTAGTGTACTGTGAAAAAATTCCCCAGCATACAGCGCACACAGTTGAATCAAAAACAAGCAAAGTAAATAAACAAAAACGTTGTCGCCGCCGCCACTACATACCATCAGAATCAGAAGTTGTTGTTATACAAATAGGCACACAATCTTAATTTTGATGTTTCGTTTTCGATTCAACCATTTTTATGCGTACAACACAAGCCATTATACCGCGCACACAAGGCCAAGCAGTCGAATAATATATACCTACTGAGAATCGGAAACTCACCACGGCTGTGGAACGTGGTGTTAGTAAAGTACTCGTGGTGAGAGGGGGAAAATAGAAAAATCAAGCACACCGATAAAGAAGAGCAAAATTATTTTCGAACTCTAAAAATAATCTCACATGTTATTCAATGGGGATCGGAGATGGATGTGATTCGGGTTACAGATGAATTTTTGCATCTCGAGCGGCTAGATGCAGCCACAACGCGTAGATACCTCAGATAGTTTATTCGCCAAAGCAACAGCGCGCGCAAGCAAGGCAAAATAAATAGAAATACAGATACACTCTGTATGATATTCTATGTGTGTGTTTTTGAGAGTGCCAGGAGCGGGAGAGTCGAATGTTGAGAGAATGTCCGAAAAACGATACAAATTTAATAAAAGAATGAAAGGCGAGCGGGATGGATCATGGATACACGAACACGACGACCGACATGCAGATGCAGAGAAGAATTTTCAATTATGAAATGACTAACTGTGAAATGTTTGGTGGATGAGCCATTTCCCGAATTCGTTTCAACTTGCAGGAAAATGTGAAAAAAAGGAAGAAAACAGGTAGCACGAGTGAACCTACCACTTTGGGATGACGTAGCACAGAGTGGAGGAGAATCTCAAAATGCCACATTGTAGATGTGGAGCACACGCATTTGCTCTTCAACTTTGTTTGTGTTGACGTCTTTAAAGTGTGAGTCAGGCTAATAAGGTACACCGGGTTAAATGTATCTGCAAGGAGCAGCGCCCTTGAACAGAAAGGCGGCGGCGGTGCGCCGAGAATGAAACGGAATTCAATATGTAAGAATTTATTAGCTTTGTCCAGGTGAATATAGGTTAGTTTCTTAATCTATCCGTGAGCTGCACCAATGATTGATGGCTAAAATCCCACCGAGAAGCTTTTTATGTGATATTCAATTTGTAATGGATTTAAGTAGATTACCTACGATACATTATTATTAATGTTTGGGGCGATTTGCATAATTGTGGGTTAAAGCAGTTAAAAGGACGTCTGGTCAGTCAGTAGGAATTCGAAAGTGGGAACAAGAGGTAGAGAAATGATAAAAATGAGACCATAGATTTAACGATAATTGAAGGTAGTCTCTCAATATAATATCATAAACATAAATTTATTGCACAGCTCGTTAACTTGGCAGCACTTTTATAAAATGAATCCACAATCAAGTTTCAAACTCATGGAAGGAAAAAGAACCGGAGGTTTCTTCCTTTGAAGGTCTATACAAAGATAAAATTGCATCTGCCAAACTTAGGCGCCGAATATTGATGAATATTGATGGTTTTTTGTAGAGGGGTCTATCTCGCTTCGTTTTGGAGGGAGGGGTAATCTAAAAAAATAATACATACCTACCTACTTAAAATGAAAAAAAAAAAAAACATTAAAAAACAATGGCAACACTTACAATAAAGGACTAGGATTTTTGGAAGCCTGGAATCTGTTCTTTCATATTACATATTTTTAAATCAAGTTATAGGTGTCCGTTAATAGTTTTTTTTTTTTTTTTTTTTAAATGCTTTCAAATTTGAAATTTAAGGAAAATAAATAAAAACAAGTAAAAGTGTTATCATCGACCTGGCCGATGCTTTGATACCCTCCACCACCAGAACTACTTGACCGACATAGCCCATTTTCAATACCAACCTGACGACGGAAAAAATAAGTCCTCTCACAAAATTTCATTCGCCTAGGTCAATTCCATTGGACGCTATCGTGCTTTCAACAGACAGACAGACAGACATGGCTAAATCGATTCAGAATGTGATCCTGATTCAGAATATACATATATACTTTAGGGGGTCTCCGGTGATTCCTCCTTGGCGTTACAAATGTAATGACAAAGTTAATATACCTTCCTGTGGAGGGTATAAAAAAGGTGCAATGAGATAGCATTTGATGGCTATTTGGTAGCACGTTTTTTCGTCTCCGTGAAAACAAAGCGTTTTGTTGCAATATGTATTGTTTAGTTTATTTAAAAATGTAGCGAATTACTTCTGATAGGGCCATCATCAGCTAAGAAAAAGACACGACCGTATAGCGTCGTTGCAAGAATGCCTTTAAGAGACTGTCGTTTTCTGGTCACAGGCCACTACTTTAGAACACTACTTTTTCGCATCACGCAGACATTTTTCCGATGTTCTGGATGCGATCACTTGAAGGCTAGGGGATTGAAGTGAAATTTCAGGGAGCTGGATAAATATGGGGATGCTCACCCTGAGTAGCTAGTATTTAAAGAAAATCCCATCAGAAAGACAAATAATGAAATTAATATAATAAGGGCGTAATTAAAATACTAACTGGCCAGCTCCTTATTTCCTATCACATCGCAGGTATTTTAAGAGATAAGCTATATGGAGCAATGTCCGCATTTGACTTCACGCCAAGTATATACCTACATAAGTACAATACATACATATATACCTATGTATATATATTTTTTTGTTTTAGATAGCACTTGGTAAATTAGCCTTGACAATGTTCCTTTATTTCTTAAAACATTTTGGTAACGTGCCTTTACAAGGACCTCTTGATAATAACAGTACTTTTTTTTAAAGACTTCTAAATAACCGAACGAATGACGAAGGTATGCGACTCTCGATTCCACCTGTCACACTTGTTGCAAATCAAGCCGCTGGATCTTACGTGCCGCATTCAATGGTGGTTTCCTCTTAATTTTTTCATGGCCAATATGGCTGGCCTTCTGTATCACGCGATGAACAGTCGATCTGCTAACTGTAACTCCAGTTTCTGCCTTAATTTTAGCCTTAAGAGCCTTGAACTTGAAGCAGCTCTCAGTATCGCCCGCCTTTCCAGACATGTTATTGCTTTGCTGACTCTTCCTTTGCGGTTTTTTTCATAGTTCTCAGGGTCCTTAATTAATAAAGCTGTTAACAACAGTGGCGCGTCTTCCAATCTTGCTGGCTTTGAAACGGATGGATTGTCCTTGTGCCCGGTAAGTTCGAATTTGGCCTATTTCCTCCTTGATTAATGTATTTCCTTTACCCATAGTTGTGTATTGTATGTAGTTATTACTTAAACTAAGCTCCCTAATACTCAAAGTATCCTTTTATTTGACTTTAAACATGGTAACAGGTAGATGTAGCTACTGTTCGTAATCAAGTGGAACGAAAAAAACAGGTCAATTTTATGACCTTTTTGGGAAAAACGTCATAAAAGTTGCATTTATCAACTTAATCCATTTTTTTTTTACAATATAAACATAATATATCCTTCATTCCTTGTGCATTTGGTTTTTCTCAGATAAGCGAAGGGTTTGAAAAATATCGTAAAATTAAAACAAAAAACTGCCTGTTCGTAATCAAGTGGCACGGAGTGTACGTTCTCATCGACATGCACGTTTTTCACTAGGATATGTCGTGTCTGAAATTCGCGCCGTGACATATCAATTAGTAGTGACATATTCACTTTACATGCCATGAAATTCTGGCATGTAAAACGATTTGTCGAGTACACGACATGCATATTTTGGCAAATTTACATGGAATTCTGGGCCGGACATATGGGTGACAGACGCGTCAAAAATATGCCAAGTACATGACATGCACCCTTTTATGACATATTCTGACGTCGAATTGACGTTTAGGCGTAGCAGAATAGCATAGCATAGTAAAAAATGCTTGTATTTAACCCCTATACAAAAAAAAAAACCGTTAACAATTTTTGTCGCATAAGTTATCGTACTTTCCCCAAAGGGTTCTTCGCTTGTGAAGCTTGTGAAACTTGTGAAGCTTAGGAAATTGCCTACAAAAAACTAACGGTTTTTGAGAAAATTCGTTTCAAAAAGAAGTTAATATTATTTAGAACATGTTGAAGGAGGATGGAAGTGAATCTACATTCCAAATATGAAAAATATTGCCAGGTCTTACGTTCAATAAAAACCTACAATATATTTTATTACAAGACGCTTTTGATACGAAAAAGAGTTGAGAGTTCAATAGGACGCGTCTATACCAGTAATGCAAACCTTATTTAGGAAGCTACTCATTCATATTCATTCATTTCCCGTGGAAAACTTGTGGTGCAACTTTTGACTCTTCAACGGAAAATTGCTTTAGAGTTGAAGCTGTTTAAATTTACAAATTATGTACAAATGTTAATACATAATTACAATCGTTCCAAACAAAAAACTAATCGTTGTGAGAAGCAAGTGTAATGTCCTCTGCAGATATACCTGTTGCGCCAATGTTCAGATTTGTTGTTTTAAAACTGTCTAACAAATCTTCGACTTTGAAGTACGCACGTATGTTATTAACGTAGACCCGACCAAAATATTCACATTTGTTTTAGTGAGTTGCTTTGGGAAGACATCCCTAGAGAAGCATTCTACACAAAGACATGCATTTTCTCAAGAGGAGCATGTGGTTACGAGTACATAATATTACTTAAATATATACTACATAGTACATATACTCGAAAATTTAAAACAAAAATAAAAATTATCATTAGATGTAGATACATATTTTAATTAACATCTGTTCTGAATGGGAAACTGTTTATTCTTGTCTATGCTATATGAGGAAGACCGACATTTGAATACAATTTCATATACGTTTCCCCATTTACGGTGGTTTGAGTTTATCGCACACTTTATGAATACTTCAATCTATGTGTTAATTAAACATTGACGTATCGATTTTAGATCGGTCGACGTTATACACATTCCAATCTCAACCAAACTGCCTGCGGGAAATTGTTTGCATGGCAAACATATGCCGACCATATATCGTAGATGATTTACAAAAAAAAAATACCGCGATAAATTCATTTCGTTTTCCTAAACAAAACTGCACAAACGACAAACGTATACATCAAAGGAAATCAATAATAAAGTAGCAACCAGAATATCTACACCAGTAACGCAGTAACCAGTAGTAAAATTGGAAATGATGAAGCCAGAGCCAATACAACACAAAAACTCAATAAAATCAACGAAAAATAGAAAGAATAAAACCTTCCCCAACCAGCATTTATGTTCACAGACAACAATAACGAGCAAAGAAAACATAATTCTCTCTCTAATTCTAAGGGTAGTTAGCCAACCAGCTTGTGTGTTCTGTGTGCGGAATAGCATATATATATAGTATAAACAAGAACTACCACTACAAACTGGGTGGGTACTATGGTCTATCATTCACTGAGACTGAGAGAAGCCGTGCGGAATTTTGTCGCGCGCGCAAACAGCAAAAGGGTGAGCAACAGAGTTGCCGGGATGATTTTATGTAGGTGTATAATATGAACAATTCAATAACTATCTTGACATTTTTTAAAAGTCGGATGTCCATTGGTCTCATCTGCAACAGTTTAGGGTTGGTTATGTATAAGATGGGGTTTCGACAGAGACTTAGATACGGCTACCGCTTAAAATGTACAAGATCTTGATATCACACAAATACGCAACTATGAATCACCAAGTGCCAAATCTTCACATTTTGTCTAATGTGGTAGGTATTTGACAGAAAAGAGCACATTCACCCCGCCGCGGGCAATTAGTTCGACGATAGACTTTGAACCAAAGATTTGTCTGGAGGTATGTTGGTGGTCGGGGCGAAACGTATTTTTAGAGTAGAAGTCACTCAAATTCCTTATTTAATTCCCAAACAATTCAGTTTAAGTCGAGCTATTACCTAGTTAGGAATTTAGTTAAACTGATGTATAAATGCAAGCGTTTAATGATGGAATTCCCATAAGTTTTCATATCAGTTGCAAGTTTTAGTTGATATGTATATCTTCTAACCTTCGGCTGCTCACGAGTAAAATGAAACACAAGTGAATACCGTACTGACGTCTAAATGCATTGTTTTTTTTAACGGAACTGATAAATGTTTCTCTAAATGATTTTTATACGTACATATTTGAAAAAACAGCTGACACTTTTTTTCCGAATTTGTATTTTGTTTTTTTCTTAATATGTGTTATAAAGCTTTTGGGAGAGAACTGATGGCCGGATTTAATTGAAATTTGAGTATAAATTAATAATAATTTATTCTGCATTAAAACAATCACCTCGATTACCGTTGTCTGCTTGCGATGTCGACGGATAGTTCATATTACAATCCGGCGATTTGTATTTGTATTTGAAGCCCCTATGGCCACACCTTTCGGATTTAAGATTATTTCGAACAAGAGCAAATTCGCAATAGCTTCATCTTGAGCCGAAAGTATCGTCTGTTTAAAGTTGCCTCCTCCAGTTGCGCGAGACTCATTTTTGTTATGCACTCATTTTTGTTTCACTTTATATTTCAAATCTGCCCAAAACTAAACAAATTATATAAAATACACAATTCACTATCAAAATTAGTACCTTTTGCCAACCCTTGCCATCTCTTGTCGGAGGGCCATAGCTATCTATCGTTGCAGCAATACAATTCCAAGAACGATCAAAATCGATCTTATTTAACCCCTGCTGAATCCTTTCGCCAGATGAATATTCCATTAACTAAGGAATACTTCTCTTTGGTTTTTATTTGTTATTTCAAAATTTTTTTTTCCATATTTTTTTTATGTTTTTATTTTATCCATCGACGGATCGTCCTACGCAACCAAACTGAAGGTTTTGAAAATGAAAATAAACAGCAAATGTTCCACCTAAAACCAACGCCTGCATGTTTGTGTGCGTAAAAACGACAAGCGTAATTCTGATTTTGAAGAGTCGTGTATTTTTGAGTCGGAAACGACAACGGTAATCGAGGTGAATAAGTTGTCTTGTTTATCACAAAAACAAATTATGGAATTTGAATCCTGCAATGATAGTAAGTTGTCCTAATAATAAAATTTTAGTTAACCTGACAGCCAACTAGAATAGTCGACAAGTGTTTGAAAGCTATACCTACCTATTAAACATGTCAAAAATCGTGTCAATATGAAGTCAGATTTTGTCGAAACAAAACTTTTGGATCTAAAATTAAAAAGATTTTTGACATGCGTAATCTGTGTAATGGTGTAGTGGGAGCAGTGGCTCAGTGGTTAGTGTGCTGGTCTACTGTGCGAGGGATCCCAGGTTCGATACCCGGAAAAACGCAAATTACATCTTAATGTTTTTTCCACTGCGTATAGCTGTCCTGAAAAAGCTTCACAATTGAACCGTTCGGACTCGGCATAAAATTGTAGGTCCCTTCCATTCGTCCCAAAAATATAAACTCACACAAATGAATGGTTGTGAGAAGCCTAGGGTGTCTACACGCCAACTATTTATTTATTTATTTGTTTAATGGTAGCTTAAGGCCGACTAAATTACATACATAATTATTATGATTGTCGTTAGTAAGCAGGTCTTAACTTATAGGTTTTTATTTAATGTTTATGGTATATTATTATAATAGCTTAACTCATCACGGCAACACTGGTTAGACCCTATCAAACCAACTCCAGTGTCCAGTCCAAAATTCAGATATTATCGTATCGGTACAAAATGTCGAAAAATAAAACAACCACACGGTGTGTGTGAATGGAGGCACCACCATTTAGCTGCTGCTGTATTGGAAGCCAAATATGTAATAAACATAAAGAAAAGCAGCGAGCTCCGATCAGCCTACCGAACACCGATTGAAGAACGTTTTTTGCTGCGCGCGAAAAAATCTGATATGTATAATTTTCTTATAAAAACACCTATAGATAGATACGAATACGAACTATTGCTAGAGCTACATGATGTTCAGTCGGCGGGAGCCGAAATGTCAAATGAGTGCATATTTTTGTTTTTATCGTGGCGGTCGAGGGAAAACATAAAAAACATTGCGGCCTACCATTAAACTCAAAACTGATTATGCTAACTATAAAACCAACAAAATAAAATACATATTTTTATGATTGCCATATACATTAAATTATAATACAAAAAAAACTTGCTGTGGTTGTGGTGGTGTTTTGTTCTGTCATATAGGCATACCTATACGACATTTTTCTCTTTCTTGTCTTCACCAAAATGTCTGTATATTTAAAAATCAGCCATTTGCAATAAAAAAATATAATTTACCAACAAAATCACTTTTTTATGCGTCCCAGTAGCTACTTTTTTGGAAGCCACACAATATTTTCCATCAGCCAACTGAACAAAATGACAACGACGAGACGAGCAGAGAACGAATTCACAAATCGTTCCGCACCACCATGTTTTCGTTCTCGTCCATTGCTGAAGTGAGGTATCGACGAAATTTCCACTTTTCAACAAGACACAAAAAGAAAGGAAAATCCTTGCAAACTTACCTCCGATCCGGGTGCACAAATTGTTTTCCAAAGCTTTTCCTGCACACACGCCGCGATAAGAATTATTTTATGCAATAACCTAACCACAAAAACGGCGATGATGGATTTTTTTGTGTCAATCTCTTTTTGTTCGTTTCCTTTTTTTTTACATTCAACTCAGCCAGCTGCCCGATTTTCTATATAGACACGATTTTGGAAAAATTAATTCAAGTTTTTTGCACACGTAAATTCACTTTAAAACAACTTTACAAATGTTTCTCTTTTCTTATTTTCAAATAAAACAAATTAATGCGAACAAATATAATCAGATTGTGTGACGTTTTCTATTTTCGCTCGCGCTATAGAGGCTGGTTTTGCTGCTGCTGTGCCCCACTTCGAGCCACAGACCAACGAACGATACAAAAAAAATAGTTGATTCGTTGAGTAATTTTTTTTATGTGCACGATGTTGAAGGTTTTTTGGGGTTCTCCCTTGGGTTTATGGGCTTTATTAGTTTGCACAATTTGTCACTTGCTATTTGGGGGGTTCGTCGTTCACATTAAATCGAATGTTCCACGGGAGAATCTTATTGAAAATAATAAAAGAAAAAAACTTGAATAGGAAAAATTTTTCCACACAGACTACCCGGCGGACAAAAGGCTTGTTTTGTACGCCATTTTTAAAAGCAATTGAGCAATTTGTGAATAGGCGCTATTGGAAGTTACACACGCTGGAGCGAGATGATATGATACGTTTTACATTGCAGCGGCTGTTTTCAGGGTGAGGCTTTTTAACGGTTTTAGCGCCATCTGTCGAGATTACATGCTGAAAGTGTAGTAGTTTTATTCACATTTCCAATTCGAAAAAAGTGTAGGACCTAGGTATACACGTGAATATTAAATGTACCTATATTATATATATAGCATAATTAAAATCAATATAATCAGCCCAATTCTAAATGACAATTCCCGGGAATATTCCTTTTCCCCTTTCTCGTATTCTAAATAAAAACTCCTGAGGAATTCCTTCGCTTTTCCCTTTTCTCGTATTCTGAACAAACTTCGAAAATGGGAAAAATACTCCGGGAAAAAAATAGGCATTTCAAATGTCAAAAAAGGGGGATTTGCTAGGGAGTTTAATGACAAAATGTAAGCCTTTCCTTTTTTTGCAAATTAAATATTGGGGTATATTGAAATGATTTTTTTAAGTCCAAAACAACAAGCAAATTACAACTTACTAGATACTTCTAGACTTAATGGAATCCCACCCCGGTATTGCATGAGGGTTCCACAAGGGAAGTAAGGAAGAAGTTGGCTCATTTTGGAAAATATCTGAAGCAGAAATAAACTCATCGGGGCCGCCACGCAAACTATTACCGAGTGAAAAAAGTAATTTATGAAGTCTTTGGAGCAATAGATACAAAATTCTTTTTAAAATTAAATTTTCGTAAATATGTCCATTTACAATGATTGAGGCAACTCCAAGGGATTGGAACTATCCCGCAAGCATCTCCTAATAGCTCTTGGCTGACCTTTTCGGATTTCTTCAGCTTGCACTTCTTCCCCCAATATTTGGAAAGCAATACTATGCATTTTTCTTATATTTTTTATAAATTGTTATCTTATTTACTTATCAAATAATTGTTGCCCTTTTTCTAGATGTCAAATGATGTGAAACACCTATTTCGAACATTCATTCCCGCTTTCGAGGGGAAAAGTTGTCTCCCGTGGAATTCGAAATAAGGGAATTTAACTCCCGGGATTTATTTTCGCCGGGAATATTTAGAATTGGGCTGAATATGATAAGACCCACAATGGAAAATGGATTATTAAATCTTTTGACAAACACATTCTAGATTTTGCTAAACTGCTGAGTCCTAGAGTGTCTATAAATTCACTGATTGGAGGTTGCAGATTAACTGCCAAATAAGGATAGGGAATATAAACTTTTAACTCAATAGTGATATGAGTAAACAGAAAATTAATAAAACAAAAATAGTAATAAATGCGGTTCATGAAACGTGTGTCGTAAACTTACCATTTTACGCAAATCGTAAAAAAT
This sequence comes from Cheilosia scutellata, assembly GCA_955612985.1. Lineage (NCBI taxonomy): Eukaryota > Metazoa > Arthropoda > Insecta > Diptera > Syrphidae > Cheilosia > Cheilosia scutellata. The sequence continues at coordinate 70,216,634 of OY015311.1, read as the reverse complement.
ATTTAATCCCATTCATAAAGGGTCGTTCGTGTACTTTCAGCATAGAAAAATGAAAAATGTTCAGATTATACACACTAGGTACACAGTGCTTTTTAGGTAAACATTTTTTTTTTTACAGTCAATGAAACATGCCTAGGCACCTACCCTAACTCCATTTCACAGTGCAGCCGACAAACAGGTCTAGTGCATGCGAACAAAAAACGTCAATTGATCTGTCAAAATATAACTTGTAAAATATTCTTTTTTTGGCTCTTTGGATTTCAATCCCGTCCTACCCGGAAATAATCCCAAGTTTCACAATAATTTACAGCAAGCTCGACGATCTTGAAAATGACGACTTTACGCCCTTTCACATGCGATGATATGTTTAAATTCAACAATGTGTAAGTCACTAGAGATTTCCATCCGCCGGCCGCGCCGGTGTGCTTTTTTCTGACCAATCTTCTTTTCCTCTTTTTTTCAGCAACTTCGATCCATTAACTGAGACTTATGGTCTAACATTTTACACCCTATACCTTGCTCGCTGGCCCGAATACTTCCAAGTTGCCGAATCACCAAGTGGAGAAATTATGGGATACAGTAAGTAAAAACCACTGCTTGTAGATTGACTGAATGAGATCTGTGAAGCAAAAATCATTTAAATTTCGTTCAATAATATCAAAAATTCACTGTGCAGTAATGGGAAAGACCGAGGGCCTTCGAGAAAACTGGCACGGGCATGTAACCTGCCTGACCGTATCCCCCGATTACCGCCGCTTGGGTTTAGCTGCACTTCTTATGAATTTCCTCGAGGACGTCTCCGAGAAGTAATTTCAAGTTTGCACTAAAAAATAAATCAAAACTGTATGTTCTTGTCTAGGAAACGTGCCTATTTCGTCGACCTCTTTGTTCGTGTGAGTAACAAGGTGGCAATAAATATGTACACGAATCTGGGCTACATAATCTATCGAACCGTATTGGAGTACTATTCAGGAGATCGAGACGAAGATGCCTATGGTAGAGTAATTTTCGGCCTTCACCAATATGGTTGTTTTAATTCTATACATTTCAGATATGCGTAAAGCCCTTTCCCGGGACGTGGAGAAGAAGTCGGTTATCCCGTTTACACACCCAGTACGGCCTGAGGATGTTGACTGATACTAAATTTTAATGTTTTCCCTTAAGTTTGTCTGTGTTTTGTGTATCTAACTGCCCACAGATAATCAAATTTGTGTCGATTTCTTATTTTCTGTTGAATAACTTTTTTTTTCTTCTACATTTTGTTAATAATATCTGTTGATTTTCCCCAAGAGACCGGTAGATAGATTAGTAAGGATTAGTTTTTCCGCGAGAGCCGTGTAAGTTTGATGCCTTTTTTTTAAAACGTTAATAACCAGCGCAGATATGTCAAGTGGAATTTAGTATTAACGCTCACTTTTCTTTACAGATAACGATGTCTGAATTGAGGAATTCCATGAATCACTTAAATTAGATCTGAGAGTATCGATAATATATTCAATTTATACCTAAGGAAATCGTCTTTCATTTCATTGATTCAAGCGTCTCCAATAGTGACATGCGAGTTTCAGTCGTTTATCACTTCAAACTTACCTGCTCTTCTTCGATCGGTTCCGCAATGAAAACTGGACCTCTCACATCAAGTAGACATCAGAAAAAGAACTTGGAACTTGATTTCCAAATATGATGTATGTTTAATGATGACCAAAACCAAATCTACATATTTCGAAAACATTGAGCAAATGATGAAAGATATTCGCTTCATTTAAAAATATATTTCTTTATTCCAATATTCCTCCGAAATGCATCACTCCGCGGGACCTTCAGCGGCAGGTACCTCCCCCTGCGGCATCTCTTCATCCTCACTACTGTCAGAAGACTCCGATGATTCGTCCGCTTCCTCTTCGTAGTTGTCTTTTCTTGTTGGTTCTTCTGTAACCTGCTTCTTCATCTTCCACATCTTTGCAGCAGCGAGAAGTTTTAAGTTCGGCCTTGCCATCTCGTCCTCGGGGAATATGTAATCGAAAACTTCCTCCCAACCCTCCTCGGCGCCAGTGTCCGAAATGATCTTCTGTCGTTTCTTCACCCGTCGTGGCATTCTCTCCATCACCTTCTCCAGATTGTCACCATCGCCACTCTCCTTTTCAAAGTCTCGCCATGCCTCGAGCAAGAGAACTCTTGATTCCTTGTCGCCAATTTGCCGCAGGGTGTCGTTCGCTCTCTCATATACTCTTCTAGCTAGTCGCACATGCATATTTTCGTCCCCATCAGAAGCTCCTTCGTTTGAGGCCAACTCGAACTTTGCATACGACATCCAGACTTTCACATGATGCGTCCGCTCGAGAAGGCGTTCATACAGCTGTCGCGCAAGTTCTGTCTCCCCCTGAGCCACCTCAAAGTCAATATATGCCTTCCAAAGCAGTTCCGGCATGTCCAAGCGAGGCTGTTGCACGGCGAGTTCGAAAATTCCACGAGCACGCTCTGTGTCTCCCAGGAGGTTCTCTAGTTCGGCGAATTTCATCCATGTCACACAGTTCTCGGGTCCGAACTCGAGGAATTTCTCGTACAAAATGCGACAGCGATCAAATTCACGCAGCTGGATCTCCAGCTCAATGTAGCCGCGGAACAGCTTGTCTCTGGGACACATACCAAGCGACATTCCGAGAGTTTTGCGTGCCTGTTGTAGCTGCTTGCAACGAATCTCAAACTGTGCATACAATAACCACACCTTGCTGAAGGTGAAAACCTTATGTGGAATCAGTTCGAGACAAGTGCGATATATTTGACGAGTTCGTGTTTCATCCTCCGCCTCCAGCTCTTCGAAAAGGGCGTAGTTGATCCAAAGGTAAATGTACCGTCGCCAGAGGTTCTTTTCATTACCAGGGGGAACGTTTGCAATAGCACGTTCGTAGGTCTCTCGAATAGTCCCAAAATCTCCCTCTCCCTCAATCAAGCGCAAATAGTCAAACCAGGCGTCATAGTTCTGAGGATTTTCTGCTACTTCCTGCTCGTATTGAAACTTTCTCTTCGATACAATGACATCCTCAATACCGGCTCGATCGCCATATTTCTTTTCATGAATCGTGTAGGCTTTGTACAGCTCCTGAGTGCGTTCCTTTGGCAAGTGATCCAAAGCATATTTGTAGATGACCCTTGCTCTGTCGTGCTCCTTTTGATTCTCTTCAAACTTAGCAAACGCGATGAACAACTTTTCATCGATGTACTCATCACCAAAGAACTCCACTCCTCTTTCATAAACCTCACGAGCACCCTTGATGTAGCCATGGTTCTCCTCAAACCGCGCAAACTTGATCCAATTCTTAACATCCGGATGTACAAACACAAATCTCTGGTAGATTTGTCGTGCCCTGTCAATTTCTTTGTAGCGTAGTTCAAAGTTTACGTACGTCTGCCATGCCTGTTCTTCCGGTTGCCATTCCATCCAGCGCTCGAACACAGCACGCGCTCCAGCAATATTCTCTAGCATTTCTTCCATATACGTATATTTGTACCAAAACTGATTCACCCGTGGCATTATAACAACCGCTCGATCCCACAAATTTCTCGCATGATTCACCTGTTTGTTCTTCATCTCCATTTCGGCATATTTCAACCAAATGGTGATGTTCCTGTGATCATTGTCGAGGGCACGCTCCCAAATAGAACGGGCACGCTGAATTTCCTTTTGCGATTCTTCCCACTGAGCATATTTGATCCAATGGCTGACGACCATGCGATTCTTGCGAAGAGCATCTTCAAAACCTTTTCGCTTGCGCTGCTGATAATCGGCTAGTTCTGCTGGATCGGAGATTTTTTGCTTTGGCGGTGGAGGGAGGATTTCCAGATCACGTTCTTTAGCTTCGCGTAGAAGTTGTTCGGCGGTAATCTGCACTTCAGCTGGAGCTTTATTTTTGACCTGTGAACAGTTATTGTTTAGCGGTGAACAGTTAATTGTTTAGCGACGTGACTCTTAAAGCAAAAGAAATTGTTACCTTTGCCACTTTTGGCATCTTTTGAGATTTTTCCATGTTTATAAAATTAGTGTGGAGCTTCGCTTATTTTTGTTTTGCTAAATTTTATGAAAACGTTTTAAGGGAAAAACAACTAGGTACGCAAAACGCAACGAACGTACAATTACTTGACAGTTGACACTATTGTTAACTCTTGAGTCTTGACAGCTAACAAATGTTAAAACTGACATGACGTTTGAAACGTTTTTTCGATCGGGGTGCATTCCAAGCTAAGCAATGAGTGCATTCCAGTATTAACTATTTCAACTATGGCTAGTTGCATTGACATAGCGAGTTGCTAGTTATCCTTTCAGAAAAATTAATTTATGTAATGGTGGATTTACATTACCACCGTTCGTTCCCTACAGTCAAGGCTAATGATCTGTAAGAGTGAGATAACAAATCTCCATAAAAAGTTACGGCGGCCTAAATGCTGTTAGGCTTGTGGTCTCACTCTTACACATCATTATCCATGACTGTGGAAAAGCGTATCTCTCTCTGAAGTCATGCAAATTTGTGTGGTGTGGTAATGTAAACCCAGCATTAATGTATGTACCGTGAATAGTACATACGAAACGAAAGGTGCCCGGTAATTTAGTCGTATGAGAAAAGTCGGCGGGATTTTGGGCCACCAGAGATCACCGATTGCGCTGGTGGACATTCTAGATTCCTTCTCCTGTTTTAAAATTGATACCAACTTTCGATTGTAAAAGCAAAATTACTTATCCTTCAAAATGTTGTCATCTTTGCGTGGACGGGATCGGGAACGTGAACGTTGTCGGACATTTTGTTCCTTTAGCATCTGCTCCACTTGAATTGACAAAATAACGCCAACGCCTCGCCGTCTCCATGTCAATTGATCCGCAAGAAAATGTGCAGGTGGCACATATATGCCAGTTCATTGTGAATTAGGCCTATATCTGACAGCCCCCACGAAATATTATACCCTCACATCTAACGGTATGCAATGGAAATTCCCAACAGAAATTTCTTGGATATTTCTATTGCATACCCTTGGGCCTGCTACCACACTGAATGAATGTAGGTATTTCCATTGCATTTTGCCTTCATATTTCATACACGCGGGATTTCTACCCAACCCGTACTAATTTAGAATAAGGTTCAGAGTCGAGTTACCCTGACCCTGCAAAGTGTGACATTTGCGTATTCCACAAGCCGTACAAGTGCTTGTTGTGTTTGCCACAAGTGGTGATGAGAAATAACGTTTTCCTTAAATGAGAATAAGTATATAAAGTCGACCTACTTTCGTGACCTCAACGAATGCGGCGTTTCGGCCTTAGCATTGAGCTTTTAACTGTGAGTAAGATACATAATGAATAAAAAGAAACACAACTTTGCCATATCGTTTTTCTTATTTTATCGATTCAATATCCAATTTACAATAGAAAATGTTGCATCATTTACTTAGGTCCCAACATGTCACTTGGCTTAACCCATTCAGCGAATTGCTGCTCTGTGAGGTAACCCAGATTGATGGCTTCTTCCTTCAGAGTCGTTCCGTTTTTGTGTGCTGTTTTCGCGATCTTTGCTGCCTTGTCATAGCCAATATGTGGGTTGAGGGCTGTCACCAGCATAAGCGACTCATTCATAATCTTATCAATGCGGCCACGGTTCGCGACGATACCCTTAACGCAGTTCGAGTTAAATGTCCTGCAACCGTCAGCTGGAAAACACATAGTTAGTGATATGCTAAAGATTGCAACTTACAACTTACATAGCAGTCTAATCGATCGCAGTGCATTCGACACAATCAAAGGCTTAAAGACGTTAAGTTCAAAGTGCCCAGTGGCCCCACCGATTGTGACAGCCACATGGTTGCCCATCACTTGCGCGGCAAGCATTGTTAGTGCCTCGCACTGGGTGGGGTTAACCTTGCCTGGCATTATGGAACTACCGGGCTCGTTCTCGGGCAACATCAACTCTCCCAATCCGCAACGGGGTCCAGAGCCAAGGAAACGGATATCATTTCCGATCTTCATTAAGCTCACAGCGATTGTGTTCAAGGCGCCGGACACTTCAACAGTCGCATCGCGGGCAGCTAGGGCCTCAAATTTGTTTGGAGCAGTCACGAATGGAAGATTTGTTAGCTGGGATATCTTAGCGGCACACTTTTCAGCGAAGCCGACGCGAGTATTCAGTCCTGTGCCGACGGCAGTACCGCCCAAAGCCAACTGCAAAATATGCGGCAACACAGAGTCGACTCGTTCAATAGCGTACTTCATCTGCTGGGCATAACCACTGAATTCTTGTCCCAGAGTCAACGGGACTGCATCCATGGTATGTGTACGACCGATTTTAATGATGTCCTTGAATTCTTCCGACTTTGCCTGCAAGCCGTCATGGAGAATTTGCAGCGCTGGCTTCAAGTTGTTACACAACTGCAACGCAATGGAAATATGAATGGCAGTGGGGAAGGTGTCGTTGGAACTCTGCGACTTGTTGACGTGATCATTTGGATGGACAGGATCCTTAGATCCCAGTTTGCCGGACAACAGTTCAATTGCACGGTTACTGATGACCTGCAAAAAAAAAACACTTGTCATCCTATCCTCCACAGAATTTAGGGAATTCACTACTAACCTCGTTAACATTCATGTTGGTCTGGGTACCAGAACCCGTCTGCCAAATGACCAAGGGGAAATGCTCCTCGTAGAGCTCCCCTGAGATAACATCATCGGCTGCTTTCGAGATGGCATTGGCAATGTCTTCTTTCAAACCGAATTCCTTGTTCACTTCAGCGGCGGCCTTCTTCAAAATGCCCATGGCCTGGATCACGGGCTTCTGAAAATGCACATAAATTTAGTATCCACTTGATCTTTGTTTCAGATAATCTACGGGCATTCTCTCGCGTTTCCCACCGATCGGGAAGTTGATCATCGATCGCATTGTTTGAGCTCCATAATACTTGTCGCTGGGTACTTTTAGTTCGCCAAATGTATCGGACTCCACCCGAAAGTCTTTGCTTGCCTGATGAAAAAGTAAAATTAATATTTTTGTTGTATTATCTATGTAATATAAATTAAAAAAAAAAAAAAACTTTCCATCGTAGCGAGAGACATTCTAACAAACGACGATATAGCTACTGAAGAGCATCATACTGATGATGATCTTTTGAATAATAAATTTGTGGTGATAACGTTATGGCTGATGAAATGTTTGTTGGGGCGCTAGCGCTGTGGGTAATCTAAAAATAAAAATCAGTGATGGCAAACGTAAAGTTGGCGTAGTCTGCATCAGAATAGATTGCTAAGATAGTGGGTTGCTAATAATAACATTCAACTTCGGTCTACAATCGATAAAGCTGAACGATTCCAAGTGTGTGATAAAGTCGCCCACACAACAAATTATAGAATAAATAATTGCGAATTTTTAGTGACCGACGAACTGGTGAACGTGTTCAAATGGTAAATGTGGTAAATCTTTCTGACGCAATTGTCTACTGATACAGCTTGGAATGCAGGTTTTCTAATGAGGTACTCAATTGGGATTCATAGATAACATTTTAGATTTGTGTCCAATCGAATGTAGAAAACCCAAATTGGTCTCCTATTTTGTGTATTCTTTTATTTGGAATTTGTGTAGCCGTCGAACAAAAATAGATACAATCAAAGGATTGCGAAGATATACGCTAAGGATTTTGAAGCTGTTGTAAAATTTAAAAATTAAAGAAGGCAGTCTCTTCGTGCTCCTTCTATTCTGCAATGTGTCAAAGAGTTACATGTAACATACAAATGATAAAAGTAAAATACATCATACTTGTGTTGTCCTAATATTTTATTGAATTGTGATTAGAAATGAATCAGCATACAAAATTGCAAAGTCCTAAGTCAATGTACAATGTACCTACTCATGACAGGTATGATTTGATTATTTATACTACGCGATCTTATCGTTACAATTTCTATAGCTGCAGATCTAAAATATATGTATGTACGATTGTGCATATGCATACCTACTTACGCATCACAAACTTCTTGTATGTACGTACATATGTACAGTGTATAAAATTTTTCTTATATGTATTATATTTTAAAGGTAATTATAAAGGTTTCTAATAGAATTTTTCAAATTATTAATTGTATTAAGTTAAAGGATTAAAAATATTACATATATAAAAAAAATCCGGAATGTTTTTCGTTTTATGCATATCAATTCCCTACATCAAATTCAACTATACGCCATACATGAGCATGTATAATGTGCATTCTGATTTTTGAATGCCCGTTGTGCGAGTAATCGTTCTATTTTTGGAACGCAATATAAAACTACCCCTAAGCACAACTGCAATCGAGAAAACAATTTTATTTGCACTTACCCAAATAAGATCTATTTTCAATTTATTATATCTCACCCTCTGGATGGACCAGACAGATGAACGTTAGTTCAAAATACTCGGTAAAGTATTGCCTAACAATTAAAATGATTTCCTGATTTGACGTACATAGATTTATGAGTATAATAGCAAGTTAATCGTAGTAAGGTCGAAATAGAAAAGATTTCAACCCATTTTTTCAACCCTTATATGACGAATTTTGAAAAAAATGAAAGAAGCATGTAATAATTTTGACTTATCTAGCAACATACAAACTTTCAAGTTCATACGGTTAACGATTCGTGAGACCCCCTTACTCCCCCCGAACCCTTTACTCCTGAACAATTCTCACCCACCCAACGGCCTAAGTTGGGCACACATCTATAAATCAGAAAAAAATCTTGAAAATCAGATGCATTTTATATAGTAGTATGGATATGGAAGTATGGATATGTATGTATATGGATATAAATATAAAAAAAACATATCAGGAGTGTATACTGATGTAAACTGTCTTATTAAAGGCCATGGGCTGCCTTCGAGTGACAAAATATACTTTTACCTCCACTTCTGATAATAAATACAAACATTGAACGTTTTATTGTATACACTTTCTTATTCCCCCCAAATGTTCATTTAACTAAAAAAAACATGCTTTGGTTCTTCAGTTTTAGTAGAAACTGGGAAATAGTTTAACGACATGCATGATTCATTATTCTGCACCTCATCAGTTTGTTTTGTTACCTTTCACCATTTGGTTGGCGATTAAAAACACAAAAAAAGCAATCAACACGCTCGTAAGCCAAATATAAAACAAAAATAATTTGTATGCAAAGACTAAATGAGCCATAAAACGGAAGTAACAGTACAGTCACCCAATGGACAATGATTGTTGCAGAGATGATCTCAATATAATTGACATTTAACACCTACTTATCGCCCAGGCCACTATAATGTAATAGCTAGTTGTTCCATTCGACCATGACCACTATTGCAAATTACAAAATGTGTTTCAATATCAATATACACGTCCATGAGACTTTTTTTTCTACTATAAATATCTACTACATACCTTGTCCTGGGAATTGAAACCATTTTTCTCACAATACATGTCTAACGACTTTCAAGTTTCAAGTAGACTTATCGACTGTTTTCAAAATTGCGCACCCGAACCCGACTATAACGCTACGCTAACCGCAGTGCCAAAAAATGTCCCAAACGAAACGAGTTCTGTTTTCTGTAACTGGTTCTACTCTCGCGACCCATAACATTTATGTGATAACATGTTCTCATTTTAGTGTACTTGTCTCTGCTCAGCTGTTGAATGCAGAGAATTCCCAAAATCTTCAAGTTTATCACATCATTATTCATATTAGAGCTATGAAGAGATACTAGCTAAAACAACAATCGTCAACTAGTGTGTATCTTGAGAATTTCCTTCAAAATTGTACATTGCCTATTGTTTTTCAATATTGAAATAAATGTTCTCACCAATTTTCATTTAGAAATCTCTTCAAATATTTGAAACTATATAACAATTCGAATACATTACATAACAAGGATTTCTTTTGAGACTTACCATCCCTCGAACAAGTGAGTTTGTCCAGTTAGCTCGATTCAGCTGCTGCAGGGAGCGAACTGTCCATGAGCTCTTCAGAACTTGCAAAAGCATTTTCCTAATTAATCTAGTTTCAAATCGGAATTTTCAAACAAAAGCAGGGCGAAAATAATTTTCGATAAAAAAAACGCAACTCGAGAGGAAAACAGCCGGCTGAGTGTGGGAAAATTTTTGACATTTCGTTTTTGCTATCTAGTTCAGGCGTGGCAAAATCGACAGCTGTCGGTATGTCGGGCATGTAGTTCTGTATTTTTTATATAAAAAAAACTGTTCTCATTTTTATAGATTGCGATTGTGTTCGATTTAAATCGAATTCGTGACCAATACTCGGGGCTCTTTTTATCCTTCGAACTTTACTTATAGTACATTTACACCGCACCTAAATTCAACATTTCAGCAGACAATATTTCGAAATCCAATTTTGCGTTCCCATTGAAACTTCAACATTTCAAATGACAGCTAGTATCAGAATTGATTCTCACTGATGTTTTTTATGTTTCGAAATCAAAAGTGGTTTGTACCTAAAGAATTAATTTTTTAATTATATTAATTTAAACATGAATATAAGTGATAATTCAGACATATTAAATACAATATTAAATAAATAATATTAAATACAACAAAAAATTCCTCATCGGATTTTTTTACAGCCTTTTTTTTTTTTGTCAGTGAGCCCAAAAGTCATCAAAATGAGGTTTGTTCGATTTGACATACTTGCAAATGCAGTGATGAAATTCAACATTTCGAAATGCCGGAAAATATATGACGAAATGCTGAACATTTGGCCTGAAATGTTGCATTTAGTCGAAATGATGAATTTAGGTGCGGTGTAAACGTACTATTTCACACACGATGCAATAAAAAAAAGTCAGAAAAAACGTTGCAAACATTTATCGTGCACGGATATATTTTTAATAAATTAATAATAATGGTATTCACTTAATCTGATCAATTTCTGCAGCTCGTAAATATATACATTTTTGCGGTGCTTTAAGTGAACACCCCTCGGAAAAGTCTTTGCGTAAATCGCGTAAATCCACTGTAAATCTAGAATCAAACAAACAATTCATACGACTGTCTGTTAAAGTTTGACATTTGCGATTTGCTTAACTTTCCGCGGTTGATTTCTTAGCCTAAATCGTGAGGTAAACTATTCTCCATACAAAATCTGACAGGTGGTAAATTTCTGCAGTTTACACAGTTTATGAGGCTTTTACGCGTTTAAGTGAATAACCTTAATACTTATATGAACCTTTTTTTTACTAATTGGTATATGGAAACAAAATATCTTTCCTATTTGTTTCTCAATTTTCCATGCTGTCGTAAAGGTTCACAATAGCTACTTAGCCTAAGAAGAAGTCACTTGACATAATACTGCTGGTAAACTGCTTTCAGCGCCATACTTTTTCAGAGATCGGATACTAAGAGAACGTTAAATAAAAACCAAAAGTCGATGCATGCAACAAAATCAGTTTATCCAATTTGATCGCAAATTCCATTTGGAACCGTTTTATTGACAATTCGTCAACTTTATACTTAGCTTTACTTTACTGATATATGTGTTCATAAAACAGGGGCCAGATTATGTAAGACGAAGACGATCGAACGCTATCGTTTCGACAATAGCAGTCTGGGAGTCGGACAGAATCCCGAAAAACGTAATCCCGAAAGCCCAAAATCCCGAAAATCCAAAATCTCGAAAGCCCAAAATCCCGAAAATTCAAAATCCCGAAAACCCAAAATCCCGAAAAACCAAAATCCCGAAAAGCCACAATCCCGAAAATCCACAATCCGGAAAATCCAAAATTCCGAAAGGCCAAAATCCCGAAAGTGAAACTAAAAATTTTATTGTAGCAACAAAAATATAAGCCAAATTTATTTAACAAAATAAACAAAATAACAAACTTCAAATAAATAAAACATAACAAAATCAGTTTAAGTCTTATTAACAAAAACATATAAAAAACGATCCATGACAAAACAATATCTAATACAAGTTCATATTGTACGCAATTCCTGTTACAAAACTTATTTCAGAACGCTCGTTACGTTCCGCGTAAAATTTTTAATTTTTTTTTTCCTTTGTCACATAACGTTTTCTTAGTTGCTGCTTCTCACCGGCAATTATTTTAGCCAAACATGTTTTCACGCGGATTTTTTCTTCACATAAAAGAGCAATCAGTGAATATACACCAATGTGTGAATGCCCTGCGAGAACTTTCAGCCGGCGGCGGCGGAGCCACGCCTCTACGTTGTTCTGTGTCAGCGGCAGATTTTGTTTCAAAAGGTTACAAACCGACCAAAAAATAGGGGAGTATGCAGGACTACCTGCAAGTCCGTAACGTTTTCTTTTTCTACTCACTTTGTATTACGATGTTCACTGGCTAAAATCTAGTCGGTCAGCTATCACACTATATGAGACAGATATGACAGCACACCTGAATGTACATTGCGAATTGCAGCGCAACATTATAAAACATTATTAGGTACGGTAAATGGAATGGACAAACACTTGTCTATTTTACATTCAAAACAAAATAAAGAATCTCGAAAACGAGATCCCGAAAAATTATATAAAATGAAAAATATGCGCAAATTTTTCATTATATATAATTTTTCGGGATCTCGTTTTCGGGATTCTTTTTTCAGGATTTTGGCTTTTCGGGATTGTGGGTTTTCGGGATTTTGATTTTTCGGGAATTTGGTTTTTCGGTATTTTGGATTCTCGGCATTTTGGATTTTCGGGATTTTGGATTTGCGGGATTTTGGATTTTCGGGATTTTGGTTTTCGGGATCGTGTCCCAAATCCTAGCAGTCTCTGTCTATTGCCACAGATATGATAGAGACAGGTTTAGTGAAAACGAATGCGGTTTTCGTTTCGTTTTTTACAGAATCCAACCCCAGGCTTTTAACTTCCTCCAGCACAGTGCTGGACGATGATCGTCCAATAGTTTCAATGATCATCGTGTTTTGGTTGTTACTCGAAGTAGAAGCATCGTCGTTTTAGCCTTACACGATTAGACCCCTGTTATTGAGATTTGCAAATTTTTGGCACTGTCGTCCATATTAGCTGGGGTAGCACCATAAGTCCGCGTGACATATCTCCGCCGAACTAAGAACGACATATCTCCGCGCGAAGTTATGTCGTTTTCAAGCGACATGTCTCCGCCCCAACAAAAAAAAAAATAAATAAGGCCCCAAATCTGACAGTAAACCCAAGCAGGGGGGTTGGAGTACGCTTTCGTTTTTTTCGTTTGGGGTCTTATTTCACATTTTAAAGCGACATATCCGCGCGGAGATATTTTTCAAAACGACATAACTCCGCCAGAAAAAAGCGACATAATTCCACTCCAAAAGTGTACCGGGCGGAGATATGTCGGCGAAGATATGTCGCTATGCCTATTAGCTGCGTTTCTTTCGTCCCTATCAGCGTCTCTATCAAGGATTGCCGTCAAAGAATGAAAACATGAGTTGACAAAGCATCAAACTGATAGGAAAATTGACATTGACAGTACAATTTTAATTAAAAAAATATTGTCAATGGAAAATTCTAATTCTGATACTTTCGATGCATTTATAAAAAGAAAATTGCACAATTCGAAATTTCTATTTAAACTCTATTAAAACTTGTTTTCGTAATACAGATTGATCGATTAATTAATTATTCTACGCTTGCCCAATGGCAATCGATATATGATTGCGCACTACCTTTCCTACCACTACACAAATATCTCAAACCGAATAGTCTCTGGCCGGCTAGTGGCTAAATTATTTTTTTATACGGAACGCCACAGGCCTGTCAAACACGGTTTTGACACTTAACCGGCATTTGTTTGCTTGTTCCTTCTTCCTTGTTGGTTTGGTTTGGTTAAGTATTTCGTTGGAAATGTTTATGTTCCCGATTTCTAGTCGTCCTCTATAAGAATAAATGCAATTCCTTATTAAAAATTCTTAGATTAAAAACAAAATAACATTCTCAATGGAGGTGCAGGTAATTGCAATGGAAGTCACAGTTGACATTCCTAATATATCCATCGAAGGAGACGATTTCGTTTCCGTCGCGGAATCAGAAACACCAGTTACATTCGATGTTAGTTCCATGGATAATACCGTAGAGGATGAAACGCAGTACATAAGTCAAATCCAGAGCATAATAGAAGATGAAAGTGTAACGCAAACAGCTTTCGAGGTTGTTGGATCTAATGATACATCTGCTGTACAATCTGCAGACTGCAGCCAAGTTGAACCCGATTCTATGAATAATACCACAAACATAGAAGAATACTGCAAAGTCGACGAAAAACAGCTTTTCAATGGTAAAATATTAGAGCTTGGGCGGTATCTTTGGTCCACAGATGCTGCGAAACAGTGCTATACGAAAGGGTGCCTCTGGTCACCGGATGGAACGTGCTGCCTGGTACCTGTGCATATGGATGGTAAGAAAATAAAGCTATCAATTATCTGTCGTCATCATGCTCTTGCGAATTCTAGGAATGCATTTGGTGGAACTGCCTACGGATCTGTATGAAGAGCTCTCTCCGAACAGAACTCTGACAAAGTTGTCGAGCGCGGTGCATGTAAAGGAAGGAGGGACAGTGTACGATTGTGCTTGGTATCCATTTATGAATAGCAGTGCTCCAGAAACCTGCTGGTTTGTATATTTACATAGATTTCAAAAATGTTTATCTATTGTCTTTTACTCATAGTTGGTTGGCATCGCGTCAGCACGAACCCATTCAGATGTGGGATGCTTTCAACGGCGACCTCAGGGCTACCTACCGCGGCTATGATGACGTTGATGAAGTCGAAGCGGCCATATCTGTTACATTCTCATGTGATGGCCAGCAAGTGTTAGGAGGCTACAAGAAATACATTCGGATTTTCAACACAGATGTGTAGGCGTATCACTGTAATACTTTTTAACTCATAATCATAAACTCCTTCTAGCCCCGGAAGAAATTCAACAAAAATAGTCACCAAACAAGCGATATCCTGCTTCGCCCAAACGCCTGACAACAGTGACATCATAACGACCGGGTCATGGAGTGGCGTGATCAATTTGTACGACCAACGAGTCACAAATATCGGCAGTCTATCCTCTTTATTTGGGCACAGCGGCGGAATAACATTTTTAAAGTACTCTAATAGTGGACAGATGCTTTTTAGCGGCGCCAGAAAAGATAATGGCTTGTGTCTGTGGGATATGAGGAACTTTTCGGAACCAATGGCGGTCCTTAATCGTACAGTATCAACCAATCAGCGAATATACTTCGATTTGAGTCCACAAAACGAGTGTTTAATCAGTGGGGATACCACAGGCTTAATAAGAGTTTGGAATTTGGATTCTATAGAACAGAGGCTATCTGTGAGTTAATAAATTCTGAAATTTGTTCTTCAAAATAGTTCTCTTTTGCAGTTCCGGCTTCATGGAGACTCTTGTAATGGAGTTAACTTTCACCCGACCAAACCAATAATCGCGACTACTGCCGGTCAGTATCATTTTGTCAACCCGGCGGACTTGAAAGGCGCAGATGGGACTGTGGTTGACTATGAAAATTCGCTCGTTTTCTGGTGGGTTGGGCCACGCGAATGATTGTATGCACACGAGTGCACAGTTGATCTGTTTATACCTAGGAATTTTTTTTAAGATTAACCAATTGTAAATTTAAAGTTATAATTTTTAATAATGTTACAAGTTAAATAAATAATTAAACTGAAGGCTTAAATTGATGTCCACGGTTAATGTGTTTGAATAGTTATTTCCAAAATATGGGGCGTATGATTAACTGCCAACCATAGAAACCATTTGAAGGTCAAAGTGTATATTGAAACTAGCAGCAAGATAAGTATTGAAATTGAAAAGAGGCACTAAGAATTCATTACTGACTGTCTAGTGTTAAGAGAAGACGAAACCTTGGTTTTGGGAAGTGGCGTCAGGAAGTTCTTAATCCTTTTCGCAACTATTAAGCGGACGAGTTTCGGGTAGTAACCTACGTGGATGGTTTGTGATTAATATTTTTACGTTTCCCGCAATAATGACGATTTTTGAATAGTCTGGAACAATCCTGGCCAGAGATTTAGTAGATAACGTCCGTCACTGCTTCAAAATTGTATCCGCTCAATGATTGATATTCCGTTCAAGGCACCGTCATAAATATATAGTAAATTTACACAAGGCTTAAAGCTTGTCTAAATCTGAGTTCCAGTAATTCGGCGATATGCTTATCTACCACTATCCCAGTTATTGGCTTCGAATCAAAAAGTCCAGTGGTTATTTTGTATCAGACGTCAAACCAATTCCACAAACAAAAAACAAATTTCTTCTGTTACATTTTTTGAATATTGTCAGCAACAGCACCAAGCTATTGCTGTAAAACACTGCATTCGCCGCCTAAGTCCCTATTCTGATTTTGAATTCGTTTTTCACTCATCAAATATACCTTACCTCTCTTTCTCACTCCGTAAGTCAAAACTTGGCATCACTAGTTGTCAGTTTGTCACCGCAGCAAAAATTTTTGACAGAAAACTTATCAGCCCAAAGTTTTCTCTTCCAGTCTCACCCTTTTCACTTCAGCGACTATTTGATTATCGTTTCACAGGCGGAGGGTTTTTTTTCGATTATTTCGGATACGCGACGAAATCAAATCATCAGTTTCAACATCAAAATCAGCAAAACTAAAAAAATCGACTACACCCAGAGCTCTAAGTGGGTGATGCTGCTGGGTCGGCTACTCGTCCCCCAACTCTCGAGACAACGACCGAATAACACACCAGCCAGCTGGGGTGCCACGAAATTAAATGCAATTAAGAAAATATAAACTAACCCAATAAATATTCGAACTTATAAGCCGGTGCATATTCGTTGCGTGTCTCAGTCAGTAAAATACACGACTTGCTAAACTTTGGGGGCAATTTTACTTTGACACAGACAGCAAAGCCGGGTGACTACAACACCGCGACGGGCAATCTCGTCTCTTTAAAAATAAAAAAGTTTTGCTTTTTTTCATTTTGTAATCGCAGTCGAATACTTGAATCTCAATGTCTGTTCTAAGGCAGTTTCTCGGTTCTAGCTCATGGGTGCGTGCTTTAATGATTTTTGTCATAGCATGGGGCTTTTTGGTATACATTTTCGTCTCAAAACTAAGCACGCAACCGACAACTGTAGATCAGGATAGCACGGCAAAGAAAATGAATCAAGCACTACAGATGCTGGAGCATTCCAAGCAGAGAAACGATGAACTGAGACAAATGATTGCAGATTTCTTGAGGTAACAATGTACAGAATAAAATCTATTTTTTTTGTATAGGGGCAGTCATACTTAACGCCCTATTTGTGTCTAAGTATAAACTCATTGTTTGATTTAGATAACGACGTTTATTTTGCATTGAATACTAATCTGGTTCGTGTTATTGACACAAAATATGGTGGCAATTATTGTTCAATTATTATATATAAAAATTATATATAATAATAAAGAAATATGTTACTATTGTTGTGCCTGTTCATTTCCTCAACCTGTGTTAGGTTATTGCAGTGCCTATCTAGCTCGTTACCACAAATATCAATTTTTCTATTTTTTTCTTTAAATTTTGATCATGCTTATTGGGGTCAGTGGCGCTGGGGTGTTTCCAACTAATGTATAGGCTCCTCATTTAAATCGAATAACGTTTCCTTTCTAGCGATCAAGTAGACAAGCAGGCCGCTCAAAAACTCATGGAGAATCTTCAACGTGCCGCTGACGGGAGTCAAAGTCGTCGACCACCGAGCGCACCTTCACTAGTCTACGAACAACTTCGGCGACGTGTCCGCTCCAATACTCAAGAATCATGGAACTACTTTAGCACAGAGTTGGGTAAAATCCGAAAACGAATCTCAGGCGAAATGCCTGACCTGGCAGAAGAAATCCAAACAATCCTCCAAATGGGAGTGGAGCACAAGCGGTCGCTACTTTACGACATCGATCAGATGACGTCCCTCGATGGCTACGAACAGTGGCGCCAACAGGAAGCTCAAGATCTCAGCGATTTGGTTCAGAAACGGCTGTACTATCTACAAAATCCAAAAGACTGTAAAAATGCTCGCAAATTAGTATGTAAGCTTAACAAGGTATGTGTGATTCCCAACTTCCCATGCAATGACTCATTGAATATTTTCCTAAGGGCTGTGGGTATGGCTGTCAGCTGCATCACGTTGTATACTGCTTTATTGTCGCATACGCTACCGAACGGACGATGATAATGAAATCAAAAGGGTGGCGGTACCATAAGGGCGGTTGGGAGGAGGTATTCAAACCCATATCCGACACGTGTACAGATGTAGAGGCAGTTCATGCGAACAATTGGCCCGGACAACATGATACTCAAGTGCTGGTGCTGCCCATTATAGACTCACTAATTCCGCGACCACCGTATTTACCGCTGTCGATACCAGAGGACTTGGCACCACGGCTTAAGAGACTGCATGGCGATCCGATTGTCTGGTGGGTGGGACAATTTCTTAAGTATCTTCTGAAGCCGAAGGACTCAATTAGTGAAATGCTGGAGAATGGAATGGAGAAGCTTGGCTGGAAGAAACCTATTGTGGGGTAGGCATCTTTCTACAAAAGTGTTGGGCTATAACTCAAACTTATATTGTTATTTCAGGATTCATGTGAGGCGAACGGACAAAGTGGGCACAGAGGCAGCATTTCACACCTTGGAAGAGTACATGACACACGTGGAGGACTACTATCTGACAATGGAAATGAACGGCACTAAGGTTGACCGGCGAATTTTCCTCGCCTCTGATGACGCCCGTGTCTTGGAAGAGGCTAAAAAGAAATACCCCAACTACGAAATTGTCGGTGATCCCGATGTTGCCAGAATGGCTGCGGTCTCAACACGCTACACTGACTCATCTTTAAATGGCATTATACTGGATATACACATGCTATCACTGTGCGACTACCTAGTGTGTACATTCAGCTCACAAGTATGTCGGGTGGCATACGAAATCATGCAGACACTGTACCCCGATGCAGCTCATCGGTTTAAGTCCCTCGATGACATTTACTACTATGGAGGGCAGAATCCGCACAATCGTGAGGCTGTGATTGCTCACAGTCCAAAGAACCACGACGAAATCCACATGAAACCAGGAGACTTTGTCGGCGTTGCTGGCAACCATTGGGATGGCTTCTCAAAGGGCAAGAACACTCGAACCAACCAAATGGGATTGTTCCCATCCTTCAAGGTGGTGGACAAGGTAGAAACGGTGAAACTACCTACCTACCCGAAGGCGTAAAACTGGGACATATACAACCGGAAGGTATGGTTTCATGTCGGTTCCCGGTGGGTGTATGTATAGATAATCAAGGCGCAAACAAAATCCCAACCAGTGGTAGAAATTAAATCTCATTTTATTTTAAACAACTTTTTTTGATATCATGATCTGATGAGCGGATCCGGTAGTTTTACCAGATAAGCGCGATCAGAATGCATCATGGTGCTAAAGAAGCTACACTTAGGAATTGTTGTTGTAGAGAAATGTTTTCGATTTTTCTACTCATTCTTGTAAGCTATGAGAAATTTTATGAATTGCTCAGTTAGAACATTACCATTGTTTAACAAAATCCAGTTACAGATCTATTTTTGATCGATTAAGTAAGTAAGCAATGTAGAAACCTCACACATTCACATGGTATTAGTGTATAATCGAAGTGCACGTTGAACTTTTTTATAAAACAAAAAGCAACAAACTAAATATGTAGTAAGTATGGTACACACTGTCTCTCTATTTGAATACTCTATTGCGTTTTTGTTTTCTCTTTTCTTTCCCCACTTCCTTTGTTTCTTCTGTTTGAAATGTGATATGTATTTGGTAAGGGAGTTGAATATTTTGTTTTTCTCTACTACTGTAATAAATAAATAGTGTTTTAAGGGTAACGAAAATGCACACATTTGTATTAAGTATATAGTTTGTGTTTATTTTGTTGTTTTAATTTTGATATTAGTAGAAAATAGTTTAATGGGTTTAGTGTAAAATGTAATAAATTAAATTTTATAAAGCAAACAAATAGTAATCGAATCAAATGCAATAAGAATGCGATGAAATTATGTAACGTTCAATGAGCAATTATATTTTAGTATACTCATGAATAATAAACGAAATAATAATGTATTTTATAAAAATAATAATGACAAAATGCAGGGCAAACATTGCGAACACAAGAATAAATAAATTTAAAGAAAAAGAAAACTTGTGTGTTTTGAAAAGCTTTCCAGTATCTGGCAGTTGATGACTGTGGTTTGTGTATATATAATTGATTATCAGCGACACCTACAAATCAGATGTCATTCTATTAATTTAAGTGGTGCTCAGAGCTGTAGCTGGTTGTGTTGTGTTGGTTGTGAATTTGGGTTCAGCAGTAGTGCTTTTTGGTTGTGATTTTAGGTTCCTATTCTGTGCTCGCACCCAAAGTTAAATCGGTATAAACTGGTAAAATTATGTTGCATGTCTCGGCTTTTAGAATTCGGTTCAATGTTTTACTAACAACCGCTTGCTGAAAGCAGTTTAGCAGCCCTGTCATGAACCATTTACCAGAAGGTGTTAACATGAACTACTACTATACTATTTGGGACCCAGACCCAGTAAACTGCTTTCAGTCATCTAGCAACATTTTTCCAATGTAAATCAAATTGCTGAATGGGAAACATTCCGGGAGAAATATTATTGGCGATAGGGTAAATAAAATTATCCATTGTGACCGACAAAATATTCAATGGGCCTGACCAATAATCATTTTGAACCTTCAACTTAAATATTTCGACGGTCACAATCGCTATTGTGAGCTCGCAAAAGTTAGCCTGGACACTAAAAAGTAAAAATGATTATTAGTACCGCAGAATGTGAATGTCCATAGGGCACAGATTTTTCTTTCAGATCTCAGATTTTTCGTGGCAAATGGAACATGAAAGCAGATTGATTGATCTGCTTTTGTAAATGTATTAGTGCTTTACTCCAAAGATGGTACACTTCTTTCTAATGAGGAGAACATCTTGCGCAGTTGGAGCGAGCACTTTTCTGAATTGCTCAATCCAATCCAGGGCATTGAGGATGACAGATCCATCGCATTGAGCAGGACGGAAAATAGTCCCACGGTAGAGGAAGTCACTTTTGCGATCAAATCGCTAAAAGCTGGCAAATCTGACGGAGTGGATCAAATCCGGCCAGAAATGCTCAAGGCCTTAGGTGAAGAGAGAGTTAAATGGCTCTCTCTCGTGTCATTAAAGTGGCCTGGGAATGCGGCGAAACTCCCAGCGATAAGCAGATTGGGGTAATTTTCAAGAAAGGGGTAAAAGGAATTGCAGGGGTATATCACTTTTAAGTCTCCCCGATAAAGTCTTTGCCAAGGTGCTGCAAACGCGTTGCAGAGCTGTGGTCGAAGCACGATTAGGAGATGAGCAGTGCGGTTTTCCTCCCGGCAGAAGCACAACCGACCAGTTATTTACTCTCAGAATGGTGCTCGAGAAGGCTTGGCCAATGGGCCTTACCAATAATCATTTTTAACCTTCAACTTAAATATTTTGACGATCACAATGGATAATTTTGTATGGACATTTTCACCATTGTGACTTCGAAAAAGTTAGCCTGGACACTAAAAATGATTATTAGTACCGCGGAATGTGTACATGTTAAAAGAAATTTTGAAATACTCCATATTTTCATACATAGGGTTCAGCTACGTGTCCTCTTGTCGTGCTGATCCATAATCTGACGATTGAGGGCTTGTCTTAAACTTGGTGTTTGGCCACACACGCCTTCCAATGAAAGTCATGTTCAGGATTACCTGACAGGTAGATTTTGAGTGAGTAGAAAGAAGAAAGGTAGATGACACAGAAAATCCACTTTCAGAACTACCGATCGGCATTCGACTGTCCTACACGCGCGGCCTTATATAGAGGGCCTAGATATGATATGATGAAGATACTCATTACTTAATAGGGTGCAAGGCATCCCCCCTACTACAAGTTTCGTTGGTCTATTTTCTAACCTAAACCGATAGAATCAA
Organism: Cheilosia scutellata; assembly: GCA_955612985.1. NCBI lineage: Eukaryota > Metazoa > Arthropoda > Insecta > Diptera > Syrphidae > Cheilosia > Cheilosia scutellata. The sequence goes on along the minus strand of OY015311.1, from coordinate 70,194,626 downwards.
CAATCAAAATTTGTCAACAAAGTAGGTACCTATGTATCAGGAACCCACTTCTGTACAACGACGTTTGTATTTTATTTGTTTGTTAAGAAACAGAAAATACTTCCACACATAGAACACCATGTCGCCCGCTGTTCGCCCAACTCCAAACAAACGCCAGCCAATATTGTGCCAGTTAAATAAACAAAATATAATATAGGTGAAAATTGTAACTAATAGTCGGTTGTCGGTACATATTTGTTGCATGTGAAGTCAGTGAGATACGCGATCTGGTACAAATCGGCGGATTTCTCATATATCTGGATGCCACCTCTCATTGACACAAACAAACAGCAGTATCCTTACAGCTTCGTGACGGGCAGTTTTAAAAAAAATTAAGTCGATTCACTATACTCGAATATAATGTCGGTTCTGAGACCTTTTGGTGGTGGCTCAAGGGTGCCTTCTTTAATGATATTTGTTATTGCATGTGTGTATTTAGTGTTTACATTTATTTCGAAATTACACACTCATTCAATGAATGTAGAGCAGATTAGCATAGCAAGGAGGATGGATCAAGCGCTGCAGATGCTGGAGCGTTCCAGGCAAATAAACGATGAACTTAGCCAAATAACTACAGATTTATTGAGGTGAGTATATAACTTCAAAATATTGGCCCAAGAATATCAGTGAAAAACATAGAATTCATACAATCAAGTGATTGATTTTTTTATTGGCCTAGATTGAGCACGTAAACAGTTTTTTTTTCTCAGTTGACGTTTATGGCAGTTTATGGATCGGTAACTGGTAAATCTAGTCCAGATTTTCTCGACTCGAGGGGTTTATCTCTCTTTATGTGGTTCACTCTGTCCAACAAAAATATACCAGTTTGAACCACTTTATGCCATTTTATCATAAATCCCACTCGGGACTTTTGAGCTTTGAGCTTTGCCTTTCAATAAAATGCCTAATGTCACCATTAAAACGGTTGCAATTCGTGCATCCGAGCTTTTACTTTTGTATGTTGAATCAGATGGTTTACTTACCATCAGTCTCGGATATGGAATGTTGTTTTCAAATTTAATTGGGTTGGACAAATATTTAGAAAACTTTGTTAATTTTAAGGTGGTAACGCGAATGCATTAGAATAAATATTTCTCCAATCTTTCTAGCGATCAAGTGGGAAAACAGTCCGATCAAAAGATCATGGAAAGTCTTCGACGACTCGATAGCGGCAATGAAAAGCCTCGATCATTGTTTGAACCCTCATTGGAATACGAACTACTACGAAGACGTATCCGTTCCAACACTCAAGAGACATGGAACTACTTTAGTAATGAGCTAAATCAAATTCATAAACGGATTTCGGGCGAAATGCCTGACTTGGCAGAAGAAATCAAATCTACGATTGAAATGGGGGCGGAGCATAAGCGATCTCTACTCTTTGATATCGATCGAATGACATCACTTGATGGCTACGAACAGTGGCGCCATCAGGAAGCAGAAGATCTCAGCAATTTAGTGCAGAGACGTCTGCATTACCTTCAAAACCCCAAAGACTGTAAAAATGCTCGCAAATTAGTATGTAAGCTCAACAAGGTAAGTGCGCGTGATTCTCAACTGCCTCAGCAATATAAAGAAGTTTTTGTATATTTAAGTACTGTGGGTTTGGCTGTCAGCTACATCATGTTGTATATTGCTTGATTGTAGCTTACGCTACTGAGCGAACAATGGTTATGAAATCGAAAGGATGGCGTTACCATAAGGGCGGATGGGAGGACGTTTTTCAACCCATTTCCGACACATGTACAGATGTCGAGGCGGTACGTGTAACCAAATGGCCCGGACGATATGATACCCAGGTGCTGCTGCTGCCCATAATAGACTCACTGATACCGCGACCACCGTATTTACCGCTGTCGATACCAGAGGACTTGGCACCACGGCTGAAGAGACTGCATGGCGATCCGATTGTCTGGTGGGTGGGACAATTGCTCAAGTACCTTCTGAAGCCGAAGGACTCAATTAGTGAAATGCTGGAGAATGGAATGGAGAAGCTTGGCTGGAAGAAACCTATTGTGGGGTAGGCATCTTTCTACAAAAGTGTTGGGCTATAACTCAAACTTATATTGTTATTTCAGGATTCATGTGAGGCGAACGGACAAAGTGGGCACAGAGGCAGCATTTCACACCTTGGAAGAGTACATGACACACGTGGAGGACTACTATCTGACAATGGAAATGAACGGCACTAAGGTTGACCGGCGAATTTTCCTCGCCTCTGATGACGCCCGTGTCTTGGAAGAGGCTAAAAAGAAATACCCCAACTACGAAATTGTCGGTGATCCCGATGTTGCCAGAATGGCTGCGGTCTCAACACGCTACACTGACTCATCTTTAAATGGCATTATACTGGATATACACATGCTATCACTGTGCGACTACCTAGTGTGTACATTCAGCTCACAAGTGTGTCGGGTGGCATACGAAATCATGCAGACACTGTACCCCGATGCAGCTCATCGGTTTAAGTCCCTCGATGACATTTACTACTATGGAGGGCAGAATTCACACAATCGTGAGGCTGTGATTGCTCATAGTCCGAAAAATTCCGATGAAATTCAGATGGAACCAGGAGATCTTGTTGGTGTTGCTGGCAACCATTGGAATGGTTTCTCAAGGGGCCAAAACGTGCGTACCAAACAAATGGGTGTGTTTCCATCATTTAAGGTAATCGACAAGATGGAAACTACGAGGCTGCCTATCTATCCGAAGGCTAACAATTTCACAGTTAAGTAAGGACGACTTTTACTTTTTCGAACTTCTAAAAAAAATTGTACATATTTGCTACCGAATCTCAGTATACCAATCAATGCTTTAAAAGAAACAAAAAAGCTTTTTGCTTATCCCCCGTGTTTTGTGTTTTCAATTTTGAATTCTGAATTTGTTTTCGATTAGCTTGGCAGATAATCTAGGTACTCAAAAATCGGATGCGGCATAAAGCGATAAGATATTCATGCTATAACTGCTATTCGGGCGAAAATAGACTTACAATGAAAGAATAAAAACGAAAGGACGAATTGAACAAATTACTCGCTATCGTACAGCACGATTACTTACTTACTTATCGGGCTCCCGACCCGTGTAGAGTATCTGCCTGAGACGCTATAGCCTTCCATCCTCTACGATCCCGGGCACGCTGCTTCCAGTTGTCCAGACGAAGCACTGGCGGCTGGGATTCGAAGATCCTCTTAGCTGGAGCATTATTGTCCATTCGCTCGATGTGGCCGAGCCAATAAAGTCACCGTGTTTTGGCTTTTTGGACTACATCCACATATTGGTACAGCTCATAGAGTTCGCGGATGTATCTTCTCTCCATTCGCCCTCCTCCCACACAGGACCAAAAATCCGTCGAAGTGTTTTTCTCTCGAAGGAGCCCAGTATCTCTTTCTTCTTGCTTATCGTCCAGCACTCGGCGCCATAAAGCAGAACTGGCAGATAAGGGTTTTGTAGAGCACACATTTCGTCCTTCGAGTTAGCTTCTTAGCTTCTAGTTTGGTCTATAAATTACTACACATTCGGGGCTCAAAATTCATGTAAAAAAGTGCGATATTACTCACCACATCAATGAAAGAAATCGTCCGAATATTAGCTTTTCCAAATACAGTTATGCACACCAAGTTGGTTGAGGTCTCTGCAAAATTGTGGGCGCCACCTGAGGTGGCGTATTCCTTTGCTTCATTATCCCTCAAGGGTGGACTCAAAGACTCGTCCGGGTGTTGCGTTGTTCTCCATTTTTTTTATAATTAACTAGTGCTTAAGGGGTTTTTGTTCCCTTGAAATGCTAATGCACGCTCCATTTCTGCACCACACAGCAGGACCGGGATGATTAAGAGATCGTGTACAATATGTCCTTGGTTCTGTGAGAGAGGGCTTTATTTCTTCGATGCCATCTTAGCCCGAAGAAACAGGATTGCCAACTATTTGAACGGACTTTAGAAAAATTCCACCTCTCATGTGGCTTGTAAGTTCCGTGCAATTGCTTCTAGAATAATATTAAAGAAGTAAATGATTTTCGACATAAAGGGATTGCGTGGTGTTCTTTCCCACTTTGATGAAGCAGCAAGAGGCATAGGCGGTTTTAAGTTTTGTACAGCAATAGCCTATCTATGAAATAGATATTTCTTCCTTCCGCCTTTCCATGGCTTCCCTTGCTGTTACAACCACTTCATTGGCGGTGTCATTTTTCGATCTAATAGACCTACTGCCTCATCGATCGCAGTATACAATCGGTCACTTACAATGCGTTCAAATATTTTCCTACTGTGTTACTCAGGGCTCTATTGGTCCTTTGGTAGAAGAATCATTCTTTGTTTTTTCCATTGTTGTGGAAATACTCCTTCTTTTAGGCACGTGTTGAATGTATCCGCGAAAATACCCGAACAATGTCGGATTGCTGGTTTTAAATCAGTGCTAGGGATACCATCGACACCAGTTGCTTTTTGATCTCCAATTTTTTCGCAAGCTCTAAGAACATCTTCTGAGGAGGGGAATTGTTTGCGTCCTTGAGGACGCTCTCTCCATTTCTTCGAGTCTTAGTTGTTGTGGAAAAAGTACTCGCACTACATTATCCAAAAAAATTGCGGATATGGTTGGAGAACTTGGGCCACCTTTTAACTTTGGCATAACAATTGAATAGGCTTTGCCCCAGGGGTTCTGGTCTACTTTGTTAATCAGTTCGGCAAAGCTTCTATGATACGAATTAAATAAAAACTTATATAATTTATGTATAACCTGTTTCAGACAATTGTTAACAATTTCTTCCTTCTTTTGTAAATTAAGTACCTAATGTTTAATGGCAACGCAAATAGTTTTCTTTACTTTATGCTGTCAGTTAAAATCCATAAATGGGCATTTTTCCCCAATAAAATTCTCGCGTGGGATTAAAATAAATTAAAAACTTGTTAATATTGTAAAATTTCTTATATTTGCATGCGTACACATATAGCATTACCGTAGAGCGTAACAATGAGTAAATTTATATAATGGATGCATTCACATTGAGACTTTATTTTTGCATAAGTATTAATTATTTATTTTTCTTTGCATTTTTTAACAGTTATTCTTTAATAATAATTTTTTTTTTCTTGTACAACAATATATAATAATATATGCATAGATAATTTTTTTCCGAATGAAAATTAATGAACGTCGTCGCTCGAGACTGTGATTCTGGCGTAACGTTAAAGGAAGATGGAGCGGGCGCAGTATGCGGTGAAATAAGGTCAACGGCATGGAATTTATTTACTCATGCCGAATCCCGCATATTGAGAGAAATGTGCTGAAATTGTGTAGACTGCAAGCGGGTAGAACGGTATATGCTATCGTGGCGGTATCAACCACTTTGGCCCTAAAATCGTTTAGAGTGTTTAAGAGGATCTCGACGGACGGTGTTGCTGTGACTTGGTAGAACACTTTTAGGTGAATCGCTGGAATAGGTGGATTCTTTGGCAAGTGGTTGTTTGTCGGTGTTATGGTTGTGGCATTGTCGTCGTCAGACTGCTGTTGGCTGATGGAATTGAGACGTCTAAGCAGTGCGTAATCTTTTAAAAGTCGGTTAAGAACGTAGGTGAGTATTTCGTCAAAGCTTTCCGCGGTCATACTTTGTGCAATTTTACGGTGATTTGCAAGGATATCTTCGCTTAGTTGCGTGAGTTGAGTAGTTGAAGATGCTAGTCCTGAAAATAAAAGCAAAGTATTAAAACTAGGCACTGTATGGAATGATAATTCAATGCTCACCTGTGGACACATAACAAACAATAGCAGCACAATTGTTTTCATAGTTCCAGCGTCGGCGAATCGAAATCGTATAGTCACTCACAGAGCATCCAGTCTCTTCATCTGTAATAAAAAGCGAGTGAAGAATCCCAAATACAGAGGATAGACAAAATCAATCAATTTTACAATCAAAACTATCATTGTGCGTATGAGCCCAGACTTGCCACTCGACCAAAGCATCTCTAGGTAAAGCTGGCACCACAATATAATCCATAATTGCGTTCGTTGTTCGTCTCTCCCATTGGCGTCGGGCCTCTGCAATGAAAGCTGGATGGGTGACAAAACAAATGCCTTGCACCACATCCCGAAGTTGTCCTTGAGCGTTCATAGCTTTAGCTATTCGACTTATGTGTCTTAAGGCAAGTTTGCACTGTGGACGGATTCCCCCATCGATGATTGTCATGCTACCAGGTACAAGGGCCACCTGGCCCGATATATACGTTATATCGCCGATCTACAGAGAAAACAAACACACTACTAGACAGACAGAAAGTGAATATGAACAGGCGACAAACCTTTGTCGATTGACTGTATGGTCCAATGTTGGCCGGTGCCCAGTGTGAAATTCCTTGCACGTGCATCGTATGTCGGTTTGTAATCGGGATGTTGTTTTCATTTGGCACTCCTAAAAGTCTCATTTAGAGCTTTTTTTGTTCGCAACACACACACACATATATATATATACATATATTGACATAATAAAACATAGGTAACGCAATAAACAACATAAGAAGCAAAATTCAAATTGATTGAGACCGATATACCTAGTATTTTATGCAATACAATGGACTTAGGCTAACAATTACCCTCGTTTTGTTCCGGATGATATGCAACAGCCTCCATGACAACATGACAATCCTGCGGGAGAGGACACTCAACGCACACTCTGGTTGGAGGATTTTGGAAATGCATCGCCTCGGCATATATCCGATTCTGTGTCAGGTAGTCTGCAATAGATCTTACATACATAGTCACAAAGCAGTACTCGCTCATTTCGTAGCCATTTTCAACGGCCAATAGCTTCAGTTGATTCATGGCTTCGGTCATGCCCTCTTCTAGTGTGGGAGCGCAACCTTGAATACCGGCTACCCACATCCATCCTTTTCGATTGATCGCAACCACTGGTCTGTTTGTCAGTGGACGGAATTCTCGTTCGAATTTCATCGGACTGGGAGGCTGAGTCATCGGGGCACTGGTGGCGAGCGTCATCGAACCAATAGTTGGCTCATCGACGCTGGCACTTTTTGTCACAATTGGTATGGGCGAGGAAGAGGCTATACGACGGCCAAACGAGTTACTGCGCGATATCAATTCATTTTGGCTGAGTGACTCTCGCATGCGGGTCTCTTTTTCGATCAGCTCTAGCTCGGTTTCGCTCAGATCTGGGTCACTGAGGTCACTGTAAGTGGACTCGTTCAAGTCGCTTATATAGTCAAGGGATTTTTTCACAAGCACATCACACGAATGCACGTGTTCCTTTGGCTGAAGGCTTAGTTTGGTGAAATTGATGTAACCCACCGGGCAGATGGGGTCCGCGGAACTTATTATTGTTTGAACATCCTCCCTGCAAAAAAAAAAATATATAACAAAGAGACCCCGCTGGGTAAGATGTCGACATACGCATAGATCTTTTGTTTAAAGAGAGGGCAGTCCAATGTAAATGTTTCATATTCGCCACCCTCGCCGCATACATTCAGTCCATATTTGTCGCGCATTTTCAATAAATGCGGTTGAACCTCACGAAGGGATTTACCTAAATGACGGTCAGGAACTAAACCTAATGCTGCTACCTGTTAAGAAACGGAAAAGAAACGGAATTAGCATGTGCCTAGCAGGCGAGGTTTTCTATTTGTTTTTCAGAATTTCGACTAGAGGGGTGACACCGTGACATTTTGATGGTTGGCTTGGCACAGCTAATGTGCTCATTGAAATATAGACAACTTATTGAATTTAAGAAACAAAGAGACATTTTTATTACCAAGGTGGTACGCGTGTCTTCTAACGAGATAGCTGGACGATATATCCTTATCCTTTGCTGTTCCAGGTCAGAGTGTCCTAGGAAATTATGCAGTGGACAAAATTGCTAGACTATGAAAAGTCTCGGTGGTCGTTTAGACATCCGCAACGTTTGGGCTTGCAAAGCAACAATTTCTGTAGAAGGTCTGCAGATACGAGGAGAAAGTGGAAACCATCAGCTACTTTCTCTGCAGTTGCCCTGCCGTTGACAGTCTTTTTCATCTCAATGACGTTGGTAAGTCTAGCACCATTAATATTCTTAGCTTTTTTGATAGGAACAGATTTTTTGCATAAATTGTCAGCAAAGTACCCATCCCCCTCTACTTCAGTGGTAAATATTTACGAGAGCCATGCCATAATTTGGACAGTTCCCACAACTGTGCCCCAAAGCACACAAATCGACCACGCAAAATACACAAACCTTAATTATAATTGCATGAACATGACAATCAATCATTTCTTGTAAAAGTTCAGTCTGGTCTCTCCTCCACAAATAGGCTAATGACACTAAATTCAAACGGCTGCATACGTTCTCAACTCGCACACGTTGATAATCGGACATGATCGCCCCCACAGCGACCGCTTCAACGTTAAGCTCTTTCTGTAAATATAAAAAAAAAACTAAATAACTAAATGATTATTTTATTTATTAAAAATCTCCAACAGAAAAGAGGATATATATAAAATGGATTATCAACTTGCTTGAGCAACCAAAACAAAAAGAAAAAAAAAAACTATTTCTGTTTGTTTTTGCGCATTGCTTACTTGTCACGTTTCAGATGGGTAATAAACAACCTTGACATATTTATTGCCACGAATATCAACTCAACAATAACTACAACAATACATTTTGGAAAGCAAATTTATAATTGTCTATGCGGACAGTTTTTCTATTGATAAGAATCTTGCAGTTGGGCTATCATGAATTTGGCTTGATTAGCGTAACGTAGGAGAACTGTTATTTAAATACATGCGATATCAACAAACCCCAACCATACTTTGTGACATAGAGCATGATATAATGGTCTTATATAGCGTTTACTTCCTCCTAAACTACCTTATAGAAACCAACAGGACCAGGACCATAGACCTTAGAACCATTCGTTTTTGTGAGTTTTTATTTTTGGGACGAATGCAAGGGACAATTTTATACCGAGCCAGAAGAAGTAGAAAACGTCTTTTTATTAATAGGAACAATATTAGTTTCGTTTTGGGAATATTGACGGGACACCGTCTGATACCCGCAGAATGGGAGTAACCTATACCGACTTGTGTAGGAACTGTATGGACGAGGAAGAAAAGGAAACCACCTTTTACCTCCTCTGCTCCTTGCCATCTTGCGTAGGGGTACCTTATTTCTTTGAAGACCTTAGCGACCTGTCCTGAACTGATATTTGCTGAAACACCAACACACAATTATCTATTTGAACAGACACCAATCGTCAACCGTCTTCGGTGTCAAGCAGTTGGGTAGATGGCTTCGATCACCCGTCCCTGCTCGACACCATTCTTTCTCTCCTAACATACTAACTGTCAAAGGAAATAGGCGGGGTATACTCTTTCGGTTACCCTCCGTTTTTCCCCAAAGACAAATTGTCACATCCTTTTCACGTCAAACAGTGGAACCGATTCGTTTCCGCTCCTGAACCAGCAACACTTCTTGCAACCGAACCGTCAGAAGGCTAGACTGTTTCGGTCACCCCTTCGCCGAGGACAAACCGCGACCTCTACTTTCGGTACAAGGCAGTAGAATGGAGTGATCCAATCAAGCTATCCTGCTCAGCACCAGTCTCTGTCCTTTGGACTGATTGTCAGAACGAAAGGAACGGGAGGCAGATTGCAGATTGGTTATCCCCATGCTTTCTTCCAACAGGCAATCCATCCATTGACTTTTGGTCAAGCAGAAAAGCAGACTGGTTCAATCACCAACTTCTGCTAAACGATACCATTCACCATAGCTTTTCCCCTATTTCTGTATTGTTTTTCTTCTCATAAACTTACGACACTCTTTGCAGTAAGTCGCTGAGTGACAACATACCAGTTTTGTCCGTAAATCTACATAAGGCACTGTTTTATGCCTCTGCACCATGTACAATTCCAATATGTTTGCTTTTACCATCTAATCAAATTTAATCGACTTACTATGTATCTATTTTTATACTTGTTTCTGTTTAAACATGAAAAAAGGCGCCAGCGTAATAATGTACCTACTTTTTGTTCTGTTTGCATACCATTCAAACTAACCATTAATAAATAAATGTTTTGCTAATTAAAATCTCCATATCAGGTTGATTAGCATGTCTTACGCTTTGGCAAAAATAAATTGTAATCGATGTTATTGGTGCCGGTGCAAAATGAGGAGGCAAACTTGTCCCCTTTCACCGAACATTAAACGACTGGTACATAGAGTAGCCCTTTAAAAAAAATTTGTCCTATGAAATATGACAATGTAATCCATAAAACTTGAAATTGATAATAAAGTTCCACTTTCTTGACGTTTTGAGTGCTTTTTTGTGGTAATAAAAATAAACAGAGTCATTATTTACCAATTTATTGGGCGTAAAAATAGTGATGCGGTATGCGAACAAAAAAACAGGGGGTGGGGTAAAGATCATACCGTAAGAAAGGGATTTTGTCTACTTTTAACAGTGATTATCATCCCTACAAAAAAAAATATGATTGAACGCTTTTAAGATAAAAAGAAAGACGCTGCCCGAAATGAAACTTCTTCGTTCGACCTCGCAGAAAACGTATAAGAAACACCAAAATACGTAAGGTACTCTAAGTCGAGCAGGTACATCTACGGAGCGATCATTGCTTCGGCGATTTGGCTACGGTGCATGTTCTAACTCGGATTCCAAGACGTGATCTTAAATGGATGATGAAATGATTAATGGTAGTCTAACCTCTCTCCTCCGCTCATATATAAATTGGATAGACGGAAACTTTGAAAATCAATAGGATCATAAAAGAAGAGAGGCACAATGCGGTTCGATGTTGTTGTTGAACAGAGAAGACGTGATTTTTTTTCCGCTCCGAGTGTAAACTTAAAATCAGTATATATTTTTATATCTATATTGAAGGCTTTATTAAAGCAAAATAAGATCTTATTGGAAGGAAAACAGCTGTAAGGATGCCGGAGTGCATCAAATGTAAAAATGACATTCGCGGTGAGTCAGGTAGTATACAATGCGCTGGAAATGTTAAAGTTCATATGTGGTGACTGCATGCAATACATTCGCAATGTTGATTTAGTATTGGGAGATATACAAGACACGGTAAAAAAAAACGGAAACTATTTAAAAGAATACAAAAAAGAATTTGAAAACAGTTTAAAGAAAAATGAAACGGAAATAAAAAATATGCTTGAAGCTATAGAAACTAGGTACACTGAAAGATTAAGAGCCATGAAAAAAGCACAGGAAACATGCGAACAAAGCGTGTTGGAAATAAAAAAAATAACAGCATGCACAGAATCATTTAAAGCACAGAGCGAACTAATCGTTGAAAATGTAAAGAAGCTCGCATTAGACAATAAAATGTGTGTAACCGAGATGAAAAACGATTTACAGGTTGGAGTTAAACAGATCACACAGTCAAAGCAAAAAGAGACAACAACTAATTACTCAGAACAGCTGAAACAGGCAATTTACATAAAACCAAAAAGTAAGCAAATGAACTCTAAAACAAAAAAAGACAAAAAAGTTCGTGTTTGCAGTATTTCTTGATTTTAAAAGAGCCTTTGAGGCAATCGACCGAAGAATACTTGTGAAAAAGCTCTGCGGTTATGGTGTAAGAGGAAAGGAACAAGAATGGCTTGCATCCTATCTATCGAAGAGAACACAAAAAACAACAGTGAATGGCATACTGTCCAATAGCATCGAAACAAGATACCGAGTTCCTCAGGGATCGATACTGGGCGCGCTGTTATTTATAATTTATATAAATGACATTAAAGAAGTTCTTCAACATTCCCAAATTGTGCTTTTTGCCGATGATGCACTCATTTTTATATCTGGAAAGAACGCAGACGAATGTGTTAAATTATTACAAGAAGACCTCAACAGTATTAACGAGTGGCTGAAAGGGAACAAACTAAAACTGAACGTAACTAAATCGAAATGTATGTCCCTTAAACATAGCGTCAGCCTCGACCTGGAGATCGACAACGAAAAGGTAGAGCAAGTGAATGTAATTAAGTATCTAGGCATAGTTATAGACGACAAACTAAAATTTGATATTCATATTGATTATTTAGTCAAAAAAATTGCAAAAAAGAATGGATTCTTTAACAGAATAAGAAACAAGTTATCTGTAATGTGCGCCATTAATGTCTATAATGTTATGATAAAACCTCATTTCGAGTATTGTTCGTCAATTTTGTACCTTTGTTCCGATACTGTTTTGTTAAAATTGCAACGCTTACAAAATAAATCTATGCGTATTATACTTAAAAGTAATCGTCTTACACCTATAAGAACAATGCTAAATATGCTACAATGGTTAAGCGTAAAGCAAAGAATTTTTGTTAATGTACTATGTTTTGTTTTCAAAATTAAGTATAATCTGTTACCTAAATACTTCAGTAAATATTTGAGATATGTGGGGGAATCCCAGCCATATAATCTAAGAAATAGAGAAGATTTTAGACTACCTAACTACACTGGAAATGTTACCCAAAATAGTATTTTGTATAAAGGATGTAGGTTATTTAACACACTCCCGGATAGAGCAAAAACTGAAACAAATTTAAAAACATTCAAAAGATATGTAAATGAAATCATAAAATGTAAATATCCGCATACAAACTAATAGAGTTAAAACAAAGAAAATGTATATACTTTTTTAAGTTTAAAACTATTGTAAAAAACCGAATTTAAATAGCAGAGTTCTGCTAAATAAACAAATTGAAAATTGAAAATGAAAGTATGACCGATGATTGGAACCTAGCAAGGGATCGTATTGTCTGAATATATTGTCGAGCATAATATTGTAAACATAGCCATAATGTGAACCGATTGATCGGCAATTTTCGGCAATAGTGTGATTTTACGACGGAACAATTGATAAACGACCAAAACTCTGCCTTTAATACTTTGAGAACACGGCGCCTAACGCCGTGTCCTGTATCCAAAAAGTATGTATACTGCACACATCGGGCAAAATAAATTATCAAAAAATCTATCAAGAAAAACCTGTATAAAACCCTCATCGGTCCATTACCTGCTGTATGCTGCAGAAATAAGGAATTTTCCAGAGTATGCATTCTTCGACCGAGAAGTAGCCGCTCGACATAAAAGTATTTTTAATTTACGAGATTTGCAATCTATACAAGATAATCATCAAACAATGTCCAATATCGGTAATGAAAGACACTTATTATTTCACAAGTCTTATGACTTTCCATCAGCGTTTATCTGACATCTCCAAAGTGTCCTATGCCGTCTCATATGCCAGGTTTATTTGATTTATCATTTGTGACAGTTCATACGACTAATCATATGACCTAACCAGCAAAAAGTAAAGTGGATTTCAGCTTGTATGATTGGAAGTTCATGTATTTTTAGATTAGAACATCGGTAGTCACTTTTGTTATACCTCTCCTGCATAAGCTATGAATCAACACATTCGTTTTTTGGAGATCCCTGTCTTTTAGTCTTTCCTAACACAGACGGAAACTCCGAGAGACCAGTACAAGTGCAATTATCGCTATCAGTATAAGCCGCTTTGGCTAATTAATGCTAAAATCACGAGTTTGCACTTTTATTTTCTTTAAATAGATAATCATGTGCTAATTAAAAATAAGTTTTTATCATCAAAGGTAATATTATCGCTTGCCGCTGATGACTTCCCATCTAATCAATGAATTATCAATCATTTATCGATCACGTATCATCAGTTTCAACGTTTTTCTTGATTGAAATGTATTCACCTATGCAAACTGCGAATTTATCATCGCCGCAATAAATGACAACTCAGTCTCAATGGGAGTGAAAAAACAATTTATTTATACCCTCACTTAAGCCTTTAACGAGAATTCCACACACTTGTGGACAACAAAAATCCGCCTAATCGAAAAAAAATCCACAAAAATGAACACCGCTCCATTGATTGGGGAGGTGTGAAATCGCAAACTTAATAGTTTCCTCCTCTAATTTCAAGTGCATCACTAATGACGTTCTTCTCTATATTTAAGAGTGCCACTTACCTTTGTCTCCTCCAGCAGAGTGTAGAGATCTTCAACTTCATCATCGTCGGTGGGTACATAATATTTGCCAGTTTGTGTACTCTTGCCTTTCGTTTCGCGTCTATACAGAGGTAGGCCCATAGCCTTGGCAAGTATTTCGATGCCCATGTGACCCACTGTTTGGTACATAAAGCTATCCAGCTCATCTGGGGACGAGAGACGTTATTACAATTAAACGAGAAACATATGCAAATATTTTCTTAAATATTTATCTATCCACTCTATTGAATCATTGCGGTGTGGAATTAAAATCTACACAAGGTGAAGTACATACTGTGAGGGTATTTTTTAATAAACCAACCGCATGGGAAAGAGAACAATAAATATTTGACTTCATTTTGGGCCAGTTGGGTGTTTGTTCAATTAAACCCAAGCTGGAAGAGATAAGTAGTGAAGTTTGAAAAGTGAATTATGGCTTGCCTTATGATTCACAGAAAGATTAATTGGTAAAATAGCTTTTTAGGACTAACTGAGGTAGGATGGCACTACAAAGGAGGGTATCAATGAATACCTACATTGGTGGTATCCACGGGGTCACTGAGAAAACTAACGATGTGCTGTGAACAAAGCAGCAACAAATATGAATTGATCTTGAGCTTTAAGTCTCTAAACAGACCTTAGAACATCGCAAGATGTAGACAGATTGTGGCAATGCACTTTTCACAAATCCAATACATTTCGATTAAATTCCACAATATCTTTCCATAACAATTCACTAATTTACTTACCTCTGTCCTTCGGGTGTAGATTTGCTAGCGCAACAATCTGGTGTCCTTCAGCGACACACTGCATCATGTTGTAGCAGCTATCCTTGCCACCGCTCACCATCGCTACGACACGCATTTTGATGGTTTCTTCGTTTGCTGTTGTTTTTTTTTTCAATGAGAAGTCTTCCAACTCTACTTCAATATTCTGATTTGACTTCGCTTTGAAGAATTGGGAATTCAACTGATCTCTCTATAGAGATTAAACGGAATAGAAATAAAAAAAAAAGAGGAAATTGATATTTTTCCACTCAATTCATTGCAAATTGTTTTTCATTAATCTCTCAGAAAGCACACACAAAAATATAATCTTTGGCTATAGGTAAGGAACACTGTTATGTTTTATAGTTATGTATGAACGAAATAAACTGCATTGAACCGATATTATTGCCAATCTGTCAGTTTGCCTGTCTGTGCTGTGTCTATCTATAAAAACAATAATAAATTGAGGGACCGAGAGACGGAATTCTATTTTTACTTAAGAAGCTGTCGGATATAACACCTTGGACCAGCATTTTGTTTTTGTCTTCTTTGGCGCACGGGGGAAAGACGAAAGAATAAATAAAATTGACAAATTCGAGAGGTGGAAGAATTTAGAATTCCCAATAGGAACGCCAGCCTCACACAGCAGTCGGGTCGCTGCAAATTGTTCACATTTTACAGATCGCTTTTTGATTTAGAAACGAAGACACCAAAGGAATGGGGGGCCCGCTCTTCCTGGCTTTCTCTTTCTCTCCCCCGCGGCCAGAAGAGATCACTTTGATAATTTTATGCAACCTACGAAACACAAATTGATTCGTGGGTGGACGGCTTTTGTTAGAAATATGAATAAATTATGTGAAACGCATTTTCGATTTTCGATATGCAAGTTCCATCCTGCCAGCAACACCCATTAAACTAGCGAATTACATCTCGTAAGTGGGCGAATCTTTCAAATTCATGCGATTTTCCAGCTGTTCTGCAGGATGACATTCGACCCGTCTGCACCATAGAAAGTGGAACTGGCCTACCAAAGTCGAAGGTCAAACTTTTACTTTTGCCAATTTGTCTGCCTACACTTCGCGTTTTCCCGCACGTTTTATTTTATTAAAAATTTCCAATTTTTGAGTTATTTACATTTTCACTGCATTTGGCGATGATGAAAATCGACGAGTTCTCTATATATTTTTCGTATCCAAAATGTATTTTATGCCAACTTATATATATTATACACACATAAAGCAGTTCTGTCACACACGCGCAAGTATGGTGTGGTGCGGAGAAATGAAAAACGAATGTTTTCTTTCGGAATTCCGTACACCACCGTTTCAAAAATTTTCCGAATGGTCGATTTTTATAAGCTAAAAGCTAGCAAAAAATGCGATTTGGTTTCGCTTTCAAGTTTTCTTTGCGGTAGTCGCGGTTGACATCTGCTGGTTGAGAATTGACAGTTTCGGATAAAATTCGATGTTGTTGTCTTATCACTTGGGTGGTGTGGAATGTGGAACATGTGTGCACAAAGTGGTTTATGATTTTGCTATCCACAAAAAAGTGATGCCAAGTTTTAAGAATTGATCTATCAAGGATTGCGAAAAATTAACGAACTCAGAACGAAATAAAAAACCCATGATTGGGGTATTCGTGCAACGTCGCAAGTTTACCATTTGCGTAAAGTGGTAAGTTTACGACAAACGTTTCATGAACGCCCCAATTTGGTGTTTGTGGTAAATGGTGGTAAACCAATCAGCTGTTTCACATGAGAGGGAACGAACGAATTGATAAAATGCGGACAAAACAACTTTTGATACAATTATTATAAAGAGAAAATTGCACATTTTACTATTCCAAGTGTAGGATAATTAGTTAGTCCATCAAATTGTATTAAAAAAACAAGTTTTAAAAGAGTTTAAATAACGAAATGCATCTATTTATAAATGCATCAAAAGTATTATAAATGCATGCAAAGTAATTTTGACAGTTCATTTACCACGTCGTAAACGTCGAGTTCACGACGTTGCATGAATACCCATATTGTCTATCTATTTATCTCTGATAACCAAAAAGCGTTTGTTCACTTATTTTTCACTTTGGTCACCAAACCATAGATTTGCGACAAATCGTTCCATTTTTTCAGTTTAGTTGTCAATTCAGTTGTTAGAATTAATCTATGGTAAAATTTGTAACAGCCGCAGCAATACATGCAAATTTGTTTCCACACTGTCGTGCATTGTATTCATCTGCTAGTTGAAAATGCGTCGACATAGCAGACGCAATGCAGTACTTTTTATTTTATACAGTTTTTGGAAGAAATTTGTTTTGTTTTAGACTGCTATGTCAAAGCTTGAACAACAAAATTTCAGAATATCCTTGACTAAATACCGTTAACTGACCAAAATCGGTTGGTTATCGATTTCAAACCCAAGAAAAATTGTGGGTAACTTTTTAATAAACAAACAGATTCTATGGTTATCAGCTGAAATAACCATTGATTAGAGTTAACCAAAGATGAACAAACCGGCCCTAAGAATATTAAAATGTGCAATTTTTGTTCATAAAATGTGTCAAAAGTTGTTTGTTCGCATTTCATCAATTCGTTTGTTCGCTCGCTCACGTGAATGGTTGGCTCAGTTGGCTGACGTGATGTGTTTAATGAAAATCAATAATCATGTCGACTAGACTTTTGAATGTACTCCTTGATTACGTGAATATGAATATCTCTTGTCTGTTTTGTTTAAAAAATTGATGAACCAATTGTGGCATCAAATAATTTTGCCAATGTTTCTATTCGTTGTTTACGCAAATAGTTGCAAAATGGTTTTATTTAAAAAAAAAAGTCAACATTCACATAAAGCAAGGATAATTAATTTTTATTCCATTTGAACATCATCCAAAGCCGCATGAATCTGCAGAATTGCGATTCAAACATATTGAACACGCTCTTTTTTCGAAATCTCATCGCACGTGTACTTCTTCGAATATTTGGGTCTGTCAATGTCAAAACAAAAGAGCAACGCAAAGATTTTCTTTACCGTGGTTTATTCAACCTTTTATAAAATAAAAATATACAACAAATTCAGGAACAGCAATGGGTGGAAAGGGTAAAGCATTAAAACGCAAATCAACTGGAGTAAAGGATGACAATGAATTCGATTTAACAAAGAAGCACTTAGTTACCAGTCACATCCGAGCAATGGAAAAACGTCTCATCATCGTTTTGGAAGGTGCACAATTAGAGACTGTTAAGGTAATTCTCTTTCGACTAATGTTAACTTCGTTCACACTAATTAAACTATTTTTTTAAGATGGGAAACACATTTGAACTATTAAATTGCGATGACCATGCAAACATAATGCGTAAAAACAACCGCGATCCAGGATCGTGCCGTCCGGATATTGTCCACCAATGTCTTTTAATGCTCTTTGATTCGCCACTTAACCGCGCTGGTTTACTCCAAGTGTACATCAAAACAGAACGTAATGTTCTCATTGAAATAAACCCACAGACGAGGATACCGCGCACATTCAAACGTTTCGCCGGGTTGATGGTGCAACTGCTGCATAAATTCTCAATTCGTGCGAATGATACGTCCACGAAACTGATGAAAGTTATAAAGAATCCGATAACAGATCATTTACCAGTTGGCTGTAGGAAATTGGCAATGTCGTTTTCTGGTAAATTAGTTCAAAGTTGTAAAGAATTGGTGCCCACCGATCATGAGGAACCAATCGTCTTGGTAGTGGGAGCATTTGCCCATGGTAATCTAAAAAGTGACTACACAGAGGGACTATTTTCAATAAGTAACTATCCACTGTCAGCGGCGATAGCTTGTACGAAGCTGTGCAGTGCCTTCGAGGAGGTGTGGGGTATTGTGTGAATAAATGATGTGATTTATAATCGTTTTGTTTGTTTTTTAAAGCTTGTTATCTTGACTCCGCTGCAGGGTAGAAGATTTGTATAGAAGAAAATGGGATTGCAATTGGAATACATTCCCATGTATCCTAAATGATAAAACAAGACGACACAAGCTGAGGCAATGGTCATTAAAAGATAGTATACAGTATACTCAATTTGTCGGATTTCACATTATTGTGCCCGAAATCGTCCTATCCATTTCATGGGTGAATTGAAACTCAATCAAATTGTTTTTTTACCTGTTCAAAGACAGCTGCTTCCCAAACAGTTCGGCGAAATGTACAGCTGCATACATGGTGAATGTTTCATCAAATTTATTTTTTATATATTGCCAAATCAAAGCCAAACACGTCCGTCCAAGTAACTCATGTAAGGTCTGAGCTAGAGTTTTAAAAGAAATAGTTTCGTCTCACACTCTCGACAGTTGAACAGTGCGGTATTAGGTATATTTTATTTTTTTAAATATTGCAAACGAAAATACAAAATTTTTTGAGAATAATAAAAACGGACTAAAATTATCTCTAGCAATAACAATTAGTTAAATTATATTTATTTTCAAATGAAAATAAATCCAGAAATCCAATCAATTCCATTTCATCTGGTTGTCGTGTAACCAAACATCGGCCGCTACTACTTGTCCGACTTGCTAGTGCTGGGCTCATCGGATTTCTTGCCAGCAGGAGGCCCACGTTTTGCAGCGGCTTCGGCCCGCTGTTGTCGAATAATTGCTAAACGAGCTAAATCCGCACGCGCTTGAGCTGTTTTGCCTTGCTCGTGCATCTTCTGGTAATGAGCGCGGGCTTTTTGCTTTTCAATCTCTTCACGTTCCCGACGTGTGAGCTCCGGCTTGGCGTCTTCCGCCACTGAGGTAACTTTAGCTGCTGCCTTCTTACGTACTCGATTGGGATTTTCGATTTCGATTAGTTTTGAGACCCCTTTACCTTTAGCATTCTCGTCCTCCGATGATTCGGAATCGGAACCTGATCCTGAACCAGACTCATCACCTGACTCTTCACTTTTCTCGGAACCCTCTTCTTCAGCACGTTGCAGTTCTTCAGGACTGGTAAAGTGACGGCTACGTCCTTTGTGGTTAACATATTTACCTTTGGGCATTTTTTCTTCTCAATGTGAGGCGAGGGGAGATTATTTTATTTCTATAAAATAGGCACAAGCAAATTCTTTGGCAAATTTAATTGCGGTGATTTATTTTGCAAGTATGTTTTCCTAATTATTTGCACACAAGATGGAAATTTATTCGAATAAATTAGAGCAAAAGATTTGCTAAAAAAATGTGTTTTATATATTCGAACGTGTACAAAACTAGACAACTATGCAGTAGTACCTACTTCGAAAATGAGTGCGTTCGAGCAAAGAACAATGAACGAGCAGTGTGAAGTGAAGTCAATTCCAATTGAATAATAGCCGACTTTTTCTTTAATACTACGCTCTCACTAGGGCAACTTTATAAATTTCAGAAATTTGATTAGGTACCTACCTAATTTTGAAAAATTTGTTTCATTAGCTGCGCTTTGTGCTTTTACTTTGCTACCACCTTTTACTCAAAGCAAATGCTAGTTTAAGCACTTAGCAATTGCTTTATGAATAAAAACTTACTTTGCTAAAGTAAGTTCGAAGATTCGAACAAAGCATTTACTTCGCTGCAAAATTTGCAAGTGATAACAGACAGACGTGTGGTTAATTTTTTGAATTTTTGTATTTTGAATTTAAAATTAGAAAAGCAATTTTTGGGGAAAAGTAATGTAATAAAAGCTAAAGTAATGTAATAAAAAAAATTCACATAAATACAAAAAAAAGTAAAAACTATGGCCTGGGAGGTGAATGATGAAGAAGAGTATTTTATATAATTAGTCAAAGAAACTGTTTATTGATGAATGCCAAGATCCTCCCCGACACCAACCTAAATATATCAGTTTATTTTTCACTAGTTAAACTATGAGTTATGGAGAGGTTTTTGAAATGTTTACCTGGAAGCCCGGATCTCCTATATCTACCTTAGGAAAGATATAATTTTCTGTATATTTGAAAGAGTGCCAAAAAAATATTAGCCAAATAGTTCAAATTTTGCCACGTGAAACGATACAGTTCTTTAAAGTTGTTATCGTAACCAATACTTCTTCGCTTATACTGTGTTTTTTAGGAACGCTAACAACATTAGGTAAAACAGGTATAATGTGCTATTACTTTCACAAACAATAATTAAATTAACTATTGTTAACTAGAAAACTCACAAAGCTAGACTGTTTTTGTAAAAAAAATTGCGCACAAAAGATTTAGCAAATGCTCTGAATCAACAAAATAGCAGACTTGGAATTTGCCTAGCAAATGCTTTGTCTTCCACGTTTTATTCATACCAATCAGACTAAAAGATCGGTGGCGCCGCTTTTCGAAGATGTCAAAAGTTGGAGTTACCTCAAATCAGTTTTTATTCATACGATTGAGATTGAGAAGAAAATAGAGAGCTGAAAAGTGGACGGGACTTCGGCTGGGAGGGTGAGCGAAAAAATATTGAATATCGAGAGTGGAAGCGCGACATGCTGGCTAAACACGACTTATTTTGACGTTTGTCACACTATTCAAATTCGTAGACGGACGGAATTGCTTTATCTACCACCCAGGGGGCTTATTCCCAAATGCGCGGCGGATCGCTTTCATGGCGGATTTGTATTTTTGTATTTCCAAAAGCGATTTGATCGAATCAAAAGCGATAGCTGTATAGGTGACGGATTGCTTGCAGATTGTTTGCGGATAAAAAATAAACTAAATTCCTGTGGCGTGAAAAAGCTGTCAAAGTGTTGTAAAAATACATGGAAAATTGCAACTCAGAATGGAAAAACTGGAAAGCACTGGAATTATCATTTTCGCACTCGTTCGCATTTGAGAATAACCAAAAGCGAAGACGGTCGAAATGGAGGTATCGCTTTCAATACGATCCGCCGCGCATTTGGGAATAACCCCCCAGGATAGCTGGCTTTTTGGTCAGCGATGGAATTGAACTGTGTGGAGGGAACACAGTTCAATTCCTCTAAAAAATACCGAATATTGTCTTCAGTCTAATTCATCTTCGTCGTAGCGCACCTTTAACAGCTCAAAGTATAACACGAAATCGATCATGTTCGAAATTGTTTAAGAAAAAAAATTCCACACCTGATGAACGAGCCCTCTGGTTATTTCTCCAACGCTCATCATCGCATCTTCTTCGTTGCTGGGCTCGTCAGGCTATATCCATTCTCGTACGTGCGTCTCTACCAATACACTCACTACTCCAGTCAAACGACAATTTGTGGAAAAGTAAACGCTTTCTGTTCGAACCAAAAAAGAAAATGGAGAACACTATTTAATACGAAAAAAAAAACAATTAAAATTTGACAATTTGGGAATTTCCATACGAAAATAATCCTATATTGTGTAAAAAATTGTTTCAATCCGATTAAATATCGCCCAAGAACTAAAAAGTGTGCACCCCATGAGCCATGAAAAAAAATCAGCCGTAAGCAAGCTATGTATATGCTGAAAAATATGTTCTCCCATTATTGCAATCCAATATGGTGGAAGCCTTGAAATGTATGCCGCATTTTTTCTTAACCAAAAAAAAAAGTTTTTTTTTTAGCACCATCACAGATCTGAAATATACGCAGAATTAAGTTGAAAACATTTATTTAATATTTTGAGTTTATCATTTGCAAATTTCTGATCCACCGCCTTCCAATCACACACCTTGCTCCATTCAAAAACTTTTGAAAAATCAGCCATTTTGTCACCACCTCCACATACTGGTCGACAGTGAACGAAAAAAAATTGAACGATTATTGGCTCCATCCTTGTCGCACTGCCGCATTCGATATACAAAATACAGTACGCGACAGTATGCGTATCGCTGCGATTGTGTGCGCGGATGTATTTGACGGCTTGCTATACGGGAAACGAGCGTCTCTTCACATCGTCTCTGTGGATTTTAATAAAATTTTCCCGGAAATTTCGCGAAAATATTGAAAAATCTATGAAAAACTTAAAGTTAAGTGTTTGAAGTATGAAAATTTTGAAAAGTTTGCCAGTTCTGTGTATGTTTTGACCGCGAAAAATACAATTGAAAATCGTGTGCTGAAAGAAAAGGGAAGCAAAAAGAAAATAAAAAAAAAAAAAATTGTGTGCCCCTCTCCCAATCGTTTTCGTTGCTCGCTCACGTCCTACGAGATTCGTCGTCATGAAAGACAAGTTCATAAGCGAGAGAACGAAAATATAACAGTGGTGGAGAGAAAATAAAAAAAAAGATAATTTTTCGTTGTTTTGCATTTTGAACGTGAAGTGATAAAGAAAAAAGGTGTAAATAACCCGGTTAAGGTTTTCGCAGCAATTTTTTGGATTACTTCACTTGCAATTTATAGCCCAGAACCGCGTAAGAGGTAATGAAATTGTTTTTCATCTTTTGAAAATCCATCAATTTATTTTTTGTTAAAAATTTCCTGTATGGTTTATTTGATTCATCCATCGTTATTTTTGCATGGCGCGACTATATGACAGAGGGAGACTAACTGGCTGCATTTTTAGGGAACTGCTGTAATTTGTCAGCAGTTAAGTGTAGCCATCTCATTTTTGCGTTCAATGTTTCGTCAAGTTGACCGCCATATTTGGGTTGATGAACGAAAGCAAGAAGGGAAAAATCATCCGTCGGCCAAATTCGGAAAAGGAAGAAATCTCGCTCTCACTTTAGCGCATTTTTAAATCAAAAATAAACCAATTCTCAGCTGTAAATTTGTGCGAAATCTATAAAAAAATTGCAATTTGAACTACAAAGAGCGTGCATTGTGTAAAATTCACTAGTTTTGTTGTGTTTTGTGTGCAAAAAGTCGCTTTGAAAAAAAAGGAAAATTTTCTTCAGTCATTTCTTGATTACTGTACTCTTTCTTCATCATTTGGTTTTGAGTGTGCATTTCTGTTTAAATGCTATGTGGTAGACAGAGAGAACAATAAGTGCGGCATGATAATGAAAATAAAATAAAGGAGAAACGGAACACACATTTTGTGAATATGCCGTGCTGGTGTACTTATGTATATGACTGAAAAGGAATGAAAAAGTGCGTGTGCGAGGAGGAGCTCCGCTATCCATTATCTGTTTTTCCAGAGTGAATTTCAGCTGGTGGGTAGGTACCCCCGTTTTCATCAAAATCAAATACAATAATTGAAAGTTGTTCTATCTATTTGCTTACATTATGTTTTCTGAATCAAAATAAAATACTATTTCTATCTTTAAGACTCCAAACAATAATTTTTTGCTGCAACGCATATTTTTTTTCTCTATTCTCAACGATGGAATGTGTTTGTTGGTATGAAAACTGTCAACGTCGCATTCTGGTGAACACATTTTGCTTTCCCTCAGAGTGTGATGAAACAATGATTTCATCTCTTTTTAACTTTCGGCCAGATATCCTCGACTGTCTCTTGTTTCACGTCATTGGTGTTTGCCATGGGTGAAGGATGAATTTTAAGGAAAAAAAATTTTCTTTTTTCTTGTCTGTTTTTGATACTGTCGTCATCGCAAATGGTGAAAAGTGTAAAAATAATAAAAAAAAAAAGCAATTTTCACCGGCTTTATAAATAAAAATAGTTAAAACAAATAAAAGAAATGAGTAAATTAAGCGAAAATTTCCGGATACAGAGCTTTTCGCGCGCAAAATTCTCTCAATTTCGAAAGTGAGTTACCGTGTGCCAATCTGGATTGGTCGGATGTGGATATTGATTAACTATTTTTCGTTCATCTACTTCTATCATTGTTTTTTTTTTTTTTTGGGTGGGAACTATCATTATTTGTTTTATTAAAACATTTTCTCTCTTATATTTGTGCTTGGTGAAACTTTCTTTTGAAGCGATTTTCGTGTTTTTTTTTACCACTCTCTCTTCAATTATTGTGATGCAAAAATGGGAACACGCAGAGTTGCAGTATTTTTTTTCGTGAACTACTTCTGGGTGTTTTTTTTGGTGGTAATACGGCAAAAGAAATGGCGATAGTGTTGCTGTAATTATCCGCCTGTGTGTTTTGGGTGAAAGTTTTACAAGTAAAACGAAGAAACTAAACAAATTGTGATTTAGCATTGGTATTACCTATTGTAAAAATTGTATTTACCAAAAAAGATTAGTCTTCATTTGGACAACAAATTGAAAAAAAAAAAAAAACTGAACTTTTTAAAATTTCTTTTATTAGTTCAAAGTGGCGCCTTTTCGTTGATCTGAGAGCTTAACTGATAGCTCAACTGATACTGATCGTCTAAATGGGATTTAAAACGCGTAAATTAAAGTGTGTACATGTCTTCTATTTATACCTAGTTGTCATGCCACCCGCCTTTAGGAAGGGAGTTCCAACGTTTGGGAACCACTTGCTAGACGGAGGAATGCCCTGCTATGCGATAGTCACCAGTGCAACGAAAGTGACATTTTCTTTCTGCGCTAGATTGACAAATGTTTTTTTTAATAAAAAAAAAAAAAAACCGAGAGAACGACAATAAACAAAAAACACCTCGTAGCAACAACAACGCACAGAGGTTGGTTTTCTCCTCCGTTCTAATCACCAGTTGGCGGGCTTGTACTCATCGCTCAGTTGGCGCAAGTTATAGTCACTTGGTCAATTGGCAAAATCGAAGTGCAGGTTCACTTCCTGACAGGGGAAAGCAGAAATGTCTTCCCAAGTGGATTATATACGGAAAATTGACTGTCAGAATTCAAACTATTCAAACAATCACTTAAAAAGGAGTCTGATGATGAATTATTGGTGTAGTTCGAAATAGCTATCATCATTCCTACTAAAGTCACTGTGTCTACGAGTTGTTGTTAATTCTCTCAAAACAATAATTCAGACTGAAATTCGACAAAATTTCCCAACAGAAATTGTCAGGGTCAATCCCAACCCTGAGACCTGTCACTAAAAAAATTTTGTAATATACATATTTAACACCATCAATAACATTAAATTTGTTTAATTGTTGACTGTAATGTTGAAAAACACATTTCTTTTAACATTTACTAGTGCTGCACAAGTCAATTCACAAAAACATGATTTCACACAAATGACAGCTACGATTGACAGCAAAATCCAGCACTGAACTCTTGACTGAATACCTAGGGTCAGCTCAGTGCTCAACTAGGGCGCCCCAGTGCTCACCTCGAACACAGGTTTTCATTATCAGTGCGATATCGAACGCCATAGGGCTAACCTAGTGCGCACTAGTGCGTTTTATCTCCGGATTGTAGTTAAAGATTCTCCGGGCTGAAGCGCTAGTTTCCATTTGCTCTACATGTCCTAGCCATCTTAGACGACTGATGCGCAATGCGTAAATCTTACGAAGAATCTTTATCTCGAAGCGACCGATGATATCTAAATCCGCTTATGATTGAGTTCAAGCTTCAGCGCCATAATGCAAGACTGGTATATTTATCCTTAGTTTTTCGGGATAGATCCTCTACTCTACTATTGCCTTCTTAGTCCAAAGAATGGCAGTTGGTAAGAGTTGTTCTTCGTTTAATTTCTTCTGAAAACATTAGATACCAAGAATTATTATGTGGTCTATACCACAGACTGTGATCTTGGAAAAAATAAACGAAAATGCGCTAGTGAGACGCGGCTCAACCCTCAATTTTCCATAGAATTTGTTAAATGTAACTTATAAGGATTGTTATTATTATTTATTTATCTATTTTTTTTGCTGAATGGGATGGATTTGATTGACTATTCGAATTTTACCACTGACCTAAGTCACAAAACCTTTTCCCAATTCCAGTAACTAAAGTAGGTAGATACATACCTACATAGTAACTAATTAAACAATCGTTTCTTTAGTTACAAAAGTTAATAATTTGGGATGGAGCCAGGGTATTTAGTTCAATGTTACTTCTTTGAAATGTCACTAGTGAACATCTAAAATTGAAAAGCAGCTCTGAATTCCGGTGGTCCGTTGTACCTACTAGGAGAAACCTGTCTGTAGTGATGAAAAAGCTTTGATATTATTTGTTCTTATGTATGCAATGCCCAGCTCTTACAATGCGCTTTGTCATCAGATTGCTGCGCAATTTGCTGAAAACTATAATTTTCCAATAATTTTTCTGTTGTTTTCGACCAATTTATATATATTATGTATTGTGATTACCTTATAGTGTCGGCTTCTGTGGTCTAATTTTTCCTGATGCGATTAAAACAATTTTAAATCCATCTTGTCACCCTACGTTTCGTCGATTTTTTGTCGACATCCTCAGGGGCAGTTTATTACGTCTTAAAAAAACCAAACATCATCAACAAATTTCTTAATTATTGTCACACATTATATCTTACTTACATGTTACTAGTTACATAATATTATATTTATTCCTTCTTTTGTATTTTTGACGACACAAACATACAAAATAAATAAATAAATAAATATGAAATTTTTTATTTCATATTTATTTATTTATTTATTTTGTATGTTTGTGTCGTCAAAAATACAAAAGAAGGAATAAATATAATATTATGTAACTAGTAACATGTAAGTAAGTTACAAAATAAATAAATAAATAAATATGAAATTTTTTATTTCATATTTATTTATTTATTTATTTTGTATGTTTGTGTCGTCAAAAATACAAAAGAAGGAATAAATATAATATTATGTAACTAGTAACATGTAAGTAAGATATAATGTGTGACAATAATTAAGAAATTTGTTGATGATGTTTGGTTTTTTTAAGACGTAATAAACTGCCCCTGAGGATGTCGACAAAAAATCGACGAAACGTAGGGTGACAAGATGGATTTAAAATTGTTTTAATCGCATCAGGAAAAATTAGACCACAGAAGCCGACACTATAAGGTAATCACAATACATAATTTTCCAAATTAAATCGTGCTCGGGCACGTTGAATGCTCGACAAATTCATCCATACTCGCATAGTTGAAATATTACTGACTTCTTTGCACATCGTGGTTGAGGAATATGCAAGCAAAAACGATTCTTAGAATGGACAAAAAAAGGAAGAGGGAGCAAGACGAAGCAATTTTCGAAATGCTGACGTCAATATGAGGTCAGATTTTATCTACACACAACTTTAGGTTTAGGACAAACTCTGACACTATTTTTGACATGATGTGTCTAGAGAAACAACTCTATCAGAAGAGCTAGAGCATGAATTCCCAATCTATAAACCGAGCACCAACACAATAGAGTGGTATACCGATGTGTCAGAAACTAATGTAGCAGTCGGTGTATTTGCACCTAGGAACCAAATACATATATACAGATACACTGAATCCATGGTAAAAGTAACCTGGTATTTGATTCGTATACTAATATTATGTTTAAGCCTAGGAATGCCTGTAAAAACTTAATAAACTTTGTGGAGGAAACAAGGTGGGGATGGAGGGTATTGAAATGACCGACTCCCTGACAAGAAAAGCAGCATCAGTATTTTGTGGAATAGAGGATCACACCCTCAAGGAATAACTCAGAAAACTAGAGGGCTTGAACCTAAAAAAACACTTACCATTAAACAGATTCGAAAAATACATCAGCAATTCAAAAAAAAATAGCAACTCAGGAAGCTAGGCATATTTAATAGAGGTCTTGCGAGTACAGTGAAATCGCAGAACATGTGCAGGAATCCTGTGGGACATTGACGCATAAAGGACTAAAATATTTGGCCAAGCACCTATCAGATGCGGGAATACATTTAATGCAGCCATCTCTTATCCTTAGATTCTTAAAGGAAACTGCGTTAGAGAACCTGCTATAAGACGGTTTTCTTCCGCCAAGTAAGAGTACAGGACATGAAAATATAAACTAAGTGCGAGGGGACTCTTTATGAGGGAACGTATATGTTCAAGGTGGTAGAACAGGGCACCACAATAGACTAAAACTTTGCAGTACCTACTACAACTATCTCTACTATCTATCTACAGTATCTCTAATAATGTCTGTTTCCATGGGTGCTATTCGAAAAAGCGCATCGTATTCAATTCAATTCAATTCAAAGTTTATTCATATCAAAAGTTCTACATTGATTTACATTAATCCGCGTAGCCTTATGGCTTATCTCACTTTCGAGCGTCTTCCTTTTTTTATCTCATAATCGAAATGATATTAGATATTTTTTATCCGTAAGTAAACCGTCACCTAAAAACGTAGATACCACTTTCGAATGAACTGAATCGATTTTGGAAATACCAAATTAGAAATCCGACATTAAAAGCGATCCACCGCGTTTTTCGGAATAAGTCCTTAGGTCCAAGCCTCAAAAAATTCGAAATTTCGCAGTCACTTCTGCTGTTCGGATGATGTACCTGTTTAATTTAAAGTCTTATCTATTCGTCCTAAAAATAAAACACAAATGAATGGGTTTGAGAAATTATACCTAGGGGTCCTACCTATATGGTATGGACTGTATTACAGTACTACCTCGATAATGTGAACCTCGAAAATGTGGATTATCCAAAAATGTGAACTGGAAAAAGTTAGCATTGCATACTCTAAAATGTGAACTCATGACCAGTTCTTGATACTCGATAATGTGAACCTCGAAAATATGAATTATCCAAAAATGTGAACGGGAGAACCGGAAAAAGTTAGCATTACATACTCTAAAATGTTAACTCAAAACCAATTCCTGATACTCGAATATGTGAACTTTTATTTTATAATTTACTCCTATTTGGGTTTAACTGTACGTCCCGTCTGAAAAATCGTTAAGTTTAGTTTTTTTTAAAGTTAAATTACTATATTTTTGTGTCTTCTCTTTTATTTTTCAAAAATCAAGTCAGTGATCATTCCAAAAAGCATGAAATACGAATTTGTTCGTATCCAGAATTGTGAACCCCTCGAAAATGTGAACTGCCCATGTTTTAATTAGTTCACATTATCGAGGTAGTACTGTACTACATTTTATTGGCCCCGTTGAATGTGCTTAGGCACCTAAATATTTAGTTGACAGTTTATCATAGAATTAAGCAGAAAATCGGCCAATCATAGGCTGTTGACTAGCCATTGTTATTGAGCACTGTCCTCATATACAGGGTCACTCACTATTTGCACATAAATAGTACTAAAATGTAGTTAGTTAAGGTAAGGTTCGGTACCTAATTATTTTCGTGATTGACAGATTAGTGTGTGTGACTCACAGACGTCGCAATCGATTTTGACAGCGTATTTGAGCTCTCTTTCTATCCCTAGACTTTTCCTCAACTGCGCTGTGTACGAGTAGATAGTTACCTATTTTTTTGTATGTATCTGGGAATAAAGTAATCCATTAAAGCAAAATTTGGAACTCAAATTGACTGTTGCATACCCATATCCACAAAAGACCTTCTTTCTACCGGTTGTCCAGCAATACTAATTTGGTTTATTGAATTAGTACCTATGTACCGAGAATATTTCAGCCTGTTCAGATTGAACTACACATTCACTAAAAAAAACCTTCTAGCTAACCATACCACAGTAACACCACAACTGGCAGGGAATCCCCAACACATTATGACCGCCAGTCATTCCACCTCCACTCACTTGATTTCACAACATTCATCCTAAGTGACGTAGATTTCGCCATCACCATGTACACCTCACAGATACCGTCGGTCGGCGTCGCTGTCGTCGGCAGCTACGAATGGATGAATCAAAGAAAAATTCAAAATGTGTGTATCTGGTGTATCTATGAAAAAAAAAGTTTTTCTAGGTCGTTTTCTCATCACTTTTTCAGAATGCTGCTGCGCACACATGAACTTTTCCTTCCAACATCGCTTGGCTTAGAAGAGACTCCGAATGAGTCATAACATACCTATAGAGATAGACCAAACAATAATGACTCAAAATGTACGCTCAAATAGTGTTAGAGATTTTTTTTTATTATTATATTTTTCTTCTCTAATTCTTATTCCTGTTGCACTGCACATGATGTCTAGATGAGAAGAGTAGGTATGTGTATGTGTACCTCTGTATTCGCAGTGTACAAACAGAGATTTTAGACAGCAAAAGGAGGAAAGAGAAGAAAATAATATTAAAACGGAAAAACCCGAATAACAAAATAAATAAATAAATACACAAAATAGATTACGTATTTGTATACAATTTTGCGCGCAATGAGTTACCATTGGTTGGTTTATCAACAAGTATTGACGAAGTGATACGAGAATGAGCGGTAAAGTACCGGAAGATCAACACAAAAAAAATTGTTGGTTATACAAATTAAATTTAAATTTTCCCATTGACATTAAATTTATATGTACATATTTAAAAATGTTCAAACGTATGCTATGCTATGCCTGTCGCCTACATAAGCAGTGAAGCTTTTGTTGTTCGTTGGGAGTAAAACATAGAAAATACTTTTTTATCTGAAAGTACCTACATATTATGTTATGTTTAATGAACAAGTGTCAGAGACTTATATGTACATTACTTGTAATTTGGTGTACATAATTTGTAGGTATGTAGTTAGGTATCCTTGACATATCTATTGTTCGTAAAACATCGATTATCCTATGGAATGTTTATCGGAATTTATCAATGACTAGCGGACCCGGCTAGCTTTGGCTCGCCCCAATTTAACGCCTTTAAATTGGCTTTTTTTTTAAACACAGATAGTGGAATCGAAATCAATAAAGAGCGATGTGATAAACAATGTTTTTTGATTTGTTTTCCGGCGCAAAAACAAAAAAACGAAGACGGTTTCCCAACACGCGAACAGGCAACGTACAGCATACCGTGCGAAAAACAGAGAAATTCGAGATTAATCCCACAGACTTCCAAAGATTGGTCTTGCGATTATTATTGATTGTCATCGAAGCCAATCGAATAGGGAACTGAATCAGCTTGAATTGGAATGGAAGATCAGTTGGAATAATCAGAATTCGTGGAATAAGGACTTCCTCTCCTTTGAATTTGCCCTTGATGATCGTCGCTTGAATCACATTGTTCATCAGTTTCTTGAAGGACAACCGCGTACCGTTGCACAATTTCGGATGATTTAGATTCCGCAAGATGATTATGATCGATCTCACCTTCATCTGCCAATTATGCGGTGGAGTTCCTGGCACATCAAGCGAGTTCAAAAATTCCGTCGGATAGTTGGTCGCTTCATCCTCGTCGTCACGCTGTCAACGGATTTGTACGAATGCAGTTCTCCAGCGATTTGACTTTGAATAATGAAATTCAAGCTATCGACGTCCTTATTCTTCGCTGCTATAATTTTGCCCGTTCACTAATCCCATCGAGATTTTTATAATTTTGTGCAATTCCGGGGAACACTTTGGTGATGAGTTCCTCCTTCGACGATGTGAATTCGCAAAAAAATGTCTGGGAACGGTATCAATCCAGTCGAAACATCAACGGGAATTTGGCCATTGCCCAGCGCCAGCAGATTAACTTCTCCACCCAAAATGCACGCAAAACGTCTTTTATCACAATGAATTTCACAATTATCCGAAATTTTCCAAGCTTCACAACGAATTTTCCGCCTTTACATAATTTTCCATTCAAAAACCCATTCCGGAACAATTGCACACAAAATTCCATACAAAAAATCAATTTTCGATTTTTCCCATTTCCCGACTTTTCCGGAGGGTTTTCTCAAAATTTTCTTTCGGAAGAACCTTCTCCTGGCAATTACCAACAACTGAAAACAAAATTTGAGCCAAATCGGTCCAGCCGTTCTCAATTGATGAATTACTATACATTTTTGCCACCATTTATATAGACATACCTATATAGATTTTAGAAACTATTAAAACCTAGTTCTATACAAAAGACTTGAATTACTTTATATACACCTAGATCAGTAAAGTAAAATAGACAAATGCTCAATAAAACAATAATTATGTATTCATAATGGGCCTTACCAATAATCATTTTTAACCTTCAACTTAAATATTTTGACGGTCACAATAGATAATTTTATATGGGAATTTTCGCCATTGTAAGCTCGTAAAAGTTTGCCTGGACACTAAAAATGATTACATATTAGTACCGCGGAATGACAATAATTGTGATAAAGGGGTATAAAATGGTAGGTACATAAATGTGTTTCTACATACAGATGTTTGGGTGTGACTCAACGTTGACAGAAAGGTGTCGAAATGAACGATAAACCCAGTGTGAATCCACACCAATTATGAATATTACAAATGTCAAGTAGTGTGTAGAAAACTTCAGATTACTACATTTTTTTGTATAAATCATGCTTAAAATTACAGCAATGAGCCAGAGCATGTTTCTTTTAAAGAATTCTGCTATTTCTACCTATTTAAATAATTTTGTTTAATGTCCATTAGGTGTCGTATAAGTTTTCTAACAAACCATTGTAAACATCTATTACCCATTATTTTTAATGGTAACAAGTAAGGCTATCAATTACAATTTTTCTTTATTTAAAATTAGTTTTAGGGGTACGTTACGCACGTATACATTACATATACGTAGGTAGTATTAGTCGCGTTTTATTATCGCTACTGATCCATATGGATCATCCCCTGATAATAAAACAATCAAGATCATAAAAAAAAACTGCTTTGCAAGCTTGGCATCCCTGATTAATTTTTGACATAATATGTAATATGTATTCACCCCTATCGTGGAATCCGTCGGAATTGAGTTTCACTTCAACTATCACTTTCTACTGAATCCGCCGGAAACGTTTCCTTATCGACATGTTTTTGGGAAAGGTAGTTTCACTGTCAAACGGCTGTCTTTCATTTGTCAACACAAATCTGTGTAGCTGCATTCGCCGCAGGCATATGCAAAGTTTGTTTTAAAAGTCATTTCAATAAAAAATAAAGTGTTTGATATAATAATTGATACGAATACGAATCTCCATTGAAATCGAAAGTTGGAATGTCAGTTGGCTGAAATCGAATGAATTTTAATTCGATTCGAATCTCAGAATTAAGGTGTCATAAGTAAACATAAACCGAGTTTGAAATCGGTCGGATGAAAAATAAGAATTTACCCATACAAATCGCTTCTAAGTGTTCACTTTGGCCATAAAAGAACATTTGTTTCAAACAATTTCTGTTTCCTAGTCGTTTGGGCTAGAGCATATGTGTCCTGAGCTTCTTACTTAATTCACGCGTCTGTATTCGGCATAAAAGTGTAGGTCACTTGCATTTGTCTAAAAATAAAATGATTATGCTAGGAATAGGATCCTATGCAAATCGAAGATTGTTAGCCGGATCGCTGCTAGATTAATTTACTTATAATCGAGCATTGACAGCTCTTTTTTCGCTCCCTTTTCGACTAGATTGAAAATTTGCATGAAAAAGATAAGTAAATAATAAAATCGTGAAATGTAAACTGTTTTTAAGTACCTATAAGCAAAGATAATAAAACACCTAGATGACGCATTCAAATGGCAATTGTTGTCATATGACATCAAAATTCGATACCCTTAAGAAGCTTTTCGAAAAAGCTTATACCGCTGAGAAAAAATGAAATCGAAGCTGAACAACACTACTACCACTACATTACCACTGCTACGGAACTGAACTCAACTGACTCCATCAGAGTCCAGCCACACACACACCACTTATATTATAAATATAATTGAACATTGCATGCATTTGCAGTTCTTCATTTCATTTAATTATTCGGCATTAGTCCTTCGACGAAGTCGGACGTACTGCGTTTTATATGCAATTTGACGTCATATCAATGCGTATGCGAATTGCGAATTTGCGATGCGAGTGTATCGTCTAGATGTGCACTTCTGCAGTGCATCGTTAATGACTCTCTTTTTGTTTTCGTTTTATGCTATATTTCTCGTTCTCTATAATGAATGTCCCCTTCCCCTTGGCCCTTGATCTTGATAGATTTAAAACCGGTTTGTATTCTTATTATTACATCACTATACTGTCTGCTCTTGTTTTATTTTGTGTGTGTGTATAAGAAGGAAAAAGGAACAAACAGAACAGAAGTCCTCGATGAAAAAAAAATCGTCGATCATTTCTGTTATGTATTATAAATTTGTTCCTTTTTATGACGGCATACCAAACTGAGCCATCGTATTTTTAAAATCTATAGGTACATAATGTAGGTACATAAAACAAATAACACTTTCTTTTTTAAAATCAAATGAACTATTTATTTCAAAAAAGATACATATGAATCGCTGTCGCTTTTTGTGTTTTGTTGGTCAAATCTGAGTTAGCTGTAGACAGAAGACGAACAAAGCCGAAAATTTGCAAAATATTCAAAATACAAAATGCTAAATGCGTGTGAAATGAAGAAAACTGACTTCGAATTTATTTTGCGAAGGATTCAACCATCATTCATCAAAAATAAAGAAATATTCATTTGAAAAAGATTGGATTACCTTCTACAGTCATTGACAAACATGATGTCAATTAAAGACAAAGTGACCTTTTGTTTGGCAATTCAGCTATTTCCACTTCTCCAGTGGTTTCTTTGTCAGTTATTGACAAGCGCTGCAATTCATTGACAAGCTATTTTTCACTGCTTCCACTTGCCAATTTTCAATTGGCACAAAAATACGTCAATTGTCAATTTCAAATCGACAAGTGGAAACAAAGAATTATAAATATGTACAATAAAATTTTGATTTGATTTTAGAACTTTAGTTTTGTTTTAAGAGTTAATTTTAGGACTAAATAAATATAAGACGACTTAGGGCCGGTTTGTTTATCTTTGGTTAACTCTAATCAACGGCTATTTTAGCTGATAACAATATCAGTTTCTTGAGGCAAATTTTAAGCACAGAATCTATGGTTTGGTTAGTTAACCCGAGAAATCGATAACCAGCCCATTTTGGTCGGTTAAAGGTATTTAACCAAATTCGTTCTGGAATTTTGATTGTTCAAGCTTTGACATAGCCGTCAACAACACAACAATAAACGCAAAATATAGTGTGTTGTTTCGTATCAGGTTTGTCCACGCATTTTCAGCTGACACAATTGAATACGATGCACACAGTGTGGATCAAAATTGAATACATTGCTGCGGCTTTGTGCTGAAATCACTCAGGTTTAGTTAAATTGAAAAAAAGACATAAATGAATAAAATACCGAAACGTACACAAAATATAAACAATTTTAACCAAGGATTAATTCTAACAAAACAACTGAATTTACAAATAAACTGGACAACTGGAACGATTTGTCGCAAATCTACGGTTTGCTGGCCAAAGTGAAGAATAATTGAACAAACGCTTTTTGGTTACCACAGACACAGACATAAGTATACAATCATGGGTTAAACTTAATCTGAACAAACTGGCCCTAAGTAGAGGTTAAAATAAAACTTGGTGAGCAAAGTCTGTAATTACTTTAAATTTCCTGATAAAGGAACTAAAAAACACAAATGGTATTCATCCAATGTCGTAAGTTTACCATTTGCGTAGAATGGTAAGTTTACAACAAACGTTTCATGAACGCCCTAATTTGCTGTTTGTGGTAAATGGTGGTAAACCAATCAGATGTTTCACATGAGAGGGAACGAATGAATTGATAAAATGAATAAAATAAATAAAAAGAAAATTGAACATTTTCCTATTCCAAGTGTAGGATAATTAATTAGTCTATCAAATTGTATTAAGAAAACAAGTTTTAAAAGGGTTTAAATAACGCAATTTACAATACCAATCTTTTTGCCGCGAACGAAAACTCCCTTTGTTTGGAATTGGAAATTTCGTTATTTAATCTCTTTTAAAACTTGTTTTCTTAATACAATTTGATGGACTAACTAATTATCCTACACTTGGAATAGTAAACGTGCAGTTTCTAATTTTTATAAATGCATCAAAAGTATTATAAATGCATGCAAAGTAATTGCTTTCTGATTTCGCGCCTTTATTTCAAGTGTGAAATGTCACAATAACCTCGTCGTAAGTTTACCATCTCGGTTTTCCACACAAATTCGCGTAGTAGGTTTACCATCTCGTCGTAAATGATTTTCCATACAAATTTTGACAGTTCATTTACCACGTCGTAAACTTCGTAAGTTTACATGAATACCCCTAATGACTGGCTGGAACAAGTAGGGGATCTTGCGACGATTTAGAAAAACAAACTTATTTGTAGTAACCAATTTGATAAATACTTTGGGAAAAAAATGTAAAGCAATAATATATAAAAACAAAACCAATAACATTGTAATAACACCAATAACTAAATTAGTTCTTTATCAGGAAATTAAAATAATTTTACTCCTGAATACCTACTATGCGGCACTTGCGCTGCAACAAGTAATTACACACCTTGCTCTCCAAGCCATATTTTAACCTAGGTATATTTAGTCTTCTTATACATATATGTATAGATTACTCTTAAGACAAAACTAACGTTCTAAAATTAATTCAAATTTCTATTGCATTTATAAAAGGAAACAAAACTAACCAAATTCAATTTCAAATTGCTTTTTAAAAATACGATGGCTCAGTTTGGTATGCCGTCATAAAAAGGAACAAATTTATAACGTATCTACATCTTTTGCATGAGCACAGCTAACAATTTGAAATACCCGACCGATGATTTTCTTTTCATCGAGGAACGAGGATTTCTGTTTTGTTTGTCCCTTTTTCCTTCTTATTCACACACACTAAATACATAAAACAAGAGCAGACAGTATAGTGACATAATAATAATACAAACCGATCTATCAAGTGCGGCGACTGTTGTTTTCCTCAAGAGGACATTCATTATGGAGAACGAGAAGCATGGCATAAACGAAAACAGAAAAGCTTCATACCATACTTCATACACGATGCACTTATGCACACACACAAAGGATTACGCGTTGAGAGAAAAGCTTTTATTTTGTTGGACAATGAGAAGAGCTTTTTGTTGCACGATCGTTGTTGCACGATCGCAACCAATGCGGACATCAGCTAACATTACATTGCGCCATCTGTATATTATATTGTCTTTGCTATAAGGGTGCGTTTATGTAGTGATAACCAGCAAGAGAGCGACGATTAAATCAAAACTTTGCTCTCTTCTTTTATGTGTGTTCATGTTGGAGCTTAGATAACGGCAAAAATAAAGGGATGTTTTCGCAATTTATTCACCCTTATTCCGAGTGGCATTTTACTTTCTCGACGTTTGTCGTTATTGGAGGCGTTTCATTTTGGAAGACTTTTTCCCTAACTTCCACGACAGGGTACGACGTCGTCGGTAAGTAGTTTACATTCCACATACGATCCAAACGAGCAGTATCAGTGTTTTGTTGTTTATCTTTTTCGAAAGAAATTCTCAGTTTAATTATTTTCGGATTCCATAATGTTTTTTAGAATGTAAGGAAATCTTCATTGGACGAAATAAAAGGTAAGCTCGTGGAAAGTACCTACATGGTCGCCGTCTGTGCAGGTGATATAATTTGCTGCGACTGCGAGATTCCTGACTGAGGGTAGCTACCAGAATGGTGTAGGAAATGGTGCCTACATTTATAAAAAATGTTTTAAAGTGTTGCTCACAAAAACTTTCTACCAATCTTTTCCATTTCTTGATGGTGGTCTAGGCTGGGTCATCATTTAAGACTCCTTTTAAAATCCCTTTGCCAACTAATTAAATTACATTAAATTGTTTCTGGTTTGGTACTTATAACCCTTGAAAAGAATCTAATTAAATTGAATAAAATAACAATTCAAGAAGTTCAATTTTCAGTCGATTTTCATTACTTGGCGTTCACTAATTTGTTAACGACAGAAATCGTCGTTTTTCTTTTCGTTTTGTGGCGTTCAACGCCTTACAGAATGTCAGTGAAGTTTCTCACATGACGTTCGTCGTACGCCAATAGGTTCCACACGCCGTTCAGTGACAAATGGCGTTCGACGACTCAAAAACGCCAATCGTAATTCCAAATTCAAATTAGCGTTTAATAAATCGTCGTAAACGCCACTCGGAATAAGGGTGATTAAGGGCCGGTCTGTTCAGAGCTGGTTAAATCTGCGGTTAGGTTATCATAGATTTAGTTTAACCCATGATGATATATCTGTGGTAATCAAAAAGCGTTTGTTCACTTATTTTCTACTTTGGTCACCAAACCATAGATTTGCGACAAATCGTTCCAGTTTTCCAGTTTATTTGTCAGATTTAATCTATGGTTAAAATTTTCACAGACACAGCAATGTATGCAATTTTTTTCCACACTGTCTTGCATCGTATTCATCTGCCAGTTGTTGAAAATGCGTCGACATAACAGATACGAAGCAACACACTATTTTGCGTTTATTATTTATTAAATTAATTTTAATTTTTGAAAGAAAGATGATTTGTTTTTGACTGCTATGTCAAAGCTTGAACAAACGAAATTTTAGAATTTCCTTGGTTAAATGCCGGTAACCGACGAAAATCGGCTGGTTATCGATTTCTCTGGTTAACTAACCAAATCATGGATTCTCTGGTTAAAATTTGACTGAACAAACAGATTCTATGATTATCATCTGGAATAACAGTTGATTAGAGTTAACCAAAGATGAACAAACCGGCCCTAGTCATTTAAATGTTTTTGTTGAGAGTCGAAACTGTGCGAAATGTGACTCCGAAGAAGAAGAAATACTTTTTTTGTTTTCAAGTGCTTTTCAATATTAATTTAATGAAGGCAGGTGGAGTATGTGTGCATTTTTAGCTCATACTATTAATGAAGAAACGTACATATATTAAGGGCCGGTCTGTTCAGAGCTGGTTAAAACTGCGGTTAGGTTATCATAGATTTAGTTTAACCCATGATTATATATCTGTGGTAATCAAAAAGTGTTTGTTCACTTATTTTCTACTCTGATCACCAAACCATAGATTTGCGACAAATCGTTCCAGTTTTCCAGTTTATTTGTCAGGTTTAATCTATGGTTAAAATTGTCACAGGCGCAGCAATGCATTCAATTTTTTCTCACACTATATTGCATCGTATTCATCTGCGAGTTGTTGAAAATGCGTCGACATAGCAGATACGAAGCAACACACTATTTTGCGTTTATTATTTATTAAATTAATTTTTATTTTTGAAAGAAAGCTGTTTTGTTTTTGACTGCTATGTAAAAGCTTTAACAAACAAAATTTTAGAATTTCCTTGGTTAAATGCCGGTAACCGACCAAAATCGGCTGGTTATCGATTTCTCTGGTTAACTAACCAAATCATGGATTCTCTGGTTTAAATTTGACTGAACAAACAGATTCTATGATTATCAGCTGGAATAACCGTTGATTAGAGTTAACCAAAGATGAACAAACCGGCCCTAAACATTTTAGAGAATAATAGATTTAGGTCCGGTTTCTTCATCTTTGGTTAACTCTAATCAACGGTTATTCCATCTGTATAGAATCTGTTTGTTCAGTCAAATTTTAATCCATGATTTGGTTAGTTAACCAGAGAAATCGATAACCAGCTGATTCTGGTCGGTTAACTGCGTTTAACCAAGGAAATTCTGGAATTTTTTTTTCAAGCTTTGACATAGCAGTCAAAAACAGAACAACTTTCTTTCAAAAATAAAAATTAATTCAATAAATAATAAACGCAAAATAGTGCGTTATATAATGCAAGACAGTGTGGAAAAAAATTGCATGCATTGTTTCGGTTGTGCCAATTTTAACCATAGATTAAATCTTACAAATGAATTGACAAATAAACTGGAAAACTGGAACGATTTGTCGCAAATCTATGTTTTGGTGACCAAAGTGAAAAATAAGTGAACAAACGCTTTTTGGTTACCACAGATATATAATCATGGGTTAAACTACATAATTCTATGGTAACTTAACCGTAGATTTAACCAGCTCTGAACAAACCGGCCCTTAAACTCTCCCTTATAAGTTTGGAGAGTTTCACTATCTTATGAAGATTTAAGGCAGCATCCCAGTAAGTCCCACCGTCGATGAGAGCTGAGAAAATATACAACCGAGTTATCGAAGCTCCAATCGTGACTTGTTGCTCAAAGCACTGCTCAACGTAAACACTTATATGAGAATCAATGTAGAGTTTTCTCTACTTTGGTAGAGTCGTCGCCTTCATCGGTAATCGCAGCTCCAACATAAACGCACCCTAATATGCAGTTTGACATGCCGCTAGTCATTTAGCGGTCAATTGAAGGTGGCTAATTGAAACAATGAAGACGAGACGTGATATTTAGGTCCTACTGCAAAACAACAACTACACTTTTTATAGTTACATATATAGGTATTTACAATTTATTGTACATACATACTTTGAAATATCCGCCACCGATACTTTTTGCAAGGTGCAAAGTTTCCATGAGGAAACTATTTTTTTCTTTTTAATGAAAGATTTTTCTATTACGTTTGCCTAATTTATTTCCCTTCTGCATTTTCCAGATTCCTTATTGCAAATAATTTTGCACATTCAGATGATTCTGCAGAGCTGACTGATTGCTTTTGTTGCGACAAGTTGATGTTGGTAAGAAGCTAATTTTTCGCAGATGCACTTTTTCCCAAAACACATTTAAATGTATTTTGCCTATAATTTGAATCTTTTTTCTTATAAATTTGTAGCTTGCAAAATTAAGATGCATCAATTTTTGACTAAACGAAGAACCGCCTCCAGCACAGAGAGTAAAGCGCCGTATTCATCAATTTTTTACCAAACAAATTCGCATCAGCAAATCTAAGGACAAAAAGACAAACATTATAAAAAAAAACTAACCAAACAACGAGAATTGCTAATACGGAAAGTAAAGAAGGCAATTTTTCGATAGACAATTCACCGAGCAGAAGAGGACAATAACAGTTTTCTACAGTCTCCGAAAATTGTATACATTTGAGAGAGAACTCAATCCACCATATCCATTCTTTTACCCCGACGACAGACGAAGAGAAAGTAAAATTACTTCCCGAACATGGATACAAACAGCAACAGCGGCGTAGCCGCAGCTGGTGGCGGCATAACAAGTGGTGGCGGTTGTAGCAGTAAAGAGCCGCCACCACGAAATGAACCCTACGTTGAACCAATCAACGGCATCGTACAGCCACCGACTGTACCGCAACCAGACCGACCTGGCCGTAATACTAATCAGTTGCAATATATCATCAAGACGGTAATGAAATCAATTTGGAAACACCAATTCTCGTGGCCATTCCAGCAGCCAGTGGATGCGAAAAAGCTCAATCTGCCAGACTATCATAAGATCATCAAACAGCCGATGGATTTGGGCACAGTTAAGAAGCGTCTGGAGAACAACTACTATTGGACGTCGGGCGAATGCATTCAGGATTTCAATACAATGTTTACGAATTGCTATGTGTACAATAAGCCCGGTGAGGATGTCGTAGTGATGGCACAAACGCTCGAGAAGCTTTTTCTCACAAAGATCGAGGCAATGCCGAAGCCCGAGATCGAGCTGGAACCGGTTACACCAAAGGGTGCTAAGAAGAAGCCGCGAGCACCAGGCAAAGTACCCGCAACACCAGGCAGTGGCCTTCTGCCAACGCCGAGTAGTGCAGGACGTGGACGACCATTGTCTGCGTTAGGTGGCGGTGTGCCAGTGACATCAACGGCCGGGCCAGCGACACCACTTGGTAACCCAACGGTTCCGAGTATTCCGCAAATCGGTAGAATTCCTCATCATTCTTCTAGTAGCACGAAAAACTCAACTGTAACTGCTGTTGCAGGCTCTACGTTGTCAGGAGTAGGAGCATCTGGCGGAGGCGCAGCGCTGACAGCTGCGAGTGCTGCAGCTACAGCGGTAAGTGGCGCTCCTGCTAATGTATTACCCGCCCCAGCAGCATCCGGACCGAATGCATCGCACAATTCTCTGGGTGGTGGTGTACCGCCCGGCACAACACCGGCCTCGTCCGGCAGTAGTCTGGTCAATTCAAGCCTAATTGACAATTCGGCTGCGGCAGCAGCAGCTGCCCATGCGGCCGCTGCGGCTGCATACCATGTAAATAGTACTCAACCGGGCGCTCTGGACGCAGTGATACCACCTCAGCAGCCGGCCAAAATGAAGAAGGGAGTGAAAAGAAAGGCGGACACAACCACACCGACGGCAAATGCATTTGAATCCCCCTATGCCGCGATCGATTCAAAGAGCGCCAAAATAGCGACGCGCCGCGAATCATCCAGACAGGTAAATAAGGTACGAGCGAGTTGATAGTGTTGATGTTGGTCCCTATGATTTTAATTCACTGAGAATAATTCAACAGAGAAGCTGTAAAAACATGAATCATTGCAAATTAACACTTCACTTCACTCGCATTGCTACCCTATTATTCCATTTTTCTTATGTGAAACTGTTTTTGTGCTGTTTATGAATGTGTTGAGTGATTACATCTCATCGTCATTCATATTCATTTTGGCAGTAAGGGGGAACACAGTGGTTAAAATTTACTACATTGGGTTCCCTTCACAGACATTCCCTCATTGCGCTCTCTCTCTCTCTCTCTAACTATATCTACAATTGTTTTTTCTTTTTGTTTTTCTCTAGGAATTGACGTTATTCCAATCATCAGTGTATCCAATGTCACCCCTGGGCGGTACACCCGGTTCGGCACCGAAAAACAAAGAAAAACTTTCGGACGCCCTCAAGTCCTGCAATGAAATTCTAAAAGAGCTCTTTTCCAAAAAGCACTCCGGCTACGCCTGGCCCTTCTACAAGCCAGTGGATGCCGAGCTGCTGGGCCTGCATGACTATCATGACATAATCAAGAAACCGATGGATTTGGGTACGGTGAAACGGAAAATGGATAATCGCGAGTACAAGAGCGCGCCTGAGTTTGCCGCCGATGTGCGATTAATATTCACCAACTGTTACAAATACAACCCCCCAGATCATGATGTCGTTGCGATGGGTCGCAAGCTGCAGGACGTTTTCGAGATGCGATACGCGAATATTCCCGATGAGCCAGCTATTCATATACACGCCTTCTCAAAGAACGAAACGGAAACCTCGTCGGAAGAGTCTAGTGACACCGAGAACGAGTCGAACTCGGACGAGGAACGCAACGCCAAGCTGAAAATGCTCGAGGCAAAGCTGATCGACCTTCAGGAGGAGATGAAGAAACTGATGGAGGAGGCATCGAACAAAAAGAAGGCAAAGAAAAAGCTCAAGGAGAAGAAGAAGGGCACCGGCAATAGCGGTGCAGGTGCAGGTATGGGCGGAGTTGGCGGCGGTATGTCTGCCGGTTTGGCTGGCGCTCCAGGTGGTGTTGACCTCAATAAAGTTCCCGGTGAATTACATCATGGTCATGCACTGGCGCCGGCTCATGG
Source organism: Cheilosia scutellata (assembly GCA_955612985.1). Taxonomy (NCBI): domain Eukaryota; kingdom Metazoa; phylum Arthropoda; class Insecta; order Diptera; family Syrphidae; genus Cheilosia; species Cheilosia scutellata. Next base: position 70,150,706 of record OY015311.1, on the reverse strand, counting down.
CGCTGTGGTGAAGGGTGGATTGGGTGGACCTGGTGCCACTGGGGGACTTAATTCGGCGCTAGCTGGAGCCGCTGGCATGACTGGAGCAGCCGTGGCGGCCGGTGGAGCTGCTGGTGCGGCCAACAGTAAAGGTGCTAAGGTTAAGGGCCAGCGCGGACCGAAAGCAGGCGCTGCAGGGGCTGGTGGCCCCGGCACTAGCGGTCAAGCGAATAAACGCACCAAGGCGAATGCGACACCCGGCGGAGCACCTCGAGGAGCCAACAAAAAGAAACCCAGCCAAGTGATGAACTTTGACTCCGAGGAAGAGGACACGGCGAAGCCGATGTCGTACGACGAGAAGCGACAGCTGTCGTTAGACATTAACAAGTTGCCAGGTAGAAAACACGTGTGAACCGAACTACCTAAATGAGCCATTGTATTAACTGTCTGTGTGTTTGTTTCTTTTCGTTTTTAGGCGACAAACTTGGTCGGGTCGTCCACATAATCCAGAATCGTGAGCCGTCGCTGAGGGACTCCAATCCAGATGAAATCGAAATCGATTTCGAAACATTAAAGCCGTCTACCCTGCGCGAACTGGAGAGCTATGTGGCCTCATGTCTTCGTAAAAAAACTCGTAAGCCTTACTGTAAGTTTATCCCAATGACACGCACTACTAGCGAACAGAAAGAACAAGAGAGCGAAAGCACAAAAAAGAGCAAAACATTTGATACTGTAACAAAAGAGAGAAACAAAAGTTTTAGGTTGTTTGGTTTTTTTTTTCGTTTTCCAAATTGGTTTTCAAAATTTCCTTTTTATCAAGCTCTTCTCACTTTGTGACAACATTTTTTTTTTATTTCACATCACAAGTGTCAAATCATACTTCCTAATTATTGCTTGTGTTTAATAATTTGTTACCTAACTTCCACATCAAGAGAGTTGACTTTTTGTTATATGTTTCAGTGACTAAACAAAAAAGAAAGTACATATTTTTTTTTGCAAGCTATTTAAATTTGTTGACAATGTAACGATTTTACTTAACTTTTCTACGTATAAAATTGGAACCGAATAAGACGCGCGAATTAGAGCGGAGAGCTGAGAGTGTGGTAACACATTTGCCACCACAGACAAAGCGAAGATGAGTCGTTTGTTGTTAGTTTTGCTACCAAAAACTGAGACATAAGTGAAAGAGCATTATTTTTTTATAATTTTCCTTTTCACAATTGGCAATAGATGAAATTTAAAAACAAAGTCCACAAACAAAATAAATAAAAAAAAAGTCATGCATAGATGATAGTAGTGTCTGTGTTAATTGGATGAACTGAGCACAAAATATTTGGCATGGTAGTTGTTGTCTTTTTTGTATATCAAACTAATTTTACTTTTAACTGATTGTTGTTTAAATAATTGTAAATTTTGATATTTTTTTTTGTAATAATTTAAGTGCATCCCATAAGAACAATCCTTTTAAGTGTGTTTTGTTAATATCGAGCGTAAAGTCTAACAAATTATGGTGTTGGGTACTTGTAAATGAATTTCATTCGATATTGATCTTCGAAAGAATACTGGAGTAGAAAGGGATCACCCAGTTATTCTTAAAGTTTTATGAGATATGTAGTTGGAAACCTTAGCACTGATTCGATTACGCACTAAACTTTCCCCATTACCGAGTTTTCGAATTCATGTTGGAATTGATCTTTGCATATAATTTGTATAACCGTGTAAGAACGGCGCCTGTGGCCTAAGACGTCTATGCTTTTGGAATCATTTTCGTATCCTATAAGGAATTTATCTTGGCGGTGGGGTTTTCATCAGTCTTATGAGGGTATATATTCGCGAGTCCCTCGTTTCCTTTTTGTGCTGATTACCGTCTCAATGAAAGAAGTAATTTTTTTCCTCGTGCCGATACTCGAGGTCATCCTATGTTCTGCGCTTTCTGGGAAGATATTGCTTACTACTATTCAAAAAGTGCTTGTGACCATCGCTTCCGGGGAGTCGCCGTATCTGGAAGCTTCCAAAATTTTGCCATTTGGTGGATGTATCGGGTATCCATATCCGGTTAAAAATTGAGTGACTCAAGTTGATCGTCTTTGTTACTCTTGCTTGCTGAACAACTTCCGTGCCTTTACAGCCGCCGTTTTCTCCCCTAAATAAATTTTTTTTTCTAGTAAACATATTTGGTAGTAACTTGCTACTCGGAGGGCCCTGTTCTTACCTTTGCAGATGAGAACTTTATATGCTGACAGAAAGTGAGTTTGGTGTCATGCGCTATGTATTCTATGCTGATTCACTGCCAAGACGGCGGAGCTCGAACATTTTCAGAATGTGTCTAATCTATCCATCTCCGTTTTCATTTATCATCCGCAGTAGATATTTGTGGTACTCTTAAGTTCAACACATCATTTCGCCTAGTTGAGTTGAAGATATTTTTCGCATCGAAAGAGTTGTTAGAAGTTAGAAAGTTCTCAACTGTAATTTGATCAGCGTATTTTGATCTTCAGCGCCAATTTTTCGGTTGATACAGGAAAATGATTCAAGTTCGATCTTTAGAGTTCAGTTTGATGAAGATCTCCACAAATCGTATGAGAAGGAAAGCAAAGTAGTTTAAGGCCAAGGATGATTTTTTCCTTAGTATACAGAGAACTGGACGCAGTAGCTCAGTGGTTAGTGTGCTGGACTACTGTGTGAGTTTTATTTTTTATACAGAGAACTAGTAGAACAGTTGTATTGGTTTTTCGGAATATCCATCGCGCGACAAAAAATATCTCGTGTAGGTACCATTAAAACAGTTTGACACGGTTCTCTATCCAATGAATTGTCTGCACTTTTCACGTGGCAGTTATTTATAATTGAAAGCAGCGACACATTGCTGTCATACGGCCTAACATTGTACTTCCATAATTTACCGCGATACTGTTCTTCTAAGTCAACAAATTTGTGACTGCTGTGCTAAACACCGAGATCTTAGTTTCTTGGGCTATCCGTTCTTTATCAGCAATTCTAGCTGCCATGTTGCAGCTACTACGAGATATGTGCTTGAGTCTAAGTTCCTTCCGGTGATTGTCCTGATTGGCCTAGTCTTGAACGATACTTCCGGCATTTCGCTTATAAATGAGAGGAGTTAGAGAGGGGGTATTCGACGATGGTCATAGGCACAGAGTCTCCTCATTTGTTCAGAAGAGTTGTTCATTACTACAAAGTTACCGTTTCTCCGTTTCTTTTGTGAGGACATGAGCGCATATTAGGCCAATAACGTACCGAAAGCTTCAGACTCCCAAGTCCCAACTTCCATTCCGCCACCATAAGGTTCAAAGAAAGTTGCCAAAAAAGCATTCGTTGTTCAATTTAGTTACCAAAAACCAAAGTTATTCTGGGAATTCAGCACGATACATAATTTGCGACAGGTCAAAAGAGAAGTATGTGGGCTAAAGGCATTCTTTTTATGGGGGATATTAACAGCACTACTCTTTTACTTTCATTTTTTTTTTCTTGCATTACATTTTTTTTATGTTGCCATGCTAACTATAGTGTGTTTAAACATTCTCCGTGATTTATTTTCCATTAACTGCATGAATGCTTACAAACAAAAATCACAAACCATCATTAAATATTATATACACACAATGTATAGACTTAAATCGGTGTGGGTATTTTTTTTGTATAGGTATTATAGAACACAAATAAAAAGTTAATTCGTTGCAGTTAACTTTGTGTTTGTTGTTCACAATATGTTTCTCTCGTAATTGAACTTTTTGCTGCTAACTTTTCTTATCTTAATCTGTCTTTCTTTTTTTTTTTAGTTCAAATTATGTATTTAATTTTTAGTTAATATTTCGGAAACGCTTGAAAGTTTGTCGTATATATATATATATATAGTTATATATGTATATACCCTGGTTGTATTATAATTTGTTAAATTGTATAAAATTGAAAGTATAAAATAATTTATTATACATATTTTGCTTTTGTTTTGTTTCTTCTTCATTCGTATAGATAAGAAAATTTCTGGCAAATCTAAGGATGAACAAATGGCAGAGAAGAAACAAGAATTGGAAAAACGGTTGCAAGATGTAACTGGACAATTGGGCACGGCTAAAAAGGCAGCCAAAAAAGGTGAGTTTTATCGCAGAAATATAAATACATATATAAGTTTCACACTGAAAGTTTAAACTAAAGTTCAACTGAACCTGAACGTGAGTTTAAATTTGAAGTTCAACTCGTCCGGTTTCACAATATAATCTAAATCTAAAATAATCAGTTCAATTGAACTCAGTTCAACTAAATTTAATGAATGAATTTGTACTTGTAACAGTACTTAGCTTTTATACGACTTTTCTAAACTCGTTCCTTGTCTTTTCTTTCAAAGAATACGCAAAACAACGTCAAATATTTGTGTTTTTGACAATCGGCTGATCTGAGGTTTAAACGGCAGAATACTGTAGTTTAACTTAAACTATAGAATGAACTCTGTTCAAGGTTTAAACGAAATTCTGAAACAGAATTAATTGTTGAACTAAATGTGTAGTTTAAACTCCCACTGTGAAACTGGGGGTAAGAGTTTGATTCATAGTTATACATACTATAAACCCGGGCCTAATTAAACTCGAATCTAATAAGACAACTACAACTAAAGTTGAGTTGTCTCTTGGTTTTATGTAATTCAAAATTCGGTATTGTCCGTATTGTCATACACAACCTTGATAGACAAGTTGTCTGTCAAAACACAACAAAGGTGGCAGTGGTTGTCTATAAGTTGTTAGTTAGTTTGGATTGTGTGAAAGTTGAGTTGAATTGAAGACAACTCAACTCAACTAAGTTGAGTTGTCTTACATAATAGGGGCATAAAGTTAACCCACAGGCAGAACACAGCTGCTATTCATAAAGAATTTGTCACCTCTGTTTAGTTAGACCCGAGTCTGAAGTGTACTCTATTACAAAACTATTACATAAACACTTTCTGACAGAAAAATAAGATGAGCGGCAAAATCAAATATCAAGAGGACAGAACTGGTCTCAGGTAGAAAAAGAAATGCTGCCGCTACATGAGTTGGTCCGTAGATATCTAAAAGTCGTGGACGATAAAAGAAACGACATTTAAATGATAAGAGAAGCTTTTCCTAGGTAATCGCACCAACTTCTGCCTCAGTCGCCAACTTCGCTGCTCGACTGTCAATAAACGCCTATAAAAACATTTGCACGTTATTCCACTGAAAAACTTGTGAAATATCCTCCATGGAATATCTGAAGTTTTCGACTTTTCGCAGTGTATGCACAACAGGATCTAAAATTCTGCTAAATTTCACGACTCTGTCAGTTACGATTTTTGTGATTTTTGAAGTCCTTTATGTTGAGAATCACTAATGCTACAGAGATAGAATTTGGTGAAGTTTTTGGCTCAATTGGTTCCGAAGTTAGAGGGGGTCGAAAACAGCCTGAGTTTGTTTCTGTGAAAAGGGTGTGTGCCTTTATTAAAGAACTTGGCTAGGGCACTACTGTGCCCTTTGATTTTGCACTGTCTTGTTATGGTCGCCGTTACCCTTTTCTAAAACGATTTTCTTCTTTTCTACCCTAAAAACTGGTTTTACCTTATTTGATTCAACTTCACCACCTTTCCGAATAATTTTGCAATACTCTGATCTTCAACTGACTGCGCACTAGTTGCCATAGTCTCTTTGAGTAAGGTTATTAAATCAATTTTAAGGTTGTAACGATATGACAGTCCACGTTCTTTTAAAATTTTTTTGTAATTCTCTACTTGATATTGAACTAAACTCATCGTTCAAAATCATTTACAACTTAAGAAGTACCTAACTACCATCTGACTTTTCTTATGTCGTTTTTCAAAAGTAAGTGTACGGGAGCGTCTGGAATCAAGAAAATCACTTCTGAAACCATTCCATTGGCGCAAAAAATACTCTTCCTGTGATTTTGAAAAGAGAATCTCGATTTCAAGTCAGAATCCACTCAAGAAGCAAGCTCACACGCAAACGCAGTTTCCCCTTTATCTAAAAAGCTTGCTTCGGCACGAAAGTAAACTCAAACAAAACACTGGCATTTTCTCCAAAATGCTCCGTTTCCATGGTAACACGGGGGAGATACTAGTCACATCAGGGCCCTCTATTGGCGAGATCAGTAATTGGTGCAAGCTTTGTTGTGCATGTAGTAGTTTTTTTCGCGCTTTCACAAAGTGTGTCACTTGAAAGTTGAAGTACCTACATATATCTAACTTTCAAGTAAGCTCAAGTCGCTCATGTAATAAAAATATCATGCAGTATGAAATGATCTTACCAGCTTTTATGTAATCTTTTCTTTCTCTTTCTATTCTATTCATTAACCATGTGTTCGCTTTTACACAACGAAAAATCACCAAAGATAAATTCGAATGCATTGCATATAAATTTTAAAATCACTTATGACTTTAGCCAATTGGTTTGGTATTCTGAGAACTTTTATCAAAATTTTGCTTTTTAAATGTTTATTCACTGCACGCGGATGCGGAATTCATTTCTTCTGACACCATGTAGGAAGGATTATAGTTGGCGCTTCAGGGGATAAACCGGCACTGAAAAGGGAAAAATTCTCGGCGAAAAATAAAACTCTAAACACAATTTAAATAATAATAATTATAAAATTAAATTAAAGTAGGTAAAGAAACAAAGTAAATTTCATCATAGCGATCTTAACTTCTTGGCTTGAACTTTTTGACTGCCTCCTTTTTTAGCTCCTCTCGTTCTCATTGTTACGAGAATGCTTTTCTTTTCTTCACACAGAATAATTTTTCTCTATCTTTTATTCTTTCTTTACACCTTTCTTACACTTTGTTCTTTCTTATTTTATTTTTGATTTTTAAATATTTATCACATGTGTTTTGGACATTAGCAATTGTAATTTGTGTAGGTTGTCATATTTGCCTCTACAGTTAACTGTGGCCTTGAATCGGTTGGTGGCTTTATCAAATTCGTTGTTGGTGAGCTTATCCCCGATTGGTGGTTGATCTGCGTAAATTTCCGACCAGTATTGTTGCCACTTGTTGGACCTATTGTATATTTTGATTATTCTTTAGTTCAGTAGAATTTAGGTCACTGAATATTATGCGCAATGCAAGATTTACTCTGAAAACCTAGCAGAAATCTTATGAAAGTCAACGATGCCGGAAAGTAGTTCAATGTCGGTGGTATTCTTGGAAAAGTTGTGAAGCAAAAACCAATCAGTCAGATACCAAACAAGGAACGCAGTTTCTAGACTATGTTACACATTCTTAGGTGCATTTTGAATATGTATTTTCATTCGTGTCCGGTAACAGGAAGGTTTCTTATTGACTCTCCTGAAGGGTCTCTCAGTAGGAAATAAAACGCTTCACATTCACATATAGTCCCCTATAATGACTTAAATATCGATATAACAATACTTCCAAGCCGGCCAGAGCGAGAGTGTAGTTAAAAACCTAGGAATCAGAATCTACACTAGTGGAACTAGATAGGTACGGGAGCAGGTTCAGGAATCTTTTAGATTACCAAAAGCGTGCAGTGCATTTCCTGCAAGAAAAACCTGCAAGATACATAGAACCTTGATAAGCTGACTGTTAGTCGCATATAACTATCTTGATTGACACTCAAACAGCCCTTAAATCGATTAAATCTAACACAATCAAATCAAAGGCGGTTAGGAAATTTCGCGATAGCAATACAGGGGGCACAGTCCGGGGTGGATCTGGGGCTCAACCAACGCGACTCTCCATTTAAGCTTGTTATATTTGAACGTATGTTTATACATACATTATAAATGTATTCATTCAAAACACAGAAAGAAAACTGCGTTTATACAACGGAGCTGTGGTGGTGGCAACTTGCTCTTCCGAGCTAATCGCCTCAGTTGCGCACTGGCAGAGGTCCCCTTCCTCTAGAAACCAAGAAAACAAAGAATCTCCTGGCTCTAAAAAGATCCTCTGTCCACAACATAATTTATTTTATAATAATTTGTGTAGTCACGGGAATCGATTCTCGATTATTTTCGATTATTTTGTTTGTTTCTTGTTCTGTTGTGTACTGTTCCATTTTGAATTCCAAAGTCTATGAACTATGAATAATAAATAAAAAATTAAAAAAAGAAGTTTGCATCCTTATATTTTTCAACGAAAAAAGTACCGTTTCATTTGGTTCAAGTTTTGTGTAGAGCAGCACTACTATTTTCATAACGCAGCGGTATATAGAATTCGCTAGGATAGGACCAGACAAGAGACGGTCCTAGTACGGAAAACTTTGTACATTATATAAATATGTACATATTAGCTTTTGCCCGCGGCTTCGCTCGCGCAGCCCTCAGGATTTGTTACACAGAGATTCCCTGACAGTTAGTTAGTTTTCTCTTTTATATTTATAAAGCTGTAACCGCCCGGTCCAATTTTGACCAAACTTCACAAAAACCCTCTCGGCACAATATGCACGATTGTCTCAATTGGTGCAGAACTTTTCGAGTTTTTGAAGCGTACACAAACCAACTTAACATTTTTACATAATTATAAAGATTACCTACCCAATCAAATGAATTTTTATAAGTTAGTTAGTTAGTTAGTTAATGGTACTTTATTAAATCATGAATATTACATTAATTGTATAAAAATTGTACATTTAAGCATGGCCTAGCCGTCTGCCGAGATTTGACAACAAATTTAACAATAATTTTACACACAAATATCAATAAAGCAAAAAGTAGCTGAAGTAGTGTACATTTAAAAGTTTTCATCCAAAATTCTTTTTCTATAATTAAGAGCAGTTTCACAGTACGAGGCAAGTGTAGTCCAATTACGACTGTCGTTAAGAATATTTTTTAATTCTTCCAACATTAGTGTGTCGGCACCAAAGTGATTACGCCGGATTTCCTTCATAATGGAGCAGGATCCGATGAAGTGTATCACGTCTTCATTTTCGCCAGTGTTACACAAGCTGCAGCGATGCGGAAGGTCATCCCGATGTGGCATCCAATTGAGCTTGAGTAGTTCTCCTCGCGCTCGAAGTACCAATGATATTTGGGCAGTATTGAGGTTAAGGTTCAGATAGGTCATGTGTTGATGTTGGAGCTGTTTATATAAACGGCGTGAGCTTGAGCTTTCCGCTTTGCTAACATTATCCATTCGTATATACCTCCAATATAAATTTGTTCGCAATCCTCTGCCAGTCTAAAATATTACTCTCCTCTAAATCAAGCCTGATGTTATATTTTGTGGCGATGGTTTCCCAGTCCTTGAAGAAAAGGGTTTTTGTTCTTATTGCTTTCCGCACTAGTATTTTTGTGAGTCGTGTATCGTCTTCTAAATTCAAAGCCTTTATAACAAAGTTCATATTCAACTTAAGGGTGTATACAAGAAGTGGCGCTATACCGCTCTCAATTTGTAGCAGATAGTTGGGCGTGCTCGATGGAAGCCGAAACAGTTTTTTCAGAAAGAAACGCAGTAACTTTTCCACTTCATCGGAATATTTTCCTCCCCATACCTGTGCACCGTAGCACATTACCGATCGCATAACAGCTTCGAAGACTTTAATTTTTGCTGGTATTCCGATCCTCGAATTAGACATAAGATTTTTCCACGTATAATTGATAGCTTTCTTTGCATCGGAGAGCTTGAGTGAGAAATGTTTTTTCAATGAAAGGTCGTGTCTTAGGGTTATTCCCAGATATTTGAACGTCTTGACAACCTCCAATTCATCCCCGCCATATTTCCATTTTTCATTCCTTGCAAATCGTCCTGTGCCTTTCCTGAAGATTAGAATTTTTGACTTTGTTGTATTTATTTGCAGGTCGTTTAGCTTGCAGTAGTTTTCTAACTTATTTATCGTTAGCTGTAATGAACTCGGTGATTCTGCTAGAATGACAATATCATCCGCAAACAACAGATTAATTCTCACTCCTTCTACTTCGATTCCAGCGGGCATGAAATCTGTGATGTCATCCAAAAAGAGTGAGAATAATAAAGGGCTTATAAGACATCCTTGTCTTACTCCACTTTTTATTTCGAACGAGTCCGAAAGCTCCTTACCATTCCATATCACTGATTCATTTTTTCCATATAAATTAAGAAGCGCTTTTAAAAAAGTTGAAGATACTCCGATCCGTGACAGTTTATAGAACAGGCAGTTTCTGTTTACAGTGTCAAATGCGGCTCTAAAATCGATGAAAAACGCGTAAAGTTTTTTGCCTTTATTTAAGTAGCCTTCCGCTATACTTGTAAGGTTAAAAATTTGGTCCACTGTAGAGAAACCTTCTCTAAATCCTGCCTGAAACTGGCTCAACTTGTTATTTTCTTTAACCCATTTTGCTAGCCTTGAATTCATTAGGCCCATGAGAATTTTAGTTACTGTATTCATGAACGATATGCCTCTGTAGTTAACCGCATCATTCGGATCACCTTTTTTAAAAATTGGGAATATAATAGACCTTTGGAACTCTTCCGGCACTTTTCCTTCTCTATATATATAGTTAAATGCGCCTAAAAGCTTTTCAAGAAATTTTATTGAGGCATTTTGGAAAAATTCGTATGGTATCCTATCTTCTCCGGGGGCTTTGTTTCGTTTGCATTTTCTTAGGACCTCAAATAGTTCTTCCATTTCAAACGCTGCATCCAAAATGTCATCTTGCACATCTGGCATCGCATATTGATATGCGATTTGAGTTCCTTGCGGATTGAGCATTAATTGGAAATGGTTTTTTAGAGCATTAACTCCAATTGACGTACCAACTTTGGGCGTGGTTCCATTTAATTTTTTCGCTATAGCCCAGAACTCTTTACTATTCGAAATGCCTGCCATTTCATTAGCCATTCTATTATAGTACAGCGATTTTTTCTGTTCACAGACATCTTTGTACCGATCATTCGCTTCAATATATATTTTTCTTGTGGCTTCTGAATTTACCCTTCTGAAAAGGTTTAGAGACGCGAGAGATTTTCGTCTGGCCTTCGAACAATCTTCGTCAAACCACGGTTGTTTTTTTACAACATTGCTTCTTCTTGTTCTTGGTTGAGCTATGTATTGTATAATACTTGTGAGAATTTTTTAAATCAATTTATTTCTCTTTTTCTTTTCAGACGAATCATCGAATAAGGTCGATGTTGTACCACCAAATCATGCGTCATCAAGCTCTAGCTCTAGTGACTCCTCCTCGTCCAGTTCAAGCGACACCAGTTCTAGTGATTCAAGTGACAGTGAAGCAGGTTAGGCCGCGCATTATTACTATACAAAATTACTAAACAAAAAAAAAAAAACAAATTGATTGACTGTTTTTTTTTTATGACATGATAAATATGTTTGTTTTGTTCTCATATTCGGCTATGATTTTTAATTTATCACATTAATCACGTGTACACAGACGAGAAATCTTGAAATACAATTATATATGGTACAAATTATACCATGCCCATAAAGTTACCAGATGAACTTAAAATAATAATTTCCACAACCATTAACTTTGTTCAAAACACATTAAAAAAGAAAACAGCTCAATCGATATGTGCAAAGAAAACTGAAAACATTTTTATTTCATATTTTTTTTTTAATTTGTATTATTTCCTTGTTAATAAGAAGAGAGAGTTACAGCGAAAGAGAAAGTTATAGAGGTACTACAATGAGAGAAAGAAGCATTATGCTATATTAACAATTTTATATAAATACTTTTGTCCATATAATTAAGTGTGAATTTTTTAAACGTAGTCATTATTAATATTAACATTATTATTATACAAGCAAATTGTTACTAATATTATTATTGGTTTTTTTTTTAATTTTTTTTTTATTTGTTTTATTATTATTATACATAATTACGTTGGGTAAAGTAGTAGAAGTAGTAGCTGTATATGGTAGTTTATTACCATATGTCTAGTAGTAACACACACACATGCATAAATATTTTTTTTTATTAAATCTATAAATCTTTGTTGATACCCATATTTTTGGAATAAACACATGCCCTACGCGAATTTTATAATCTCTCCGCGTTTATTATTGAACGAACAGGTTTTTTTTTTATTCACATATCTGCTAGGTTCTGTTTATTTTTTTTTATATAAGCCGCTTTTATAAAAAGTGGTTATATTTATAGTGTTTATAGTAATATTTTGGCGTTTTGTATTATTTTCTAAAAATATTTGCAGAAAGGCCTTAACCTTACTAATTTAAAGTCTAAAAATAAATTCATACAAATTTGCTATGCATGGAAACACCACTGCCTATAACTAACATGATATTCAATTAATGCTAAGATAGGAGTAGTATTCGGTCAGGTGAGAATTTGCGTCACAACAACATGGAGATGAGTGGTCGGTGCAATCATCTCTCTAGACCGTGGAGGGGAATCATTTGCTATTCTCACTTTATCCATTGCAAATGGTTCGGGTTAGGCAGGCATAAATGTTGAAATTTGGAGCCAGTTTTGTGAGGAACGATGTAGTTTGTCGGTTCATTGTAAAATCAAGAAGAAATCTTAATTTCTTTTACCTTCAGAGATGCAATATCAAGGGTGTGATTCTGTAAAATACGAAACGAAAACCGCTTTCGTTTTCACTAAAGCTGACTGTGGCAATAGACAGATACTGCTATTGTCGAAACGATATCGTTCAATCGTTTTCATTTTACATAATCTGACCCTAGTAATGAGAAGCTTAAATAGTCGGCATTTACCACGTAGGTACAGAGAGGTACCAGAAATAGCAGCAGCGTAGCATTATGTCGTTGCTCATGCAAACTAAGCGTGTATTGGACTTCTTTGTCCTTATTTTTGCCACCGAAAATTAAAAAAAAAAAAAAAATCATATCCACATGTTCCAAGAAATCAAGACAAGAGGCCAGGTATTCCTTTGAGTATTTCAAGGAAAGTTGAACGACTATACCATTTCTGTCTGACCCGAAACGAAATCAGTCAGTTATTGAGCTCCTTAACTGCCTACAATGTAGGTAGAGTGTCCAGTAAGGCCATAAGGCGGTGACCTTCGTGAAGTGCGTTTTTCTGTGACCTAACCTGCGCATGTTTGATCCTGAATAAGGGACAATAATGTACATCCAACCAAAAAGAGAAACGAAACACTTCGCTTCGCCAATCATTCCACCAAAAGGGGTTTCTTTCGGGTCAGATCACATATATGACGTGGTCGTGGTGGACCAGTTGTCGTCGACGGCTACACACATTCCCAACACACAATATGTCAACAATAAAAACAAATGTGTATTTGGATTTTTACATTAGATTGAACGCGAGAAATCTGACAGAATCTGAGAAAACAAACGCATATCACATAATAAGCGCTGAACACTAGAATGTTGATACAATTTGGTGAAGTGCTACGCATGGCAGTGATAAAGAACTATTAGCTAACATGGAGTATGATACAGATGTACATTTTTAGACGATTGTTGTCGAAACGATAGACCTCCAAAGGTTGCTCAGGGGTGAAAGTGTGAGTGAAGCTCCAAACCAACCTGTTATTGAAATTAATGGTAAAAATGGCCGAGAGGCAGTCAAAGAATTATTCTGTCATAATGACCGACAATGACTGGTGTTCTTAGTTATTATTGAGGAGCAACAGAGTCAAGTATGCGTCAGTTTGTCTTTGATTGATGTCCACTATTGATTTGAAGCTGGATACCTTCTTCTCTGGTAAAGGGTTAGGTTTGGGTGCTCTATGGTCCATTTTGTTCTCCTTTGCTTGGGTAGCTCTAATTCTAAATTGGTTCAACTGTTCATTAAAAGGATGGTGTCCATTAAGGTTATTCTGAATTCGGAGATTCGGGTACTTAGGAAAGAGCCAACTTTTTTTTGTATCGGACACTGATTTCTGTTCTTAATAGTTCAATATTGTTTTTGTTCACTGGGGCAGTGTTTTTTATCCTTCCGGTCCACAAATAGGTATTGTGATCTTGGATAGATTTAGCTGACTTTGTATATTTGGCGTACATTTATGTGTCTTTGAAAAGCACTAACTTGAATAAGAATCCAACGAATCCAATGTGAATGGTACATAATCGTTTCTGTTCGAAAAACAATAAGAATTTTTATATTTGATTGATATAGTAATTTTGTGTCTGTGGTATATTCGAGTTGTTTGCCACTATATTCATCCCCAGAGACATTTAGAACAAGAAACACACCGTTCTATTGTGGCGTGTCGTGGCATAGACTGTGGGTTCGGTGCAATAAATTATTATTGTCTTACAAATCTCTTCCTTTCGACTCAGCAATTTTTTTTAAACGCTGTGTCGCAGACTTTGAATTCTAGGTCGCACAACACGTTAGATTCAACACAATATAGAATTTGTTAGAGGTCTATAACGCAATACAACTAGTGGCTGTTGAATTTGTACGGAAGCGGGCATAAAATCAGTGTCTGTTTTCCAGAAATGTCTAATATGTACCAATAGAAATGCACTGGACGCGTCGCGTTATCAAGTCCTTAGTGTGTTCTTTGCCTGTCTGTATGGTTAGCATTTGTTCTAGAGTTTTTTATGATTCCGCTACAAATCTCATGAGAAAAAGTATTTTTGTTATGGAGCCTGGCGTTAAGTGATTTAAGATGGCCTTCTATATGAACGCTGAGTTCTATAAGAAACGCCAACGTTTCATATCAACACTCATACAAAATGGCAACAAATAATGCGAATGTAGCTTCTTTTTTAACACAATCGTCACACGGCTTAAATGTAATACAAGTTACAAGTATTAGGCACAATTTTCAAACTTAGTCTGCGTCTTTATTTGAGCAATTAATCATTTCGGTTGGGGTGCTAAAATGGATATTTTAATTTTCTTATTTTTATTAGTTCAAATCTTGTGTGCAATATATTTTATCTTTTCACTAAACTGTTAATATTTGTTTAAATAGACATTAGATTATCTCTTCAAAAAGAGGACAACAGTGCGGTGGAGACAGCGGACCAGTAGAAGTAAAATTGTTCGATGCAAGTGGAGTCTAATTTGTATGCCTAGTTTTTTGTTTTGTTTTTTAAATTGACCGTAGACCGACTCTCAGCGTTAAAAAAATATATACGTAGATACTTATTTTTCCAAATTATTTAAATTGTACAGAAAGGAATTTTTTTTTGGGAATTAATATGTCATATGACAGCGTTCAGTATTCTGATGCCCAAATTCGTCGGTGACAGTTTTTCATTAAACGAAAAACTCACTGAATTTGCCGATATACGAGTACATACTTTCATTAATTTGCGGGCTGATACAATCCAGTAAGATAATAGTACTTTAAATAGTTGAATAGTTGAAATGTAGAATTTGATAACCAAGAATGGTTATATACATGTGGTGGGAGGGGTACAGAAGGATGAGATACCGAGGAATTTGCACAGCAGGTGGCTAAAAGATTTGGATAATGTTCCATTGAGTATTGCGGAAGAATGGCAGTTGCTTTTAAAAGCAAGCCTCTGCAGGAGATTCTTGCGAAGGGGCGGCGGCTAATCTTGCGGAGGGATGGCGGCTGGTGGTGAGAAAAAGAATTGCGTGTTTTAAAGCGGGCCTAGAGGTCTTCAAGCTGTGGATTCAGTTGGTGGACTCAGCTTCTCGAAACCGGTACGTGGATGCGCGAATAACTTGCAAATTCGCTGTTAAAGCAGCCAAAGTACCATCTTGGTGAAAAGTTAAACTGTGGACATAGATCTGCAAGGTGTTCTGGTAGACTGTCCGCCCTCTTAGATGAAGGAAGTGAAGTATCACTGAAGGCGACAAATCCAAAGTTGGTGCCCTTCCTCCTCTTCGGATTTTTTTTTGTTAATTTGGTGATGCAATAAGATACTGTTATTCCATTCACTCTCCCGACGTTTTAACAGGAGTTGCTGTCTTCTTCAGAAACGTCGGGAAAGTAAATGGAATAACAGTGTTTCATTGCATCACCAAATTGACTACAAAATCGCAATTATTATATTTTAATTGGTCACATAATCCAGCTTTAATAGGATGTCAGTTCAAACATCTTGAAAAGTCACTCTTGAAACCGCTAACAGTGTTAGATCTCTTTGCACAAACTGTAAACGGTACACGGCGTTAAATCGATACCTTGCAACGTAGGCGTTAAACTTCGTCAGGCATGCGTTTTGTCTTCCTACAGCGCAGCCTTGGCGAAAAAACCTTTCGCATTGGGCGACTTTAGGATAAGTGACTTGCTTTTCGCAGATCACTTGGTCATTCAGGCCAAAATTCAGCAGACGGAGCCGAAAATTCTTCGGTAGTTTGGTGATGTTAAATGCATGTTCTAAATCGACAACAAAAAACTCCCATTAGCTGTCATGCCGAACTGTTTATTTGGCGTTTCGGAATTCGTGTTTTACTTTAAAAGAGATTGTTTGCGCCTCTTATGGGAATTGATTGAACAGCATTAATGTACTCATAATGACACGTTTCTGCATTTACCCATTTATTGAGGACTGCCCATTATCATTACTAGATGTGCAGATGAACTTTGGAGACCTCTCTATCTGGCTCCCGACCCGTGAATAGTCTCTGCCTAAGACACTGCATCCTCTACAATCCCGGGCACGCTGCTTTCAGTTACCCAAAGCAAGCATCCGCGATGGCTTGGTCTTTGAAACGGAGGTTCGGTCTTCAATATAGCTTACAAAATAGTGACCTATTTTACTGTGTAACCGGTTGATAACATTTGGGAAGCGTGTACTATTAGAAGGGTTGGAGTAGGTAACGCTTATTGATCAAACTTACTAATGCAGAAAAAAGATAACTCGACTGACCATAACCGATCCGCATCGTCTCCTCTCCAAACAGCCCGTCACTCCTCACTGCCTCTACATGTAACTTGACCGATTTAAGGACTAACCAATAACAAAATCACCATGACCATGTCAAATATTCTTTTTTTTCATAAACAGATCAGTATTCGTTTTTTGGAATCACCTAATTTGTTTAATTTCGTTAGTACCATTATTAGTTATAAAATTTGTATTTATTTTTATTTTATCACTTAAGGCCCGATTGTAAAACAATTTGGCTTTATTCCTTCTACATAATATTTGAAGAATACCACCACTTCGAAAGGTATATATCGTAAAACAAAAAGGATTTCATTGAAAATATTTTGTAATGTGTGACAATTTATTTTTATTTTGTAATTGCTTGAAAAGAAAGTAGCACAGGAAGATGATAATTTAAAGAAAACAAAAATATTTTATGTAAATTTTTGTGGAAAGTATGATGGACGGGTGGGATTTTATCTATGCAAGATAAAAATAAATAAAATGAAAAAAAAAAGAAAAATCGTGAAGCAATTGTGTATTGGGGGCAGCCAATAGTTAAAATAAAAAAAACATATATATCTATATCTATATAATAACAAACATATATTTAAAATTTCAAACACAAAAAAAAATATACATCGTCATTATCGTCGTCAGTAAAACATATATATCTTTAAAAAAAAGCAAAGTAAATTTAAAAAGTTCAAAAAACAAAAAAAATGTTCAAGTAAACTTATTATTTTTCAATTTTCTTGCTTTTTAATGTAAATTTTTTTTGTTCTATCATTCAAATTGGTTCGTATTACATCATTTTTCCATGAGTTATTTTTTAATTTGTATTTTTTTTTTTATTTTCGTTGAATTGTTTTATAATATGGAACTTAGCACAAAATACAGTTTAAAGAATAGTTTTATAATGATAAAGAAAAGAAAGTTCTTTCAAAGTTTTATTTGGGAGATGCACATGAAAAATAAATAAAAAAAAAACTTCTTAGCCATAAATAGTAATAAAACCCCAAATTTTCATTTTGTCAACCAATAGCCCTTGTTTGGCAAACAAATAATTTTTCATCGTTTCTTTCTTAGTTTTTTTGTTTGTTTCATTTTTTTTTTATTTAACAAAATTACCCTTTCCACGAGAAAAGAGATGAAAAATAGTTGATAGTACAAAAAATCACATAAGAATACATATTTGTTCAAAAGAAGTAGATTGCTAAAATTAAAGATGACAAAAAAAAGTAGAATAACAATAATTTTCTAGACTACTACTACACTTGCAGACAATGTGTAAAAAGTGAAAAATTAACTAAAACAATGTAAAGTAAAACTAAAACTAAAAAAAAAAAAGAAAATAAACAAGATAAAAGCTTAAGGTTAAAAGTGTAATACGAGTTGATGTGTCGTTTGATTTTCTTTGTTTTCTAAAAAAACAAACAATTTTCAATATTTATTTTTCGTATTTGTATTTTATTTGCCTTTTTTTGCTTAATCCTACTTTAAAAAAAAGAGAAGAAATTAAATTAAAACCAACATAAATGAATAAAAAGATGACAAAAAATATTGAAATTACGGTATGAAACGGATTTTTGTTTCCCAACAAACGAAGAGAGAATATAAAAAGTATAAATATAATAGAGAAGACTAACTTCGGCTGTCGGCTTTCCCCTTTACACATTGTTTGCACGTTTTTCCACAAAAAAAAAAAAAAATAAGTATATAGAATATAAATTGCATTAAAAAAAAAAAATAGTTTGTAATAAAATGTTTTTTATTTCCTTACATCAAACACTGATAAAAAGAATTACATAATAATAATAATTAGTATTGAAATAAAAATCATAACAGAATAATAATTGTTGTACATACAAAGCATAAGCATTTTTTTTTTAACTTATCGTAAGTTTTGAATGGCAGCTTGGTTGAAGTGTTATGTCCCGCCTAGTATTTTTCATTAAATTTAGCAGAAAAACACCCCAGGCAGAATCTGTAGTCGCTACAAAGTGCTTCAAATTATTGCCAGTTTTTGGCGTACTAGTTTTTTTGCCTCACACACTAAGCACATCTCTCACACCTAATCTTCTGTTCATATTTCCCATAAATAGCGAACCTCTTTCACTCGAAATTAACCATTTCAACGTGAACCACATTTCATTAGTCAATCCCGAATGAGTGATAAACTGAAAAAGAAAGAAAATAAATTATACAAAAAGATTAAAAAAGCCATAGGATATATTTTTTTTCGTTATTATTATTATTTTCTATAAATTGTAAAAAAAAAACAAACAAACATTTAAATAGGTAAATAAATTAGTTTTCATATAAAACCTTATAAACAAAGGGAAGAAATAAATAGAAGCAATTTTATTGCAAATGTATGTATGTATGTTTAAAAAAGTTTTAGCTAAATATACATCAATATAAAATTATTGAACAAAACAAATGTTTAAACTTACCGAATAAACAGAGAATTCTCTTCAGTTTAATTTTTAAAACTCTACATGCAATGAAATTCATAAAGGAAACAAAAACGATGAAAAATTAAAACAAAAAAAAAAAAAACTATAAATAATTAACAAAGAAAACATTCAAAAATCAATGAGTAAAGGTTTTTATTATTATTGATTAGTTCTTAAAAAAAAAATACCAGCAAGTAAGTTACCGTTTTTTTTTTTTATTTTCTAGTGGCTAAGAAGTTCTACGTTTTTTTTTTATTAGTTTCTATTATTATTGAGAATAACAAATTAAAAATATTAATTGATTATTTTAAAATACAACTTAATTAAGAATAAAAAGAAATATATGTTAATAAAAAGAAAACATTTACTCTTAAGTAAAAAAAAAAAACAGAAGAAGAAACTTCAAATATATATTTAAAATATATGTATAAGTTATTAAAAAAAAAACACAAGTGGAACAAGGAAAATAAATCCACACACTTTTATCTATAAATAAAAATCTTCTTAAATATACATAAAACAAAACAAAATTTATGGAAAGGAAAATAAAAATTTAAGATATTAAACAAAACAATGTTTTTATTTGTTATTTTCTATGTTTTTTTTAAATTTTTTATTTTTACTTTTGACGATGATGATGCGCGACCTGTATCGTGTATATGTTTAAGAAAAACGAAAAAAAAAGTTTAAAGAAAAGCAAAATTAAGTGTTTGGCTGCTCCTTGATTTTTTTTTTTAAATACGGTGGTATATTGTTTGTATTATCATGTTTAATTGCTTCACGATTTTTCCTTTTTACAGACATTTAGAAAACAAATCAAAAATAAATAATAGGGAAAGAAAAGGTATTTATAAAAAAAAATTGTTCTTACTGTTTCAATATTCGATTTTTTAAATTACGTTTTGGCGACCCGATGATTTTACTGTAAACAATTTTATTAATTTGCATGCGATTTCTTTTTTCTTTCCTTTTCAACAGGTGAAGCTGGCAGACCTCCTAGAAAGAAAAAATCAAAAGATGCTGTCCTCTCACTAAATTCTGTAAGTATAAAGCATTATTAGGTATAGAGATCATTCGTTTAAAAAAAAATTACCTAAAACTATAGATCCTGTTGTTTCTTAGCAGAATAGACTTGGAGGAGAATGAGAGTTCTTTGCATACAAGTCAGTGTTTTAGCAAAGATTTTTTAGATTTTACAATTAATCAGGTCGGGCAATTATTCCTGAATGGTTGTCAGACGATCTAATCACCCCTATCGTTGAATCTGTCGGAATTGAGTTTCATGCGATTCCCTTTCACTTTTTACTGCTATCGCTGAATCCTCCGGAAACGAAAGACAGGTTAAGAAAGAGCAGTGAAATTATTTCATGGAACTTCCGGATGAAATGTGTTTTTAGAAAGTTTATTCTTTGGTTTTAATAAAGTTCAGTATTGCACAGATTTATTACAAATGTTCTGCTTAATAAAACAGCTTTTTATATGACCAATGCAAGGAAACTATTCAAGAGTTGCCTAGATTTGTCTCATATTCCCAAGTCATGGACGGAAGTTAATGTGGTTTTCATACCCAAGGCTGGCAAAAGCTCACATGTTAGTCCCAAAGATCTTAGACCCATAACTTTGTCATTTTTTCTACTGAAAACCTTAGAGAAATTGATAGATTCCCATATACGCTGCAGTGTTAACGCAAATCTTCTGTCAGCCTCGAATCAAGTGCAAATATTGGCGCACTGACGAGCCTTGGAATTGATAAGTCGATTGGCGGATGGGCGAATCAGTTGCGGAGGTTCGGCAGTAGGGGCAAGCCACAAGGTGGTGTATGAAAGCAATCCGTCTGTGGACTAGCCGACAAATTGGTCACTCGTCTATTCTAGATAAAACAGAATACATCCCTAAAGATACTGATTACACCCTCCCTCGGTCAAACTGCACCACGTGCTCCATCACGAAACAGATCTGGCCTATGCTGGATCTTAAGCGCTCCAACAATCTTGTAAAACAATAAAGATCCAACATAAGCACATTAGTAGGTGTCATCAAGGGATACTGCATTATTGGGAGACATGCTCTCAGGCTGGGCTTCCCTTTCAATGATTTCTGTAGAAACTGCATGGAGGAGGAGGAGGAAGAGACAATTCTTTACCTCGTATGCACGTGCCCAGCCCTTTCAATTCGTAGAAAACTAATTTTCGGAGAATACTTCTTCGACAATCTTGGCGAACTCGCTAATGCAAGCATAAGTTGAATAAGCTTCATTCTCAGATCTTCTTAGTTTGATACTTGTGAGATCATTAGATCCTGTGGTATCACAATGGACCTCCTCTGGCCTAACTGAGGCTACACTTATTGCGGCCTGCCACTCTAACCTAACCTAACATAAGGAAACTATGAAATCCGCAATGATTTTGATGCGGGTGAGAAATGTAATTTTTTTGTTGGGGAAAAAATCGATTTGATCTTTCACTTTGCGGATTTGGCGAATAATTTCCTTCGGCGGATTCCACGATTGGGGTGAATATTTCAGGAAAGGAGTAGACCCACAATTTGCATATTTTAGTTGTTTTTATATTTGCTACATTTCGCATAATGTATTTTATTACCTACAGAAAAAGTAGTATAAAAGCATTTAAAAGCCTAGCCCGAAGTACTGTAAATAGTACTGAAAATTAATTTGAATCCAACAATGAGGCAGCACATATTTTCGTTTCAATTTGTTAAAACAACTGATGTAGATTTTCTTGTGAAGTCCAATTTTCGACAACTTATCGAGCAACTGGGGCCGTATATCAGCAATAACACGGCGAATGTTGACTTTTAAATCGTCAAACGTCTCTGGTTTATCGGCATAGACTAGTGACTTCACATACCCCAAAGAAAGTCGGTCCTAGCGGAACGGAACGGAGAATTCTCCGCAACGCATACTCCGTCAGAAACTCAAATTACATTCGAAGTATCCGTCTTCGAAAAGAATACTTCAAATGCGACAACGCATTGATTTGACATGATGTTGCTTCGTGCTACATCGGGGTTTTCGTTTGCGTATGCCCTGGAAACATAAAAGCAATAAATACAAAAAATTACGTTGCAAAAATGTTTTTTTCTTTATTGCTTTCATTTATCAATACTTTACTGTAAATCGTAAACAAATTCCGCAACCAATTCCTGTCGGAGCAGAAAATTCGTATGAAGCTGTCAAAAATATCAGTAAAAACGCACTTGATCGCACTGAAACGCAAAACGACAGCGTGCGTTACACATTTGTCGGAACAAAGTTCCGAAAAGCTGTTCGGAAGAATACCTCGTTAGGGCCGAGTAATCTAAAGTTGTGAGATCACAAGATCGTGGAGGCCAGTTCACAGGTCCATTAAGCGAAATTATGCGCTCAGTAAAAGTTTCTCGCAATAAATTGATGGTGTCGCGCGCCGTGTGGCATGTTGCGCCATCTTCTTGAAACCAAAGTTCTGTCCACGTCAATGCCATTCAACTGAGGAACGAATGAGTCAGAAATCATGTTTCTATAGCACTCTCCATTGACGGTAATATTCTGGCCAGCATCGTCCTTAAAGTACACCAAACAGTAAGTTTTAATGGATGCAAGGGCGTCTCGACAAAGTCTTCTGGGCTTTCTCCACTCCAAATTCTGCAATATTGCTTGTTTTACATATCCATTTAACCAAAAATTGGCCTCATCGGAGAACAACATTTTGCGTTGAAAATGAGAATCAAACTGAATCATGTATGGCGAACCGAACTATGGTTTTCAAAATAAGTTTGCACAATTTGCACGCGTTGTTCTGGCGTTTATCTATTCGTCGTAAAATGGGCAAACGTTCTAACCACAAATCAACTTTCAACTGTCAAATTGACAATCTGTGTTGTCAGTTTAAAAGCCAAACCTCTAAAAAAAAACCCTTTAGATCGGCTACTAAAACTACCCAATATAGATCTACTAACCAATCAAGTTCCCGAGTTAGTAAATGTGGATTTCAGAATGTTTCAAAAATGCTCTTAGTACATTTTACTTAAAGCTTGGCGGCAATTAGTAGTAGAAATTAGTATTTGTCGATTATATTTTGGGTTGATATTAGTAAATTGCAATAGAACTTTCACAAATTTTAGACTTAGCACATTCCAATCGGACTAGAAGATTGTGTCTGCTGTAGTCGTTGTGAGTACAGTACTGTACTAAATTGTTATAACTGAATTCATGCACCACACAGACACAATACATTACTTGCCCTCGAATGAAAATAACCACTTTTGTGCATTTGTGAGATGTTTTGTTTTCATGTTTTGTTCATTTTTTTTATCTCCTTGTAGCTAATGAACCCAACAACAACGGCCACAACAACAGCAATGTTGGTATCACAACCCCAACAGACACCAACAACGGCAGTGACATCACAGAATACACAAAGTAATTAAAATAATCAAATTCCATTTGTTGTCATTCGTTGCAGTTTTTTTTTGTCGTTCCTTTTAATTAACAATAATTAAACAAACAAAATGTTCTTCTCTTCCATATTATATTTGTGTGATTAACAAAACAAAAAAAAAAAAAACGCATTCCAGTGCCTGTACCGCCAATAACATCAACAACGTCCGCCACTACAACATCGTCGTCGTCGATAACACCCGTCATACTACCACCCGCACCAACACAAAATAATAATAACAATATGAACAGTTTAAATAACAATAACATAAACAATAGCAACAATAAACTAGGAAATATTACAAGTAGCAATAGTAGTAGTAATCTTACAACAACAACAACAACAACGCCATTACCAAATCCTTCACCAACGCAGTCGCAATCGCAAAAAACAACACCGGGACAGAACAACAACAACAACAGTATAATGAATACACCAACCACACCGTTGAACAATAGCAACGTGAATTCGATGATATTTGCGAGCAATAGCAACAGTAACAGCAACACCAATTCGAGTAGTAGTAACAGTAGTAGCAGCAGTAGCAATGGACCAAATGATTTGACGAAACCTTCGTCGACATCAGTTGCCCCGGTGACCACAACAATGTCAGTTCCCTCGCAACAACAACAACAACTGCAACATCAACTGCAGCAGACACCGTCTTCGTCAACGACTTTAACATCCTCGTCCTCCTCCTTGTCATCCACATCACACATTAATTCCCAAACGAATAGTAGTTTATTAACTAGTGGTGGTGGTGGAATTAGAGTTGCGAGCAATTTGCATAAAATGGCACAGCAATCAAATATGATGCCAACTACAACACTTACAACAACTTCCACATCATCATTTCATCAGCATCCTCACCAACAGTCACAACAACAACAACAACACCACCAACAACAACAACACCAACAACAACAACAACACCAACAACAGCAACAACAACATCAGCAGCAGCAACAACAAACGATTCCCATGGTTGGTGACAATAGTTCTAGTTTGGTGAGTGATCTTTCACTCGCGCACCTTTCACACCATTTGGGACCGCTGCTGGCGCCACAACCGCCCTCATCATCATCATCATCCATATCAACATCATCTGCTCCGCCACCACCCGCAACGCAGTCAATGCTTGCACTAACCACGGGTCTGAAACAAATTCCACAGTTCGACGATCCAGTTGAACAATCACTTGCGTCTCTTGAACAGCCTATATTGGCAGCAATGGGGGGGCAGCACCATCTGAATTCCACGCAACAGCAACAACAACATCAGCATCACATAGAGCTGATGTCAGAGATTCTGGCAAAGACAGATGCCGGAATGAATGGAAATCACTTCCCACTAATGCAGCAGCTGGGCTTGGAGGGCTATAATAACCATCATTTCTCATCAATGGCAGCCGCAGCAGTGGCAGCAGCAGCCCATGGAATGCATCACAACAATGGCTACGGTAGTGTGGCTGATGGAGGACCAGGTTCTGGTACTATGTTAGACAATTCCAGTGTTGGCAACGGAATGCACATGGGTGGCGGTGGCGTAGGTGGTGGTCTGCATCACCCGCCACCAGCTGCACCGCCCGTGTCCGCAGCAATGGGCATGGGTTCGATATTTGATCCGCTTCCAAATATGCAATGCAACCGGGGCGACATGCTCTCCACCGCTGCCGCCATGTTGATGGGCGGAGGTCTAACGAATTCCACAACCAAAAAAGATGATTGCAAGCCACCAATGCTGATTACGCCCAAACCAATCGAATCGATGATGCCTAGTCCACCAGAGAAAAAGATGAATCAACAGCAGCAATCGCAGCATTCACCCTCCGACATGAAACTAGCAGCAATGGGAGCAGGTGGAGGTGGTGCTAATGCGGGAACGAACTTTGCGCAAGCCTTCAAATCGGCACACGAGCAGAATTTGAAGAATGCCAGCTCATGGTCATCTTTAGCTTCGGCGAATTCGCCACAAAACACTCCCACATCGAATAAGGTGAAACCAGCAATGGATTCGTTCCAGCAATTCCGGAACAAGGCGAAAGAGAAAGCAGACCGGCAGAAACTACTCGAACAACAAGAATTAAAAAGAAGTCAGAAGGAAGCTGCAGAGAAAGAGCAAAAGCGGCAACAGGAACAGCAACACAAACAAAAAGTGGATGTGGATAGTGGCAGGTAAGTTTATAAAGAAATAAATTAATCCACTCATGAGATATAGCAACATTGTTTCTGTTTATAGGAAAAGCACGCATGAGCCGCAGCCGCCACCACCACCTCGTTTGGAAGACATTAAAGCATCTCCACAGGGATGTGGATCGCCTGGTTCGCAGCAGTCACCACAAGATCGAGCGGCAGTTCGCCGTGCCGAACTTAGACGAATGGAACAGGATAGACGAAGGCGAGAGGCGGTAAGTTGATTTTTTTCTATTAGAACAAATTAGAATACATATTTGCGATTTCATACGGTGTCTACGTTACTATATTTGGATCAATATATTTCTCACCATCCCATTGTAAGGAGGTTTCGCATAGGCTGCCTTAGTCCCCTAATATTTGACATTATTCATCACAGACCTGTTCGCCAGCGTGTTATGCCTTTGTGTTCCCACAGACTGGCATAAATTTAATTTATTAAAACTTCCATGGCGATCGTCGATGAACTGAGAAAATATACAACCGAATTATCGAAGCTCCAATCGTGACTTGTAATATTTCTCAAAGCACATTTCCAACGTTATATGAGAATCAATGTACAATGAGCTTCAAAAGTCAGTAAACAGCAACGCTCTTTTAAATGTTTTTTAGGGTCTTGAAAAAATTCTTAAAAGCAGCAAAAAGTTTGATAATAACAAAACGTATATAAAATAGTTTCCAAACTCCAAAAAACATTATTAGTGTTCACTCACTTTTGACGCTCGCTGTATACTTAAAGTTTTCTCAGCTTTGGTAAAGTCGTCGCTCTCATCGGTAATCGCAGCTCCAACATAAACGCACCCTAATGCAGCATTGCATGTGATGCTACATCTCAATCACATCGACTGTCACTACCAGTATAGTTTATCCATCCCTTAATGGTCAAATAATCGTATGTACTTGTTTTACAAGAACATAGAACGTTTCACCTTGTCGGACCTTGCAATATCCACACTATCTCCTCACCACCTGCAGATGAGAATGTGTAAAATCGTCAAAGCATACCAACTGCTCCACCTCACGGCCTTTTTATTGGCGATTTTGGCGACTTGGACTTCAAATGAGCAAATTGCCACCGTAACTTTTTAAGTAACAACTGGTTTAGGTCTTGACCATCTGTTGGTAATAGATCTATATAGTATTATAATCGTCCAATGATCTGTATACTCCGCTCATCCTATGCATTTTAGTATGCCTTCATTTACTTACTTACTTCTTCTTCTTATCGCTTTTAAAGGGGTGGGCCTTAGGACTTGTCGGGTTGATGCGTTGCTGTTGATACAAACTAGACTGAACACCCGCGGAATTTTTCTCACTATTCCCAGGGCAGAATCTTGATGAATTCCTCCCATCTCATTTTATATTTCTTAGGGGTCCCAACCATGTCGAAGTAGTAAGGGATTATTTCTTTGATAATAAGGTTATTCACTTAATCTGATAAATTTATGCAGCCCGTAAATGTATAAATTTTTGCGGTGCTTTAAGTGAACGCCGCTCGGAAATGTCATTGCTTAAATCGACTGTCAAGTAATCAAAATTATTTTGTTACTTAAATTCATACCGTCATTTTGAGATCTTCCTAAAAAAAACTCTGGAAACAAACAAACAATTTATACAACTGTCTGTCAAAGTTTGACATTTGTGATTTGCGTAACTTTCCGCGGAGGCTAAATCGTCGCGGAAAATATGAAGTCTGCGTAAACTATTCTCCATACAAACTCTGACATTTCATTTACGAGGTGGTAAATTTCTGCAGTTTAGGAGGCTTTTACGCGTTTAAGTGAATACCCTTAATAAGTGGCTACAATTTGTAATAGTTAATGCGTTAACGGATAAGAAAGTGATGTGATTATTGACATACTAGATCTTCTCCTTCCATATTTCCAAAAGCTGTAGCGAATTCTCGGCAAATGTAATGGCACTAAAAGAACTCTTATTATGGCTAAAGAAATACGTGACATCCAAGCAGTAATAAAGTATATGGAATCAGTTGAGAGGAAGTCTAATGCTGATAAACCCGCAAAGTTGTAACTACTTTATGTATTCCGTTACTTTATGTATTCCGATCGCTGCATGATATGTTCTGGGAGCCTTTTTATTATAATGATCTTTACGATTGAACAACTACACTATGCTGTAGGCTTCTCTGCGTTTTACTAACTTACTTAATTAGATGGCGCTACAGTCTGGGGTGGACCTGGGACTCAACCAACATGCCTCTCCAAGTTGGCTGAGGTCCCCTTCCACTTGTTGGCACCACCTAAGACGTGGTCTTCCTCTACTGCGTTGTCCCTTCGGGTTGGAATCGAAGACTCTTCGGGCCGGAGCGTTAGTGTCCATTCGCTCTACATGTCCCATCCATCTTAGACGACTGATGCGTAATTTTCTGTCCAAGTCGATGTCGCTGTACAGCTCGTAGAGTTCGCGGTTAAATCTTTTCCTCCAAAGCCCGTTAACGCAAACGGGACCGAAAATCACTCGAAGAATTTTGTGTTTGAAACGACCAAGAAGATCTACATCCGCCTTTGTTAACGTCCATGCTTCTGCGCCATAGAGTAGGACTGGGATGATGAGGGTCTTATATAGATTCTCCTTAGTGTTTCTTGACATGCTTCTGCGCCATAGAGTAGGACGGGGATGATGAGGGTCTTATATAGATTCTCCTTAGTGTTTCTTGACAAGGCCTTACTAGTCAGTTGCCTTCTTAGGCCAAAGAAACAGCGGTTGGCAAGTGTAACTCTTCGTTTGATTTCTGCTGTGGTGTCACTGTCATTATGAGAGATTATAGCGGAGCCGAGGTAGATAAAGTCCCTAACCACCTCAAAGTTAAAGCTGTCTATCGTGACGTTCTGTCCGATTCATCGATGTTGTGTGTCCCTTCTTGTTGACAGCCTTGTTGACTTTGTTTTGCCCTCATTCACCACTAAACCCATTTTTGCCGCTTATGTGCAATAATACTTGCACACAATACTTGCAAACGCACCAGTTACAGCTCGCTGCGTTCTGCGTTTTACTATGCAACTACATTTAGCTGAATTGGACTTCCACGGAGTATTGCTTCGTCACTGTTAGTTGTTAGTTTTTGATACTGATGCCAAAAGGTCGATTACAGATTTTTTCGGTGAACTGCTCTATTGCTTCTTTTGCGCGTTTCAATACAACGCCCTGAAAGAAGACGAGTAAGTCCCTCTTGGGAGCATATTATTCGCGAATACTGTGTTTGAAACGGTATCAATCGCTCTTATCTTTGACATGACAATTGTTTCCTTTCTTAAATTCCTTATATATTTTTCTATCCACAGCTGGCAGGCCAAATAGACATGAACATGCAGAGTGATTTAATGGCAGCATTTGAAGAGTCGCTTTAATAAGTTTAAGTTAAATAAAATAAAAAGATCAATTAAAACATATAACTTCCTCTTAACAAAACACACACACACACGCTATCTAAACAAAATGTATACATAATTCTTAACGATTAACACATCCCAATTCACATAAACACACACATATAACACATATATTTATATATGTGTATGCATGTATATACATATATCAAAATGTATGCATGTATATATGTATATAATATATTGATAGCTGATTATAATAAAAATAATTATAATTTCTTTTTTCTAAATGGACCTATCTATTTGAACATAGATATTTATTGTTGTATTTTTGTTATGTAAAAAAAATTTAAATCATGTATAATTATGTATTAAGAAATTACGATAAATTATTTAACAAAACAAAAAGAAAACAATCTTTTACTATTTCACACATACTATAAGAAAATAGTTTTTTTTGTTTTATAAAAGTAACAATGAAAAATTAAAAAAAAAAAAAAAATACATAATAAAGTAAACCACCGATAGGGGTCTCTCCATTTTTTGTAATTACAAAATACATAGTTGAAACGGACAAAATTCAAAGAAAACAAACACAGATAATATATAAAAAGAAATTAAGTAGATTTAAATAAAAATCAGTGTATTATATAGATGATAACAATTTTGACACGCAAGTTGAGAAAAAATAAAAACGGTGGTACTGACTACTTTTCCTTAAAACGCAAGTGGTTTGTTTCTTGTTTTGTTACATACATTATATACATATATATATTAATTTTTTTTTAACAATTTTATGTGTAGTATACATTAATTACTATTAGAAAATACGAATCGTATTGTATCAAAAAGAAAACAAGTTAAATAAATTATTATATTCATAGATAAAAGTAAAAAGAAAACATTTTGTTTATTTCCTTTCTGTATAAAGAATAAATAATATTAACTGCTCTACATGGTAGTTTTTTTTATACTCTATGCTATTGATACGAAGGAGGATATAGAGGGCGGGAGGAACAAAAAGAAGAATATAAATTATAATGCAGATTTCGTTTCTTATTTTCTAACAACAAGAGCATGTAATGAAAACTGAAAAAAAAGCTGTCCTAACTGCTAAGTTTATTATTTTGTGATACAACTTCTATACATTATACATATATTTAAAATTTAATAAAGTATGAAATGCGTTTCAAGTCTCTCTCTGTCTCTCTGGAATGAAACAATCGCACGCATTAATTTAAACAAAAATGGAAACAAAGAAAATAATACAAAAAAAAAAACTATATATAAATGAATACATATTACCAAGAGAACATTTAAATGTTTTAGTTGATAAGTTTCGTGAACAAAATGTTAAATATTAATTAAAAAGTATAAACAATGTAATTACATAAATTTAACACACACACATTTTTATATATACAAAAGTTATATAAAGCTAAATATTTGGAGTATAAAACAAAAGAACACTTAAAGAAATGTTTTCTTAGGCTTTAGGCAATTTACCATATTACTCAGTAATTTTAAATAAACCAACAAGAGAATGTAAGTTGGCCGCGTCTAAATCCGGCCAAACTGTACCCTACTTATCACTGTTTGGATTTTATTTCCATTTCATTTGATGTCTTTATTCCTTTGGCATAACTATTGAAAAACGAAATTTGTACATAGCAAGCAAAATAAATGAAATACAACAGTAATGCATTGAATTTGTGTAAAGTTTATTATTTGTATTTTATTTGTTTTAATTTGATTTTCTTTATGTTAGCACTTAAGTTTATCATTATACCTACGTAATTATATATTTTCCGTTTGTCTAGCTTTTTGAGAAAAGTTTATGTAAACTTCATCATTTGGTATCCTACCTACACTTTATTCTTATCGTTTGTAAAGTAGTAGTTTTTTTTTTCACCTTACTGTTTAATTTTATTTTTTTCCCCTCTAGAAGTAACATGGTAAAATCGTATGTATAAAACACAATATTTGAGTAAAACAAACAAAAATTAATTTAAAAATAAATAAAAATATTTGAAAAAAAAAAAGGTTTTAAAACAAGAAAAAAATACTTTCCTTCTTATTTTGTAATAGTCAACTTGAGTGGAATGTCTATTAACAGGCCTTAATTCTATTGCTGTGAACTGAACTGACTTATCGGACAAACAATCGGCCCTAGCGAGGTATCCGCCGGAACGGAAAATTGTCCGATTTCATACGAATCGGAGGATTTTTGCTTCGAGGTATACTTCGGAACGGCTTTTCGGAACTTTGTTCCAACAAAACGCACACAGGCGTATTGCGTTTCAGTGCGATGAAGTGCGATTTTACTGATAT
This sequence comes from Cheilosia scutellata, assembly GCA_955612985.1. Taxonomy (NCBI): domain Eukaryota; kingdom Metazoa; phylum Arthropoda; class Insecta; order Diptera; family Syrphidae; genus Cheilosia; species Cheilosia scutellata. The sequence continues at coordinate 70,119,229 of OY015311.1, read as the reverse complement.
TTTTGACAGCTTCATACGAATTTTCTTCCGATATGCTCCGACAGGAATTGGTTGCGGAATTTGTTTACGATTTGCAGTGAAGTGTTGATAAATGAAAGCAGTAAAGAAAAAACATTTTAGCAAAGTACATAATTGGTTGTATTTGTTGCTTAAATGTGTATTTCCAGGGTAGGTACCACGAAACAACATCATATCAAATCAATGCGTTGTCGCATTTTAATTATTCTTTCCGAAGGCGGATATCTCGAATGTAATTTGAGTTTCCGACGGAGTATGCGTTGCGGATAATTCTCCGTTCCGACGGATACCTCGCTAGGGCCGAATTTGTTTTGTTTCGTATAAATCGACATTATTCCGTTAAGTATAGAATAACCCGTGAATTGGTCACAAATTTATAAATTCAAATTCGGAAGCACGTCATTTACTTTTCCAACGCTGCGCTGGGCTGTTCAGGCAGACACTAACGTCAAAAAGAATATTGACCAATACGATCGCTTCCAATTACATAATTATAAAATATCATTTCATTCATGTAGCTGACACTGCTAGCTTTGCTTTATTATTTTTTTTTTCGTTGCTGTCCACGACTCTAAAAAAAAAACAAAACTGTTTGGTATTAGGCGTTTTTCTTTTTTAGTTCAGAGCTCAGCTCTGAACAGAGCTCGAGCATTATGAGCGCGCTCTGAACCGGGTGTGCTCAGAGCGTGCTCGGAGTGTTATGATTTCTTTGTGAAACACACTTGAGCACATAGCTGTCATATGGTTGTTTATTAATTCTTATTTATTACATTTGGTTTACCTTCTGTGCCAGAACAACAACTCTCGTCCACCACTTCAACTATTTTGCTTATCCTGTTTTTTTTTTCTGTCAATAGTGACTGTAAAGTGCGTAATCACCTTTTTACTCAGTATGCTCAGTCAATTTATTCTGAGCTCGTAGAGCGCGCTCTGAACGTGCTCTGAACATTCTCTGAGCGAAAAAAGAAACACAAAATCTGAGCTCTGATGCCTCTGAGCTAAAAAAGAAACACGAACTTTTTTTTTGACAGTTCACGCTCGCTCTGAACTAAAAAAGAAAAACGCCTATTGGCGACGAAAAATAAACGTTTTCTGTCGCGGGAGCGATCCACAAATTTCGTCTGAAATGTCAAAGAATGTAGATTGTATTTTTTGACGACAATCGTCGATATTGCGGGATTCGTTTTTTGGCGCGTCGTTTGTCGTGGGAATGATACAGTTGGCATAGCGACATATCTCCGCCGACATATTTCCGCCCAGTACATTTTTCGAGCGGGATTATGTCGCTTTTTTTCTGGCGGAGTTATGTCGTTTTGAAAACGTCATATCTCCGCGCGGAGCTATGTCGCATTTAAAACGACATATCTCCGCCGAACTAAGAACGACATATCTTTCTAATACCACAGCAATTAATACAGCACTAATTTAGTTGAATTTAAAAAAAACTTATCAAAATAAAAATATTTTGTGCTTTTAATTTCGCGATTTCGAAAATTGTAAAATGTAAATACTAAATCGGTCAAAATTTGCATAATTAAAATCGAATTGACTCGATTTGTGGTTTCGATTTTAATTTCATTTCGCTCAGATTCTGAAACCCACCTGCATGGGTCCCGAAATAGCATTTTAAAAAATTGGGCCCCAATGCCAGACCAGATCCAAGGCCTTTGAAATGTCCATTGATCAGCAGGTCTCCAGGACGAGGACAGCTGCGAAATTACTATGTTGAAGATATACCTACATCTCTAAGCAAATTTATGTACTGTTCGGAGGCATTTAACGACGAAAATAACAGACGAACTGAACAAGTTACTGGTTCTATCAACTGGTCATCATTATAGAGGACTTACCGATTTAGATTTTTTCTACAAGACTCACGTTATTAGTTGATTTGACCTACTTATGGATATCATAATGGTTATAGTAAGTATACACTTTTTTTTATTTTTTATTTCATCTTCTTCTAGAGTGGATTTTTAACACCTAAACCCCCCATAATTCAGTGATATCAATGTTCTCGGCATGGCATACAAACCCGACTTCCACTCGCCGATTTCCATTCGGAGGACTACTTCAGTATGTTATTGCCAGCTTTCTTTAGCCAGTATGATCAATCCCCAAACCACTCTTTTCGTTGCTACTCTATATTATGCACATTTTCTATAGGAAAGCATTGCTATTGCGGATATCTTTTAACGATATTGTGACAAGAAGTAGGTATATCCAGTGTCAATTTATACTTTTCCGACTTTCGGCTTCGACAGAGGTATATCAACAGAATTCTCAATAGCACTGAAAATATTTGTAGTTCTTAGGAACTTATGGGAAAGAGAAAATCCGCTGAAATTTGGTTACAACTAGCGTAACGGATACAGGCCCCTATTGTGATTGTCTATAATTGATCGTTGAGCGACAACTTTCGATCGTCGATTGTAAATTTTAGTATTGTGATTGTCGATTGCGATTGATTTGTCGATTTGACAGTCGCTTGTAGTCCATGACAAATGTCTGGTCGATGCTTTCTCTTGGAAGTGAAAAAGTGTTGTACGTACGAATAGCTAAAATCAATCGACGCAATCGACAATTTGTCGTGACGATCGCTGATCGACAATTACAATAAGGGCCATAGTTTCAATTATTGGCAGGGGTGCCAATAACTGGTTCATATGGGACTACAGTTGTTGACACTAATAACTGTACTTTTGATGGCGCCAACAACTGTTGTATACGACGGTTATTTGTTTCAGATTTTTGAAAATGCCTAAAGAGAAGAAAACTTATGATGCGGATCGGTGTCACTATCTTCTTCGGCAATAAAAAAAAATAATATTTTTAATAATAAGTTATCAAAGTTCCGCATTTTTTATTAATTTCAATTTCTAATAAAGGAGCACTAAATGTAGGGGGCTTATTCCCAAATGCGCGGCGGATCGCTTTTCATGGCGGATTGGTATTTTTGTATTTCCAAAAGCGATTCGATCCATTCGTTACAAGAATTTAGTTTATTTTTTATCCACAATAAATCCGCCAGCAATCCGTCACATAAATAGCTATCGCTTTTGAATGGATCGAATCGCTTTTTGGAAATACAAAAATACCAATCCGCCATGAAAAGCGATCCGCCGCGCATTTGGGAATAAGCCCCTAGATATTATTTTATCATAATTTTTGGGTGCCAAGAACTGTAGTTTCGTAGAGTGCCAACTACTGTACAGGGGTGCCAACTACCCTGTACAGTAGGGATTTGAGAGGGATTTTTTATAATCCATTTAATTCCAAATTGAAACCCCTAAACCCGAAAATTAAATTTTTAGTAAAAAGAAAATTCCTTATGGAATATATAAATAATGTATAACATTTATGGAATATATAAATGTATAACATTTTAAAATCGCTTCTAAATAACAAAACGCTTGTTTAAAGTAAAAAATTGCTTATGGGTACCAACTACTGTACCCGCTACGCTATTCTTCTCTCTTTTCGAGTTGACTCAATAACCAATCGTGTCACATCTGGATGGTGTATTTTATGTATTCCGCTGCGCGGAAAAAGACTGTTCCTAACGATATGACAAAAAAAAAAATATATTCACTACGCAAATTTGTTTACACGTCCCATTTGTTATAAGATCATTTTATTTAACACTCATTATGAAATAAAAATAACCAATTTATTGGTATACATGCAACAACAGCATAATTCAAATTAAATTTATAATTTTTTCTCGTCAAAACAAGTAGCTGTATAAAATTGAATTACATTTATTATTATTGTAAAAAGAATAATTTTAACGAATAACGAAACTAACAAATTAACTTTAAGTAGTAGATGTGGACTTTTTAGGGAAAAATTATTATGAGAAGAAAATTAAATGAAAACAAGGATCATAATGTATGTATATGTAAGAAGTGTGTACCTCCAAGGTATTTGATTACATATTTACAAATAAATAAAATAAAGATTTGAAGTACATAAATAATTTAATAAATAACTAGTCTAAGATATGGAAATTATGTTTTTTTTTTTTTTGTCTTCAAATACTCCAACATGAAAACCGCTATTTGCGATAATAAATCTTATTTACAAGTAATATAAAAATAAATAATAATAATAATTGTTAAAATTAAACATTAGTTGATAAACAAGAGCAAAATTCAGTACGTTAAGTAAAATCATGATTAAAATAAACTAAGCTTACGATTAAGGAATGGATTACATTGAATGTTTGGGAGTTTTATTACCTACAAAGACTCGACTATTTCCAACTTTGAGGCGAATGGCAGTTGGTTATCTTCAGATAAGCTGAAACAATTTCTCTCTTTATGCTGGGCCACAAAAGCTTTTCCATTAAAGCCGTGTCGGGCGACGAGACGGGTCGATTTGTGGGTTAGTTGAGAAAAGAAGGGTAGATTAGATCAAAAAAATGCCTTCTTTTCTTTTCTACTCACTTTAAATCGACCTGTCATGCTCGACACGACTTTCATGGGAAGACATTTGTGTCCCATCACTTTGTAATTCAAACAATCACCCTTATTCCGAGTAGCATTTTACTTTCACGACCTTTGTCGTTATTTGAGGCGTTTCATTTTACAAGACTTAGGCCCCTATTGTGAGTGTCGATAGTTGATCGACAACAACTGTCGATCGATACACAACTGTGATTGTCGATTGTGATTGATATTTGTCGATTTGACAATCGCTTGTAGTCGATTACAAATGTCTGGTCGATGCTTTCTCTTGGAAGTGAAAAAATGTTGTGCGTACGAATAGCTAAAATCCATCGACACAATAATTGTCGTGACGATCGCTGATCGACAATCACTATAAGGGCCTTATTAAATAACTTCGACGACAGGGTACGACGTCGTCGGTAAGTAGTAGTTCACTTTCCACATAGTTCACTTTCTACAGCACTGACAGGTAAATGGCGCATCCTATGCATCCGGGAACAGATAATGAAACATTTTAATTAAGGACTACCACAGCTTACATTCAAAAAATGCTTTAAAATGATGCTAAGAAAAACTTTCTGTCAACCTTTATCATCTCTTGATGTTGGTATAGGCTGGATTATAGCTACATGTAATAAAACCATTCGATCTTAGCACTTAGCATCAACATTTAAGGGTCTCCTTTAAAAATCCCTTAGCCAATGAAATGTTTTTTCTATAAATTCCATTAAACTGTCCCTGGTTTTTTACTTTTGACGCTTAAAAATTATCTATTTGAATTTATTTGAATAAATTAACAATTGAAGACATCAACATTTTGAGTCATTTTTCATTAGGTACTTGAGGCGTTTACATTTGTTAACTACAAAAATCGTCGTGTTTCTTGTCGTTTTGTGGCGTTCAACGCCTTGAGAATGACAGTGAAATTTTTCACATGACGTTCGGCGTAGGTACACTAATATTGTTATGTTAGAACTTCTAGGTCTTCTGGCGGGGCGATGAAACCGGAATTTTGGTTTGCCCTTCAGGAAATAGTATTGTGATAATGTCCCTAACATAATATCAAAAATTTGACTTTCCTATTATGTCTTAAATTTTTTCCTTTTTATTGCACTTTTAAGAACGTCTGGCGCAACTTTAAAATCGGCAAACTTTTTTTGCAATTCCATTTTCTGTCTATATCGGTTATAAATTGCCCGCGTTCCATTGACCGCTAGATGATTAGCGGCATGTCAAACTCCACTGACATTTCAGCATTTGCGCTAGAACTCTAGCACATATTGTGAAATGTCAGTTTTTTTGTATGGAGTTTGGCATGCCGCTAGTCATCTAGCGGGTTAATGGAACGCGGGCATTAACATGTACCAAAATCTTAAGTTTGCTAAAATGAGTTAAATTTCTTTAATTTTTTGCACTTTTGATGTTACGGCATTCCTATATAGTCTTGCTAAAATGACTGTAGAAAAAACGTTGCTAGCTCTTAGTCTAGAATAAGTGTGAATAGATCAGCAAAAGACCTACTCAGTTGGCAATAAGGGAAAGTACTATAACATAGGTGGAAAAAAACCTTAAGAGGTAATTTGTGTTTTTCCGGTGAACCTGGCACCCCCCTCGCACAGTAGATATAGTCCAGCATACTAACCACTGAGGACTGTGCCACTGCGCCCACAACCTATAACTATACTCAAACTCAATTGTCGTGTCGTAGCTCGTAGCAATGAACAATACCATTTGAATAAAAATGTGCAATTACTGCGCATGCTGCAGATGGAGGGAGTGCAATTATTGCATAAATTTATTGTTTTCGTATTCAAGCCGAATCGCCCATCTAAAACATCAGTGCAATTCGAACAAAGTAGTAATTTTCTCAGAAGATCACGGCTGATGAGAGTGTGTGGGAGATACCAGATAATCGTTGACTGGCTTTGCATAATAAATCTAGCCCAAAAAGCAGAAAGCAGCTTTATTGAATATTCTTTTAGGCGCTTAGTCTCTGTTTGGTGCTTGGTCAGTGCGGTTTTGTAATTTTGTTTCGTTTGAAAAATGTTTTTTTTTTTAAATGTGCTGTGTAAAAAAGTTAGTGCGAACTTGTGAAATGTGATTTGAGTACCTACTATCAATTCAAAAACAGGGTGGCGCTGATTATTAAGGTGAGTCTCTGGAGATACCTAGTAGAATTTTTTAACTTTTTTTTTTACCAATATGACAAATCAAATCAATCAACCAAAAAGAACAAAACAAACATGTTTAACTGGATGATATTGTTTTATTTTCACGTCTCTTCCTGTACAATTTAGCTTATAAAAATACTATCTACGTTTCAATTAGGTACAATATATACAAATACGAATCTAAGCAAAATGCCCATTAACGACTTAAAAACTAACCCCTAACCCTAACGTTGAACGCTTATCAACGCATTCCAAAATTGTGTTTTTCCGCTGAAAAGTGTAAGTCTTTTACACCTTCGTAAAGACTTCGAGTTGTTTTTTCAAGGCATCAATCTGGCACAGAAGTTCGATATTTTGTCGCTCAAGGTATGCGGCTCTAATCGCGATCTCATCCTCCTTGATGCGACGACGATCGCGGGATTTCTTAGCGGCGGCATTGTTTTTACGTCTTCTCTCGTAATAAGCTTCATCTTTCTGGCCTCCACAGTTCATCGAATCACTATTGTTGTTGTTGTCATGTTTGTTGTAGTGTTCTGTACTGGAGCCATTGCCTGTGGATGAATCATTGTCACTGGACTCGACGGCACGTTCCTCCGATTCACTGTTTTGGCTGCGATGGTTGGTGCGTCGCATTTTTGGATTTGTTACGATCCTATGGCCGCCGTTGGTGTCCCGAAGATCATCTAAAGCCCGCTTACGATATGTGCTGTAGCGTTCCATGGTTGTCTTGTCCCAGAGGACATCCGAGGCAGCAAAGTGGGCTGCTACTAGGAGTGGATCTCGTGGGTATGCGTTGAAAGGACGTGTTGTTTTCCCTGAACTCACAGCTCCGGTAGTTGCTGCGTTTAGAATGTTTGGATAGAGGATGCTTCCCGCATCCGACTGCTGCTCCTCCGATTTAGGGTATGTCGCCGTAGACGTAGTGTTATTGAATGTCTGTTGGAGGATTGCTGCTGGGTTTTGTGGGAAGATTGGCAGAGGCGTTGGCATCACAGGAGCAGGCGGTGGCGACACGTTTTCTTGTTTGATATTTGAATAGTACAATGGATAGAGTGACGCGATACCCTGCGGCAATGGCTGCGGATTCGCTTGCGAAAACAGCAATTTATTTGGCCTGAGTGGTGTAGCAGCTGCTGATGAGGTGGCTGGCACTTGTGACAAGTTTTGTGGCGATCCGCAGTTAGTACTGGGTGAAGCTGTGCCAAAACTCGACGTTGAGTTGAATGGCGATGGGGTTTTTCGCGTCTCAACTGAATCACAGCGGCGCGACAAGTCCAAAGCCTCACTTTCTAATCTCCGTTGGTGGTGATGGTTGTGGAAGTTGTAGGTGTTGTACATGTCCAATTTGTTTGTGGAACAATCTGTAATTTAAAAAAAAATAATTATAAAAATTAGCTCAAGTAAGTTTTACATATTGCAGAAATATGTTTTTCAAAATTTGTTTTCTCGTATTTTTTAATTAAACTAACCGTTTCTCATATCCAACAAGAGTTGTCCAGGCATAATCTTATCGTGAAGCATCATTGTGTTCGAATATTTATTCTGTCAACAGAAGCAATAACAATTTCTATTTTCTCAGCAGACCGTTGCTGAAATTCTATTTTCCGTTCGATGTTGTTGGGTGTCGTTCGAAAACTGATTTGACACAGACCCATGGTCGACCTTATATACTGGAACGAGGGGGTGAATTCTGAATACTGTCCATCTACCTACCTACCTAAAATGTGTGACAAGTGTGTGACAGAGTGACAGAGAGGCATTCATAGAGATTGGTTTTTGCAAATCGCATCTCTTCACGAAAATCCGTGCAAGCAAAAGAGACACAAGAACTGAGTTTTCGAAAAGGGTAGAATAGAAAGAGTTTCCATATGATAGGAGGGGAGGGTCGTTGTTGAATTTTTCTTGACCTGTCTAGACGTACGCAGGCCATTAATGCGGATTATTGCAGATTCCAAAAATAGCCGAAAAGAAAATTTTGCATTTTTTGTGGTTCCGCTGTTTTGTATAGAAAGAGTTTTTAGGTAGACGCATATGCGTTTCTATTATTCTATTGTGTTGGGTTCATGGTTTGAGTTTTTAAGACAATGTGCAGCTTTTTTGAAAATGTATAATTTTATGATTCGTGGGTATTGTAAAAATCGGTAACCACTGGATGAAAGGGTTGGCCAACTAATGAACGAGCAAAAAACCTAAAGACACTCTTTCGTTTTATGGTACACATAACTTGAATGCCTAAATTTTGCGAAAGGGTTTTCGAGATATGTTTTTTTTTTGAAGTGAATATTGTTTTACTGCACTCTTAGGTAATTCGGGGTCGCAAAAAACGAACATACAGGAAATTCGCTGAATTGGAAGAGAGTCATAACATCTAAAATAATTTTCGGCTCGTTTGTAAAATTTTTTGAAAGGAAAAAGGGTTTGAAAACCACTGTTAAAATCTTTGCAGGAGGTATGTCTCTTGTGAGGTAATCGATTTTTGTTTTTGAAAATACGGTTTTATGACCAAGTTGTATAAATCGGTAACCATCATAAAAAAGGATTGGCGAACTGAAAAATCCGCGGAACTCTTTCGTTTTATGGTGTAAGTTTTGAGAAAGGATTTCCGAAATGACAATTTTTTTAAGGGCCATACTGTTTTGTTAAGATCTTAGCTAACGTATGGGTTCGTAAAAAACGAAAGTGAATTCGCTGAATTACGCGAGGTTTCGAATGAAATGTCTGCTTGTTTGATATTTTGAACGCATTTGGAAAAGGAAATGTTATAGCATCTGTTTTGTAAACCCTTTGATATGTTTTCCGTAATTTTTTCGAAGAAATTTTGAGCGAAAGTGTTTTCTTTTGCAAGATCGAATGAAGTATTTCATTTCACATTCATTTTCTTTGATTTTGAGGAATTATTTTTCAAACGATTCGTAGTCGTTCGCAATGAATTTGTCATGAACAGAAATATAGTTTTTCTGTAGTTAAAGAAAGCACTGTCAGCATTATTTGATAAACGTATTCTTTGTACAATTCGCATTCTGATTATTGTCGGCGAAGCTATAGGTATAACGCTTGCAAATAGATGTTAGAGTGAGTTCAAAAATTTGCTTATTCTGGTAGCCGAAAGAGTTTTATAAAAGTGATAGACGGCTTTGGGAACGCTTTTGGTTTCGCGGAAAACATTTTTAAATAAAAGCGACCTTCTGTTTCCTATTTGAACACAGAGGATATCGATCAGATCAGATTAGGTATCCCGAATTTTCAATAGGACAAGAGATATTTGCTGAAGGTTTAAATTCAAACAATATCTGAATATGTACTCATATTTTTATGGGCGTGGCTTGTAATTAAAGGGGTGTTTCGCCACGTGACAGCTAAAATTACATGACAGATTGCAGTCATGAAACCTTATGCTAGATATACTCCATCCCGTTTGCGGTGACGGTTTTTAAACGTGACTATTCAACGACGAACTAAAATAAACGCGTACCTACCATAAGCCTAACTTTTCACGAAGTGGCTATTCGGCCGTTCATTATGGCAGATTTTGTACTGAACTGACGTTTACCGATGTTCGAGACACGGGTACGTAATCAACGTAACGTTATCCTATTTTCATTAAAAACTCTTTATAAATATAAAGTATGATCCTAAACGTACGGCATAATGTCCGAAAATGATTATACAGGAGTTTAGAGTCCTTGCCGCGAGCGTAGCGAGCTACATACCCCAACTTGACGCAATATAAACTTTGACATTTCGTTACATACCCGTGTCTCGAACAACGGGCGAATAGCAACAGCCAACTTTTCACAACCAATTTTTCATTCACATGAGTTTTTATTTTTTGGAAGTATGTATTGGAAGGGTCAGCTTTTCCGGGACAGTCATACTCTCAGATGTTTGTCACACGTTTGCTACAGGTACCTTAGGATGCAATTTGTATCTCGATCCAGAGATCGAACCTAAGACCCGTCGCGGCTTTAAACCCCAGTAGTCCCGTATTTGATTTTCGGACATTATGCTGTACGTTTAGACCCAACTTTTATCTTTATAAACATTTTTTAATGAAAATGTGCTTACGTTACGTTGATTATGTAGTCGTGTCCCGAACATCAGCAGATAAACGTCATGTCAGTCAGTACAAAATCAATGGCCGAATAGACACTTCGTTAATTTAATTTAACGCCGTGCGGGAGGTAGGAATTTGGATATGTTTTTCCGACAAGCTCCCCTCCAGCCAACTTGGCCCCAATCCCAAGCTTGTTGCATCCTGTTACGCACATCAACAATTTGGCTGACATTGCCAAATTGCCATGTTTTCTATCTTCGATCGTTCTTTTACTGGTATATTATTTGCCCTAATGAGTTGTGAATGGTAATTTGTACAAATATCACGTAAAATGTCATTACTTGCATCAAAGACCTTTTCTAATGTCATTCCTTACTCAATTACAACGATTTAAAAGACATTCCAAAACCCACTTAACTATTAAAGCGTTTTTGCTTGTCACGCAAAACTAGTTTTCACTTTCAAGTTGATTTGTAATTAGGAGATAATTCTGAAATTTCGAAATCATTTTCGAAATATCTTAGTCACTACATATATAGTAATTCAGAACCTATACGCTATACCTGAAGTAAATGACGGTCTGTGGTATTCTTAGAATAAATTGTGCAACGAAACATAAATGACAAACCCTTTTTTATTAGCGAGGAATTTATTACTTCTGAGTTATGTTTTTTGTACCCTGCCTTGAGGGCAGGTTTATGGCCCATTTTCAAAGATGCGCAAAGGCTAAAAAATGAAAAATTTCAATACTCTATTTATTGTTTTATTGACGCATAGCCATGTAAAAAAAGAATATCCTTGGGAGGTGTGTATTTCCTCTCGATTATCCGGAAGGGTTAACATAAACTGTTTACAAGGCACTCTCGCATGTGTCAACCCTTTAATTATGGTATGCAAAAATGTCCCTCTACCTTAGTTCGTGGAAAGAACTAAATCGCATATAGGTATACATATCCCAGGGATTTTTCGCACAAACACATCGTTCATGGTGCAATTTGTCATTCTCTCCATTGAAAATGTTGCATAGCTGAATTTTGGTGAATGTAACGGCAGGGAGAGGTAGAATTTAAATATGGGTACCCTATGTCACAGGCAGAGGCAAAACCAGTAAAGATTACGAAAATTAAAAAACAAAAGGTTCCAATATTAATGTCAATAAATGTCCTTTCTCTCAGTGGAATCCTGAAAAGGATTAATGTATTGTTTTTGCTATATGTTTCGGCGAAACTCTTGTGTAAAAGGACGAACGAAATAGAGTGCTGTTATGCATAGGTATACACGTATACATGTATGCGAAATGGTCAAGTTGAGTGGACAGCAAATATTTGACAGGATGCAATGTCCTAACGGATGTTTTCGTATTAAAGGAATGACCGCGGAGAATAAATTCGAAGAATGTCGGAAAGAGTTGCTGGAATAGAAAGGAAGAAATTGTCAAGGTGACAAAGTCAGGAAAGTAGGTGGATATTGTTGTAATAAATTCACAAACGGAGAGGTGGGCGCCAATTTGTTATGCTTGAACGAGGTTGTAACATTTCGCTCAAAGAAAGGGCTAACAGTTTGTTAAAAACGACGAGAAATAAAATTGTTATGCTCGAGTTGGAGTAAGAAAGTAATAGGTGCCCGTGGGTATATACAGTGAATGATGGGCGTTTTTTTGACATATTGGACGCTTCATAGTGGTTTTTTGTAGACAAATTAAAAGGTGTAAAGGTGCCAGTACACGAAGCCACATACGTATGTAGCACTGACGTCATTTTTACGTCAGAGTATGATCCCAATGGCTACATGTCATGTACAAGCTCTCTTTGTGCACTCTCTGCTGACGTCAGGAGAAATCTAAAAGCTGAGACCCATTGTGATGCCTTTGGGAAACCTATGGAAACCCATTGAAGCACATGGGTTAGCAAGTCATCACGAGGGATTTACAAATTTAAGTATCTCATTTATGGATCTGTCGGAAAGTTCTTCCAAGTCCTCAAAAAAGTATCTTCTAAAGATTCTGTATTATCAGATGTGGCAGCAGAGTGTCCGACAGTGGCAAAAGTGTAGTCGTATAGACTGTCCTCCTGTACCTCTTCATCAACGCGTCATAAGCACAGGTCATGCGTGATGATTCTCATTTTCTTGGTATGGTATTTCAGCATATTATGTCCGGTTTATCTCAGTTTTCTGTTTGTTATAGAGTGGGCACATTTTCCTGGTTATGACACAGAAATCGAACAAATTTCATCATTTTTCGCTACTACGATTTTGTTCTTCAATCGCCTGTCTGAGATCACAGTAGCAGTCTATACTGTAGTATTGTAGTATAAGCCAGCCTTAGTTTAAGGAACATTTTACATTTCCAGACAGGGCCGTAGCCAGGATTTTGTTTCGGGGGGGGGCTTGCTTCCAAATCTTACGAGGAATTCTTTAAACAAAAAACTATACACAGGGTGTCCTAGGGCAACCAGCATATTGTATGGCAGGGGGGTTCTATTTTCACTATATTTCCCGTTACGGCCCTTCAAAGTATGTGACCTCTAATTTGGAGGTGTTACCACTTAAAACGCTATAACTTCTAGACTATTAGAGATACAATAATTGTTTTGTGCATTTTGAAAAAAAAAAAAGTTAAGGCTCCTTAAACTCAACATTTTGAAAATTTGTTGTTACATTTTTTTACTTAATATGTTTTTTTTTTTCAAAATGTTTACTTACCTAATAAATTTTTATTTTTTTTATGAAATTTTTATCCTTGAGAAATTTTCTAAAAATTATGTTAAGCAACTTTTTTACGTACGATCAACAGAATTTGTTGTAATAGCCGTTTTTTGACAAACATTTTGTTTAAATTAAGTCAGAATAATAAACTAACGTAATTATGAGCAATGGTTAACGGTTAATTGTCAAATATGAAAAAAAAAGCTTAACATTGATAAGTTGATCTCCACAAAATGTATTCAAAACGTGCGATTACGCGGACAAAGTGTTTGTAAACGGGTTCTGCCATGGAAACGCTTCCTTGGCAAGATAGGAGTCCAACGCCGATACCCAAATCGAGTACACCATGTAGCCGGGTACTGATGCGTATCATCGCCTTGTTGATACCGGGTGAGCTCCTCTAAATAAAAAAAACGACGTTCAGAGGCAGCGGCGGCAGAAATTGAGGGTGGGATTTTGCGTGCTGTGGAAGTTAAGCTTTTAGTCAGGTCCGAGGACTAGCTGTGCAATTGGAACTTCCCAGAACCAGGATTCACACAACTCTCCAGAGTAATAGGTTACACCCTTTCCATTTAGCACAGGTACGGACACTTTCCTCAAGAACATTCTGTGGACTGACGAAGCGCAATTCACAAACAAAGTTAAAAAGCTACAAACCTCCACAATTTGCACCATTGGTCAGACCCCAATCCCCATTTAATACACACAACATCCTTTCAAAGGTAATAATTTAATTATTTTGAATAACTTCTTCAAAATGTGTGCTTATTTCAAAGGAGGTTTAGCGTAAATGTTTGAAAACACTTTAGTAGGCCCGCACGTTCTTCCACAAACAGTTAATTCCCTTGAATTTCTTAGAGAAGATCGATGTTCTTTCAACAAGATGGAGGCATGGAGCACCTTGTGACAGTAGCAGCGGGGTAAATCCATTCCTTAACCATACTTTTAATGAACGGTGAACTGATCGATTTGGCCCAATCCTTGGTCACCTAGATCTCTTTACCTAACACCCATGGATTTTTTCTTCTGGGGTGCTATGAAAGAAAAAGTTGATTTTAGAGAAATATCGAGCCTTTTTACTAAAGATTCTGTTGATCGTATATAAAGTTGCTTAACATAATTTTAAAAAAAATTCTCAAGGATAAAAATTTCATAAAAAAAATAAAACGGGAAATATGGTGAATAGGTACACCCCCTCCCATATCTACAATTTTTTGTTCGGCGGAACTTCAGGAATCTTCCCTTAAAGGATTATACTGCTTAACTGGGACACCCTGTATATTCCAATTCTTTGATTTTTATTAGTTTTTAAATCGTATGTACCTAAACGAACATACTAAACATACTTGATTTTTTTTTGACATGACATGATGTTAGAACGTCTTCGTTGACCATGAATCTGTCCGTAAGATTTTGTATTAACGAATCTATGCAAGGAATCAGTATAGACACTCTAAAATAGGCTTCAGTAGAAGAGGTTTCTGGATTGGAACGCGTTGTTTGTTTCAATGAAGTTCTTGGGGCTCTTAATTCAACTTCAAATAAGTCCTCGGCAAGTTGGGATTCGGATTGAAAAGCCTCTCTGAAAAAATCTTCGGCATTTTCTTAAGAGAATTCAGAACTTCTTTTGTGCGGTCGATAGCAGAAACGAAATCTAAGGATTTGGTCAGTAGGAAAACTGATAAGGGTAGCGTTAAATTGAATAGTTTTTCGCATACAATGAGGCTTACTAGGAAATCACTTTTTTGGATCGCTGCCAAAAGTGTTGAATGTTGATGCTTTCGAAGACATCGCCCACGTTCTGCTGGTTATTTCTTCAAGACTTATTGAGATGCATTTGGAGAGCCCTACAAAGAAAAAAAATACTGTCATACCTTTCAATGAATCTTGGTTTTTACAAAGGCTTAGAAGTCGAGTTTTTCGGCTCTCTGGTGCGTGTTTTTTAATGACATTTTTTAAAGTTATATTTGCATTGATTTGCGGAAGATTTGAATTTATATTGGAAAGTTTTAGTTTCTAATTTTTTGCTTAGCGTTTCGGGGGGGGCTTCAGCCCCTCAAGCCCCCCCCCCCTGGCTACGTGCCTGTTTCCAGACACACCTTTGTGTCCGGGTACCTACAGTTTTAAGCTATGCTGTGCGGGAAGAACTCGTAGCTCTTCGGGACAGTGACTTACAAGCTTCTATTTTATCTCTACGGCAGAGATGGTTTTTTTTTTACGTTTGGTTGTCAATGAAAAATGAATAAGGTATTGCCATCATTGCAACCTGTCTAGTATCTATAGCAGATATTGTCGCTACCAATACCTAAACTTTAAACTTCCTGATGTAGTGAAAAAGTCAAGTTGAAGTGGATGATCCGAAAACCTTAGATCCATCTGTGTTGATGGGAATAGTTGGGCAAGATTTTACTTTACTGCCCATTCGAAAATAAGGTTTTTTTTTTGCACAGTCCGATTGATTTCAGTGTCGTAAACACAGATCTGAAAAAAAAGTTGGCGGTTTCTCATCGTTTGGGCGTGGCACGCCCACAAATTTAAAAAATACCATATTAAATAGTATTAAATAGTATACTATTTATTAATTTTAGTATAGCGAACATTAAAAGTATCTTCTGCTCTTTTGCCTGAATATTTATTTATTTCCAAAAACATTTCAAAATATTGACTGAATGTCGTTTGAAAGTTACCTGATGGTCAGCACCAAATCAACAATTGTTAATCCCGTCTGGGAGAAGTGGAATTTACAGCCAACAGGATTAACTAAGGCTTATGCAAATAAGGAAATAGATTACAATCGTTAATCTCCTTCACCGGACCTTTGCATTTTCTTATGAATATAATTGACGGTAACCACTTGCGTGAGGACCTTAGAGCTGCA
The DNA here is from genome assembly GCA_955612985.1 of Cheilosia scutellata. Taxonomy (NCBI): domain Eukaryota; kingdom Metazoa; phylum Arthropoda; class Insecta; order Diptera; family Syrphidae; genus Cheilosia; species Cheilosia scutellata. Next base: position 70,102,951 of record OY015311.1, on the reverse strand, counting down.
AGGAGTACCTGTATTTTTGTTCCTAACTGCCCATATATACATCTCATCTATCCCTTTTATTCGTTTCCTTTCGGAAATAGTAATTGTGAACGAATTAGAAATATTAACGCACGATCGCACATCCTTAGTTCCGTAATTTGAATGTTCACTTACGACTTACCTTAGGATCAAAGGATCCTTATAATTACTGTGAAATATGAAAGTGAGCCACTGGGCCGTTGTTTGACCACTTTTCATTCATAAAACTGTATAGGATATCCTAGAAAGGAAGGAAGATCAAGATGATATTACGCATGATTACTAGAGCGAACAAAAATGCTCATAATGCCTGAGGAACAGATCAAAAGGAGGGACAATTAGTGGCCACAGGAAATTGATATTTTCTTTATTTTTGGGTAGATCCTTTGATTGAGGTTGGTTCAGGGATATTTGATTATATTGTCAACTCACAAAAAGGCGACACGATAGTATATCTCGCAAAGTCTGTCGGTGTATGTAAATATTGACAAAATATTTTTGCGGTTAGCCATTTGTGGCTAATAATCCCTCTACACCGGATGTTCAAATCATACTCCTTATCATCGAGTTATTTGAGTGATGTAATGGACCAGTAGCTGATAGTCGACCGAGTGTACATGTACAAAGAGTTTGTGATAACAAAATTACAACATCCCAGCGGAAACGTGGGAATGGATCCGTTTTCTTTAAGTAAATTTGCTTGTGCCAATATTGATTTGACCGATACGTGCGCAACCAAAGCGGCTTCCTCTAGGTGATAACTTTGATGCTGTCAAAAAAATCGCGACGTATTCCATAATATTGTTTGCCATCAGAATGAGTTCTCAGACAGAGTGTCTCAGAATTTTTCAATTTGTTTCTATTATGTGTTTATTCAATAACGCATCTATGACCAGGCGTATAGTTCTCATATCAATAATGGGTTTGTTTAGCGCTTCTGCCTCTGGAGCTGTTGATCACAATTTGAGCCGGGAGATTAGACATTTGACATTCGGAGACAGAATTTGGCCCATTTGTAGGTGGACGGACTTTTGAAAGATAGTACCTCTGGTGTTAGCGTTTGAGTTTTGCACTATTCTTTTAAGAACGATGTTAAAGAAGTCGCATGACAGCGCATCGCCTTGTGTAAATCCTTTTTTGACATCGAAGGTCTGGGTGAGTTTTTTTTACCGACATTGATGGAGCAGCGTCATCCTGCACAAACGGACGAGTTTGGAAGGGATGCCAAAACTAGACATTGCTCTGTATAGATCGTCTCTATGAATGCTGTCGTAGGCGGCATTAAAATCGATGAAAAGGTGGTGGGTATCGATTTGGACTTCCTGGGATTTCCCCAAGATCTGCCGCAGTGTGAATATTTGGTCGATGGTAGATTTCCTGGCCTGAAGCCACACTGATAGGGACCACTCAGGTTGTTGACGAAAGGCTTCAGGCGTTCACACAACACGGCAGATAAGATCTTGTAGGCAATATTAAGAAGAGTAATACCTCTGTAGCTGGCGCAGTTTAGAGGGTCTCCTTTCTTGAGGATCGGGCAAACAATGTTGAGGTTTCATTCTTCGGGCATACTTTCCTCCAACCATATTTTACAGATGAGTTGGTGTATGCCAAGCCAAGTCATCGCCTGCCGCTTTGAATTGCTCGGCGGTTAGGCAATCTGCCCCAGCGGCCAACCCCAAATGTGGGGCCTTATTTCGTTTTCTCTTTTGGGGCCTTATTTCATTGGGGTCTTATTTCCTGCAGCCGTTCGTCCTTGCAGGCTTCGGTTCGAACTCTGGTAAAACTTCCCGACCTCATTCCTGCTGTAACATCTCTCTATATCCTCGATCGCGCGATTCTCGTGTTCTTTCTTTTTTCTCCTGAGAATCCCGTGTTCGACTCTTCTTTTCTGCGCGTAGAGCTCACGAGCAGCTCTGGTCATTCTTTGCAGCGCCGCTTTGTATGCCTCTTGTTGCTGCATGTGCTTGCCGGCACTCGTAGTCCGTTATAAATTTTTCAAAATACCTGGTGATAGTTCTTCAGTCGAGCAATCTGGTGATAGTTCTTAGAGTGCTCCTTCTTCAGTAGAACACTCTGGTGATAGTTCTTTACAGTGTTCTACTCTCTCTCTCTCTAAGGAGCACTCTAAGAACTATCACCAGATTGCTCGACTGAAGAACTATCACCATCAGGTCTTCCTATCACCATTTTGAAAAATTTATAAAAATCTTCAGAAATTAATTCAGAAACGGAAACACGTAAACGTCAGTAAACGTAAACGTTTGCTACATTTGACAGATTAAGATGATGACCAAAGCGTACCAATGCAAATTCCTTAGCTACGAATTTGAAACATATCGAAACATCATTCGCTTTCTCGTTTGGTTAAATTTTTAAGAATTGTCAGATACTAACTTATTTAAGCCGTGTTTCTGGTTATGGGTTCTATTCTACTCAAGTCATTCCTAAGTCACTCTCCTTGCATGTTATGGGCTTACCTACGGAGCTCTCGCCTTTCAAAATGTCAATCCACTGCTTAACCTTAAGATATGATAATTTGTGCTTTTCCGGGGATCGAACCTGGGACACAACCAGCACACTAACCACTGAGCCACTTTTTTAAACTCCAAATGATGGGTCCTTAACTTTTGGCACACCTGGCGTTTCTTCAGTCTGTCAATGTTTCTTCGGCTACAATCCGTGTCACAACTTTCCACTATGGAGATACCTATCCCAAACAGAGACGTTTGTGAATCTAAGAGTCACGTGCCAAAAAATAAAACTGCGATGACATTTAATTTTTTTCGACTTGGAGAGTTCACAGGGCTATCAACATCTCCTTCTTTTGTGTTGATTCACATGATAAATTCTTAGACGTCACTTTTCAAAAATGGCCTACAATGTAACTCCTTTCAATAAGGAAGACATGCTCTTAAACTATACTCGGATATTATCCCTCATTGTTTTTTTCTGCAGCTAAAAACGGATTTATTTTTAATAGTATTAATACTAATGCGGCTTATCCAAATTCCTAAGCAATTTGTACTCGTTACCCAAGAAACTTTACGAAAGCTTCTTAATTTTTATGGACGCAGTTGTAAATACCTTTATTGCAGAACACTATTACACATTGTGTAAATGTCCAATGACTCTGCATCACAGGTACCTAGCAAAAGGATTTACATTCTTAGAATTCACAAATATCATTCACATTAGCATACTAACCTTGGTTGGTATACGAGTTCAGTATAAAGGTCCCATTAAGATTTGTTACACATTCAATGGCAGCAAATCCTTTAAATCCTTTCCCATTGTTTTGCCAAAACTTGGGTAATTTCGCAAAAATAGCCACTACCCTTTTTCTTTTCAATTGAGAGCTCTTATAGATGATAAATTCAAGAATTACTTTGCTGGCTTTGTTTTGGTAATAAAAATTCGCAATTTGCACGAGCTGTCGTCACTTAACAGAAGCTGAGTTGTCACCATCACAATGAACATGCAAACTATTGTTGCTGTGTTTTATTACTTTTGCAATAGACTTCTCTAGATACAGGTAGAGAAAGTGGAATAGTTTAGGGGCTAGCTTAGAGGCAATTTATTGCAAAAATAGGCTAAGGCTATAAAGCTGGTGAAACTTAAAACAAAAGGAAGAAAATGTAGGCACACTCCTTTCTCGTTGAACGAGAGGAATATTTGTACCTGGGAAGTTGGTTTGGAATACGTTGCTTATGAGCGATCATTTGCATGGGAAATGTGCACGACTGGGTATCACAAAACCTTTCCATTGGCAGGGGCATAGCGAGGGTTCGAGCCTTGAGGGGGGGGGGGGGGGGGTGACTTTCACTGACATGCCGACTTATTTCAGGAACTTGCCGACTGTATAGATATCATGAAAACCGGTCCAGCGGTTATCGAGTTATATCTAACGTCATCGAATTTCACCCCATAGAAGTTGTTTTTTGATGTTTTCTTTGTCCAATTTTTACCAATTTTCACAGGAAATATCCCGGAAATATACCTATGATCACCTGTAAATTAGAGCTCAATCGATTTGGTGGTCTTCGGAATATAAGATGTTGGTTGTTTTTGTTTGAATGGGATGCTCCATACAGGAACACCCCTATGGGCCAATACCTAAAGGACCATTCACATGAGTGCGACCAACTATCTACGAACGAACGAATATTCGCAAGTTTTGACAGTTTGCTCACATGAACACTTTTCTAGGTCGCAGCAATTCGCGAATTTCAGCCATCAGCTGTATTAAGAAAACAAGTTTATAAACAGTTTAAATAACGAAACTTCGTATTCCAAACTTTTTGCCGCTAATGAAAACAGCATTGCCGCGAATTGTCAAAGTTCGTAATCCACATCAATAAGCCGAGCTCCACAAACTAGCATATTCCTTCGAATTTAACCTCAATTTAGAAATGCCGCCCGTTATTTTTAAAATCAAATCGAAACTTGCTAAATTTTAAGGACTTCAGTCGGCAAATTCACCGACGCCAACCGTCGAATCTAAAAAAATCGAATCTAAACTCACTAAATTTTAAGGATTTCAGTTGTATTAGACATTTACAAGTTTCAAACCTATACCTAATGAAAATCCAAAACCTAAGACCAAATTTTTGAAAAGTGCTCGTTGATTTGCCGACTCTTGAACAGCTTAATGAAAATCCAAACTCACTTCTTCTATTTTAACATTTTGTTCAGACCTAATTTTTGAAAAACCCCCCTCGCTACGCCCCCCTCGCTACGCCCCTGTACCATTGGAACATATTTTTTGAGAGTTGATACAACAACAGTTCATAGAGATTTCTTTCGAGGACGTTTTTTTTTTTAAGATGCACAGCGATCGGAGTACACAATTTAAAATAATAGACTTCGTTGATGATGAAACTCAGATATCCAGATCTCCTGGCGCAACAGGCGGGTAGACATCCTAGGCCTAGCTATACTCGCAACCATTAGTTTGTGTGCGTTTCTATTTTTGGGACGAATGGAAGGGACATACAGTTTTATGCCGAGTACGAACGGCTGAATTGAGAAGCTTTTTCAGGACAGTCATACTCTCGGATGGTTGTCAGACGTTCGGGAGAGGTGGCGCAGTAGAAATACTTTAAGATGTAATTTGTTTTTCCGGGTATCGAACCTGGGATCCCTCGCACAGTAGTCCACCATACTAACCACTGCGCTACTGCGCCCAGATCTCCATAGCATAGGAAAAATGTCGAGAGTTACATCCTATATACATATATGTATCAGTGGCGTGGCGTGAATAATTTTAAATGGTAAGTCGAAGTCGAAAAATATCAAAATGTCGAAGGGAAGATGTAGGTAGTACCTATCTATGTATACAAAACCTTCAGTTATTTTTTAAAGCCATACAATCGAAAACTCCAGGAAGAAATTAAATTAATGAAGATATTTTTCCATCTTGAGTGCAAAACTTTCATATGTATTTCGTGTAAACATGATTTATATCATGTCTTATAATATTGTCCTTTATTTCTACATAAAGGTTCTTTAAATGAGTGTTTAAATCGAGCATTTGGGGTTTTTGTGGAGCTTCAGTACAATAATCTACTTACTCTTTGAAGCATTTCTTCAAACGTATTTAGGTACGAAGATCATAGCCAAGACTCAAAACACTTGATTTCTCACTTAGCGACTTGTTTATAAACTTTATAAACACATCAGTATGTTTATTTCTTAAAAGATACTTACAAAATTCACCAAATAACTCGGAGAAAAGCGTGTTATTTTATTGCATAAGAAAGCGGCCTATGAACAGACGATACTCCCCTCAGAAAAAATCAGAAAATTATTAGGTAAAAAAGTGAACTGACTATTACTACGTTTACATGAGCGAATTGAGAGATCGAATTCAAACTGAATCGAAAGTCAATCCGGATTCAATTCGAATTGAATCCCATGTAAACACTGATCGGATCGAAACGGAATTGAGTCAATCCGATCACAAAATTTTCTGTGATTGGATTGAAAATGTTCATGTAAACGTAGATTGAGGGATCGAGTTTATCATGTGAGAGTGTGTGTGTGTTTTTTTTCGTTCTGTTTATTTGCTTGTGATTTGTTTCGGCTGGTGGATACTTTTAGATTTATTCAGAGTGAAAAAAAAATTTATTGCGATAATGGCGACAAGAAATGTATGGACACATGACGAAACTATTGCAATGTTAAAAACGCTGCTAACTACTAACACAACTATACAATACACGTATTCCGTATAACTCAATCCTATTTCAATTCAATTTTTCAATCCGGTGAGAGCGAAAACAGTGATTGACTTTCGATTCAGTTTGAATTCGATCTCTCAATTCGCTCATGTAAACGTAGTATATGAGCTATGACTACATCACAGTTCACACTTCACAGCGCAACGGTAGGAGATACACACGCAATTCAAATTCACCAAATATGTCGGAGAAAAGCGTGTTATTTTCCAGATACATATACTCAATTACACCACAGCGCAGCGGTAAAAGATACACACAAAACCCACCAAATAACCCGAAGAAAAGCGGGTTATTTTTTTGCATAAGAAAGCGGGCGTTGAAAAGAGAGGACTAAACTCAGATAAACGCAAGTGTACAAAAGAGAAAGGAGACAAATTTGTTCTATCCAGTGAGAGATTTTATAACCCGTCATATTTCGGGTTATTTTAGATTTGGGTTATGCTCAGAGAGTGTGGGCAGTTATAATACTAATAATGAAGGCGAAGAAGGCCCGAAGGGTGTGTGTTTCCGTGTGTATAAAGTTCAATTGAGTTGGTGGGGTCGGGGTATGTAGCTTGCGCAGATGAATAGATACATATTATTAAGTTTATCCCGTGGGTTTTATGTTGCTCGTTTTTAAGTAAACATTGTTGTGTAGCTGAAACTGAAACTTTTAAAAGGTAACCCGGTAGGAATCGGGTTATATGGACGCCACGCCACTGATATGTATATATAAAAATGAATCGTGGTTTGATGCTTAAAACTTAAAAACGTCTGGATCAAATTGGATACTTCCTTCTGCGGATTTGTTCGTATTTCGTAATTGCTACGCGAAGGTTTAGGAAAAAAGAAAAGTCGGAAAATTCTCAACTCTATCAGTTATTCTATAGACCCAAAATTGACTGGATGCTTTACATACTATGTAGATTATCGGCTACGGAAACTATCCCCATATTCACCTTCTTGGAGTCACATTCATCAGTTCGGAAATAACATGTTCAGACCACTTATCCATATATCGCAAGATTAACTCCCTAAACGGCGTTAAATCAATACCTTTCACCATGGGCGTTGGACTTCGCCTGGGGTGTGTCTTGTCTCCTCTCCTTTTCATTATGCCTATATATGGACTGGATGTTACAGCGCAGTCTTGGTGAAGAACGTTTCGAATTGAGAGATCTGAGGATAAGTCATTTGCTCTTCGCTGATGACTTTGTCATCCTTGGGTCTTCTCAGACTGAACTTCAACGCGCACTCGATCGGTTTGTAGCCGTTCGTGTTGAAGCTGAGATGAAGGTTAACGTAACTAAATCTGAAGTGATGGTCGTCTCCAGAATGCCTGTTCAATGCACTCTGCATGTTAGTGGAGTCCCATTGAAACAGGTGGAGAAGTTTAAGTATCTCGGGCTCTTATTCACGAGTGATGGAAGGAGCAATGCCGATTTTTCCTGTAGGATTGCACCAAAAACATTCACTTACCTAACGTTCACAGCATACATCAGAGGCGAGCAGTTCGACTAACAGACATTTTGTCGGATCTTCCCGAGAGATGCATTTAAAAAATAAATGTGTCAAACGATAATCGAAAGAGTAGTGAATATCCCGATGTTGTCGACTTCTTTAAAGCAGTCCTGTAGATACAGACTGAATAATTTTTATTACACTTTGGTCGTGATATTACAGGAATCGACTACAGCCCGCCTTCATACAAGGCATTCATGAAGATGACATACTCATACTGTTCTATACTGAACAGCTGAACTTTTCAAATTTTTCTGACTAAGTACTATGCAAAAGTTAAAGCTGGTCATGTACATATGACTAATGGCTGTGAATGAGTTACAATGTCCCCATATTGTATAAACACAGGAATCTGGCCAGAACCACATCATGTAAATCTACACCTAATGCCACAAACATATTTCATTTGACTCTATAAACTGTCCCATCACTGTCAAAATTGTCACTTTCATCATGTTCACACTACCTCAAAATTAACCATAAACTCCATTGATTACCTTTCACTGATTAACCGTTATCGATGAACTCGATCATCAAACTATACAACAACAGAGAACCACTATTCCATTCTTCCCACAATCGACAACAATTGCAATTCCCAGCTATAGATGTCAATCACGATGAGTACCAGAGAAAAAAAAATCATCAAATTGACACTTTGCACCTTTCAGCGGTTTATCAACACTCTTCTGCTTACCGTTAAGAGCATTCAAATCACAAAATGAAACCTCATTTCTCAACTCGAACTCGCACGCACGGACATCCTCATTTTACGGGACATTGCAGTTATAGTTTTCCTGAGAAAGGGTGTGACAATCTGCAATGAGATGAGCATGCAAAAATCCTTTTCGCACAAATCCTTGGATTATAGCATCTAATCGGGTTTGTGAGAAGTGATTGCATTTGAAAACTTGGGAATTTTATATAGTTTTGCAGAAGTACTTCATCCTGGAGGTGTGTATTGTTTTGACACACAAAAAGGAAGAAACAGAAATTGTAAAATTGTCGCAAATCCGGAAGGGTTGATTGTCTCTGGTATACAAAGAAGAAAGAAAGAGTTCTTGATCCGGGTTCCTCCTTTTCTGGTCCTTCTATAACTGTCAAATCTTAATTTGGAATTACAATGAAGGAATAGTTTGTATGGGAGGAACGTAAAACATCCATTCAATGTTAGGGCGTCGGAGTCGTCTTATTAAGATGTTTAGTGGAATTTTGTCCTGGAAAGTGTTGCAGTATTGAGTTCAGAGTACTTTTGTAAGAGTTTGTGTATAATATTGGGCGGAAACGTTATTTTTTGTTAACAGATGCAGTTGAAAGCTGTGCCACACTGACTAGAAGTCTTAAACCTACATTAGTTTGTACTTCTATATACTTTTGTATAGGTACGAATTTTAAACAGCCGCAGTTGTTTTTATTAACTGCCGTGTGAATATTGTTTTTAGTTGCATGGAGGAAGCATGAAGTTCATAAACGATAGGTAACTTACGACCCTTCGAACTAAATAAGGCTCATGGGTCAGTCATGGGCCATGTACAAGGTAGCGCAAGGTTGTCATCCGATGTTCTTTGTATGTATGAATAAAAAACTTTGGTTCTGATTTTGGATTATATATGTATTTGATGTCTTAAATTGTTTTTCCATTATGTCGATAAAATTTTATCGACTAAGTGACGATTTATGGCACTTTCCATCATTCTTGCCAGAACATCCTAGACGGATATTCTCTTTGAGGGCCTCAAGAGTCTGAGGCTTGTTAACATAAAAACTCCACAAAAAGATGTCTGGAATGGATCTTGGCGGCCAGTGAAAATCGCCAAACTGAGAGATTAGACGACCCGGAAATGCAGCAGTTGCTCTATCCTGTTGCTCTATCCTTTTGGAACCACATTGTCTCAAGTCCCAATTCATCCAATTGAGAAATTATAGAAAGTCGTTGAGCATAGCTCTGTAGCACTCGCCGTCCACTGGTCGATACTCCGTTGTCCTTTGCCACATCTTCATCTTCAGCCACAGTTGCGATATTCTCAGCAAAACGACTGCCACGCGGCCTGCCAGACCTGATAGGATCTCGTGTTGTCTCATATAGGTATACTCCTCTAGGCAATCGGCTAAACGTCGTATAGCGTTTGCCCAATTTGTGTCGGACGAGATTCACGCTGCGCCAACGCACCACCGACGAATTATTCCGCAAACAATTTTAAATTATTCGTCGTTCTTTAGGAGTATATAGCGATTCATGTCTTGTGACGTGTATCTTGTATCTGTTTACTCCACAAATGCCAAAGAAGAATTGACATTTATGCCGCCATTTGCAAAAAATACAACATCTTCCGAGAGGGTGAGGTTGATGACTTTTGCGCCAACTGGTAAGGGCAATTTTTCATTTGGAATCCCCTTTCGGCAGTAGGACTACATATAGTCTTTTTAGGGCTGAGGACATTTCTCCCGCGTATCTTCTTGCTCAAATAATTCTTCGTGCGTTATCATTGGAAGGCTAAGTGCTCTCGTAAACACGCTGTCTAATTTCTTGGCTAAAAAATGGAGTCACAACTTTTTGTCGTAACAATACTGGGCAAACTGACGATTTGGTGAGCTTAACCCAGACGTCATTATTCAGTTTTTTTTGCATAGATTCTTAAGACAAAAAAAAATACGCTAACTTCTTAGACTTAGTTGCTTTTTTTAAACTGTGTGTGCGCCAAGCCAACTAAGGTGTGGTCTTCCTCTGCTTCGTTGTCCCGTGGGTGGACTCAAAGACTCTTCGCGGTGGTGCGTTGCTCAACGTGACTTATTCATAGAACGAAAAATTCGTCGTTGAATCTTCAACTCCATACTCCATTTATAATTGGACCGAATATAGCAGAAGATAATTTTTTTCTCAAAGCGCCCCAAAGGGTTTTTTAGTCCGCTTTCGATAAAGTCCATGCCTCTGCACCATGTAGTAGAGCCGCAGTGATTAAGGGATCGCATATTCTCTCCTTAGTTTTATGAGACAGATATTAATTTCTTAGCGACTGCCAAGTGTGATTTTTCGTTCGATCTCTGCGCCCGATGTCCTTTTGCAAAATAATTGTAGAGCCTATAGGTAGACAAAGTCATTAACTACTGTCTATTTCGAGGGCTTGCTCGAGTCGCCGATATTGAGAGATATTTTCGAGTCATTTCGTTTTGTCTTCGTTAACAGCCTGCGGCTTGTGAATTTCGTGTAATTGTTTTAAGAATGAAGTTACAAGATAGTGCATCTTAAGCCTCTTTCGACATAACTAAATTTTGCTCCCTTGACTTGATAAGTCATCTCTCGCTGCTTTAAAAATCTGCGACTATTTACGATACTTCAAATGTGAACCAGGTCTCCTTACATACCTAAGCAGAACTGCAGTGCAAAAGAAACGAGAGACCTTAAATTATTGTATCCTTCGCTGAGTACTCTGTTATTTGCATAAGAACGGTCTGGGTAAGTTTACTTAAATGCCAGTATTTTACCTATTCCTTATACATATTTTGAAAATGAGTTTTGTCAGAGAAGTTTAAGTATCTCGCGGGGTCTTTTTCAGGAGTGATGGAAGGCTAGATCGATTTTAAGGCCACTAGTTCATTCTGTTATCAGGAGGACTGAACGAACATGGTGTCGAAGCTAAGTTGTCAGTCTTTAATTCTGTGTCTGTTCCAACTCTTACCTATGGTCATAAGAAAGAATAAGATTGGGCATACACGCATACAAGATGGCGAATGAGATTCCTCCGTTGTATTGCTGGTGTGACACTTAGAGAGCGCATTAGAAATACCAGAATACATGGGAAACTCTATGTCGAGCAGCTATACTTCTCCGGACGGAGCGGTCCATGCTTCGTTGGTTTGGTCATGTTAAACTTATGTCCCCAACCAGGATCCCACGACATGCTGTCGAATCCGTACCATCGGTCAGCTGTCCTCTAGGTAGACCCAAGAGGAGATGGTTAGATGCAGCTCATAATCTCTGATCTACCCGTACGGGAATTGCCCTTGATGATTTAGAGTCGATGGCGGAGAATCAAGAGCTATGGAGGGTCCACTTGAGCAACATACACCCGCGACCCACTTAATGGACAAGCCGTCTACTGATGCAGTCTGCATACCCTAAACAAGTTATAGCCTTTAAAATAACTATATTTTCTATTTTTTAACATTTTACCCAAATCCAAAAGGGGTAAAAGGTAACTTTAGCGGATGATGCGCCGTGCGTTGTTGATTCACGTTTGTGATTTTAGAGCAAACCTTTTATGGCTCGTTGGGCAATAATTCCAAACTATGTACCTATATCGAAAGGGAAATGATAAACTACAGGTTGAAGTATAGGTTAGTAGTGGCTTTGTATGATAAGGTTTTAAGGATATTTTATGAAGAGGTCATTGAAATTGCATACAAGTTCCCTGAAATCCCTAAAAAAGTCATCTTTCTAAAATCTAATTAAAAAATTTTATTTTCAAGAATGTTTTACACAGAAGTTTTCAAAAAGTTCTTGAAACTTGATTTTTACCAAAAGCTCCTTTAAATTATTAAAAAGGACATACGTATTTCGAAAATGCTTTTGGAATAGTGGTAGATTTAGGAATTCATGTATATATTTTACTATGAGCCTCCTTTAACCCCAAAAAAACGGCATTGCTCCCAAGATGTAATTCAAAAGAAAAAAGTATAGTTATTTTAAAGAATGTCGTACCAACAGCTTTGCTAGTTTTTTATTTAAATTTATAGCCAAGTTTTCAAATTATGAAATGAAATTGTATGTATGTATGTATGTATTAGAGACATTAGCACAGGCCTCGGCCCTCATTGAAGCTAAGCTCTGGGCCTCCGGGTATCGTAGAATAGCGCCAATACAAATGGACAAACTAAACCCGTAAATAAGCTGATTGAATAATTACAGAGACGTAAATATTCAAGGTTCTTACATATTACCGTTTGAACTGAGTTTTGGAACTTTCTCCTGAGGGATCTTATCAAAGTAACGCTGGACCTTTGACGATGTTATTATACCTGGTGGCACCCAGGTGTAACCCAATTGTCGTGGATCTGATTCCCATTGTATTGGCGAAATACTCTTGAAGCCGAGGCGTTCGCGAACCGATGTGACCGCTTAAGTTTCTAAACTTAAAATAACCATGTCTAACTAAATTACCTTTTCAGTAGCTTCGTACAGATATTTGATAAAAATGCACTCTTCTTGAATCTGTAATTTTATAATGGTTACATCTTGATCGTTCACCAACAGTTCGAACTTTGCACTGTTCTGCCAACTTGGCTCTTCTCTAATTCGTCCAATTTTGTGACTATCTTCAGTATACTAAAGGGGCTGGCAAATATTATTAACTATTTAGTATTTATTAAATTGATTTGAATGATGATTTTCTTTTTGTTTAATTTTTTTCTTATTTTTGTTTATTTTTGTTTTTGATTTTATCAGTTTTCAAATTATGAAATGAAATTATAAACGAAACTTGCCAAGTATAAATCTACCGTTTTTTTTTAACATTGAACCTTCTTAAGCTAAGAACTTGGCGTACATTTTGAAAAACATTATTTTTTGTGGCTGACTATATTTTTTTCTATATAAGAGAACTTTGGTCTTTTTTTACATTTATGTTTTTGGTGTAATTTCACAACTTTTTGCGAAGTTTTTTAACTTTTTTTATTCGATCTCACAAACAACGTTGAAACGTCTTCGATTTTTAATATGTCAACAGACACTGATCCGTCACTTTGGCTTGCTTTATTATAAACTACTAGCTGACCCGGCAAACGTTGTTCTGCCTAAAATAGTTATTTTAATTATTTCAAGATTTATTTTGATATTTTTGTTCAATTATTTCTTTTAATAGGAATGAAGGCGGATAGCTTCAGTGGTTCAGCGGCCATTATCGGACTTACATACGCACCAACGTTTTTATATAGGTAATGTAATATAACTGTACCCGCCCGGCTTTGCCCGTGCAGTGTGCACATAAGTTGTATTGCTTAGGTCTTCGATAATAATGTTCTATCGTAAAATGCGAAAAATGAGAATAAATCGATTTTCTCGAATTTTATTTCTGCGTAAACCTGAAATACAGCAATAGGAACAAAACAAAAAAAGAATCATGAGAATCGCCCCAGCGGTTATCGAGTTACAACGTCATCGATTTTCACCCCATAGAAGATTTTGTTTGTATGGGTGGTGCCACGCCCCTTTGTCTAATGTTGACCAATCTTCAGAGAAGCACTCCTGGGCCAATACCTAAGATTGTCTGTAAATTTGAGCTCAATCGGTTCGGCGGTTTGGTAGATACATATAAGATTTTGAATGTTTTTTTGTATGGGCTGTGCCACTCCCCTTTGTCAAATTTTGACCAATCTTCACAAGGGCACTTCTGAAACAATACCTAAGATTATCTGTAAATTTGAGCTCAATCGATTTGGCAGTTTTCGAGATATAAGATTTTGAATGTTTTTTTTTGTATGGGAGGTGCCACGCCCCTTTGTCCATTTATGACCAATCTTCACAGCAAAACTCCTTGGCCAATACCTAGGATTGTCTGTAAGTTTCAACTCAATTGATTGCGCGGTTTTCGAGATATAAGAAATTTGAATGTTTTTTTTTGTATGGGAGGTGCCACGCCCCTTTGACCAATTTTTCTTTTTTCTATAACCCGTACTGAGAAAATACCTTTCCAACAAAGTATAAATCATCAAAATCGGTTCGGCCAATCTCGAGTTATGGGATTACATCGCATATCGGACACTTTCTTTTATATAGATTCATTAAAATTTCATTCAGCGGTTAGATTAATTTCTTTTCATATTTTAAGTGGGCAGACCCCAGGCCACTTAAATGGAAAATTTTTATTTATGAATGATAAATTTGAAGTTTTCGGTGTATGCACCACAGGACCTAGCATTCTGCCAAATTTCAAGTTTCCAGGATGGCCGGAAGTGCTTCATAATTTTGATGATCATCATCTAAGTGAGTGAGTGAGAGAGCCAGTTACGGTTCTTGCGATTTTTGAAGTCCACTAATGCTACAGCGATGGAATTTGGTGAGGTGGGCCTTCTTTGCCTAACTTAATTGCCGTTGAGTTAATGGGTATTAAAGTCACTCATGTCTATTTGATGATCAAGACTATATGATAAAATGGATCCTACTCAATATTCTGACTGACTAAATATTCTGTCAATTACCAAATCCGTCTCAGACATCTATAATAACTGTCCTGTCCAGTTATGTCAATATTAAAGATGAATAAAAAGCAAACTTCTTCAACTTCGTATAGCTATTTTCGAATAATATTGAAACAACATACTGACGCTAATGTATCTGATTGTGCCTCCTTAAAAATAAATCAACATCCTGCAAGCAAAAACCTCCTTTCTTCTTTGCCGTCTTTGAAAAGGTAATCATAGTATATGACAGTTAACAAGGCACACGCGCCAATCCGCAGACAACACTCGATACCTTTTCTTATTCCTTTTTGCTCTCTTTGAGCAGGTGTGTGTGGGAAAATAAGTATTTACATCGAAAACCCGAAAGAATAACCATTTTTGGCCACTGAATTTGGTATCCTTTGATACTTTGTATATTGTTGTATCCGATAAAATGTGAAAATATCAAATGATTTCTCTATCTGAGAACCGTTATCTTGAAATCCTTTTCCGCAAGGTTCACACGGCTTTTTCTCCGTTTTGTTTAAATAACTGCTTGGTAGTCCTGATCAGGATATATGGTTTCAATTGTTTGATGAAACAGAGGACCTTCGATTGACCGTTTGCAATCGATAGATGACAGTCCATCAAAACGAATGAGCCGGCGCAAATTTTTAGTTCCTTATTTTTCAACGGATTTTGGTGTGCGGATAAGGAAGTGAATTGCATATGGATTGAGAGATATTTGAAAAGGATGCTGCTTTGAAAATTGGGAGGTCTGGGTGCATATACAATATACATACGCGCTGTGGTTGGTAAAGGGATGTTTTCATCAGGTTGAGTGATTAGGATAGGAATGTCCTCATAGTAGTACCTAATCAGAGGCGATATAGAGGTAATGAAATTGTAAGAAATATTCATCATTCATTCATTTCCAATGTCCCGCTTATCCATTAAAAGGGTCCCAGGTGTAGGTTACTGTAGTATCGGCACTGTGCGATGCCAATACTTGACTATATAAAATGTAAAACAATGAAAATAAAGTCGCACTATATAAAATAAAAATACGGAAAATAAAAGTCAATTGATAGTAAACTATAGAGAAATCTGTTCTTTAATATTGGGTCTCTACAGTTACCTATGTGGACCCTCCAATAACTCTCGATCTTCCACCACAGACGCTAAATCATCAAGGGCATAGGTAAGAGTTGGAACAAACACTGAATTGAAGACTGACAACTTAGCTTTGACACCAAGTTATCAGTCCTACTAATAACAGAATGACCAAGCTGTCTCAAAATTGATCCAGCCTGACCAAAGTTTGTGTTTTTATAATGACTATTTTTTGATTTTAACAAAGTTCAATATTGCACAAATTTATTACAAATGGTCGGCTTAATAAAGCAGCTGTTTTGTGACCCGACCACAGCTCTGCAACGCGTTTCCACCACTTGGCAAAGACTTTTCCGGGGAGACTTAAAAGAGATGTACCCCTGTAATTGGATATTGGAGCAATCCCTCTTATCCTCTTTCTTGAAAAGGGGTACGGCACGATCACCCCAATCTGCCAATCGCTGGAATAACCGCACTCACAGGCCACTTTAACAACACGAGAGAGCCATTTAACTCCCTCTTCACGTAAGGCCTTGAGCATTTCTGGCCGGATTTAATCCACCCCTGCAGATTTGCCAGCTTTTAGCTTTATACAGAGATACCTGCCGTGCAAATTCCTCCAGTATCTCATCGTTCTGTAGCCCCTTCGACCGTATGCGCGTAACGATCCTTGGTTTACGCTTTGGCAGGATAGGTATTCGATCATTGAGATACAATTTGCACAACAGCAGGTGGTGATCAGTTGATAGTTCAGCCTCTCTCAACAAACGAACATCACAAACCATCCTTTTAATACACGACTGTACCAAAAAGAAATCTATCTACGATTTCTGCTGAAGACTTCTACGGTACCACATGGACATTTTTGTGTGGAAAGAAAGTGTTCATAATGGACATTCAATTTGAACAGCGAAAGTCCAGCAACTTTTCTCCGTTCTCGTTCTGATCGGGGTCACCGTGTTTCCCAATCACGCTGCCCCATGTTGTGTGCTCCTGTTCACCTACATATGTTGCCCGCCCCCACCACGGGGAGGTCAGCTACATGAGGGGACATAGAAAGATATTTAATGAAATCCACCCAAACAATTTCAAAACAAAATATGTTCTCATCGATATGCACGTATGTCGTGTTTGAAATTCGCGCCGTGACATATCAATGCGTAGTGACATACTAATTTTACATGCCATACAATTTTAGTATGCAAAACAATTTGCCAAGTAAAGGTCATGCATAAATTTCACGTGTTTCTTTTTTCACTTCATAATACTAATACTAATACATATAGTACATGGATATCATAATTATTTAAAAAATGTCAAATAGTTAAATTTATTTTACCGATCAAATTTTAGACCGACTTTCAGACTGACAATCATTTTACGCTTTTCATCGAAGACGTCGAATAACTGTCTAGAATTTAACTACCTCGCAAAGTAGGGTAAAAAAGTATTCGGAATAGTCTAAATAAAACGGATTGCCACCATTTATTTTTGTTTGCGCCATTTTATAGACATCCTCGTACTCCTCCAATTACGAGGGTTGCTATTCCCCCTTTGCTTTCCATTGGCATAATTTCTTATTGCATCGCTACCAATCAGAGTCCACATCACATGCGGAAAGCCAACTCACCCCTAAGTGCGCCTTGTAAAATGTAATGAATGCCGTTGTAGCTCACCCCCAGCTGTGCCAATGTTAGGTTACTCGTTACTTACTCTCTTCCGAATGACCACAGAAAATGCAATAACTGTAAGTGTGCCCCTGCTTCATCAGTATGCCCTGTGGTCATTGCAAAATATAATCCTATATCAATTTATCGCATGGAAACATTTGGTGGACCACGGTCCCTAGGCCAAACTTTCATCTATGAAAAGAAAGGGTTGATTGACGGGGCATTAACCTATTGTTTGGTGACGAATAATCAGAACCACCGTTTCTCATGCATCGCTCTTGTGTAAATCGATTTCTAGGAAAACCATCAGAATTTGTTCATTTCTTCCGCATTCATTCGGTGGTGGATGCTGTATGTGTTTACGTCTCGGACTCGGATACTGATGTGCAGAGTCATCATGCGGGGGTGCGTGTGAGTTAATTGATCAGTAACCCTTCTCAATTTTATCGTAACCCCTTCCGCATTGCTTCATATTGTTAGGCTGATGTGTATAGGTAGGTACTTGCAATTCTAACGGGATCCATTCAATATTTGATGATTTTGCGGTGGCGGTGAAGGGTTGCTTCGCTTGAGCAATGGCAGAATTCGTCAATATAGTGGCATTGGAATGAGAAGATGTTGAATATGAATAGCAAGCAATTGAAGATTCAAGTGACAGACTATAATAACGGCGACAGTGGATGACAGATGTTTTGTGGCTGAGTATTTTTTCGGTGGTCGGGTGGAATGGGCGAGGCCATTTAATTGTGATGGACATGTGTCGATTGTTGAACATATAGAAGCTAGCATGGAGTGTTAAGGCTTAACTACATTCGGAAAAAAGTCAAAAAGTGAAAAAGTGCAAGCTCACACACAAACGCAGTTGCCCCCTTCCGGTAAGATATTTATTTAAAAAGCTTGCTCTGACACGAAAGTAAGCCAAATTAAAACACTGCAATTTTCTGCAATAATGGTTCTTTTCCATGGTATTTTCTGCAATAATGGTTCTTTTCTATGGTATTTTCTGCAATAATTGTTCTTTTCCATGGTAAACCGGAAACAAAAATGCGACATTCTAGTCGCATCAGAGGCCTCTAATGGCGATCTCAGTAATTAGCGCAAACTTTTTTATGTGCATGGAGTAGTTTTTATGGCGCTTTCAAAAAGTGTGCCACTTGAAAGTTAGAGGTATAGCTAACTTTCAAGTAACACACTTTGTGAAAATTTGAGAGAAAAATACAGATTTGAAATGGTGTGGAAAGGGAAAAAACATTTTCGTGCAAGTACTTTACTTTGTGTTGAATGTAGTTTAGCCTTTAGAAGAGTTTACGCAAAATCTACAGAACTGAATTTTAATTAACAGTAGGCTCGCCTCTTTATTAAAATATATATATCCAGGGCACGACGTAGGATCTGTTATAAATTCTGCATTTTTTCGAATCTAGCAAAAGCCAGAGAAATACTAACAGTAACATAAAATTCCAAAACGATTAAACGCCCAATTCTGCCGAATTCGGCTTCGTAATTTCATTTCCTTTCTTTGTAAGCTAAATTTTATATTTCAAAATCGACAGATTAAATTTAGCGCTGTTTATAATTAAATTAAGGGAGGTGGAACATGATTAAAGGAGTAAAATCACGAAGATGGTGCACTTCTTGCCAATGATAAGGACATCTTACGCAGATGGAGCTCACTTCTCTCTCTTTATAACTATCACCCCTATCGTGGAATCCGTCGGAATTGAGTTTCACTTCACCTATTCGATTCCCTTTCACTTTCTACTGCTATCGTGGAATCCGCCGGAAACGTTTCCTTATCGACACGTTTTTGGGAAAGGTAGTTTCACTGTCAAACGGCTGTCTTTCATTTGTTAACACAAATCTGTGTAGCTGCATTCACCGGAGGCATATAAAAAGTGTGTTTTAAAAGTGATTTCAATAAAAAATAAAGTGTTTGATATAATAATTGATACGATAGCTCCATTTTTGGAAGCATAAGAGGAAGAACGAAATGAGCGGTGTTCTCAGAGAAGAGTACGAGACAGGTTAAGAGGAGCAGTGAATGATTTCATGGAGCTACCGGATGAAATGTGTTTTTAGAATGTTTTTTTTTGTTTTAATAAAGTTCAATATTGCACAGATTTATTACAAATGTTCGGCTTAATAACGCAGCTTTTTTACATGTACATTTTCTTAAAAAAAATCCTCACGATCTGCAGCAAGTAAGAAAACCTATGAAATCCGCAATGATTTTGTTGCGGGTAAGAAATGTCATTTTGTTCGGGAAAAATTCGATTTGAACGTTTTCAATGATACAGTGAAACTCATTCACATTACCCACACGGGGAACTGTTCACTTTGCGGATTCGACGATACCAAAATGTTTTTTTCCGTGAATAATTCCCCCCGGCGGATTCCACGATAGGGGTGTATATATAAACTTTCGAGAGATATTCGAACCAGACCACCATTGTCGGGTCTCTTTTCGTCTCCCTACCAATAATATACCTTACCCAGAGAGACTCTCTGGATTTCTCCAGAGTTCTTCCCTGAGTTCGATTCCTAGTGTTAACGCTAGCATCTGTTTATAAGTGAGATCTGTTTCATCCAATGGGCCTCGACCCAATGTTGTCCCAAGATCCTCATTCTTCTGCCGCTGTCTCAGATTCCTCCAGGCATAGCTTACAAGTATCATCCTCTCTAAGGCCCATCTTCCTTAAATGATACCCGAAATTCAATCAAACTATTTTCAAATCATAAACATATTTATGATATGAATAAATTGTTGGAGTGTACCTACGATTGTCATCACAAATTTTTAAATTTGAGGTGGCCTCGACTCCAGTAATGCGTTTCGCCCCGATGTGGTGGGTGGGCTCATCAGTAGACGACCACCACATCTGATCTATCCACCACATTACCATGACCTGTAGTTAGCGCCACCACCCATTTCAATGTTCCTCGACTCATGCTTAGAACCTTTCTCTGAGTGGAGCAGGTCGGCCATTGTATTGCCATTTTAGCTTGTCTACATTGTTCCACGGTTGACCACCTTCTCAAGTATTCTGCCGTGATCCATTTGTGAATCAGCTGTTCTACCATTCCTCTACCAATTGAAGAGAATGGTTCTGGTCCCAGCAACTTTTCAGTTGACCCCTGTTTTGCAAGGGAGTCCGCCTTTTCGTACCCAAGTCAGTGTTACCTGATTTTTAGATGAACACTTGTTGAGCTTGAGTACACATTCCAGTGCCAGTGATGTTGTGATGGTGTTCTGTCCCATGCAACTAATCACCGCCTGGTTGTCCAGTGCTATTAGGATATTTCTTCCTTCCACCTGACTCTCAAGCAAGTAATCCATCGCATGCAGCAAAGCAATCATCTCTGCCTGGTATACTGAAGTGTGTTTCCCGAGGCTAATATGACGGGCTAGTTCCAGATCTTCTGAAAAGATTCCGGCCCCCGCTCCGCCATCCATCATGGATCCATCTGTGAAAATCACGATTTCACCATTCCTCTTTTCTGGAAGTAATCCATTCTCAATACGAGTTTTGTGATTCCTTTCCATAATACGCACCTTTGTTATACCATCCATAGGCATGTTCAGTTCCCTATAATCTCATTTTTGACAAGCTCCAGGATCTTCCTATGTCCATAGATGGTGCCACTATTGTGCCATTTCGCATCTCAATGCAGACGAAGTGCTGTTAGGGCCGCTGTTTTCTTAATAAATAAGTCTAGCGGTAAAATCCCTAAGATCACTTCCAATGCGCATGTTGGTGTTGTGCGTTATGCACCTGTAATTCCTATACATGCTAAACGCTGGACCCTATCCAGGTGCTTCTTAGCAGTCTTCTGGGAGGCTTTTGCCCACCATACAACCGCCGAAGCGTATGTGATAATGGGTCTAGTAATCATCGTATACATCCAGTATGCTGACCTAGGAGAGAGTCCCCACCTCTGTCCACACACACGTTTGCACTGATGTAGTACCCTTTTTGCCTTCCGTACCTTCTCCTCAACATGGTGATTCCAAGTATGTCCAGTATCTAGGTATACTCTCAGATACTTAACCTTCTTGGTCGTTGTTAGTTCAGATCCGAATTCTCTCTCTTTAGTTGCTCATTGTGAACAAAACACTGAATATGACAGATCCGTTGTGTTTAGCAGTACGGTAGAGGCAATCATTTTGGCTGTCAAACCGCAATACGTTGACAAATCTGCCGGAAGAATTGGTTCAAATCCGGCCAGAAATACTCAAGGTGGAGAGGCACTACCAGTGGCTCTCTTGTGTCATTAAATTGGCCTGGGAAGAAAATGTGGCTAGACATATGGAGATTGACAAACTGGTTTGATGAAGACAATCAAGAAAGGAAATGGGTCTTGCTCCAATTAATCGTTGGAAACGCTTTGCAAAGCTGTGCTTGATGCAATGTTGGGCATTATTTTTACTAAAGGGTGTCACATAATTAAAGCAAAATTTGCATATCAATGTGACAGCTGACAGCTCGAAGTTAGTAAAAATGGAGCTCTATACGAAAGAAAAACGCATTTCCTTTGTTGAGCAATGTTCTAAAAATAATGAAGGTTTGTCAGCTACAGTCCGCAATTTTCGAGCCAAATATGGCCGTCATAGTGATTTAAAACCATCAACTGTGAAGAGAATATTAGAAAAATCAGGGAGAATGGATCAAATAGTGATCTTAAACACTCTGGGTGTCCTGTCACATGTCATTTAAATGAAAACATCAAAGCAGTTCGCGAGAGTATTGCTGACAGTCCAGGAACATCAGTACGGCACCGTAGTCAAGAATTGGGCATTTCGAGAAGCTCTCTAGTCTCTACATCGAATTCTCATGAAAGACTTGAAACTTCATGCTTACAAAGTTCAATTGACTCAAAAACTGAAGATTACTGAATACTGATCATGCAGCGCGAAGAGATTTCGTTGAATGGAAACGTCAAAATTGTCGCATTTGGGGTTCAGAAAACCCACGAGTAATTGGTGAGAAACAAATGCATCCACAACGCGTGGCTGTTTGGTGCGGATTTTGGGCTGAAGGCATTATCGGACCATTCTTCCTCGAAAATGCGGCTGGTCAGGCAGTAACAATTAATGGTGTTCGTTATCCAGTTTTTAGTGCCAAAATTATAAGATACGGATGTGTCCAACATGTGGTTTCAACAAGACGGTGCCACATGCCATACAGCCAGAGAAACAATTCAATTACTGCATGAGTAATTTGCTAATCGTGGTAATCGACTGTTTTTGCGATCAAAATTGGCCATCCAGATCGTCAGATTTAACGCCATTGGACTTTTTTCTTTAGGGTCAAAGGCCTATGTAAACAAGCCCACGACCACCAACACCTTGAAATTCACCCACATTTATGCCAAACGGTCATAGAAAATTTCAATAAAGGAGTATGAATCAATAAAAAATGTAAGCTTTCTAATTAAAAATCTGTATTTTATATCAAAATTACATTTTGTGTGAATTATTGGACACACTTTATATTGAGAGAGCTGTGTTGGACTGCGACCTTTTGAGTCTTGATACTCTGATACTATAACATGGCGGCAGCAGTCCGACTTATAGCGCTTTCTCTGTCCTTTAAGAATTTAAGGCTGGCTCTAGTGCCCATTATTTCAGTATTGTCTGGGTCAGCACAAGTTCTAAAATTTCACTGAATTCATTGCAGAATATGCAGAGACCTTCTTTAGGCATAGCAATTTTCCTGAAGTGTTCCTCGAACCTACAATGATGCATGCCTGAAGTCTTTACCGATTATGTTTGTTGCCCTAGAACTTAAAGGGCAGACGTGGCAAAGCACGTTTTGAATTTGAAACAGCGTTGAAATACATAGGTACTCCCCAATTAATTATTTCTGTTCGCGAACTTGTGCCGTCGCTTTTCAGTCCCTGATTTATTCACCAACCACACACGACCACGATCGTACCTTTGCATAAACCTAACCTGGCACTACTTTCTTTCTCATCGCACTCATGATCATGAGCAGATTCCGTAATATTTGCTTGTGCATGTAAATCTCTCTATTGGAAACCCTTTACTGAGAAACCATAATATTCTCTATAGATTGCTTTCGATGTGGGCACACTTTCATTGTTGACAAAATCCTTTTTCCCCTTTCAATCCGATCGACTGTTTTATTATTCTTTGCCCACGTGCCTATTTTTATTGAATTTTCCACGGAAAAACTAACAAAAATTTGTTCGCCTCAGACTCAGACTGTTTGCATAGGACATCCTTTCTGGTGCGCCTATTTTACAGTGTTGTTTTTCAAATCGCATGTGGACAAATTCATTATTTCATCAATGACGTATAGAGATCTCGTGAGAGACTTTGTAAGATTCCACGAATTGTCAATGCAATATTTGTTTATTTTTATTTGACTCTTGGCTCACATGTGATATTCATTAGACATACAGCTGGCGATGGTGATATTGCTCCTTGACCACAACTTGAGACATCCCAGAGGCCGGAGTAGGATAAATGAAATGAAATCCTTTTCTCATTGGCACATGCTGGTATTATCCTAACGGATTTGAATTGAAGTCCTAATGATTTTTCTTTCCGGTTTTGTGTTCTGAAGGATTAACATAGAGCTATATGCGTGATGATTAATTGTTTAGACTTCTGGTCATTTGAGAATGGCACAGCAAGGACGTCGGCTATATGTAATGTGCAACCGATGCGCTATGAGAACGGACCTTTGAAAAAAAAAATTGAGTCGTCCTAATTGATTTAGAAGGGCGCTAAATGTTACTTCAAAATGCATAGGAATGCAATGTGTAGCGGCGGGGGTCTAATTGTTTAAATTGATATTCAAAAATGTAAATGAAATGTCACGGTGGTGGAGTTGGACATTTTCGGAAACATTTGGATGGCAGAACCAAGAAAAGTAACAAAACAAAAATAAATTTGAACGATATTCGTTTAAATATTAAGCAAATAAGCTTCTTATGAGTTGTCAAAAATAATATGTGACCATCTGAACGCACTCCTGGATCAAGTTCTCCAACTCAGTAGTAAAAATAATGCCCAACATTGCCTTGACCACAGCTTTGCAACGTGTTTCCAACAATTACCACTACAATTGGAGCAAACCCCATTTCCATTCTTGAATAGGGACACAATCAACCCAGTTTGTGAATGTATAAGGGCCGATTTTTCAATAGTCAGATAAATCGGCTGATAGCTAACTAACGATTAAATTTATTTCACTCTTTATCTGCTAGATAACAGTTTTGAATTTTTCAATCATAAAATAAGAGCTAGATAACTATTCGACGGTTAAGTGGGTGTGAGAGAAACAGATTGATTGACAGTTTGTTGTGTGTAAGCATATAAGATTGTCAGCCCATAGCTTGAATTTTATCTTAGTTCGAAATCTGCATTCTCCCATTCATTGTACATAATGGTTAGGTCTCTTTCTCACTACTCTTTGTTTCCTTGTTGGGGTAAAGTAATTATTTCCTAATTTTTCTTCCTCAATTTGTACAATATGTAGATACATATTTCCCAAAACAGAACTTTGTAAAAACTTTACAATTTTAAAATTTGACATTTCTAGAGAGCGTTATATTTTATCCGCCTCAGAAACGGGCAGATAACTTTATGAGACAGTTAGATGTTTTATTCTTCGAATAGATGCTATTCGACTAATGAAAAATGGGTTTATGTCTTATCTGACAGTTAACCTCTATCTGATTGGCTATCTGACTATTGAAAAATCGGCCCCAAGTCAAGTAGGTTAAGCCAGGGGTTCCCTAACTGTGTGTCGCGACGCCCTGGGATTTCGTGGCTGGTCCTCGTATATTTGCCTGGAACTCAAAATTAAATAAGGGTTTTTTAATTCAATTCAACGTCGACCCGTCCTTATTGAAAAATCCTTTATTGAATCTTCAGTAAGATCAGCTTCACATATCTGTCTAAAAGCGCAGAGCGCCGCAAAAATATTTCAACCTCTCTAGGAAGTCGCAGTATGAAAAAGATGTGAAACCCCTGGTGCTCTATATATGAAACTTGATTGGCGTATCGAAGGGAAGGTTCAGCCTTGCCAATGTGTTCCCAAGAGGAATATATGGAAAATTTACTGTAGAATTGAGCTGTGTTTAAACACGGTAAATAAGTTGTGTAGTTCCAAATTAAATAAATAAAGAATTAGTTTGGCCCACAGGTCCGTATAAATAGGCACGCTAGGACTATAAAATAAATAAATAAATAGGTGGCGCAACAGCCGGTAGACACCCTAGGCCTAGCTTCTCGCAACCATTCGTTTTGTGTGAGTTTCTATTTTTGGGACGAATGGAAGGGACCTACAATTTTATGCCGAGTCCGAACGGCTCAATCGAGAAGCTTTTTCAGGACAGTCATACTTTCGGATGTTTGTCAGACGTTCGTGAAAGGGGCGGCCGTGCGGCGCAGTAGAAAAAACCTTAAGATGTAATTTGTGATTGGTGAGCAGGTGATTGAGCCAAAGATGTGAGAAATGGAAGTTTTTACTGAAGGAGCAGTGGGAAGTTCAGTTATAAACTTAAGTGAAAAGAGTATAGTAGAAGCAACACTACCTACTAGTCGGAGTGATAAAGTGTTTTGTTTTTTAATTTAATTTACTTTTTTTTCTGTAAATTGTTTTTACGTTTTTTGTTTCAATGATTTATTTTTACGTTAAAAGCGATTAGGCCTTCTGGGGACCTCTTAAAAAAACCCGCCTACTATCTTATCTCTTGGGTGGTGTGGAAAGATAGATTTAATTTAATTTAGATTTATTTTTTTAGATTTAGTTTACGGTCTACATGTTTCTGTTCATGAAATCTTAATAATCACACCAAAAACATAAATGTAAAAGAAGAGCCAAGTTCTGTTATATAGAACAAAATGTGTGTAATTCGTCAGCCACGAAAAGTAATGAGATCTAAATGTACGCCAAGTTCTTAGTTTAAGAAGGTTAAATGTTAAGCAATTGGTAGGTCACTGGTCAAGTTTTCAAACTCTTATATATTGTACGATATAATAAAGTTATAAACGAAAAATTTGCCAAGTAAACCTACCAATTGCTTAACATTTAACCTTCTTAACCTTCTTGGCGTACATTTAGATCTCATTACTTTTCGTGGCTGACAAATTACACACTTTTTGTTAACAGAACTTGGCTCTTCTTTTACATTTATGTTTTTGGTGTGATTTCACTACTTTTTGCGAAGTTTTTCCTTATTTGATTTCACAAACAACGTTGAACGTCTTTATTTTTTAATATGCCAACAGACACTGGCTACCACTACCGTCACTTTGGTTTTCTTTCTAATAAACTATTCATTAAAATTTCAATCAGCAGGTAGATTAATATCTATTAATATGGGCAGATTCCACGCCCCTTAAATGGAAAATTTTTAATCTACCAAATTTCAACATTCTACGGCAATGGGAACTGACACAAATAAATAATGACCGATTTTCAAAAGTGGGCGGATACCATGCCTCTTGAATAGAGAATATAAAATTTTAGATTTTTTTCTTTCACTGCAAGTCCTACCGCTCCACCAAATAAATAATGACCGATTTTCAAAAGTGGGCGGATACCACGCCTCCTAAATGGAGAATAATACATTTTTAATTTTTTTCTTTCTGCACACTGCAAGTCTCACTGCTCTACCAAATTTCAACATTCTACGGCAATGGGAAGTGCCCCAAATAAATAATAACCGATTTTCCAAAGTGGGCGGATACTACGCCTGCTGAATGGAGAATATACAATTTTAGATTTTTTTCTTTCTGTCCACTGCAAGTCCTACCGCTCCACCAAATTTCAACATTCTACGGCAATGGGAAGTGGCCCAAATAAATAATAACCAATTTTTAAAAGTGGGCGTATACCACGCCTCCTGAATGGAAAATCTCAAGTTTTGGACTTTTCCCAGTGTATGCACCACAGGATCTAGCATTATGCCAAATTTCACGATTCTAGGATGGCCGGAACTGCTTCATAATTTTGATGATCATCATCTAAGTGAGTGAGTGAGTGAGTGAGTCAGTCAGTTACGGTTTTTGCGATTTTTGAAGTCCTGTATGTTAAGAACCACTAATGCTATAGAAATGAAATTTGGTGAGGTGAACCTTTTCAATGAGCACAGTAAATGTTTCAAGTTTGAAGTTTTTGGCTTAATTGGTTCCAAAGTTAGAGGGGGGTCGAAAACCGCCTGAGTTTGTTCCTGTAAAAAGGTTAAGTGCCTTTACTAGAGAACTTGGCTGGGGCACTACCGTGCCTTTTGAACAGTTGATAACTCTACCGACATTTGTGAGAGAATTATGTTAACTTATAATAGTCCGGGAGCCAGCGAAATTTTTCGATGTCTAAGTTTTGTAGACTTGGATTTTTTTTTTCTGTTATAACAGTAATAATTAACAAAATCGATGCCTGCCATCTCAACAGTGGGACAACGATTTACAATACATTTTTAAAGTCGCAAAAAAACGAAAAAATTGTCTAAGTTTTGTATAGATGAAACCTTAAAAAAAGGTTAATTTACATTGCGTTGAGGAAAAAAAAACGATGCCTGCCACCTATACAGTGGGACAAAGTACTAATGCCGCTGACTTAAAATTCAAAAAAAAAAAAACCCAAAGGAAGGTTGGTTTAAATTACTCTTAAGGTTCTATGCTTAATCAATCGTAGTTTTACCACTAGTCGCAGTCTAACTTTCCATTCCATGAAGCGATTTCGTTCCAGTGAAACGAAATCAGAAAAATAAGTATCTGTAGCGATTCTTTCGCACAGTCTTCTTAACATAACCACCTCCTAATAGTTGAATATCGTTTGCCAATTGGCATACACTTCTTCTAAGGCCCGAAACACACATGCGATTTAAATCGCGCGACTTTTCAGTCGCAAAAAATGAAACACTGACATTTCAATGTGAATGCGCGCACATAAAATCCAAAATTATGTGCGCGCATAATTAAAACAATACTTAAAACAACCTTAAAACAACCTAAGCTACTTAACCTAAATTACCTATAATCACCTTACGATTGGTCACCATCCCGATTGCGCTTGGCAGTCGCCAACAAGGTGCACACGCGCCGCCGGAACTCGCGAGCAAGGCCATAAGCATCGGTCAATCAGACCGGAGCGTACTCTCTTGGTACAGAAGTACCTTAGTCGTCATCTGTGCTATCTGTAATAATATATGTTGCAAAGTTAAAACTTAAACAGTTGCAACTTTTCTCTATACCAAAACAAGCTTCGTTAAGAGTTCCTTAGCATTATTTACCTTCGGAAAAGCTTCTTTAACCAAACTGAAGAAATGTTCGCCAACACTGCTTTATTCTTCCTCCCTTCATATCTATAAAGCTTCGCTAGTAAAATAATGCAAGCCACAAACAAGTCTTCCATAAAGTTTCGATTAATGACTCTTGGAAGTTTTATACAAGTTAACTTATAGAAGCTTGTATAATAATATTTAATCGAAGCTTTATAGAAACTGTAACTTCCTCTTCTTTCGATAACTACAATAAACGAAGCTATGAATTTAATTGCTCTTTAAAGCCTCATCTTATTTTTCTAAAAGGCCTTAATGAAGTTGTAATAGAAGTCAAGACTTCGGTAAAGAGTTTGCTTCTGCTAGAAGCTTTACAGAAGCTCTAAAGAAGGCTTGACCTTTCGAATCTGAAACATTTATGCCTTAAGGAAGTTGAAATGTTAGTTGGGCCATCACTTGTTTATTTGTCTGTCGTTCACAACAGTACCTGTCTACATTGGCTTCAGCGCCAGTCCTCGCTACTATGCCTCAACAATTTATAATGTTTAAACAAATTATCTCTGCATATGCATAGATACTTTTCTGTTTTCGTGAATTCATAAAAATTCTGAATTAAAATTAAAAATTCAATTCCATATTTCACAAATAACACATTTTTGAAAATGTCAAATGAGGCCAGACAAATTTAACAAATTCACAAAAATTCGCCATTAAATAGATTAAAGTGTTAGATTTTTTCAGCAAATATCCTTTCTTTTCCTAGAAATGTAAACATTCAACGTAGATTTTGCATTTTTTGCAAGCCCAATATGGCTATACTACAATCGCAATCGATACAAAAAATCCCTCAACATACACCATATTACATCTGCCAGCTATTAATGTCTCGATAGCTTCTTTAGACCAAAACGGCACACAAATCCTTTGACTATACGCCAGAAATTCCTTTGATCCTTTCCAAAAAAAACGACAGTCAGCTCTCTTTTTTCTTCCTACGCCACCACATCTTTTGTGTTTTGTCTGGACAGTTATTTATTTTCATATTTTTCGTAGAAAACAAATGAAAAATGATCAGTTTATGCTAATCGTTGGTCCATAGGGATAACCACAACACGTATTCCCGTTAGAGTCCCTTTATGCCACAATGAATGTGGAAATGACCACAAAATGACTTCTTTGCTTGTCGCATTATTGCGTTTAAGGTGTTCTTTTTTTCTCTCTTTTCCTATTTACAACTCATTTACGATACCTAACGTTTCTTAGTGGAAAGTGGAAACCAATGTGCATTGTCAGAGGATCGTGAACAAAACACACACACAGAATTGAGCAGAACCGTAAAATTTCGTAATTCGTCCCTTTGTTGGCATCGATAAGCGCAAAATTTTCCCTAACAATAACAATGATTCTGAGCCTTTCCTGTTGACTCAAGATGAGATTAAGATGTACATCTGAGGGGAGAATCGCTTGTTAGGTCATGTTGTGATCATAATCTCTCGTAAAAGTTGTCCTCAAATCGCATTACAAAGACGAGAAAAAAAAACCCCAATTGCCTCTGATCTTTTTTTTTTACAAGGTGAATTTATTTGTCAATTCTTATTGTTTCTTAATGACATGAGGCAGATCGTAAACTCCTCGCACACACTTGAGCTTCACACCGGGGACATCTTGTAATCGGCCAACGCGACAAAGGACGATATTGTGCTCCTGCAGGTTGTGACCGATGCCAGGGATATATGCGACCATTTCCTTGCCAGTTGATAGTCGCACGAGGACACATTTTCGATTGGCTGAATTGGGTTTCTTCGGCTTCTTGATGAGGGTCTTCAAGATGACGCCTTTGGCGAAGGGTTTCCCATCGAGCGGTTGACGTGGTGGGCGGGTTTTGTAGTGAGGTCCGCGACGATGCATCTGCTGAAGGGAGGCCATTTCACGTATTGATGAAAGGGTTGTGTTGAAGACTGAAAGGAAATGAAATAGATGAGTGTTAGCATTGGAAATGGACTTAAAGAACGCGACAGTAAAAGCGGTCAGGAAAGATTATATGCAAATTTAAAGGGACAAGATTGTTCTTTTTTCTGTTGTTTGAAACTATACATACTATAAAAAGAAAGTACCACAGTTTTATACACCTTCTGTTGGCAGCATACCCCTCAGAATCTCTGATAGTACCTGTGACTTATACTAGACAAAAAACTAAATTGGAAATTGAACTCCCATGAAAGAATCAAAAAAGAAACAATAGCTTTTTATTCCTGCAGTAGAATCTTCGGGAAAACCTGGGGACCATCTCCCAAAATTAATCTCTGGATGTACACGGCTATAGTAAGACCTATACTGACCTATGGCAGTCTCGTCTGGTGGCCGGCAACCAATATAGCCGCTTACCTAAAAGCGTTAACGAAGGTTCAAAGACTAGCGTGGCATCGGCATCACTAGTGCGATGAGGACAACTCCAACCGTAGGACTTGAGGTTATCCTCAGCCTGCTTCCGCTAGACATTCATATACAACTATCGGCCGCAATTAGTGCAATGAGAATGAGTCAATCAGTAAACTGGAAATTGAAATTGAGTCTGTGGTAAGGGCAATACCACCTGGAGGTATTACCTTCTTTATAGACAGCCAGGCAACAATAAAAGCCATAACTGCACCAGAAATAAAATCGAAGCTTGAGAAGTGCTGTGGCGAAGAACTCAATGCTCTTGGTACACAGCACAAGGTATCGCTCTGCTGGGTTCCGGGACATGAAGGCATTCCAGGCAATGAGAAAGCAGACAAATTGGCAAGACAAAGTTCGACAGCTGTTTCAGAACAAGCTGATCCCTCTGTGAACATCCCGCCTTGCACACTTAAGCTTGAAGCAGGGAGAAAATAGATGGGCCACCTTAAATACTTGTAGTACCAGAATGCTATGGCCGTCCTTAAACGAAACCAAAACCGAGAAGATAATGCGGAAGGAAAGGAAATCCTTGTCCACCCTCGTAGGTATCATAACGGGGCACAACACTCTGCGGTACCATATGAAGAAAATGGGCTTATCGGAAAGAAGAACTTTGCAGAGGCTGCGGTGATGAAGGAGCTCTTGAGTATACAACCCAATTCCTATGTCACTGCCCAGGTCTCCAAGAGTCACTTCTTCAACGACCTAGACGAGCTTTCCAGCACATCAATAGACAAGATAATGAACTTCGTCAAATCAACGAGATGGTTTGTATGTAGCAGCACTGTAATTTGAATACAGGGTTATAATGGGACAACCTCTTTCCATCATCACAATGGGTCAGTTTTGACCCCCAAATATTAGAAAAACCCCATGAATTTCACCTTTTTTATCGACTTTAAGGTCTCATAACGATTTAAAGTGCCTACGATAGCGTGTATCTAGGAACGATTTTTACAAAACCATGTCAAGTTTGGGTATCCCTGGCCAACTTGTTCGATTATGCAGGACGACAACAGAGAAATCCCGATACTCCATTAGTCAGGAGGAGTATCGAATCATTTGATGTCGTAAAAGTGTCTTAAAGGCGACGCCCTTAATGACAAACCTTTAACACCATTCTTGACGCTATAGCATCAGAGGTACAAACTTTTAAAAGTCCGTTTAACTTACTTGCAGATGTGGCTCATACTGACATTATCGGGCGAACACGGCCAGCTGTCAGGGGCTCGTACTGCAACAAATCGGAAGTGTATGTCGTCGAGATATCACTCTCAATATCGGCGAGTCGAGCTAAATTTCATGAGTGACACATATGTATAACTTGGAAGTAGGTTCAGACTTCGTCTACTTTGGTTCTACCTCGCCAAATCGCATTTGCGTAGGGATCAAGCAAATATATAATAAGGCAAGACCTCCCTCATTGAACCAACTATCCCCGTTCAGCCGGGTTGTGTAAAAGCATGGAACGACTCTTTGGGTGATATTCAGGGCAGTTTGTATCAATGGAGTGTGCGAGGTTGTGAAATAAAGCCTACGCATCTATACCCCCTGTAAAAAAAGAGGACAAGTCGACCTAGAAAAATTGTTAGAGCACAAGCGAGGTAGAAGTTTATAAAACACGTTTATGAATCTGTGCGCGTTCTGGCGATCGAAACTTTAATGACGCAAAATTCTGAACTGCGAACGCCACGCACTTCCTATTTCTTGCTTGTACCCAATGATGGTTAATGTGCCGAATTAAATTTGAGTAGACATCCGAAAAATCGTCTCAAATCGCCCTGTATTCTATACACCTACCTCTTCACAAGCCTACAATAATTATTGCTAATCCTTTTTGCATGCATGCCTATATTCAAAAAGATCAAGTCAAATTTGTGTTCCTTCCCGAAAGAGAATGGTAACAAAAAACCTTCTAGCTGGTAATCAGGTGCGCACATAATGGCGAATATTATCCTTTCAAATGTTGCAAAAACGAAAGGATTTCTTCTCGCATCTTTTGTCTGCCTTAGCACGAAAATAAAGGATAAGATCCTCTCAAGGAGATGATAACCTTATGATATGATACGATGACCATATGCCAACAAAGAAGCAAATATCTGTATATCTACTATAATTTAGCATAATTTTGTTTTAGGGATACGGATACTTGAAGTGCAATGGCACTCGTTTCGTTTTCGCCATTTTTGCGTAGAGGTAAAGGAAATCCATTTTCCAAGGGTTGAACGAGGGGAACGCAGATGCCAACCCAATCACAACTAAAAGACAATACACACAGAGTGGCATTGTTCCTGGTTACTTTTCTTTCCTCCTTTTTTTCCCTGATCCCGCTTGCGGCGTTGTAATCTGTTGAAAATCTATCTGTTATGGTCAGCCCATACAAATATGGTTTCAAATGTGCGATAGATTTGAAGGATATACGGAAATGACGACCAAACGGGTTGCCCATTATTATTATTATTTTTTTTTTTTCTTTTATTATAAATACACCGTTGTCCGTGGTTGGAATCCTTGAAATCTATATTTCGCATGACCGACGGTGATTCATATTTTTTTGTATTATGTCGAATTCAAATGATTGAATTGTGTGGGAAAGAAAATAGAAATCAATTTTGGCAAGCTCTTGTGAGCTAAAGGATTTAAAAGACTGAACCTATCAGTGACATGTCTTTGTTTGTAGTTGCAGATTGACCTCATAGCGATGGAAAAACTCACTCGAATAGATACACCACCCCCACGTCATCTAGCAATGATTAGATACATTGCAGTTCATTTGAATAGACGCACCAGAATTGCGTTTTAGGTCTTGATTTTTTCTTGTGTTATGTGGATAACCATTTTTAGTGTCCAGGCTAACTTTTACGAAGCCACAATGGCGAATATTTCTATATAAAATTGTCTATTTTGACCGTCAATCAAAATATTTAAGTTGAAGGTTAAAATTTATCATTGACAAGGCCCAACGT
Organism: Cheilosia scutellata; assembly: GCA_955612985.1. Lineage (NCBI taxonomy): Eukaryota > Metazoa > Arthropoda > Insecta > Diptera > Syrphidae > Cheilosia > Cheilosia scutellata. The sequence continues at coordinate 70,068,592 of OY015311.1, read as the reverse complement.
GTTCAGCAGAAAGGTGTTTTATATGCAGTGAGCGTCTTTTAATGTTCTCTAGGGTCTTGAAAAAGTTCTTAAAAAAGAGCGATCTGTAAAAAGTTTGATAACGAAATAACAATAACAAAACGGATTAAATTTCGACAGGATAAAATTCTTATAGATACTTAAAACAAATAGTTTCAAGACTCCAAAACATCATTGGCGTTTACTCACTTTTGACGCTCACTGTATCTTTTCATATATAAAAATAGAAATTACGACTCACTCACTGACTCATCAACGCCCAGCCCAAACCCTTTGCTTTAGAAAACTGAAACACAGAGGACAGAGGTTACCTTTCTGATGGATAGACACATAAGAGACAAAGCACTGCAGACATTTCCGCTTAGCAGGCTTATCAACCGGGTAAATCCACCGAGTCAGCTCAATGATTTAGAACTAGAATTTAGTCAATAGAAAAGAAATCTGTCTCGTTGCTTTCTTGGATATTGAAGGAGCTTTTAACTACACGTCCTTTGAACATGAATCTGTCTCCAATAATAGGAAGATGGATTTTGGCAATGCTCAATGAAAGAGTAATCCAGACTCGCATTGATGATGTGAACTTTCGGGGTTAACAACTAGAGGGTGTCCACAAGGGGGCGTCCTCTCGTCTCTCTTATGGTCCCTAGTCATTGACGACCTACTCCAATCCCTGTCTAATCAAGGGATCGATGCTATAGGAGTATAGGATATGCCGACGACGTAGTACTAGTTGTCAGTGGTCAATTCGAAAGCACGGTCTGGCATACAGACGGTAAGATGGAATCAGGGACTGGATCTGGCATTTATGGAGAATCGTCTCAAGCGAACTTTTCAGTCAGCATAGGGAAACATTCGTCCATATTCCAGGCTGAAGTCCTTGCCATTAACCATTGCGTTAGAATAAATTTAAGTTCTAACACACGTGGTAAAACCATATTCATCTTCTCAGACAGCCAAGCTGCTCTTAAAGCTCTGAACTCATCTGTCATAAAATCGAAGCTGGTTCTGGAAACGTACATGGCCACCTACGAACTTGCAAAGAAAAACCTAGTCATCCTACACTGGATTCCAGACCACAGTGGCTTTGCTGGAACCTTAACAGCGGACTCAGAGGCTAAGGTTGGCGCGACAATATCACTTGTCGGACCTGAACCCTTCTGTGGTGTCAGTAAGGAATGTTTCAGGAAGCACATCAGGAGCTTAGCTCAAATCGAATCTAATGAAGCCTGGCTTAAAACTCCTGGGCAGAACTGCACCAAACAGTTTTTCCCAAAATTCACCCCTAAGAAATCCTATTTCCTTACTAATCTGGATAAAAACAACAAACAAGAATCCTTGACATGTATAACGTATAACCACTGGCCATGGAGCAAATCTTGCTGACATACCCCCAGAGAAGATACTTGTCTTCCTGACTGTCTCCGGAGTAAGAATAAGGCTCTAGAACCTCACCAGAGAAAGTACAATAGGCTCTTTTAGAGAGGCCGCAGTGCCCGAGCCTAATAAAGGCTCTCCCGACGTATAATCTAATTTAATGTTGTTGTTGAAATTTTTTTTTTTTTTTTTTTGTTGAAATTCAACTATAAAGTACTACAGATAGTACTGAAAGGAACATAATTTCAAACTTAAACTTGATAGGAGACCCTTGGAGCACATAGACCTGCATGAATGGAACTTCAGCATATTTTGCCCGATTCTCAAAGGCCAACTATATAGATGCATTTTAGTGTCCTTAACATTGCATTCAAGATTCCGTCTCCCGCAATGTCACAAAATCTGATTCGTCGAATGTTTTTAGTTTTTTGTCGGGCTATATCTAAGCACTAAGGCACAACTGACCAGTGATAAATCACTCTCTAAGCTTTGCTCAGCAATCTAATCGGAGGTCTTTTTACCGGCAATCCGATCAGTGCGTGACCTGGGAACAATGCAAGAGTTCAAGCCTTACATTCTCGAAAATTTTTTGAAACGGGCTATGGGGTTAAGCTGTCGCTACATACGCAGGGACTCCGACTCCGCCACCCATACTTAAGAACTCTGCTTGAAGATCAGAAGTCATGCCTGCTTAACAAATAGTAAACTCTAGTGTTGTCGGTTTCCGCGAAAACACCAGTACAGGGCTATTACGAATTTTGTAGCCTTCCGCGAAAATTCGACTAAATCTCAATCCCGGCTGAAACTCTCGCTCAAGCCAGTCCTAAACGAAAGGAAAGTTGACTCTAAATTTGCACAGCAGCAGGAAGTCTGTTGTCATTGCATCAGGCAACATATTCATGTAATCAGGATCGTAGGATATGTGTTTGCAAGGTCATCGAAACGCTAGTGGGAAGCCATCCCTCCTAAGACAGTAGGTTGGTTTAAAAACACAGGTGCAGCTCATGACAAAAGAATCGAGGGGAGGTAAATCAAGCAGTGCCATGGTTCCCCTTCAGCCTAGACAGATCGTTCTTAAGTGCAGAAAACAGTCACATTCCTACGCGACGAAAGCCCTTCTCCAAACGGACGCACAAGTTAGAAAGGTCTCGTGACTTCAATTACTTGTACCTTTAGTGCCTTAATGGCATTATTAGCCGTTTTTTATTATCAGCGTGATCTGATCCGGATCAGATCATGAAAATAAAACAAACTGGATCATTGATTGAGTTGTGGCAACACACATATAAAATCCAATACCAATTATGACAAATTTCGTATTGCCACCAGCCATCTTGCAGCCACACGGTACAATGTGACGTCACAATGCGATGATTTCTCCATTGCACTTGCTCATATTTGAGTTTGACATTTCGCTTTTTGTGTCGGGGTGTTACCATATGGATACAAATCTGCATACATTTAGCATTGAATATTTTTTTTGGGGAAACTATGTTCAAATGTTATGTTCAAATATGCATTATAATTAACCGTATTGTACTGCTAATATTTCCATTTATATTTCTATGCTATATAGCGAAACAAAACATCTCGAAAGTCGGAGTAGTAACTTATTCGAATTTGAAAAAATGATAATTGATTTTTTGTGTTGTTAGTTCACATTTTGGTCTGGCAACATTACTGTGTGGCTATAATTTACAGGGACACCAACCTTTAGTGAATGAAATAAACAACGCCACGAATCAACAACGAGAAATAGTTGAATTAATTTTCAGATCATATTTCGTGATCTCGATGAAAAGCAGGATCACATGTTGTTGTTGTAAGTGCATGTAAATCGATGATCTATATGGATCATAGCTGATAATAAAAAACGGCTATTGAATGTAATGCTTTTTTAAGACTCGAAAGGACACCAAATATATTTGATTTTGATATTCTCTACATTTTTCTACCGCAGCTGATTAATGACTTCTAAGTGATTGATCCATTTACAAACGCTAATAATAATTTTAATGACCAAAAGGCAAAAATCGAATCACCAAAAATATACAAAACAAAATATGTATATGTAGTTATAAAACAAACAGTCATAAAAGTGATGACCACTTCTTCTGAGAATTACATTTTGCTACCTACAAAACCCGCCAAAGTCTGTAAAACTGGACGCGCACATGTCCTTTTTAAGGCTACCAGATTAACTGTAATTCCATTTACTATTTTATTGCTTGAAAATATTGCATAGTTTTGGCGATCTTCGACGAAAATCGCGGACCCGGATTAGGAAGGAAATACAAATATTGTAGAACCGCACAATGGCTACGGATTATGGTTGCCCTCATGGGCTATCCAGAAGGAAAGGAATTTTAAAATTTATTTATTACCTAGTCTTACGCAAACAGAAATGTTAGTGTTTATAGTTTGTTAATGCTTTTTTTGTATGTATTTTGTTGCTGTGTGAGAAAAGTGACAACAACAATCAATATTGGTGGATAATTTAAGTGCAAATTTCTTGTAATACAAGAACTGGTTGAATTTGCTTTCGGTGGAAGAGCCATCGATGCGGGTCCAAGGAACACTTTTTTCGTAGTGTTTTATTTCGCGATGATAATACGTAATGTTATCGATAAATATATTTATGTAGGTATTATGTGACAGGTATCGAGTTGAAATCTGTTTGTCCTTCTACAGAGACTATCGATCTGACAGGCTGAAGGAAACCTATAACCCGTTTTGGTATCAGTGTATCACCTATCTGGATAGTCGGTGTCGGTATCCCGCTAATTTTGACGAAACATAGGTACATACCTATAGGACATTATTGCTATCTACTTGAGACCTAAATCAGTGTTAAGAAGCGTCTTATGACTTATCGTTGATTTACAATAAATATGTTCTGTACAATGTGTTGCAAATTTTTGCTGTAAATAAAGTCTGCTAATACTACTAACCCTAAAATGGCTCTAAAACGAACCCTTCGACTGACATCAATCAGCGAACCTAAAAAAAAACAAAACTGCACACGTGTTCAAATGTAAGTTCCATTTCAAAAGTGACCACACGGTGGTATGACTCATCATTCCACGCAAACAACTGATCCCACTGAAATTAATCCTCACCACAGCGAATGAAACCAACGCATTCTGATGCTCATTTCAGTTCCTCAATCCTGACATCCAATATACACAACACGGAACAATAAAAACCAATTTAAATACGCAAATTGGTGCAGCCCTGGTCATCTATTCATTGGTGGGTGTTATTGTTTGGAGAGTCCTAGTTAATCCGTCCTCATGAATAGGTGATACGTATTCTCCTCTCGCAGTTGTCACACCTGATAGTGGGTTGTTGGTCATTTTGCTGTGAACTGTCGATTTTGGTTCGCGTGAAATGCAAAAGGGATTAGTGAGCGTCTTTTTTTTTTTTTTGTTAGAACTTGGTGTGTGGTAAAAGTGCCGAATGATTGAAAATACAATTTAGAACAACTTTGAGAGTTTGCAAGACTGGAAAGAACCACAGAGTGCAATGTGTTGAATATTATTTTGGGGAAAATAGATTGTAGGTTTTATGAAGTTTCAATTACAAAGGTCGTTGTTATAGATTCCAGTGTGTTGTGCGTAGCGTAGGAGTCATGGAATAACGTCGGATAAACTCAGACCACTTTTTGGATAGAAAACTGTTGTTTGAAAGTACATACCTACAAAAAAACCTGCTTATCAGAAAATTGGTTGCAAGTGCAACTTGTCATGTTGGGTAAAAATACATCATCTAATTCAAAAGGGTTTTGTTGGGTTTTCTTAAACTCATTTCGGTTTTTAAATTCGTTTCCGATGATGCGATATGTTGAACTTGACAAATATTAGAAAAAAACCGGCCAAGTGCGAGTACACTCGCGCACCGAAGTTTCCGTATTGATCAGAGTTGATGTCTAGAAAATGTTGTTCTTTGATATAATAATTAATAAACCTAGTTTTTTGTATCAAGGGACATATTTTTTTCACCAAATTACTAATTATGTACTGCAAAACCAGTCAATTTATCGCTATCAATGGTATTGGTAGAGGTTATACCTTATGTTGTGTGCAAATTTCAGTCTTCTACGTCAATTAGTTTTTGGGATAGACCTAGGTACAAAATTGGCTTAGGGGATTCGGACAGATATCGTAACGAAAACTATAAGGTTCCTCCTTTTGCAAACGGAACCTTAAAAAAGAGCAACATAGTCGGAAGGAGTTAATCACATAAACGGGAATTAGAAGAGATGTTCAAACGGCGAGAAGTATTGCCAGGATAAATTATTATGACAAATCACGTGTGGCAAAAATTAAAAACCGGACAACCATTATTTCGTTACTTTGTTATGGTATACCTGCAATGGCCATGGTGTAGTGGTTAGAGTCTTTGCTTGCGACCCGAGCAGCGTGGTATGAGCACCATCGGGAAACACCATTAGTTTGCTTTGTGTAACGCGAAGGTACCTACTAGCCTAATAGACATATAGTTACGTATTATAGGCCTCAGTTTTTGTATTAATCAGTCCAATAAATATGTGGCATTGAACCCTGCATTGGGACCTGGTTAAACTGCTTTAGAGCCGCCTGTGGCGGAAGATCGGCAGTCTTGGAGGGTCAACTTAAGCATCCTACATCGACGGTACTTGTATAATAGATAGAAAGGACATTATTTATTACTTATTTATTACACGGGGATGAGACGATTACAATCAATATTTGTATAAGCACTTATCGTAAATAAAATTGTGGAAGACTGTTGTAATTTCTTAAAGTTTTATGAAAGCATTTTTATACCCTCCACAGGAAGGTATATATTCACTTTGTCAAGTATAGGTATAGGTATAAAACGAAAAAGGAGTAAGAACGGTAAATTAGCTTCAGGAGGGGAGTGTCAAAGGTTTGTTGCAATTCGTATCGGTGTGTCGCTATCCGAAACGTCTGGGAAGACTTCCAGGAAACCGGGAGTGTAACAATGAGACCTGGATCAGGAAGAAATCAGAGTCAGAACTGCGCAAGAAGACCGGTATATACGAATAACTGCATTTCGGGAGCGTACCGTAACCGCCCAGGCCTTAAGAAATCAACAGTGCGATCTACTGGCACTTAAGTAAGTGATCAAACGGTACGTAATCGACGAAGATGGTCAATTGTCCAAAGTGCGTGCTATTCGACCGAAACCGACAACGGCACAATGGGCAGCGCGCTTAAGGTGAGCCCATGAACATTCGAATTGGACTATATTACTAAAGTACTATACTCTTTACAGACGAATGTAAGGTCAACATTTGTAGTGACGACAAACGAGTACGCGTGTGGAGAAGATGAGGTGAATTTTTTGCAGACCCATGCTTTACATTCACGATACTGACCGTTTTGGGGGCCTAAGTGTTATTCCAGAGCTAAGTATTAAGAAATTGAGTGCAAATTATTGATTATGTTGATTATGTGTCTGTGATAAGCTTATAATCATAATCTCGTTAAAAATCCCTTGGGAGCGCATACCCGAACAATATGCTACGCATCTCATCGAAAGCATACCAGATAGGCTAACATAGGGCATACGGAGAAGAGGAGACCTTGCTCGCTACTAAGCAAAACATCTGTTAACGATTCATATCAGAAAAATAGTGGTATGCAAAATTCTACTTTTTCATAAGTTTTTCAAATTTTTTTTTAAATTTTTTTTTTTTTTTATGTGTAATTTGAATAAAAAATAATGTTTCACATAATCAACATAATCAATTATGTGCACTCAATTTCTTAATCCTTAGCTCAAACATATTCACAAAACAAATTATACTCAAATGAGAGCCAAAGAACTTGGTGGGCTCTATTTAGTTTATATTATAAATCAGGATCAATCGATTTAGCCATGTCCGTCTGTGTGTCTGTTGATAGTGTCCCAATGAATCGTCCAGGCGAATGAAAGGACCTATGAGAAACCACCCTCGGTTAAATTCGCTTAAATCGATATATGTTATTCCTTTCGAATGGAGAGGATTCGTTTGTGGCCACATTATATTTACTTCTTATCGTGCGTAACTGAGCCACCAGAGAACAAGCTACATGTGCACACGTTCCAACAGTCTTGGCACCCGATTGTCACGTACAATAATATCCTGTGATAGCCTCATCATTATTATCTTGATCTTAAAATTGAGCCTTCTTGATTAGAAATAAGCATTATAATTCTGAATCATTCAAATGTTCCATATTTTCCAATCTGAATTTCCCGTCTTCCTCGCATACCTAATGTGCTTTGCTACGCGCTCAATAAGTTGAATGGAAATGTTTCCCAATACAAACTGAATCCCCCTTTTCCGATCGCTAATAGCACAGGCTTCAAGTCAAATTTCCAAAATCGAAGAAATTCGTTTTATCTATTTCTTATCTAGAGTACACGAACCGAGTTTGTAGTCGATCGGATGAAAAAAATCGGATGAATTTTCTCATAAAAACGTTGACCCCCGTGTTCCCCTTTTAAAACATTTTCTGTTGCGTATACATCTGACTAGTACACTGGCAGTGGTACGAAAAGAACAAATTTTGTCGTTCGTAAGGCGGTGTATTGGCGAAAGAATAAAGTTAGTTGTAAGTGCCTTCATACTAGATATTACAGTAGTAACCTATGCTCTGCATCATGGCGCATTGGTACCCATCCGTCAATAATATATCCATCGAATGCGAAACGACCACCAGCGGCTGCATAAAAAGTATAGTCACGCAAATTGCATTTCTTGAACTAGCCTCCCTTCTGTATTGTTCCACACAAATTAACGCATAATTTTCTTTATTCAAAGAAATATCTTAATTTCCATCTCGAGATTCTTTCTAATCAATCAAATTGGTCCTTTGGTCAGTTTATAATTTGCTTGTTAAGGGCCAATCCCATGTACCACCATTATGTTTCACCGCAACAAAAAACCTGCTTACAACAAGAGATAATTGACAGCAATGCAGTGTCCTTTCGATTGTCTTCGCCTTTTGTTAGTTTAACGATTTCTTTCATTTCACCTACAAAAGGAAGACAACAAAAAATGCAAGGAAGAATAGATTCGTCATAACACGTCATGTGTATTTTTTTTCTCTTTGCGATAGATTGATCGAATAAGAAAATTCAAAGAATAAGCAACGAATGATCAAAACAGCAGGGCATGCGGCATGTTGCTAATATCTACATCAATGCAGGTCAAATTAAGAGATTAACAGAAATCCTTTCTGTGAAAATCATAAGCAGTCACATACGAGTTGGCGTGTTGAACGTGCCAATGAATTATGTGCGACAGATTTCTTGCTTGTGATATCAAAAAGTCATCAAATGTTTCAGTTTTCTGTGATAATGATCGCCGCCAATGTGTCGGACACGTGACATTGGGATTAAAAATCGTCAAAGGCTTGCGAAATTTGCTCGGCTCTCGAGTTTATTGTCGCCTTATAATTCGGACTTTGTTTGTGGTATTTATATTTCGAGGGTGCATCTGTCTGTAAGATCATTTCATTAAATTGCTGACAACTATAAAACATAACAATTTCGTGATGCATAATTTAGCAGTTTGCACATAACTGGTATGGGAAGTTAAGTTTCATTGAAAGTTTAGAAGCCTTTTGCACAATTGTTTTATTTCAGAGGTGTAGCCTGAAATTTGGGGAGAAGAACGGACGAGCAGGAGAGCCTCCTCCAATCTCAAAATGCAGTAACGTAGGCTTTTACGTGGGTATAATAAAGATGGAAGCTAGATCTAGTTCTAGAGTTTTATTTGCATCTCATTTTCAGTCAGCCTTGGCAAGCAAGACATGCTAGGTATGCGAATTAACGGCAGTGAAAACCCGTAACGTAGGAACGTGCTTTGGATTGTGTCTTACGGAACGGAGGACGTTAATCCTTTTGCCAACGATCAGAGTCCTTTTCTGGCCTGACTTAGTGTGTAAGGCTACGTCCATAGTGAACCAGCTTCTCGCTTACCAGCTTTTACCAGAATGCATTTTTAATTCTTGTTGACGCCGGTAACCAGCTTTCTAGGGTGAGAAAGCGAGAAGCTGGTTTCACTATGGACGTAGCCTAAGCCTTGTTTTCTTATGCCCTATATCTCTTTTTCTAATCTTATACTTAATTAATCTTTACTTATAAATGTTGTCATATATACTTTGGTATACGTTTAACATCAAATAACAGATCATAGAACCTCACTGAGGCATTACTAATTTAGAAAAAATGGTTCGCCGCTTCTCAATGGTCGGCAACGACTTGTTTTCCTATCAAGTAATTTCTTTGTTTCCATTGATAACATTGGGAGTGATTTGTATTGTAGTACTTAAGACTTAAATTGACTTGATAATGCAATTATTTTGACCCCAAGATCGCCGTACATTTACAAACGATGATTTTGTTCTATCCAATATGAAGTTCTGAAGTACCTACATATGTGCTCGGATAATGTGAAGGTTTGGACATACAAAACTGTTACGCGTCTACGTCTCTCCACAACACTGGTTTGATATGTCCATCATTGATTACATTCACCTGTAGTCGTTTTTGTTTTATTTTGAGCCTGTTACTACTTCACTGTAATCTCGGAGAAATACCTAGTATGTGTATGTACCGTAAAAATGCCTATTATTTTAAAAACTATTTTCATTTTCTTTCTAGACAGACTGTCTCTGTGATTGCTATTGAAATCAAACTTCTTATTGGCACATTTTTAGGCAACAGCATATTAGTAGTAAGGATACATCCACTAAACAGGAATTTCACACCAAACCATCAACAATGAATACAATTCAATGGTAAGTCTGGATATTTTATTTATTTATTTCTATCAACAATCGATGTTTTATGCCGGGTTAAATAAAAGTTTTGTGATTGATAACACTTACCCTGGCTGGTCATTTGTTTCGTAACATTCAGTGTTTGCCTAAGAAAATTCATGATTTCTATAGAATTCAATATCCAAAAGCAAAGCGGCGAATTTGTGTCAGCAATATATCACTTTAATAGTTCTTAACTTTTTCACAAAATTAGAAAATGGGTAAAATAATCTACGAAAATCACACTCGAACAATTTTTCCAACCAAAAAAAACCTTAAGTTTTGACATTTCTCAAATCAGCTGTCTGTGGAACGTATGGAACGTAAATCGCCATGTGGATTAATGGCGGTAAGGTAGTTTCATTTATGTGGTTGGTGGATTGGATAAGAAATGCAGTAGTACAGTAGTATTTGAAATTTTGAATCGATTTATATAAGCCAAAACGCTTTTAATTTAAAAATAATTTTAAAATAATAAACAACAGAACAATTAAAAAAATTACTCAAAAATCTGAATTCAAATATTTACCTACAGTGTTTATTAATTATAAATGTTTTTCCGATAACAACTTTCTCAAACGTCAATTTTACTATCAGATTGATGTGTTGCCAACATTTATTTATCGCGCTAACGGTACGAAAGAAACTCAGCTTACATTTTTAATTGAAGTCCCGTTTTCCGGTGTAAGCCTTTTATCTCGAGCACAACCAAGACTTTCTATTATCCTGAATATCAATTATTATCTCATAATGTTCCCCTGTCCCCGTGTCGTACGCATAAACAAACACAGAAACAATAAATTCCCCTCTAACTAAATCTCTGATCCCTAAGTTGTTACCCTAAACCAACCCCACCGGTTTTCTATATCCACTCAGTGATGGGGAGTGAACAATTGCGAACTTTCGGGATGATTGACATCACATTAGTATGGAAGCACTTCTTACCAATAATACTACCGAAAAATAGAGGAATGAACGAAAAATTTCTTTCATGTCTTGCTGTTGGTTTTCTAACAATAAAAACGGAAAAAATGACTTTCCACAGAAATGTGTGTACGTGTAGTACACAGTTGTGTATTATCATCATCATCATTTTCAAAATGGTCCGCTTGTCCATTAAGTGGATCGCGGGTGTAGGTTGCCCAAGTGGACCCTCCAAAGCTCTCTATCCTCCGCCATCGACTCCAAATCATCAAGGGCAATCCCCATACGGGTAGAGGAGAGATTATGGACTTGATCTAACCATCTCATCCTAGGTCTACCTAGAGGACGCCTGCCTGATGGTACGGATTCCATAGCACGTCGTGGAATCCTGTTCGGGGACATGCGTTTAACATGACCAAACCACCGAAGCATGGACCGCTCCGTCCGGAGAAGTAGCTGCTCGACATTGAGTTCCTCACGTATTCTAGTATTTCTAATGCGATCTCTACGAGTCACACCAGCAATACAACGGAGAAATCTCATTTCGGCAGCTTGTATTCGCGATCTTATTCTTTCGGTCATTACCCAAACCTCATGACCATAGGTAAGAATTGGAACAAACACCGAATTAAAGACTGACAACTTAGCTTTGACACCAAGTTCAGTCCTCCTAATAACAGAATGACCAAGCTGTCTCAAAATTGACCCAGCCTGACCAATCCTACAGGAAAACTCAGCATTGCTCCTTCCATCACTCGTGAATAAGACCCCGAGATACTTAAACTTCTCCACCTGTTTCAATGAGACTCCACTAACATGCAGAGTGCATTGAACAGGCGTTCTGGAGACGACCATCACTTCAGATTTGTTCACGTTAACCTTCATCTCAGCTTCAACACAAACGGGTACAAACCGATCGAGTGCGCGCTGAAGTTCAGTCTGAGAGGACCCAAGGATGACCAAGTCGTCAGCGAAGAGCAAATGACTTATCCTCAGATCTCCCAATTCGAAACATTCTTCGCCAAGACTGCGCTGTAACATGCAGTCCATATAAGTAATAAAAAGGAGAGGAGACAAGACCCACCCCTGGCGAAGTCCAACGCCCACGGTGAAAGGTATTGATTTAACGCCGTTTATCCGGACACGGCTTTTACAGTTTGTGAAAAGAGATTGAATGGCTCTCAAGAGAGAACCGTCAATTCCATACTCCTGCAATACACTCCAGAGTTTACCTCGAGGGACTCGGTCGTATGCTTTCTCCAAATCTACGAAGCATGCGTAAACAGGGGCCCAATTCCGCAAGCGTGCATATTTCGCCCGTGCGCACAGTTAGCAAAACTCACCGTCACGACTCGTTTACACAATTTCCAATTCACGCGATTCCGCAAGACACTGTGAGTTTTTAGGCGCTGAACGAATGCTCCTTCTTCAGCTGAGAGCGCTGAATTTAGTTTTACGTGGGTCATGATGGAATAAGTATAAGGTGGTCTCGTCGGCTGCGGACTCGTTCGTTTTTTGGTCCCTTAACGCTTCGTTAACGTACACTTACTACGCTGAATAAAGAGAAAAACGTGTCGTTAAGGGACTACTTTTTGCCGACGAGACCACCTTATACTTATTCCATCATGACGTGGGTTTTCCTTTGATTCTTGCTTTTTTATATTGCTCGCTCTGCCGCTCTCATATTTTGTTCGGCCCATGATGGAATAAGTATAAGGTGGTCTCGTCGGCAAAAAGTAGTCCCTTAACGACACGTTTTTCTCTTTATTCAGCGTAGTAAGTGTACGTTAACGAAGCGTTAAGGGACCAAAAAACGAACGAGTCGGCAGCCGACGAGACCACCTTATACTTATTCCATCATGGTTCGGCCATTCTCCGTAGTTACTTTTGCGGTGTGCTCACAGTCATGCCATTTAAACGCACGCTCTGAAATAGAGTGAACAAATTTATTTAGTTGTGTGCACACACAACATCTCACAAAACAAATTCACCCTTGCGGGTTCGGATTTTCGGAATAAGATAGTGAACACAATATTTCGTGCACACAATGAAACTCATTCTTGCGGAATTGGGCCCCAGGTGTAGCATACTCCCAAGCCTTCTCAAGCACCATTCTGAGAGTGAATAACTGGTCGGTTGTGCTTCTGCCGGGACGAAAACCGCACTGCTCATCTCCTAATCGTGCCTCGACCACAGCTCTGCAACGCGTTTCCAGCACCTTGGCAAATACTTTACCGGGGAGACTTGTGTATTATAAAAAACATTTAAGTGGCCTCAACTCCAAATGCGTTTCGCCCCGATGTGGTGGGTGGGCTTATCAGTAGACGAAATAATCCTATACGATTAATCTTTGACCAAAGACTCGTATTAGGTTATGGTTCACAGTCACTTTGTGATTGTTTTTCCATAAGTCTCGGTAAACATCGAGTAAATAGTGCGTCTAGGCAGATGTGGTGGTTCGTCTACTGATATGAGCCCACCCACCACATCGGGGCGAAACGCATTTGGAGTTGAGGCCACTTAAATGTTTTTTATAATATTTAATGCTTACTCCACAAACTTTATTCATTTCTTGAATTATTAATTCTTGACTTGAAACATTTTTGGTAGTACACAGTTGTGTACATAAATTTTCGCCAACATGGAAGTGGCATTAAGTACAGATTCACTTAAGGACCCCGTGACAAAGCCAAAAACATTTTGAACGCAATTTCGCAAGAAACTTGTTTTTTTTTTTATCTCTGATGAGAGGAAGAAGTCAAACCACTTTGGTATCCTTGAAATTTACAATATCCCCGGATTAGCATCTTTTATTTATTACAATAGTGGGATTAGGTTAACAGTGTGTTTTTTTTTTAACACAATATTGATATGTGGCAAAGGAATGAAACAGCGTGCAACCTTTCCTTGTTGGTTATCTATCCTTTCTTTGGAGATATAGGTATGTATTTGAATTTGAATAGAGATGGGGCGGGTATCCTAACCATCCCTTCTGTTGGTGACGGGACCCTCTAATGTAATCTGAAATACAACAAAATGACTGAAACGATTCGCAGATAAATCTTTTGTTATTACCAGAGGGACCGCGACGCTACTTTGGAATGAGCGCGTGCTAAATTTAAATCATATTTACCAACGCAGACAAGTGGCAATATGGGGATTAATTTCATTTTCATTCATGGAAAGAATGTAGGAAGGCGGGAGGAAGTAAACATTTTGGTTGTTAATTTGTGTGAAAGAAAGAACAGCGTTTTTTGTTTTGATTAATGGAATGAATACGATTTTTTATTTGCTCTTAATCGGATTCTAAACTCACCTAATTCTTGATCTTTCAAAATTTAGTTTACGAAAATGTATTGCGGATATATTACGCTAACAAAAAAAAATCGAAACATTTCTGTAAAATTGCTAGAATTAATGTAAAATGCATTAGCATGATAAATGCTCGCTGTATATGTGTAAGATTTTCTCTTCTAAAAGAAATGCACCATCGTTGAATTTGAGTCCATTAATATGTATATCCTTTCAGAACACATTGCTTGCCAGTCTGTGATTACGATCAAAATGTTACGATTAAAATTCGACTTGTAGTTTAGTTGTACCGACCCCTGATGGTAGAAATATACACTAAATAATTAAATTACTACATTTTGTTTCTTATATATATATATTTCTGCACAAGACCAAGCACAATTTCAATTAAAAATACATATAACGATGCTCGCGATACATTCGTTCTAGGAGAACGTGTTTTTTTTTTAAAACTTAACAGTAGTTTACTTTAAAACCTTTATTCTGCCTTCCAAAGGTGCAACAATAGGATTATTTACTTGGATAAATCCATCTAGGCCATCTAGATCACTGGGACCAATCCTTGAAAACAAGTTACCAATATTAACAGGAAATTTAAATAAAAATAATAACTACTTACTCTGCATTAAATGCATTTTCCTTGATAACACCAAATCCATTGTTTCCCTCGGCTAAATAGTCAGCGACAACAACTCTGTAAACTTTTTCCAGGTCCAATTTTTCAAATCGTGGAATGTCACACTTCTGACAACGAACCAGCACTTCTTTTACTCTTTCACCAACGGGCTTTGTTATATTATAAGTAACTCTGAGTCCTGAAACTTGAAGAAATCGACTTGAACTTGGTGTTTGTGAGCTGGGATTCATGAGGGCGACACCAACTTCAAGAACCTCCACAAGAACCTTTCCGTGAAGATTTAAGGCGATGAATTTATTCTCAAATGGACACATTGTCACCAAGTGAGAGTAGGTTAGAACTTGCAAGTAAAATTATATTGTAAATGATCGATTAGTCATTGGGCAGTTCGTACTTACTTCCTTTTTGTAGGGGTACACGAAAGTTTCCCTGCGTTGTCAGTGCAATTGTTACATTAGACCAGTAGTTGGCTTCGTAGGGCGTTCTTTTAATGAACTTGGCAAAATATTATATATGAGTTAAGTATATTTTTTGTGTTTCATATGTGAAGGATGATTGCACTAATATTTTTTCTTCAGTTTTTTGTCTTTTTTCTTGGCCTAATGTGGAGACTATGTTTCTTTTGAGCTCGAATGTATGATCGTTTTATTAGTGCATTCATCCCGTACCAAACATACTGCATAGACCATAGCGTCTGTGAAGAAATTTCCCAAGTTGCACTCCCGTGATGAGCATTCGAACTTTTCTAGCTTGACCCTTGTTTCTCCAACAACCCGTTTTCCTGCCTCATCTAAGTGTTCTTTCCATGGAATTAGGGCTTCCAGAACAGTGGTATCTGTAATGAAATAATGATTTTATCAAGTCCGGAGGCAGAGGCAGAAAGAAATAGACTTGTTGCATTGATCTCAGTTCATATAAATGTACACTCAGTGTATTTAGTGACCTAAGCTCAGAGAAAGAGCACACGAGTTAATTACATACACAGTTTAAAAACTCCGTTAAGTATGCAGCATTCTAATAGTGTGCTGGACTAATGAGCGAGGGGTCTCAGGTTCAACCTCCGATAAAACACAAATTTTATCTTAGGGTTTTTTCCACTGCGTCATATCTGCCGCAAAAGTCTGACAAACATCCGAGAGTAAAATTTTCTTAAGAAAGCTTTTCAAGCTTCAATTCAGTCGTTCCAACTTGGCATAAAATTGTAAGATGCTTTCATTCGTCAGAAAAATAAAAACTCCAAAACGAATGACTGTTAAAAGCTAGGCCTAAGGTTCTAAAAGGATCTGTTGGGACCATTATTACGTAGTGTACGATATTTTGCGATAAGATTGATTCTCTTACGTCCCATGGGGATAAAGACGTTCCGATATGTGCGTGGAACGTATAAGGACCCTTAATAGATCATGTGCTTCTGGAGAACTGACAGAGCCCTTAGAGGCCTACAAAGCTTACATCACCACCATCCAAGAGATGACACGGGATGAACCGACTAAAAGGAGTATGAACTAAAAATTAATTGGGTCTAACTGGGTGCGAACTTGTCACTAGAAGCAGACTTAAGCAAAATGTCCTAAGCTTTATTATACAAGCGAATAATAAGTGAAAATCCGTACCAATGCTGAAAACACAAGTTTTATATACGCTCACGTGATGACAGAAGATAATGCTTCGAAGTATATGACGCCAAGCGCGTAAACAATAAGGGCAGGATAGGAGGTGTGCTGATATCAGTATAAATTCTAGCATTTCGTTGACCCCAAGTTCCACGGAAGAGGATTTTTTCGTTGGCAAGTTCATCTGGGAATCTCAGGCGATACATGTATCGTGTGAAATAGTTTACGTTGCGACGAATGTCGATAGAAGAATTGTCGGCGATTCGCGAGAAAACAACGTGCGAACATCTAAAAAGTTTAAGCGAATTGGGAAGCATAATGTAGAACCCATGATAATAGTATCAAGGGCAGGTAAAACTCATGAAAGCACCCGTGCAGCCAAGATAGACCGTTCTTTGGAATTTTGTGCAGAAGGCTGTCACATACTTCGCAAAAGTCCCCTACACTAAATAACCGAAGCATATGCTAGAAAAGGTCTTATCATAGTCATATAGATTCAAAGGACCTTTCTAGGAGATAGGCTCAACGTCTTACCGAAAGCACGCTTATACTACCAGAAGACTAAGAGCGCCTTGGATGTCTTCGACTTGACATGATTTGCCTGAGCGTAGACGTTTGAACCATTTAGGGTATGCGACAGAGAGTCAACTACCATGCACCATAACAGGGGAGACAGAACACCACCTTGTGGGCAGCCTTTGTTTATTCCTGTCTTAACACGGCGACCACAGTCCGCATCTACCACCAAAGTTCTATTCATCATCATTGCCCTGATCCACAAAACCAATGTCTCATCTACCCCGTGTTGTCTAGCAGAGTTACACATGCAGTCAAAAGTCGCATTGTCGAAAGCGCCGTCTATGTCGATGAAAATGCCCATGGCGTATTCTTTCCTATCGGGCGCGCATTCAATTCTACCAACTAGATTTTGAAGCACATCTCACAGGATTTTCCACGCTGATATGCATGTTGCATCTCAGATAGAGGGTGCATCACAAACCACATAGAACTAGACCGCCGACTTCCGTGCACCTACCAGATTCTTCCCGGAATTAATTCCCCTGTCTGTGAATACGTGTGAAATGTCAAAATCAATGGCGGCAATGAATTTCCATGCTATACTATGGGCCTAGGATTTTTCAAGTATGCGTGCGGTAATGGCGCTCCTTTGATTTTGTACAGCACCAATACATGAAAAATCCTTGGCCCGCAGGCAGCTTATAGGCAAAGTCCGTTATGTGGGAGGAGTCGACGGTCTATTCTATGTGGTTTGTGGGGTGCATTCTCAGTGCAAACCTACGCACGTGCATCTCGACTAGTCTCTCCAAACTTTTCAGCAAGAAGGAAGACAGACAACCGTACCGTCAGGCGTCTTGAAGGCATCAAAAGATGCTACAGCATATTTTATAGCCTCATCCGTTGCCACGGCCGATGCAGTACACCAGCTATGCCGAGTTTTGCGGCTTACATCATGCTCGCAACCTGCACAAGCGGGCTTAGCTGTGACCCAATCGTTATTTGGTTACCCATAAAATGGGTTTCCAACAAAAGACTGAAAGTTTCCACTTTTGTTTCGGTGTAGGTACCGTTCGATTTTGTAAGTGCCTTTGGTTTGATTGAGAACTTTAACCAACCAACTGGTCTCACCTAGATTCTCGACCTTTTCAGGAAACACTTTTCGACAAAGAAATTAACTTTTTATATTATTTTTGTTTGGATCGGAAAAGGTTCCAGTCTTTATCCAAATTTGTCTTGAGTGACCGATTTATAAGTTTCCTGGTTTCCTTTCTAAGTTCTGCAGTTCTGGGTTTCATCATTGAACTGGTGATCTGCAGGAGGTTTTCGTTACCGGACACGTCAGTTCAAAACACGTGGTGATGCTGATGAGTGATGATACTGAAGCAGCATCCTCGATCTTCCATACTAGCTCGTCTCTAAAGCAATGGTCTCGCATAAAATCCATTTCTGCTTCAGAAGAACAATGCAGCGCAGAGAACGACTCTATCTTATGTGGTGCGCCCAGTTGGTTTATTGTTTGATATCCATCTTTATTTTTCAATGTTCCAGCGAAATCGAATATACAGAAATTGCATGAATTGGTCTTTGAACAATCATTACATGTCAATGCTATTACGTCCTACGAAGGCGTCTAATGGCCATTGGCCATACAATTAAAATAAAACATCGTTTGTAAATTAACTTAAAAAATATTTATTAAACTCTCTGGCCTAATATATAACTTTAATTCGACCCTCATTCCCCGTAGTTATCGGCTGTACTGCCTGAATGTAGTCCGTCAGCGCATCTATATCTGTTATATGTGGCCTTGAAGCAGAGAAGTAAACATGTCAACCAAAACGATAATTATCTCATTTATATAGTATTAACTCACTTATGATCGGTGCTTTTTGTGGCCAAAATCTGAAAGCCATCTCCTCCATTTAGAATATAATCTGGTGCTACGATCCTATACACCTTTTTCTTGTCCAGTGGTATAAATCGGGGAAAATCACAGTCTGTACATTTCACCTGTATGTCTTGAACCCTACTTCCAACAGGTTTTCGAAAATCGTAAGTAATCCGAAGGCCAGACACTTGCAGCATATTAGATGAGCTGCTGATTCCATTTGGTATATCCACTTGATTGACACAGTACTCCAATGTGTCGACTAGATCTTCTCCTTTTAAGTTGAAGGCCACTAACATGTTTTCGAAGGGAGACATGGTTATAACGTGTGAATAAGTCAGATCTGAAAATTAAATATAAAAGTCGAAACATTTGCCAAAAATAGATAAAATCCATGCTTGCATTACCGCCTTTATATAGTGGAACTCTGAGGGCACCAGTGTTAACAAGACCTATTGATACATTCGACCAGTTTTTTTGATCATAAGCGGCAATGCTGACGTACGAATGGACCATAGCGTCGGTAAAGAAGTTCCCAAGGTTACATTCTGTGGATGAGCACGGCCATTTTTCCAGGGTAACCCTTGTTGATCCCACAACAACATTTCCCTTTTCGTCAATGACTTCCTTCCACGGAATCATTTCCTTTAGGACTTCTTCATCTGAAATACAAGAGTTTAGCCAAGTGGAGTACATGTTAGTCAAGTGTACGTACATTCATCAATTGGGTGTGACATATGTTTTCACTAAGAAACCAACTTAAAACAACTTAAGACCGGTCTTACTGTGTTGGATAGACGGGCTTAAGGTACTTACCTTCTTTGACATCTCTGCTCATGTAGATCGGGGCACCCTCATACGACACAACGTCTCCATTGTCATCAAAGAAAACCGTTATATTTCCAACGTATTTCGCGTAGGCAGCCGCTTGAACAATCAGCACTCGATGGCCACTGTCTTTGTGTATAACTTCGGTTGGATAATCTCCCTTTGGGCGGTCAGGTCCTGGCAGAACATCGCCAGTAAACAGAAACGTATGCGAATGTGATCCAATGATTACATCGATTTCTGCTCCAGCGTTTGCAGCGATAATCTGATCAACGTCATAGCCACAGTGTGAGAGTACAATGATTATGTTGGCGCCCTGTTTCTTTAACTTTTCTGCCTCCTCAACAATTGAATCGCTTTCGTTAAGAAACTTTAGTTTTCCCGTATCCGCTAGGTCCTAAAAAGTTAATTTAAGTCTATTGGCCTATCCAGCTGAGTCTAACTTACGTAAAAGGTTTCCAGAACAACTCCAATAACGCCAATCTTGCGTCCACTCCTCTCGATGATCATTGACTTTTGGTAAAG
Organism: Cheilosia scutellata; assembly: GCA_955612985.1. Taxonomy (NCBI): domain Eukaryota; kingdom Metazoa; phylum Arthropoda; class Insecta; order Diptera; family Syrphidae; genus Cheilosia; species Cheilosia scutellata. The sequence continues at coordinate 70,048,135 of OY015311.1, read as the reverse complement.
TCCCTGCATTGTGGGCTCCTCCGAGTCATCGATATTTGCCACAAGCATTGGTGAATTTATAGCCTCGAGAAATGGCACCAGTCCTTCGACTTTATGGTCGAACTCATGATTTCCAAGGGTCTGTCAAAAGATGGATAAAGTTAGTCACTATACTAATTGCTAATTTCATTTAACCAACCATTGCATCGGCTGGAAGGAGGTTCAGAAACTGACTAGTAACATTCCAGCGGCCGATATTGTACCAGAGTGTCCCTTGGAAGCTGTCACCAGCATTAAAGTAAACGGGATTCAGGTCCTTTTGTTCCTCTAACAACCGGCGCACGGTGTAAATAGTGCGCGCATAGCCTCCGATGCATTCCTCACCTGCGTCACAAGTGCCACCCGATGTGTCGGTTGCCTCAAATCTGTAAAGGAAGTTGACAACATGTGATGTGTATCGTTTGTTATTTTTTTTTGCGATTCCAATATAATAAATACTATGCAAAGTGTCAATGTCAAGTGTGTTATCGACGATTAGTAATATCTGCCAAAGCAATCTGAGCAAAGTCTTATTTTATCTGATGAACACGTTTTAAATAACAATAAACATTTCTTGTGATAAGAACCGTTTAATCAATGAATTACGGTGCCTGCTTAGTCAAAGGAAGAAGAATATTACCCGATTAGATTGCTGACGAGGGATTGGATTTTTATATTCCTTCACAGCATGATTATGATTCCGTGGAAATAGTTTAGAACAGATAATCGCATGTCGTAAATTCTTAAACTTTACCCATTCGAAATCGATATAAAATAAAGTGGACGCGTGGGTCGCGTATAACAGTCGTGTTGCTGTATGATAGTTATTTTGAAATGCACAATGGACGTCCCTTTAAAATCTGACCATGGGTTAAGGCAAAAAAAATATGAGGTTAGGGCAAAGTTAACTTATGCGGATTTCCATTGGGCAAGAAAAAGCACTTTTTTAATGATTCAAACAAGTTTTGGGTTTGGGTGTATTTCAAGGAAAGTGATTGCGTTTTTTCCTTTGCAGTTTACAACAATTTATTCCCTAGTAATCGCGATGGGCCCCTTATGGTGCTTGGTGCCGTATGAGACTTCTCTCTTTAGTACCCCTTTTTAACCTGACCTAATCTATTCTTCCGAGTATAGATGGAAAACAGCATTTGTCCAGCGCATTCCTAACAGTGAAACGAAGATATTTGATTTTTGACAGAATTACGCACCTAGCAAGTTTCTCGAAAATGTGTGCGGATATGAGATCAATGCGTCATTTATTCAACGGATCTTTCTGGCTGTCCAATTCAAGTTGTTTAATGTTTAATGGTTTGATATCTAAAATTCAACATAAACATAAACGTAGCATAAACAAAAATATTTTGTCTCCGACTTTCTTTCTTCAACTTACAATTCAATTCACCCACTCCTTCATCCAACAGAGTAGAATTTAATGCTTGGAAAACACTATGCGAGCATATAGCCATAAGTGGCACTTTTTTATTTGTTGATACCAACACTATCGGAATTGAGTTTATTGGACCACCACCGCCACTGCCCTCACACTCGTACAAAGCCTGAATACCAGTAACGGTAAGTGCAGCTGGGTATAAAGACTCATTAAAAAAAAAGAGTGCGGCTAAAAATAACCCAACTATAAGCATAGAAAACATTTAAGTCTTGCAATTAAAAAAAAATTAGAAACAACAAATATTACGATTGTGATGAAGAGTGTTCACTACCCCAGACACAGGAATTAAAAAAAAGTCAACTTAGTAGCACAATGGATCGCCCACTTATTCGATTCTGATTTATGTGGGACGAAGGCTCACACAAGCTTAAGTGTTTGCGATTGTTTACATTACGTATGTGTCCGCTTCAATTCATTTCACAGTCTAAGCATTTTGTTTATATTTTATGTTGACAAAAGTTGTTTTGTATTACATAAACAAAAAGATGTTTAAATTAAATTTTAGTCTTAGACGGAATGATAACAGTATGGTTTGGTTTGGTTGTTGAAAGTGGCTGCCAACTATAGGAAAAGACAACACACTTAGACCAACTTAGATTCATTGTGATACTACGAAAAACAAAGAAAAAATATTGGAGAACATTTGTCTCTCCCTACTCGTTGAACCATTTTGAGCTTCTTATAACGCGTAAGAGGCTTCTGGGTCTGATGTCTGTGTTTGTCAGACGAGACGTTGTGATGGAAGGCTCCCAATTGAAACTTCCTTCTACGGGAGAGAGCTGGGCAGGAACAAAGAATCATCCATACAGCTTCCGCAAAAGTCGTTTACAAAAAGGGAAATGAGAAATAGCGATGCTAAGTGAATAGACGTGCTTGGAATTGTTCCGTCACTAAAGCAATTGTTTAACCATTTTTTGTGATAAATAACCAATATTTACTTGTTGTATAGTGCCACTTGTCCACCTAAGATCAGGGCCGTCCCCAGCCAAACTAGCGCCCTGTGCAAGATTTACAGAAAACGCCCTTTTTTCATATTTGCACACATGCATTTCACATCACCCAGGAAGTAGACATTCAATGCGTTTTTTTATTGATATTTCTAATATTGGCTTTGTATGGGAGAACTACTTTACAGACAGGTACCATTTTTAATACCAACCTAACCACCGTAAAAAGAAGTCATCTCACAAAATTTCATTCGACTAAGTGTTTTCAACGGAAAGGTAGACAGGCAGACGGACATGGCTGAATCGATTCAGAATTTGATCCTGATCAAATCCGGTGACTCCTTCTTGGCGTTACAAATGTAATGACAAAGTGGAGGGTATACCTTAGTGTGGAGGGTATACAAAATGTATTAACTCATAAATGAACTTTATATTACTAATATCTCTGAGTCTTTTCATCATTTTCATCATTTGGATCTACTCTTCATAGCTATGTCGTTGTTGCTTTTGTAAGTAATATTAATACTTATCTACCAATTTGTTTGTTACTTCAGCCGGTATAGGAAAGTTGAACCTCACACAGCAGCTGATACATTTTCAGTTTCAAACATCTGTTTAGAAAAGACAAGTACTTGTGTAAATGCAAACGCATAAATTGGTTCATTGTATTCCAAGCTCAGAGCAAACAAATTAAATTAAAGCAATATTCTTTTTATTTTTTTCTATTGCCACTTTGAATTTAAAAATATAATTTAAGGACCATGATGGAATCATGGTCTCGTCCAAGAAATCCCATCCCTATTATGTGCAGAATCAAAAACCTGCACGTTAAACACAAACAATTCTGTAGGAATGAATTTTTTTGTTTGACATATTTTCCTATGAAAATTTTGCGAACGACTGTCCAAGAAATAAAACCTGTACATACGGGGTTGAACTTTTTTGTTTTGAAATTTTTGAACTAGGTTCTTTTGTAAAATGTAAGTAGATGTGCAAGAAATATACCTACACGAACAGGGTGGAATATTTTGAGATTAGGTAGGTTGTAGGTAAGAATTGAACTTGCATAGGCCTAATGGGATTTTTTATTTTGCGATATTTTGAGTTAGATTCTTCTTGAAGTTGCAACATTGACATTGCATGTAATGTGAGTTAATGTGCAAGAAATAATTCAGCACAGGTGGGATGGATGTTGTTATTTTGGGCTTTTTTGAACAAGCTTTTGCTTATGTTGACAGTAGGCCTTACTCCCAGCAATGCGCCCATAGAACTTGGCGCCGTGTGCATTTGCACATCTTGCACATATGGTTGGTACGGCCCTCTCTAAGATTGACACTCTCGATAGCGTCCAGCTTTAATTTTTGTTTGCAAGAGAAGATATAGAGATTGAATCCAAGGATTTGATAGCTGCTTGGCTGTCCGAAAATATGCAGATATCTTTAACGAATATCAGAATACTCTACAATAGTTTGATACACGGAATGACAGGTTAAGATTAAGACATTCGGAGAAAACGCTCCTTCCAACTCCGTGTTTGGTTTTCGAGTCGTCAGTATAGAAGTAAATTTATTCATCTTCTGAAAATGTATTGATCTGGAGGGGATGGCGACGAGAAAGTTATTTTCAAAATTTAGGGATGGTGTTGTATAGTCTGTCTTTTCGGTTAAGTTTTTAAGTTCTTCAGAATGGAAGCATTCCATCCATAACCTTCTGTTGACAAAGTTGTAAAAATTGATTCACTGTCGCACAGTAGCTCGAAAATCTGACTCAAAAAAGGTCATAACGATATACTGTACTGTTATACAAAGTGGCGTTCCAGTATGAATCTAGTTTGTGATGATTGTTGAGGATGTGATCCGTTCGGTACCTATAAGTGGAGTTGAGAAAGCGAGATTTGCTCGAGATTCCACTAAGGCCGTCAAAGAATGGTTGGCTCAGTGCGCGCAATCTGGCTCTTGCTAGTGCCGGAAATTTGCATAGTAAATGCGAGAGAGTTTCTCTCTCGGTTGTTCACTGGGGCGTATGTGGGTTATTTTTTATAGGTGCCAAACAAACATACGAGTAATTAACAGGTGGAAGTGCCGTTTTGTCTATCGCATTCTGATCTTGTGTTTCTGCAACAATATATGACCATATAGCGGATCTAGTAAATTCAGACATTCCAAGGAATTGTAAGACCGATGGACTCGCCAGAATATGAACAAGTCTACCTATCAAGCCGCGGATAAAGGCACCTTGGGTATGCCACTCGTTACTTGCAAACAAAAATTAAAACTGGAAAATACATTAAAACTTCAAGTTTGAAAATTTGCACAAAACCAATACGCTCTCTTTGGATATGTGTAAAAAACGATTGAACGAAATTAACTGTTCACGTTTGAACCCGTGAACGTCGGTCGCCTTGAATAAACAGTAATCTCTTTTCATCGAATAAATTTCTATATTGACATAACAAGTGATTACAGTTTATTTTCTAGTGGTATCCGAATGATCTGATTAAATTGTTATTCACTTAATTGATTGGTAATAAATTTGACATTTTAAGTAGGTGTAAATGTACTTATCTCCTTAGTGATACTTTCAATTACAATGTAGTGGAATAGATTGACATTTGGACCTACAATAATTGTTTGAGCCTAGTTGGCACCTGTTATATAATCAGACATCTTTCGTATTTTATAAGCGAATTTCAATTTTGAATTGTTTGAGCGATAGAAAAAAGTAAAATGTCGAAACTTAAGACCATTTTGCACTTTAATAGAAGTCAAGTTATGACATTCTATTTCAGAACATTTCCATGAGAGCGATGTAGATATATACCTACACTATTTCCATTATTTTCAAGTATACACTTTTATTATACCCTCCACACGAAGGTATTCACTTTGCCATTACATTTGTAACGTCCAGAAAGAGTCACTGGATTCTGAATCGATTAAGCAATGTCCGTCTGTCTGTCTCTCTGTCTGTCTGTCTATTGAAAACACGATAGCGTCCAAACGAATCGACCTATAGGCGTCAGGCGAATGCATTTTTGTGAGAGGACTTCTTTTTACCGTCGGCGTCGTCAGGTTCGTATTGAAAATGGGCGAAGGGTATCAAAGCATCGCGGGCGAGGCCGATAAGTTGCCATTTCTTAAGTCGCCATCTTGTCAAATGACACCAGATATGTAAAACAGCGTATAAGATTTAAGCGACATTTACAACTTAAGTTTGAAGAGAGAGATCCGTTTCTCCACAGTCAATGCGAAGAATGAGATCGCAAATCACCACCTTCAAGTGTCATGGACGAACAACCCAGAATTATAGATAGATGCGTACACCATTTCTCCAATGAATTGAAGACATTTAGATTACTGTTTTAAAACACAATTAAATTAGTTTCAGTACATTTTTCCATTCCAATAACTAAATTAAACAAAATAAAAGAACTACTGTCCTTTCACTACTTCCGGGAGTATGTCATCGATCACCTTTTTTTGTGACTGTAGAAGAACGTTGTGGACATTTAAACGATGTTATACTTGTTTTACTGTGATGCCTTTTCGCAAAGTATGAGCGTTAAGTATTGTGCAATGGGAAGGGACATCTCCCATTTACAAAATTCATTCAAAACGCTATATTATGACGTTTATGGTAGATACTAGTATAAGTATATTCCGAACACTTGTTTCCGTTTCGTTCTGAGCATCTGTCAAAAAAAAAAAAAAACATTTTTTTCCAGAGGGTCACAATTGTTCTTCATGACAGATGCGCATCAGTATGCTATATACCTTCTGTATGTGTATACTGCGGTCTTCGATAGCCACTACGCTATCCTACGGGATATCAGGGAACTCGCCCATACAACTGTCATTCAATTTTGCCCCTTCCGAAGCTATAGCTATTTGGCACGAGCGCTACTGTACAAACACTTCTAGAAGAACTCCCCTGAGCGCTTCTATCTTCTATCTCAGCATTTGAGAGCTGTCACGAAATGTGTTTGACGAGCTTCATATTAGATCTGTTCCTTAATTATGAATTTTTACTAATTCTTACGAATTTTTACTCAATGTCGTTTCGAGAGAGCAAGATATAACCCCTCCACTGAGAATCTTACTAGTTTTTACTCAACAAATTTCTTTGAGTAAGTAAGTATTGAAACAACTGTCAGTCGTCTGAAAATCGACAGTTAATTTGAATTTTGATTTGAAACGCGTGTAACGAATATTTGCATTTGTCTTTTGATCTCCTGCGATATGAGAAACAAATTGGTATGAAAATGGTATCAGAAGGCGGGAAAATAATGTAGCTTTTTTTCTCTTCTCGAATGCATGTAGTTCAGTCTGTAAAAACTCTTCCACATACTTGGATTTCATACTCACATCGAAATTTATGGAAAAACAAAATGCATCTGTCATTTTTCTCTTTGAGAGAGACTTCATCCCCACCACTGCCATTTTGACAGTCTTTTCCATTTTTACTACAAAAGTAAAGGAAAAGACCTTATATAAAAAGGAATAAGGAAAGTCATATTATGACTTTGTTATCATTTACCTTCTGCATCATTGAATTCTACATTTTTGCTTTTATTTAGTAAAGCATATTCAATTTAAATAAAACCGTCAGATAGTATAGCAGGTTTGACGTATCAATTCATGATTAAAAAGCGTTCGTAGATTTGATTAACCAAATCAAAATGTACTTAATGATGCCAACAAAAAATCAATCCGCGGTACTAATAAACATTTTTAGTGTTCCGGATAACTTTTACGAAGTCATAATAGCGAAAATAATATAAAATTATCCATTGAGAACGTCAAAATATTTAAGTTGAAGATTAAAAATGATTTAATACCATAAATGTTTCAAGTCAAGAATAAATTCGAGAAACGAATAAAGTTTGTGGAGTAAGCATTAAATATTATTAAACATTTAAGTGGCCTCAACTCCAAACGCATTTCTTGAATTTATTCTTGACTTGACATATTTTTGGTATTAAACTACGCCAGGCCACGGGCAAATAATCCTATGCGATTAAATCTTTGACCAAAGACTCGTATTAGGTTATGGTTCACAGTCACTTTGTGTTTCTGATTCCATATAGTCTCGGTAAACATCGAGTAAATAGTGCGTCTAGGCAGATGTGGTGGTTTGTCTACTGATGAGGCCACTTAAATGTTTAATAATAATAAAAATGATTATTGGTAAGGCCCAATGCAATTACGTAATAAGAACTGGTATTTAAATAAAGCCAACAAAAAAAATAAAGTATTTATCCAAAAAACTTCATTAATGAAGTCAATAAACTGTCAATGTGCTGTCAATGATCGACAACGGGTACATACGAGTACCTTACCTATATCGGTTATGATTTATGAGGTTGCTCTTGCTGGTGCAGAGTGAGTTATACAGCCGGTACGATTATTGTTCAATTTCAATTAAGTACATACATTCATTGTTTTAGGTACATATAATGATAAGAGCGTATACTCAGATATTTCATGGTAAATTCGCATGATAAGTATATCAATATCATAGATATATGTATAAATGCAAAACGTGTCAATTGATTGCCATAGTTATCTTAACTCTAATCTTTATTGTTTTACTTGCATTTTTATTTGTTATATCAACATGCCCTGGCTATTTAATTAACATTGCTGACAAATGAAATTGAAAACGTATTTTAGCTAATTAAACTGCCGTGCTAAATGCAGGGAACACATTTCTTTTATTTGCCATTTGGCAAGCTACTCAGATGTCTACTTTTTTAAACGAATAATATTGGGTCGATATAGTGTTCTGATCTTGACTAGAATTGTTGAAACTTCAGATTCCCCCAAACGCGCCGATTAACTAGATTTGTCAATCGTTATACATTTTCTGTGTTTATAAAAACATTAAACAAATTATAATTTGCTGCAACAATATTATTGGTTAAGTTTAAATTCCAAAAATGTCGGATTACTAAACAACTTGAATGCAGTAAAACGTCAGCTCAGTACTGAAGCAGACATTTTTTGAATATAGTTTTTTAATAACTGCAAACTTGGACACGTGATCTGTTTAGTTAGAGTGACTAAAAATATTAGACCAACAAAAAAAAAAGAGACAAAAGCTGTCAGACTAAAAAACCGCTCAAACAATTCCAAAACCCATAAATTCCAAATCTAATGTCGTTTTCCTTTGGGCACATCAGATTTTTATTTCAGATCTCAGATTTTTCGTGGCGAGTGGAACATGAAGGCAGATTGATCTGCTTTTGTAAATGTATTAGTGCGTTATTTGACAGCACACCGGCTGTGTAAATTGTTTTCGTTTGTCGGTGGAACCATACGAACTGCATATGGATAATCATATCGACGAAGAATCGAAATCCACAGATGACGAGGAAGAAGAATAATATGACGAAGATGATAGCAATTGCTCCAAAATTATGTCCATGTCCATTATTTACGTTTTTGTTCTGAATAATTGCTTTTGAAGAGGGTTTTACTAATTTCGTTTTGAAAAAAAATTCAAATTCAAATATGTGTAAAGATTGAACTTTTTGCCTAATGGAACATGAAAAGTGATCCGGATAAAAAAAGATTGCTTTTTTGGTCCAATGGAAAACCACATAAGTGCATGGACAGACAGGCCTTTCCATGAAATGCATGTCGGGCGAGATAGATCGATTTGAAGTGAGTAGAAGTGTAGCAAACTAAAAGGACTGCAATGGCTTTGAGGCGGCATGGGTAAAATTGAATTTCCGGGGATCGAACCTGGGATCCCTCGCACAGTAGTCCAGCACACTAACCACTGCGCTACTATGCGCTCACATGTCCGACAAGTACAAATTAATTCTGTAACAGAACGTAAACCGTTGCACTTGTCAAAAGAATTAAATTCCCTAGAATTGTCGGCATTCTTTGACAAGTGAAGATGGCAAAAATCACGGCGGGCAAAAAAAAATGATATTTAAACAAAAATAAGAGATAAAAAAGATATCCTTTTTGGTGCTTTCTGTGATGGCCTAACAAAAGAAAATAAATGTGCAAAATTGAGGGAAATACACAGCATGGCAAAAAGCCTAAATATCCGCAAAATAAGAATTGAACTTATATAAGGGACGTATATTTTAATTATATATTATATGTATATTATTTTATTTCTGTATTTATATTCTGCTTTTCCAAAGGTATTACATTAAAAATGCACTTGTCAGCTCTTGACAATATTCAATAATCACCTGTCCTAATTGAACCACAGTTCTATAAGTGTTTCTTGACACTTGTCGTGTTCTGTTACAGAAAGAGGGGAATTATATAATTTCCTACTTGTCATCTTTCATCGCGTCGAAGTGGTCACGGACTTGTCGTTTTGTGTTACACAATTTTTCAAAAGTTGTCGAAATTCACTTCTATTACAACTACTTGTCGCGTTGTGTTTTCGAAATTTCAGTTCAAATACTTTCAATAGTACATATCGTTTTTACACACTTTATCGTAAGTGTTTGCTTTTTAAAAATTGCCAATACGATTATCTAGAATTTGACTTCATCAATATATTATGTAACAAGAAAAACACTATTTTCATTAAACAAACATTAATCTTATGTACATTCGTCAATATAGTACTTTAAAGAAGCCCTTAGGATTCCCACACTTTTCCACTGATATTAGGTACTAAAAATGTTTGGAAATAAAACTAGCTGTTCCGGTATGTTTTTAATAATAAATTTAATAATTACCTTGCATGGAAATCGTTTATGTGGATAATAGACAATGGGAACAGGTCCGAGCGCACCGATCGTGACAATGCTAATAAACAAATTGCCAGTCCAATCACACTTTTTAGTGAATTCATTGTTAACAACAACTAATTAGATATTCCAGGCTGCTAACCACTTTATAATTTTGGACAAAATTTCAAGCACTACGCTAGCTTACGAGTAACCTGCTCCCGACAACAGATTGAGTCAAACTGAGTATATTTGAATTAGAAATAATTTCGGTTGTTAGTAGGTATTGGCTATTAGGTTATTGTGGTAGTTACTTGATATCAAATCCAGAGTAATAAACTGTCGTGTACAACCGTTAATAAATTCCAGTAGATTAACGATAAAAGTAAATTATATTATTATTAAAGCGCAATCGAGTGAGGGAAATCAGGTCGTTTGCTAATATTTATTCCGATATGGCGCTTATTGACGTCCATCCAGAACCTCAAGGCCTTTTACGGATTTACTATACTCAACAATGGTTGTATTGTCAAATTTTTGCTGTTATCGGTTAGAAAATATAAATGCAGTTATGCAGGGTTGGATTCCACCCCATCTATCAGGATTTTTTTTTCTACCTAAATCCATGGATGAGTTGTCTGACAGGTTTTTCCTACAAAAGTTACAAATTAGCATGGCACAAGAACAAGAACTGACTGTCAGACTACTTTAAGCCCTAATTTCCATTTTATTGTGTAAAAAGAAAACGGAACGAGATAGACGATAGACCCCCTTCCGACAGTAAAAAATGCTTGTATTGAACCCCTCTATATTATAACCGTTATACATTTTTGGCGCCTAAGTTATCGTAATCGTGCCTCACTGACTTCCGTGTTGGCAGGAATCACGAATTATACCAAGACGTTAACTGAAAAGCTTCTCGCACCACTTAGGAAGTTGTAAAAATTGTAAAAGATATTCAACAACCCATCTTGTCGAGAGGCCATCTTTCTGGTAGGTTTGTAAAACCCACTACATATAGATGCCGATTTGTTACCACAACTTATTTGACCTGGTTGTTTAAGTTTGTCAAAGAGGAGAGTTTAGATCCAGCCTGTGGAATTTAATAAGGTTATCAGCTCTTTAATGCTACTCTTCGAGACCTTTCGAAACATCCTCAAGGGAGTCGAAGAAGGGTTTTTCCAGAGATTGCTGTCTGGTGCTAACTAGTGCCATACATGTGCATAAATGTAGTGAGTACTTTGTTTATTTTTAAGCTGCATCATTACAACTGCGGAAGTGTGTATTATGTGGAATGCCTAATCTGACTGCATGGTCAGATTATCAATTTAAATACAGTCAAGCCTCTATAAGTCGAGCACCCTTAAGTCGAATTTTCCATAAGTCAAACAAATGTTTCAGAAGTTAGACACATAACTCTCTGTAAGTCGAATGAAACCCTCCTTAAATCGAAATTTTCGACATGATTGTTCGAGTTACTTTCCGTAAAAAAAAATCCCTCCATATATCATACTAAAACCCCAGTCAGCACCCATGTGCGCTTTACATACGAAAGAGAAAAGAAGCAAAAGAAAAGAAATGCACGTGATCTTTGGAATCCTTTAAAGTAATTTCAAGTTAGGACGTGTGTCAATTGGGCTAAATACAGTAGATAACGGATATAAGAAATTCAAAAAATCCCAATGATTTGTTTCTTATATCAGTTTTTTTCTTATAAGCAAAGAACGGATATAAGAAAAATAATTTCTTATATCAGTAGCACTGATAAAAGAACACTAATTTCTTATAAGCAATATAAAAACAAATTTTAAGCTTATGAAATAAGAAAATAAGTATGGTGTTATATATAATAATATGAAAAAATTGCAGTAATTTTTGAGAAAGATTTATAAAACGGCTTTATTTGCAATTTTGAGAAAAACTAAGTACATGATCTTGTTTAGAATGCTTATGTTGTCTTAAATATGTATTTCGATCAAAATATTTAGAGCGGTTTTTTGTAAAATTATGCAAAAAATATAACAATTTTGGGTTCGAAAAGCACTGTTCTTCAACTGTTTAGCTGAAAACTAAGTACAAGGTATTCTTCAGGATATAAGGGTTACGTGGGTTTTTATCCAAATCGAAAATGGCGTTTTATAGATATGACCAGTTTTTAAAGTAGGTACCATTATTAGCAATTTGGGTGTGTATCGAAGGACGCAGTCATTTTAGAGGAAAACTGATTTTCAAGTTAAGAACGACGATTGTGCATACACCTAAAAAATTAGTTTTTGTTAAAATCGTATATACCGTTCTCGGGAAAGAGAACATTTTCAGAAGTAACATTGTTGGACTTTTTAGCGAAAAACTGGATATGCAGTCATGTTAAGCATGTCCACATTCACTTTACTATATTTTTTGTTCAAATCGTTAGAGCCGTTTTCGAAAAAGTATAAATTATTTAAAATTTTTATATTGGAAGTAACGTCAATATAAGACCTAGCACAAAAAAAAAACACAAACTTTAAATACGAAGTTTGAAACAAATCCGAATAAGTAACTTTCCCGTGTATGTATTAAAAAGAAGTTCTTAAATAATTTGCAATTGGTCGTTGACAATACCCAAATATTGCTTCAACACAAAAAATCCATTTATGGCTTCGTTCCTACCTGGCTTTGTACTTTGAGAAATTGTGTCATCTAATGCGACATTGATTAGTGTTAATAACAGACAGAAATCGAACTTTCTTATAAACGTTTCTTTTTTCATATATTTTTTTATTTCTGTGCTCGAAATATAGTTTATTATATCCGTTTTTTTCTTTTAAGAGTTTTTCTTTTATCCATTTTAATTTACACGGATTTATATGGAAAAAGACACGGTGCATTTCTTTGTGTTTCTTATAAGCGATTTTTTCTTATATGAGGTTTTCTTATATCCGTTAACTACTGTAATTATCCTTGGATAATTTTCTGCAACTATCGTGGTGGAAAACGAATTTTCAGCTGTCAAAAAATTATGCTGCTCCGGGAGCAAGATAATAAATTATCCTATACGCAAATATGTTGACGTTTTCTTTTGCATGAGTTTTGCTTTTGAAAAGGAAATAAAACACTGAATTTTAATCAATTAATAGCGTATAATTCGATAAAACTCTGTTTTGTGATTGGAGTTTGGTGAACTTCTCTTACAACACTTTCATAAGTGTCCGAGAATTATCCGAGGATAATTTAGCCCAATTGACACAAGACCTTAGTTGAAAAAATATACACAGGCGCAATTTTGTGTTTGTAGTTAAATATAAAACATAATCTGCCCTATCGAGGTATCCGTCGGAACGGAAAATTCTCCGATTTCATACGAATACGAATCGGAGGATTTTTGTTTCGAGGTATTCTTCCGAAAACAGCTTTTCGAAACTTCTTTTCGACAAATATGCAAGGCACACTGGCATTTCAGTGCGATGAAGTGCGTTTTTACCGATATTTTTGACAGCTTCGTACGAATTTTCTTCCGATATGCTCCGACAGGAATTGGTTGCGGAATTTGTTTACTACGATTTGCAGTGAAATTGATAAATCGAATGTAATTTCAGTCTCCGACGGAGTATGCGTAGCGGAAAAAATTCCGTTCCGATCGGATACCTCGATAGGGCTGAATATAGGAGTCGCGTCTGCATATTACAATAATTGAATTTATTCGTGTCGTAGGTAGTATCATTCATTTGTCGTCTGTAATTTTTTAGTACTTCTTTCAGAAAAATGTCGCCGCACACAAAACATTTTAAATTTAAATAAAACAATGTTGATTATCGATGAAATGGAAAAAGGCTCAAAAATCTCTGAAGTTACCATGAATTCTAAAACATATCTAAAATATATTGAATTCTAAAACAAATTATTTTAGAAACAGATTCTCTTTATTGACTTTGTAACTATGCTTTCTATAAGGGTCGCAAATTTTGTTGGTGAAGCAATCCCGGCTAAGGGCTGGTTCATGGCGACAGCATAGTACAAATTTTAAAATCAAAACAAATAATTTGAACTTTAAATTTATATAAAATCCTGGTATAAGGCGGAAGGGAAATCATCTGGATGTGGGGTCCCAAAAGTTAGCGTTAGGACTCCTTGGCCTGGGTGGCCCCATCCATGTAGATACATTGGCCAAAGGATATTGGTATCTACCCAAAATTAGACGCGTGCATCCCCTCCGCGACCTACGCCATCTATGGGTTATCAAAGAAAATTTAAGCCATCATTCTTAGACACTCAATTTTCAAATTTTAATTATAAAAATAAACATGGCTTAATTTTTAATAATTAAACATACAAAAAAAAAGTTATTAAAACTAAATATGTATTGATTTATAAAACAAAAATTAAATATAAGAAATGAAAATTTAAAAATGTTGTTTTTTGTTAATTTAACTTTGTGTTATTCAAAAAAATGTTAAGATTTTAAATATTAATGTTAATTTTACGATAAAGATAAATCAAAAGTGTACCTTGAATTTTGTTGAAGTCCGTGCGCACGAATTCTTGAAGTTTAAACGTTTCTTAGGAATTAAAAATAATTAAGTAATATCGTATATACCTGCACGACTCAAAATTAAACATAACAAACACAAAACTTGAATGGAATAAAAAATAACAATAATTATAAAGAAAAACTTGAACTCTAACACTATTTTAATTTAGATTATTAATATTATATATATGTGCATATTTTTTTTTTTTTTGCTTTGCAGCAAATAGATTTATGCAATTTTTTTTACGTTATTCTGTTTTGCCTTTAACTATTTTTATTTCCCATGGTGAGTTTTGAAACTTTTCCTCCTTTTTCTTTTTACTTTCGTTTGCTTCTTTACAACTCGTTTATAGTTTTTACTCTTAAGATGCTTTCATAAGACAAAATAAATGTATTCAACGCTTTAGTATCGAGGAATCAAAGAATGATTATATGAGATAAAACAAAAATTATAACAATAAACCAAAAAAGAGTTAAAGTCTTTACCTTTCCAATAAATAAGGCTAAAGCGTGGAGGATATTTGTTATTTCTTCTAATTGTTATAATTTTTATTTATTTATTTTTTTTAACGATGAACGTTTGAATGTTTTTACTTTGAATGACAAATCTTTTTTTTTCCTCTCAAAACAAAAACTAACTGAAATAATTTTAGCAACAGTATAATTTCCAAAGTGCTTATGAATATTCGGACGTACGGAAAGAGCAGAAACGAGACAATCGTTACAATATCACTTAATACTATACGATACATTCTGTTCTGTGAGGTTATTTATAATGAAGAAATGCATGGGTTGCATTTCTTAGTTGAATATCTGTGGGAGGAATTATATTCATTTCTGCCGTAGCATCTTCCAATTCGATATCTTGTGTTATCTTAACTTCCCCTATAAGCAAGTGGAATGTGTTGATCGCTGATATTCTGGCGATATCTTTTTGTGTTTTGCATAGAAGGTGAGCTGTTTTTTCTGTGCTGTAGTTTGGCCACATCGTTCTGGATACAGTGTTACCGATGGGCGACATAAGTCGCCAAATGGCGACTTTTCTTCTGTCGGAACGCGTGGCGACCACAATTCGAAATAAGCGTTTTTTGGACCCCTTTCACAAATTCAGGCGACATTGGGACGCATTTTCAAAACTTCAATTTATTTCTCAAATAACACCCAACAATTTTGAAAAAAGAAATACATATTTGCGTGTGTTTTCTTCGCATGTTTGCATTATCTACTGAATGACCCGGTGAACTTTGTAACACATAAAACTGATCTCTGCGATTATGAATCCCAATCAACCTTCCAACTCCAGTTCATTGAGATCGACAGTATTGGCCGCACTGTCTACCTACAGTTTAAGTTTCATTTGGTGATTAAATGAAACTCATTCTTATTGAAATGCATTCAATGTCTTTTATTTACATATAAAAATTGACGTCAATTTACCAAATTTCAAAGCTAAAGCTATAGTGTTTTAAATAACTTGTATGGGTCGTGCCATTCCCGATTTCCAATCGCACTCTAATTTAATTTGTATTGACAATGCGCATCAATGTTAACAGTCTTATAACTTTTGAAATCCAGTTTTTTTGTATGGGATTTTTACCAAATCTCATAGAAACACCTTCAGGCCAATAACAAAGAATTTCTCAATATTTGAGCTTGAGATATATGACGTCGAAAGATTTTCTTAAAATTTGACCTCAATCTATTTTGTGGTTTTCGAGATATAAGATTTTTACGAATTTTTTGTATGAGAAGTGCCACGCCCCTTTGTTCAATATTGAGCAAACTTCACAAAAACTCCTGTGAGCCATTAACAAAGATTCTCCTAAAATTGAGATCAATCGGTTTGGTGGTTTTCGAGTTTTGCGAACATTGGTGGTGTATATTCCCATACAAAATGGAAATTTAAATTTTTTCAATTTACCGGCTTTTCATTTGGGGTTTTCCGAACTTTCTAAGCCACACCTGATTAAAGACCAACAAAGTAAAAGAAGAATCATCCAAATCGATTTAGCCATTCTTGAGTTTTTGCGAGATTAACGCACACGCTACATAGAAGAACTCTACATGAAATGTTATTTTTTTCATTATTTGTTTTTTTTTTACTTAAAATTTATTTCATTTAAAAAATAAATTCTCTTTTTTTTAATAAACTGTATAATTTAAACCTAAAAGAAGTTTTTTTTTTCGTTAAATTGGGTGGGACGCATTTTTTGGCTCGGGCGACATTTTTTGGAGACATTTTGAAATTGTCCATCGGTAACGCTGTCTGGATATGATACAGTGTGTCAGCCTTCTCAATCTTAGGTTGGCCGTCGATAGGAATTCTCGCACGATTTTAGCTTTGACAGAAGAAAAAAAAAAACATTCAAAGCAAGAAAAAAATGAACACAATGTGATTTTTCAAATCCTATATTTGTTTGTTACACTTGGCATAGTTAGTTTTAAAGACCTTTATTTCATTACAAAAAAGATTCATTACATAAATATAAATATTCATTTTTAAAAATCGTTTTCTGTAACGAAGTGCGCTTGCTGCATAGTTGTAAAGTAGGCATCCCAGCCTTGATCTCCGTTCAGGATGCTGATTGCTTTGCATTACTTGTAAAACGTACGTATCAAAAAATTGTCTGCGGAATTCTTTTAGCATTGGACAAATCGCAATACAGTGCACAATGTCCTCCCTCTCCTTTAGGATACAAAGATTGCATAAAACTGAAAGGTCTGGTCGGTGTGGTATAAAATTCAGGCTAGCTATTTAAATATTGTACTAAACTTGGCAGTCGAATAACAATTTAAAAAGTATGTTTTGTCTCCAAGATCGTGGTTCATTCTGCAAATAATGCAGTCTATATTGCGATTCTTCCGCTTCGCACTTAAATTTATGGCTTGTTTCTTCGAGTATCATGTTGAACTTTAATCTTAATGATGTAGACTCCTCATCGGATGCAAACGAAAGATTCAAGCCGCAATTGGACGCTAGACTCTCCCACACTTGAACAAGGTGTCCTCTTGACGATAGATCATGTTGAAATACTAGTTTCGGCAGTCTCTCCCCTTCCCATGCCATAACCTTCACTATATAGCTAAAATGTAGCCTTAGAGTATCCAGAAATAGAGGCGGGCCAGACTCTAGATGAAGCATATAGTTTGGAGTAACACTCGGCAATTGGAAGATCCTTTTTAAAAAGTAACGAAGGCATCTTTCCGACAACTTGAAAATAACAGCAGCCCCAAGTTTGTGCCCCATACAAAAGTATGGAAGTAACAGCATTTCGGAATAATTTTTGTTTTGAGATATGGGCCACTTGCTTATTTTTAATACAGCGACCCCAGATTGAAGAAAGTACACGTTTAGCTTCGGAAGATTTGCCCGTTACGTGTTTGATCATACTTAGATTAGACGTGATCAAGACTCCCAGACATTTGTGCTCTCTTACAACTTCTAGTTGATGATGTTCGTAGGTCCACCTTTCATTTCGAGAAAATCTCCCACCGCCACTCCTGAATATGACTATCTTTGATTTATCTAAGTTAACAGATAAGTTCCACGACTTGCAGTACTCCGCGAGCCTATTTAACATAAACATAAACAGCAGAATTATTGATGAGCTCTATGGATGAGGGCATGATAATGTTGCCGCTTTAATCTTTTTCACAAACCACAATACATTATACAAGACTTGTCAAATGATTCAATTTATTATTAGCCCAAACTTACCAAAGATGGTTCGCTTAGATTTCTGCAAGTTTCTTGAAAAAGTATTCGGCCCTAGCGAGGTATACGTCGGAACGGAGAACTCTCCGCAACGCATACTCCGTCGGAGACTCAAATTGCATTCGAGGTATCCGCCTTCGCATTGATTATGACATGATGTTGTTTCGTGGTAGGTACCTACATCAGGGTTTTCCTATTTAGTGCTTGTTTTTTCGTTTGTTTTTGCCCTGGTAACACAAATTGAAGCAACAGGATGTTGTGTAAATCATATAAGCTGTTGATAATAATATTGTACAATTTTTGAAACAAAGCAGTTATTTTTCAAAAATCTTAACCTTACTTATTGCATAACTTAATTTTTTGAATATTTCACACTTTAAACCTGAGTCTATTTTACCCTTCTGATTCTAAAATGTGTAACAGTCTTATGCCGATTGTATGCCTTCAAAGCAAATAATTGCCATTGTTTATAGAATCAAAAAAAAAAAAAAACTGTACATACTTTTATACGTGATTGCATCATTCGGTATCAGGTTACCATATTCTAGGAAAAAATCACGAGATGTAGCGCATTCGCATGCACTAGTGGAATAAAGCCGATACTGCGACTCAACTTTCGAATGTTCTGCTGGAAAAGTAGTAAAAAAACGAAAAATGACCATCAATTACGTATCAGAACAGTAACACATTTTATTTTAACATTCGTATATTTAATATATTATATTCTTAAACCTATAGGAAATATAATTTTCTTTTATCACTTTACCGCGCAGTCAGGATACAAATCTTACTGGCTACATTTTATCATTTCGGCTTTGGCCTGCTGCTTGCGCATCCTCTTTTCCAGTGCCCTCTGTTTGCGGGCAGCCCTGCGCTGCTTCCTCAATGCATCACGTTCTGCACGTGCAGCCGCTCTAATTTCAATTTTGTTTTTAGAGTCCTGTCGCTGAACCTCTTTCTCTTTTTCTTTGGCCATGCGTTCAACGGCGGCTTCAGCCCTTTCCTGGCGAGTTACATCCAATCGATCCAAGTCCTTCTCAATTTTCTCATAGAGAGCAATTTGCTTGCGATGTATCTTACTGAGACAGTGGACATTATTGTCACAAAAACTGGTTGCAGTGCAGTTCGGATCCTTCACAGCCTGCCAAACTCTATCCATTAGTTTTGGACCAACCGAAAAGAATCCCTTATCGAACAGTCTTTGTGCACGTAAGTAGCGCTTTCTACCCTGTCTGTTTCCCTTCTTGGCACCTGCGCGAGGCTTCCGACGGGGAAACTTTTTGCGCCTGTTTTGCGATAGTGGTTTTCCTCGACGGCGACGTCGACGTTGAAGACTTGCAAGGAGTTTACAATTCAACTGTAAGCCAATTGCAGTTGCAGCTCTAACACAGGTTTTACCCATTGCTGGGTTATTCTTTTTTCTTTTCACGAGTATTGGCTTTGGTTTGGCAAGTTGCTTCTGCAAATAGGCGTTTATCTTTCTCATCTGCAGTTGATGAAGTCTCATAATGACCTCCTTGACTTCATTGGTCTGAGACTTAAAGATGTTATAAAGAATCATAAATCGAATTCGCTTCTTCATGCCACATATTCGTTCAATTTTGCCACTGTCCAAAAGTTTATCATCCGAAGTCTCCTCATTGTCGGTCACCCAATTTGAGGAGTCATCCAATGGCAACTTTTTTGACTTCTGCTTTTCTCTGCGCCGCCGTGATTTTCTTGCATTGTCGTCGGGGGCTTTTGAATCATTGTTCAGAAGTTGAGACTTTGCAACGAATTCCGGCGGAGGACACTTAAGAAACTGTTCTCTGCATAGCATCATGGACTTCATTTAATTGTTTTGCTTTCTGTAAAAAAAATTCTAATTAGAATCGTCTATAAATATTTGTGATAGATTTTAATAATAAACTGACTGAGCGAGATATCCTGAATCCTGCTGATCTACTAGTCGAGTTCTCCACCGTATGTATGTGCCGCGCATACCAAATTTCACAACAAGAAACGACTTGTTTATTTTTTTCGAGCAAAACCCAAAACGATTTCAAAACTGCTCCGCTCAAAATATTTAATTCAAATGCCGTTCAAAAGAAAAGAAAGAGATGAGATCTGTTGTCTAGGGTTATTGGTGGATCGTGGATGGTGGGATCTGTTCCACAATGGGAACAATATGTGGAAGATGAAACGTGCTAATTACAGTAAGCGGCTCAGAAAATAGAACCTCCGATTTAGCGGTAAACCCTGGCAGCTAGTGCTATGCAATTATTAATTCTGAAATTTAATTACTAATTAATAAAATTATAGTAGTAATAATAATAAGAAAATAATCTCCGATATTTTGAATTTGACGGTAAAATTAGACGCAAAATAGTTAATAACATAAATAATTTTATTTGGTCCCACAGAAATTCGAAAATCAACATAAAAAAACATTAATTAGAAATATTTCCAAGTTGTTTGTTCCCGTCGACATATAGCATTTTTTTAGAGACGATTTTCTCTTCTTATATTTTTATTAAATTTAATGTCTTCAGTTACTATATTTCACTCTAATTATTGTTTTCATTTATCAATACTTGACTGCAAATCCTAAACAAATTCCGCAACCAATTCTTGTCGGAGAAAATTCGTATGAAACTGTCAAAAATATCAGTAAAACGCACTTGATCGCACTAAATGGCAAAACGACAGTAATCGTTACATTTGTCGAAACGAAGTTCCAAAAAGCTGTTCGAAGCAAAAATCCTCCGATTCGTATGAAATCGGAGAATTTCACGTTCCGACGGATACCTCGCTAGGGCAGAATACAAGTTAAGGCAAAACACGTAAAGCTTCAAAGCACATAAATATAATTATTTCGATGGCTGGAAAACCACAAATTACATTTTAATTCTTTGTCACAGCGCCACTGAATAATTACATGAGCATAAAACCATACAAATTTTGTACTTAACTTTTCAACAATTTTTAAACAAAGCCATACCCCAGACGTATAAGATTTGCTTTTTTTCTGCTTTTCATGTCTATCCGTCACTCTTTTCTTTGTTGGATGGTGATGTAAGGCGTATTTTTTTGAGAATCTATAGCTAGCTCACTTTTACTTTTACATGTAAAACTGTTATACTCACTTTTGGTTTTGTTATACTCACTTTTGGTTTTACATGCAAAACTGGTATACTCACTTTTGGTTTTGTTATACTCACTTCCCAAAAAATACGCCTGTAGTCGAGAACTAATAAATTGCGGAAGCCAACTATTTTTACATATTTGAAACATGTTTCTGCTTCTTATTTCTTCATAATAGAATGCTAAGTGCAAATGGACCTTAATGCACTTCCATAACGGAAGTAGAAATATGTGTCATACTTCTAGGAGCATCAGTCCACAGACAACGTCAACTTACCATCCACAGTATTATGTTTATATCTATATTGAACTGTCAGTCTATTTTGTTTTTATTTATTTGTTATGTGATTTTGCTTTAGTATTTTTTTGTTTCGTAAACATTACAAAGTGTTCTCCAAAATGCGATTAACGCACGTTGTGAAATTTCACCAGTCAATTGTTAACTTTAGTGCCACCTTTCAGTTTGTGCCCAAGCATAATCCTGTATTGGAACGCGATGTCAAGTACCTTGAAGATTTTCTAATCTCCAAACCAAATATTCTAGTCCTTACTGGAGCGGGAATATCCACCGAATCAGGTGAATGAATTGCAGCTATTGTTAAGGAAATCCTAACATTCAGTTTATATTTAAGGTATTCCCGATTATCGCTCCGCTGGTGTTGGTCTGTATGCACGAAGTGATCACCGCCCTGTACAACATATGGAATTCATTAAGTCACAGGCTATTCGCCAACGATACTGGGCTCGAAATTTTGTCGGTTGGCCAAAGTTCTCTGCCACCGAACCCAATGGAACTCACCATGCTCTGGCGCGTTTCGAACGAGAAGGTCGCATCCAAGGAGTTGTCACTCAAAATGTCGACCGATTGCACACCAAAGCGGGAACTAAGAATGTCACAGAACTACATGGGAGTGGTTATGTGGTAAAGTGTTTGTCGTGTGATTACACTATTGACCGTCATGCCTTCCAAGACATTCTGAACACCATGAATCCCGAGTTCAAGGATGCTCCCGATATGGTGCGACCAGATGGTGACGTAGAGATTCCACTAGATTACATAGAGAACTTTAAAATCCCTCCGTGTCCACAATGTGAAGGTCATCTCAAGCCGGAAATTGTGTTTTTTGGCGACAATGTTCCCAGGCACAGAGTGGACAAGATAGCAGAGATGATTTATGCCAGTGATGGCCTGTTGGTGCTTGGCTCCAGCTTAATGGTGTTCTCTGGATATCGCATGGTGTTGCAGACGAAAGATTTACAATTGCCTGTGGTTATTGTGACCATTGGAGAAACGAGAGCAGATCATTTAGCTGATATTAAGCTGTCGGCAAAGTGTGGTGATGTAGTGCCCAAGTTATTTAATTTTAAATAGCCGAATTACGTAATGTTGATTGTTGTCTTGTTTTGTTAATAAAAAAAATTTAGTTTTCTAAAAACAATTTTTGTTGTGAACAGCGTCATCTAGATGTGATAAATATGCACCAGTTGCAATTATTTGAAATGCAAAAACAAGAATATGTATATCTTCCTCTTACAAACGATGCCGGTGCTAAAGCGAGATGTGCGTTTGCGTTACGTTGACGTCATGTTTATGAGTACGAGTTGCTTCTCTTTCTTTCTTCGTTAGTGCAAACCACTAAATCTCTTTCTATCGCATGAGGCAGCCACACTGACAAAAGAGAAGAATATAGAATCATCAGGTACATTTTGCGTCGTTCGTAGCTTTGTTCGATTTGAAGAACTGTATCCATTTAACCGAATGAAATTTCGTTTTCGATTTCGTCGCCGCGCCGCAGTTTCTTTTCGAATGCAGCTGTGATTTGTTGTACGAAGGAGTTGAGCAGCGTTGATGGAATTTTGTGTTCTCGTTGTTGTTGTGTATAGTTAATTTTCTCATCCTTTTGTTATCTTGTCATCAGCGCGAAACAATTAATTTTTTTCGCTTAGTTTATTGTTTGTGTGGCTAGATTTTACATTTTTCTTCGGGAAAACCCAGCCATTTGTGTGGAAAAAGAAACGTAGCAGTTGAAGGAAAATAAGTGCGCTCTTGAAAACAGTGAAAGAAAAACTTGATTCTTAATTTTGCTGCACATTATTCATTCGAAAAGGACTGAAGGAAAATACTAAACACAAGCGACCGACTCAAAATGTCAGACACCAAGAGTGTAAGTAAATCCAATTATAATTTATTAATTTTATTTGCATCAGAATAATTATCTACACTGTATAAATGTACAATTGGAAAGGGTGGAGAATGAGTGTGTGAGCTAAGTTGTGAAAAAGGGTACAAGGCTTATTGGAACTGGGAAGACGTGGGTGTTGTATATTGTGTTTCTGTTGCATGCTATTCGAAAGAATATGAAATAAAAAAGAGGAATTCAAGGGCGCGGCTAATGCATTTTTGTTTTTTCTTGTAATCTGTAGCTGCATTTCTGGCAATGGACTTAAGTTAGTGTATATCCGACGTGAGTTTTTGCGTGTGCTAGGGCAGGATTCGTTTGGGATTTTTTGAAGACAAGTACAAACCTTAAAATAATAAAATTTTTACATACATGGATTCACTTGGTGCAAATTTCGCAGTATACTCTATATGGAATCTTCCAAACATCCTGCTCTAACGCATTCTGGTAACGCACTTACCCGTACGTTGAAGTTGAAGTTTGCAACATGTCCAGGTAGTATAGATGGATATTAGCTTTTACAAATTACAAAATGCCTTACAAAATATCAGCCAGAGCACAAGAATTGGTCTAAGCCTTGATACGTACATGTACAACTCAGAAATACTGCTGAGTCTTACCAATAATAATCAAAGGGTTATGGTTAGGAGAAGTAGGTACTCCGTTCCACACCCGGTTCAATACTGATCCATTTTTGGGGAAAGAAGGCTGTCTACCTAAATAAGGTAGTTATATATTTCTTGTGCTGAAGTATGTCAAGATAATGTCCTTGAAGAAGTACCTTGCCTGCAACCTGGCAACCTAGAAAGTGGATTTTGTTCTCAAGAATTTTTACTACAGCCTCCACAAAGTTCTTCAATCAAGCCCATTTTTCGTATATGGCACCGCATAGTATTGTGCCCCGTTATAATTCTTACGAGAATAAAGGAAGATATTCCTTTTCATATATAGGTATATATACATAAATATGTATGTCTCTTGGATCTGAATTCGGCGATGGACGGCCATCCCATTCATTTGGGGATAGAAGTTTCCATGAAGGTTTACCTGGTGTAAACCTTCCTAGTGCTCTTTTTCCTGCTTCAAGCTCAACAAAAGGGTTGAGCTTACTCGAATGCCGATAAGCCTACTTCTGCTTGATATGAACTTCCGACTTGCAGAAGGGCACCTAAGATTGTACAGGTCGATTTATTCGAACAATTTTTCTCGAGATTCAGGTTCTCCTACGAGGATGTAGGTTCTGTGTGTGCTAGGGGTTTATATAACAACTATAGGGGGGGGGGGGGGTAGAATGTACAATGGGATTCTATAAGTGTAGCACATTTCCGTATCAGAGTTGGACGCTGATTTTATTACTACATACTTGCATATAAATCGAACAGACACTTCTTGTAACCACTTTAGATTTGTTTTATATATTTTTTTTACTTCTGACTTGCAGGCTCGACGTAATTGCACGTTGACCTAAAAGATCTATTGTGCTTAGAGGCTCAGAATTATATTTCGGTTAGTACAGTCTCCTTTTAATTCCCCAAAGGGCCAGTCACTCACATTTGATATGCTCAGCTGTTTTGTCTTTCTCAAGACTTAGTAGGCGCTCTGGTGAATCGACTAAATGCATTTTATTAAGGCGATATCGCAAACCGTGGTGACCTGTTTTGGCCATCGTTTTGAAAGGCTGAATAGCTTTTTTTAGCAAGTTTTTCAATTCCCATATTCGGAAAATCTACACATTCTGGGTTTGTGCCTGGCATTAAGTATTTGGAGGATATTAAAGCAGTGCAGTACTGATTAGGAGTCAATAATAGTTGCTTGTCTGTCATCGGCGTATCCAACTATATTGAAGCCTGAATTACATAGGTCTTCAAGTAAGTTATGGATATGAACGGTTATGAACGATATCGTTTTCACGCATGCTGTCTCTATCATATCTGTGGTAATAAACAGAGACTGCTATTCATTGTCGAAACGATGTCGTTCAATCGTCTCCATTTTACGTGATCTGGCCCCAGTTTTGTCAAGAGCACCCTCTATGTCAAGCAGGGCACATAGTGCAACCTCTTTGCAACGATATGCAACGGAATGCAGATTTCAGTATTGAATGCGGGCCTTCCAAGTTTTGCATATATTGTCAGTGCTATTATATTTTCATGGTTGAATTTTCTCCTTTTCTATGACCAACTACAGTGCACGGTTTGTTTATTTACAAATAAAAGCAAACAGCAACCTTCAGTTAATTGATGATTGAAAACACCCTAGCGCCCAATGTATTGAAGTTCATATTCCATTATTAACATCAAAACCCCTCTGAAACAAAACAAATAGCTATTCCCCAAAACAGAACACACAGATTAACCTTTTGCCAAAAATAGACTCTCTGGTTAAGAATTTCTTCCGCCGCACAGAAAGGACAGCGTATCAGAGTACATTTCTAGGAGTGTGTCTGATTCTTTCCATTTGTAATAATACGGTATCTGTAGCAGCAATCTATACGT
This sequence comes from Cheilosia scutellata, assembly GCA_955612985.1. NCBI lineage: Eukaryota > Metazoa > Arthropoda > Insecta > Diptera > Syrphidae > Cheilosia > Cheilosia scutellata. The sequence goes on along the minus strand of OY015311.1, from coordinate 70,021,992 downwards.
CCCCCTTGTCGGACGCAGTCTAATTGAATTTTTCTAATTAAAACAAACGTAAACAAGCTCATCAAGTGGAACCTGTGAATGAACAACATCTCTATCTCCAGTAGCGGTACCGCGTGTGTTAAATAATGATTCACTTGCCAAGAACGATAGCGGGAAATCAGAGGAAATCGCATACCGACTGATGCAGAGACCTACTTAGAGGGAATTAAGTAAATTAGCTTCCGCATAAAATATATTTTCTGCCTTTCACTCGTTTTATTATAATACAAAAAATAAAATAAAATTGAATATGTAAGTAGGTACGTATGAGATCGCTGACCTCTGTGATAATTCTTGCGATCGTTGTCACGCCTTGCACTCAGCTTGACTTTTACGTGAGTTTTAGTGAATTATATCATTTGAAAAACGTGCATGACTCACGGTAAAGTGTTAACGAAAGCACCACACCATTCCTTTATTTTGTTATTATTTTTCAAGCAGCGCCATGATAAAGTTCGCTATATACGTAACTGTATAAAAATAAGCTGATAAAACTCGAATATACCTACATGCGTCGGGAATATTTGTTTACATTTGAGGTTGGGCGGGAGCAGAATTTTAATCGTATGTACTCTTAGATAAAAAAAAATAACCAAAACCAGATAGTATTAGGTTTTGACAAACGTGCAACAGTTGAAACAGAAAAACACAGTCGATTTCTTGTTCAAGAATTCTTAGTTTTGTTTTTCAAGGGGCTGTGAATACACCACTTTAATGCACAGCAAGCAGGCAGTAGGTTGGGACTAAAGTTAGACTTCTGGCACACATTCATTCGAAAAGTCTATTGTGAATTCAGTCATTAGCTAGGAGAAGACTTCTTCTTTTCTGCTATTGTCGTCCTATAAAATTGCGTAAGATATATCAACTAGAATCTGACAGCAGCTTAAATTCGCGAATTGCTTCAACCAAAAAAATGTTCATGTGAATAAAATGTCAAAATTTACGAATATTTGTTCGTTCGCATTTGGGGTGTAGCCGACCCACTCGTATTTAAAGTATTAAATTCCTTATCTGCTAAAGTGATTTACGACAATTGACATTCTTATTCGTTTTGATGGATAGGCAAACAAGTTCCGTATAACTTCTCAAATCGCATAGCCACAGTCACAGTTGCAATTATGAGTATTCTATGACTACGTTAAGACAATTGAATATATATTTTTGATATTTGGGAAGTCATGCACCTTCTATGACTTATGTAAAACTGCCGCGATTGGTACGCATATGCATTTGTCTACTTCTACTTCTACTATATTAAGGCAGTTCAGTTAAACTAAAAAAAGGGATAGAACGTTTCGTTATTGCCTTAGTCTTACCGGCAGAGAACTGAAAGCAGATACACAACAAATCTAATTGAAATTAAGTGTAATATTACAAAATATTGGCAACAGAAAAACCAGTAGGTGGGTAGGGAAATGTGTGCTCTGGAGTCTGGAGATGGTTGTCACAATTTCACTTGGACCATCAGTTGGGTAGATTAAGTGATGGCCATTCGCAAAGTATTTGACGAACTGATTCTATTTCTCAAACGACCCTACAGCTTCTGCTGTCATAATTTAGTTCTCTTCGCTCTGGTCATAGTTTTTGTGTGTGCCTGCAAGAGTGTTAAGAGGTAGGTTTATTTTATGTACTACGATATCATATCAATGTATCTTGCAACCGTACTCAGCAATTTTAGGGTCAAAGATGTGTGCATTTTTTATCCATTTCTCACAGCTTATAGGTTACAGCAGCTATAACTTCCTGAAATGCGCAATAATGAAAGAAAGTTCACAACCATGACTCTGAAGCCTGATTGCAGTTTTGGCCTCTTTGACGGTACAGTCTATGTCGACAGTGCATGGGGCTGGGTGGAATTTAGCCTTACCCTCATTACTGCGGTGGGAGTGGTGGTCGTCTGGGTTCGCGCTATTGCGATGCATGCTACACTTTGGAGTTGATAAGATTTGAAAGATAAAAAAGTATCTGAATTTTTTCATATGGAACGCTTTACAAGAGAACAAGAGAAAAAATAGCGGTAGATACTTTTGGAATTATTCCTTCTGAATCCTTTTCTCAACATCATAAGCAAACAGTAATCATCACGAAATGATACATTTACGAACAAATGCGCAATGTACCTTAGAAAATACTTGTGCTTATTCAGTTGAACCGAAGTGTATAGCCGGCTAACCGGTACCGTCTATCCGGTCATTGGGAATACATTCTTATGGGCGCGTTCACACCTGCAAACTGAAACCGTCCATACGAATGTATGCCAACGACCGGGTAGCCGGTACCGGTTATCCGGCTGCCGGGTATGTGTGAAATGGGCCTAAGCCTAAGATACCTCTCGCTCTTGCTTTCTGTGAACCGGGCAAACGATAGTGAAATTCCATCAGATATTCATCTGACAAAATCGTATAATCAGTTGGTTCATATTTTCTACCAAGTCTTCTACTGCTGCTGAATAGCCTAGTTTGTCTTTAGTTTCTATATTGTTATCCTTTTAATCAGGTGGACGGACGTTTTGACTATCGTGTATCTTCTAAATTGAATGGTTCCTTCTTTCTAACAGCGGGAAGTTACACTTCGTTGACGTTATAGAGGTTGCAGCACCGACTAGGCTTCTACTACAAGATTGTCTTCGTCATTTCTACATATGTCGGTATAGGATTTACTGCCCCGACAAGTTCTCCTTACCTTTTGGTAAAACTTCTACATTGTTTCTGGGAGTAGGATCTTTCAATTTCTTCGATCGCACGCTTTTCGTGGTCTTACTTTTTTTCTTACTAAGAAAACGTACATAGTTGCTTGTAGACGGATATTCGCTAGTTTTGACATTTTGTTCACATATGCAGAAAAGGCAGTTCTTGTTGGCTTATTTGTGGTCTAAACAATTTAAAAAATCACACAAATCCAAATGGCGATTCTGTTTTGAGGTTATAGTTTTTTATTTGCCAGTTTGTGGAATGCGAATTAATGTTGTGGAGTGTGCTTTGTACATAAGATCTGACAGTGACTCTGGTAAAATGCGCAATTACGTATATGGTAAATGCATTAAATGTGGCTTCTTCGCAGTTTGTCTATTCGTTTGTTCGCTCTCATCTGAATGGTCCTTTACTGGTCATGATTTACCATTGGCGGCAACAATGACAACACCAACAAGCAACTTATTATGATTCATCGCACCACATCAGTGACTGTGTCTGACATCATTATACCAATGAACTCTCATTCCTATGCTGATATCCTCTTTGTTCGTACTAAGCCAAAGCACTTTTCCTCTTAAATATCTATTTCCGTTTCATTTCCATGAATATCTGATAAAGTTCTGTGGCTTCTTTCTACCGGCTAGACATCTGCACCCATAGTGATGGATACATTTGGCATTTTTGGCAACCATCTCGAATCCTTTCCATTTCCAATTGTAAATCTTTTGCAGAAAGCACTCCCCTTCCAATCTCTGTTATGCACCATAAAAACTCTGCGAGGCAGTTTCGCCCTGTTTCTAGTGGCACCAGTAACACTAACAACAACACATCTCGTCTGGTCATTTACTTTTGTCTCAATTTGACTGCTAAAAACAAACACATAGCACACGGTATACGGTATACCAGAACATGACCAGAGCCACATCTGAACTCTTGAAATTAGCCTCAATCGTCATGTCGTCGCAGTAGGAAAGCAAGCAGCAACAACAACAAAACGTCGACAGGGGCAATTGAAACGAAGTGGAGGAAGAAAAAAATGAAAATAAATACAAATTGAGTATAGAACGAGTGTACGTATAACCGTCAATTAAACGGTGTCAGACTGCGTACAGCATTTTAATTAAAAAAAAATTATTTTTGATTTCTTATGGCGAGAACAAGTGGAAGAGAGATAGAGAGAACGCAGTTAAAGCATGCGATCGGGCCAAACAAATTCTTTCTAACAGCGGTAATGCAGTGTGCATACCAATGATAGTTGAGTTGACAGATAAGGGCTGCATTGGTCGTAGGGATGCTGGAATTACTTTCCACAGCAAACTGGGTCAAAGAGCCATGAACTGCTTGGTATTTTATGCAAACAGCCATGGAACGGCGTATGAGAAGAATAAAAACAAATACGTAAGGGAAAGTGGTGCGTTGCAGATTCTATGTGTTCTGAAAACAATGGTAGGTACATGACAGCGAAAATAAGACTACCCCGTGTTTTTTGGGATTACATATATGTATGTAGTAAGTTATCGCAAGTTTAAATCGATTTGTAAATGTAATGAACAAACTGATTTAGGAAAAGAGTCGAGCTTCATTATGCTGTTTTTGGAGGTTCTCCATTATGACGAAGCAGATTTGGTATATTTTTTCATTCGAGTTCACTCGGTGCCTAAGCAAAATCTCTAGGTGCATCCCTGCAAGAAATAAAACTCAATACACTCCAGAATTCCAATTGAAAAATCCGACCGAGATCACAGATCTGCACGCAACGTGTTTTGACAGACTATCCGCTGTCTTAGAGGAAGGAAGTGGAATATTATTGAAGGAGTCAAATCCAAAGATGGTACATTTCTTGCGCAGATGAAGCGAGCTCTTTTCTGAATTGTTCAATCTAATCCAGGGCATTAAATATGACATCACCATCATATGCGATCAAATAGCTAAAACTTGGCAAATCTGCCGGAGTGGATGAGATCCAGCCAGAAATGCGGAAGGCCGTATGTGAAAAGGGAGTTAAATGACTGTCTCGTGTCATTATAGCCTGATGGGAATTCGGCGAAACACCCAGCGATCGGCAGATTGGAATGATTGTGCCCCTTTTCAAGAAGAAGGGATTGCTCCAATTACAGGGGTATATCACTTTTAACTTTAAGTCCCCTCGGAAACGTTTTTGCCAAGGTACTGGAAACGCGTTGCAGACCTGTCGTCGAGTCACAATTCGTGGATGAGCAGTGCGGTTTTTGTCCGGGCAGAAGCACAACCGATTTGTATTCTCTCTCTTTTTCATTATTTTTATGAACTGGATGTTACAGCGCAGTCTGGACGAAGAACGTTTCGAATTGGTAAATCTGAGGATAAGTCATTTGCTCTTCGCTGATGACTTGGTTATCCTTGGGTCCTCTCAGACTAAACTTCAACGCCCACTCGATCGCTTTGTAACCGTTTGTGTTGAAGCAGAGATGTAAGTAAATCTGTAGTGCTGGTCGTCTCCAGAACACCTGCTTAATGCACTCTGCATGTTAGTGGAGTCTCATTAAAACAGGTGGAGAAATATAAGTAAAGGAGTGGAAGCAGCAATGCTGAGTTTCATTGTAGAATTGGTCAGGCTGCGTCAATTTTGAGACAGTTTGGTCATTGTGTTTTTAGGAGCACTAAACTTGGTGTCAATGCTAAGTTGTCAGTCTTTCAATGTTCAACAGCTACTTTTGCGGTTTGTGCTTTTTTAATACATTAATATTAATTTCGGTAGGCTGTCAATCTGTAAGTTTAGGAAAATGTCGTTGCATCTTGACTATATTATTCTTACTCTGACTAGTATCTTGTTCTATTGAGAATCTGGAGTAGCACTGACTTCAAAGTTATTGCATCGACGCGACATCATCTGATGTCTATAAATCTAGTACAGAACAACCTTTTTTTTGTGAATTCGCACAAACTTTAAGCATAACAGCTATTGTTTTTAAAACTAACCTTGACTACATCTTAGCTAATTTTTCCATATCCACAGGTTAATATGTTTATGTAAACAAATTTAGAAGCGTTCTGAAACTTTCTTGATGAGTAACTCGTACGCATTTTTGTCATTTTCCTAAGACCCAAATTATTACCGAAATGCCAATGAATTGCCTCTGATATGATTAATGAGTCAACACTTACCAAAGCGATTTATCATGTATTAACGCCGGATGATTATGTGTACTTTACTTTACTATAGATAGTGCTTGCAGTCCGTGTATTTGCCTGTACAAACAACAGAGAGTCACTACATAAGCCGTAGAATTTTACAGCGAATCTCTGACTAACATTCTGGAGAGATTTTTGCAACATACTGCTTGCTTTACTTTACTTAACGGCCTTTGAATCCGTGAAGAGTTTGCCTAAAACATTGCAGCCTGGTATCCTCTTGGATCCCGGCACGTTGCTTCCAAATGTATATGTACAGACCAAGCACTTTGGCATCCACGATGAAAGGTTAACATTTTTCTCAAATTTATCATCGTTAGCTTGTAATCTACGCTTCCTTACATGCGTCTTAAATTTTCTTCGTCAGTTTTCCTACAGTTATTATATAACATCACTCCGACTTTCGTTTCTTAAATACCACTATACGCTCAGAATATCTTAAGAGCTTAAAAAGTAAAGACACGACGTTTATCAAAATGTTGGCTAAAATGTCTGTGAATGGCGGCCGTACACAAAACACCTCATTAAATTCTTAAACAATGCTTAAGTAGCAATCTGTCTTTCTTCACTTTCGCTTGTGAATGACAAAATGGGCGAGATGAGAGATGGTTAGTATGTATCTTATTTTTTTGCCTCAAGTATCCTTAGACTTTGTGTCTGTATCTTTACACATACCATTTATTATTGTTGGCTTTGTCCTAATGATGATGTATTATATATGTGAACAGGGGATGTGTATATTCTTTAAAGGATGAAGGTTATACTTTCAATAACTGAATAGAAGGCCCACTCTAGCCCTTCGGAGGCATTCATTTGAAAGAGTATAATTAATATCATGTGAAGGTTAAGAGACATAATATTATACGTATAGGAGGTGTTGTCAGACCGGGGCGTTGACATCCAATGCAAACGTTATATTGAAGAGCTTTTCAAGAGTTTAAAGACACTTGATCTTGGAAACGCATTAATGTTAGACAAATGAATGGAAATTTAATGTTCGACAGATGCCCAAACGGGCTAGACTTGAAATAAGAAGTTAGACAGAAGGAATCTTGATAAAAATATAAAAAAAAACATCAAACAGTTTCGCTCAATTTCTTTGAAAAGTCTTAATGAATATTCAGTCGTTTTAAAGCGAAGGAAGGAGGAAGAAAGGACTAAGTTTTTAATACATATTAGGGCTTCACATTATGTAGATATTATGTAAAAGATCAGATTGTATAGGGTGTTTCATCAATGCACTTATGCATTATGCGAAAGAGTAATATATTGTGATGAAAACAAAAACACTCTCGGATAAGATTGATTTTACTGTTGACGACCCATGCTAAAGAAAAAAGTACAATGACGTCCAGATATGCACGGCACATGGAACGTGAGAATGCGGACAACTGACGAAGCACTATAAAGCAGACGACACCGATATCCAAGAGGAATTGACCGAGCCATTATCATCGCAAAAGCCAATCGAACGGGGAAGTGAATCCGCTTGAATTGGAATGACATCAGTTGGAATAATCGGAATTCGTGGGATAAGGACTTCCTCTCCTTTAAATTTGCCCTTGATGATCGTTGCTTGAATCACATTGTTCATCCAGTTTCTTGACGGACAACCGCGTACCGTTGCACAATTTCAGATGAATCAGATTCCTCAACATGATTATGATCGATCCCACCTTCAGCTGTAAATTATGCGGTGGAGTTCCTAACACATCAAACGAGTTTAAAAATTCCGTCGTATAGTTGGTCGAATGCAGTTCTCCAGCGATTTGACTTTGAATAATGAAATTCAAGCTATCAACGTCCTTATTCTTCGCTGCTAGTATTGCCCGTTCACTAATCCAATGCGGGGGAACACTTTGGTGATGAGTTCCTCCTTCGACGATGTGAACTCGCAAAAATTTTTGTAATTTGGCCATTGCCAAGCGCCAGCAGTTGTCTCGAGAATTCAGCAGCAGATGGGTCGTTCTGCAATGCGACTCTCATGTGCCGCCACAAAGACGACGATTTCAGGCATGCATTAAGTGAATCGGCAACAGATGATTTCGGGATGACGGGAAGCGTTTGACGAAAACCTCCGGAGAGCAGTATCATAGTCCCACCAAATCGTCTCGAATCACCTCGTAAATCCTTCATCGTTCGGTCAACTGCCTCCAAAGCTCGTTTATGCGCCATCGTGCATTCACCCCAAATGATGATTTTGATTTTGCATTATCCCATCAATTTCGCTGTCGCCGAATTTTTGGTCATTGTGCACGTTGGCTTTGTCAACCGTGAGAAGATTCATCGGCAACTTCAAAGCGGAATGTGCAGTTCGACGGCCTTCCAACAATGTAGCATCGATCAGTCGATTCGCGATTGAATGCGTCGTTTATCGAATGATTTGGCGCTGACATTCCCAATGTCGACAGACTGCCGCACATGAGCACGCACACACATGTCTTCGATCAGAACGAACGCTTGTCGTCAGCCATCTCGTCCTTCTATTTGTCCCACAATGCGGCCGGGTTCGACGGGTGACATGTGGGTATGATGATCGCAAACAATCTACGAATTTGATTCCCTGGCGCAGAAACAGTTGTATCGCCGAGCCCGAGCGTTGAGTACCAATGTGTATCGTTTTTGATTGAGCAAAGCAAAAAGGTTTTCCCAACATTTTCTTTCGTCGGAACCTCACACCATCTCTTCTCTACATATAAAACAAAGTGGAAAAAACTGTATGTTCCCTCTGTAGCCCGTAAATTTCAACCAATTTAGTTGATTTTTTTTTATAATGTCGGTAATTACGGTGGTCGGTCAATAGGCTAAACAAATTCGAAATCTTACAAAGGGGCGTGGCATCGCCCATACGAAAAAAAACATTCAAAGTCATATATCTCGAAAACCACCAAATGGATTGAGCTCAAACTTACAGGCAATCTTAGGTATTGGCAGTTAAGTGCTCCTGTGAAGATTGGTCAAAATCGGACAAAGGGGCGTGGCACCTCCCAAACAAAAAAAAAATTTAAAATCGTATATTTCGAAAACCACCGAATCGATTGAGCTCAAACTTACAGATAATCTTAGGTATTGGCCCTGAAGTGCTCCTATGAAGATTGGTAAAAATTGGACTAAGGGGCGTGGCACCTCCCATACAAAAAAAAAGATTCAGAATCGTATATTTCGGAAACCACCTAATCGATTGAGCTCAAAGCTCAAAGATAATCTTGGGTATTGGCCGTAGAATGCTCGTGTGAAGATTGGTCAAAGTTGGACAAAAGGGCGTGGCACCTCCCAAACAAGAAATCATTCAAAATCTTATACATCTTCTATGGGGTGAAACTCGATGACGTTATATCTCGATAACCGCTGTGCCGATTTTCATGAGTCTTTTTTGTTTAGTTCGTATTGCTGTATTTCGGTTTAGGCAAAAAGAAAGTTGCAGCAAATCGATTTATTCTCATTTCTCGCATTTTACGAAAGAACATCTGTGCACGGGAAAAACCGGACGGGTACAGCTATGTATCTCTATATACATATATATAAAACAAAGTGGAATAAACTGTATTTTTCCCTCAGTCGCACGTAATTTTCAACCAATTTAGTTGATTTTTTTTTAAATGTCGGTAGTTACGGTGATTGATAGGCCATAAAAATTAAAAAAAAAAAAAAATTTAAAAAAGCAAAAAAGGCCTGGCGAAGCCGGCTGGGGTTCAGCTAGTTTTTATATAATATACATAGATATTCTACCGGAAGAAGAATCAGCCTATAAAGGAACACCTAGAGGCGATCTGCTTCAATGCTAAATTCGTAGATATAAACCTTATGTGCACTGACGCGCCGAGAGAAGAAAGGAAAGTTGCTGGAGATGACTTATGACAAGTATCCTAAGTAAAATAAAAAGTATATACATAATATTTGACGCAATATGTCTTTAAAACCTGACTGTAATCCAAAACACAATAAGCCAGATTGATCACATTGCGGTGAACGGAACGCATGCCTCTATAGTATTTTAGACCTACCTACGCAGAGGTGCCAACATAGACCCCGACCAGTACATAGCAGCTGTCAAAATATGCCTTGGAATAATTCGTGCAGTTCAGAAAAGAGAAAATACTGTGCCAAAGTTCAACTTCGAGAAGCTGCGACCTCAAGAGACTGCCAGATCTCTCAAGAAGGTATCTAGTCCACTCCGGACAGCGAGAATGACAGCGCGACTAGGAACCATGAAACCATCAGAAATGGCGCTGGGTTTCAACAGGCGACCACCAAAAAGAAACCATTGGTTCGATGACGAATTCCAGCGAAAACAAACTCCTTCGAAGAAAAAAGAGGTAGTATGAAAATTGCGCGGTTCGAAAGTTTTACAAAAAGGTTAAAAGCACATGTTGAGTTTTGAAGCCAAACGATCGTTGTAGTAGTCAGATTGAGGGACCACTTCTGCAGACTGTTAATATGACAATGATGACCAAGATACCGCGGTCAGTCGGTAGGAAACATTCTGCCCACGGAGCATACACCAACTCTTCTGTAAAATTTGGGCAGATGAAAATATGCCCAGTGGGGTCCTCAAGAAAGGAATTTTTTTTTGTCATTGTGTGTCAATATGACACATTTCTTATTGTCATATTTGACAAACTTGTCGTAGGTCTTACTTAGCATCAAAAGAGTGATTATTTTTTGTGAGTTGTTTGGGTTTATGGATATCCACCAATTTGTTAACAAAACTATAATCTGTGGCTGTTTTTCGATATAAAATTTGTTCTAAATTTGGAAATCAATCAATACAATAAAATCATTATTTATTGTAGCTTTTAAGTTTCAAGTTCACGAAAGTGCATTTTGAGATCATCTTGAAGAAATAATCACCCCTATTGTCGTCGTCGTTTACGACTCTAAAAAAAAGCGACACGACTGTTTGGTATTGGCGACTGAAAATAAACGACTTTTGTCGTGGCGACGATCGACAAATGGCGTCTGAAATGTCAAAAAATGTGGATTGTATTTTTCGACGACGATCGTCGGCATTGCGTGAGGCGTTTTGTGACGACGTTTGTCGTGGAAATGATACATTTCTGTCGTCGACTATTTTGCGGACGACTGTGTGATAATGTGTTAAAAAAAAGTATGTGTACTTAATTTTTAGTTAACAAAAAGACAATTATAGTTATTTTGCAGAATGGAGATAACAAATAAAAGGCAATTTCTACATTTAGTGAACGAAATGCAGAAAAATATTCCTTTGGCAAAATCATTCACGAAGGCCTAACAAAAGTGAGGTTAATCGGCAATGGGACGACATAGCCTTATCTCTGAATTGTCTTGGACCATATAAATCTACGCGCTCAAGTAATGAGTTATTACACGACGACCCTAATTAAGGCCATAAAATCATTAATATGATTAAAAACACAGAAAGCGGAAGGATGCAGTACCTGGGTATCGTATTTTTGTATCCTTGCGGATGTGCCACAGGGGTATAAAAAGAGCTGCAACTGATATAGTTTGCAATAAGTTTTAACAACTGCGTGATCAAGTGTTGAAGAAAAGTTTGTGTATTTAATATTTAACTAACGAAAAGATTAGTTACATATTCTTTAAAATGATCACAAATAAAAGACAATTTCAACAGTGAAAGAAATGGAGAAAAGGGACTAACAACAAGTGATTTTAATCGGCATATCCTTATCTCTGAATTGTCTTGGACCACCTTCGACTTCGATAGTCTAAAATACATTTAAAATCTGAAAATAATTGTTATTAACACAATGTATGCAATTTAAATTATTTCTACCACCCACTTAATGTCGGGCAAATCCAATGGATTGGATTTGGTTTGAATTTCCTTCCTTAACTTTACCAGCACGTTTTTCTGGTTTTCTTCTTCGTCACTGCCTGGTCACTGCTTTCAAAAAACATGTCACACTATTCATTTTTGATTTGTTTTATTAAATAATTAACCAAGTCACAAACAAAACACCAGACCAAATATAAATGCGTCGACTGTTATGTCAAATCCAATGTGTCATAGTTTGTGGAATGTATGTGGGATGTGAGAGTTCAGAGAGTCGAGTCGTTTCAGTTACGCAATACCAAATTCCAAACGACTCGACACGACAAACGTCGCCAGTCGTTTGCGACAGACGACGACAATAGGGGTGAATATCTATAATAATGTCAATTCACTATCAGTGCTTGACCGAAACTCAAACTCATGTCGGAATTGTCAATTGCATACCGACAAAATTGTAAATTGTATTTTTTTTATGAAACCAAAATTTGACAATTGTCGGTTATTTTTCGACAATTCTACAAAATTCTCTCATTATGAAACAGAAATTTGACAATTGTTCAGTTGTCAATTTACAAATTGTCACTAGTCGCAATTATTAATTTTTATGAAATATGTAGGCCCCAGATAGGTCCTTAACAGTACGGTTGTAGGCCGGGACTCCGGGAGAGCCCACCCTCGATATAAAACTCCAGGAGATTTTGGAAAAACCCAAGGACTTCAAATCGACACTAATCACCTCTTTATCAATCAGCTTTATTCTACGTTTATACTAAACGACAGATAGCGTGTTTTTGAAATCGTTATTATTTATATGTGGCGTGTTTTAAAGCGTTTTATGACATTTAAGTCGTTTTAGTTGCCAAAAAAAAACCACCCGTAAACAGCCTATTATTGCCGTTTACAAATTTACAAGCTACAACTAAAGCGACTGAATTAAAAAAAGCTTCAGTTTGAGAGGCATGTTGGTTCAGGCCTCCTAGGTAACAAATGGTTAAAGTATCAATTTAGCCAAGACGTTTGCAATAACAATATCAAAGTAGACTATTCAGGTGGTAGGCATGGACACATCCCTGGTCCGGTAATATCACCAGATCTAGGTATAAATTGAGATAAAGAATTTCAGAGGTTAAATAATCTTCCATTCTGATTTCAGGGGGTTCAACCACAAACCACAGAGAATTAGACCGTCGACTTCCGTGCACCTACCCGATTCTCCCCGGAATTAATTTCTCTAGCTGTGATTACGTGTGAAATGTCAAAATCAATGGCGGCAATGATTTTCCATGCTATACCATGGGCCTAGGATTTTTCAAGTATGCGTGCGTTAATGGCGCTCCTTTGATTTTGTACAGCACCAATACATGAAAAATGGGCGCAGTAGCGCAGTGGTTAGTGTGCTGGACTACTGCGCGAGGAATCCCAGGTTCGATCCCCGGAAAAGCACAAATTACATCTTAATAAAATTGTAGGTCCCTTCCATTCGTCCCAAAAATAGAAACTCACACAAAACGAATGGTTGCGAGAAGCTAGGCCTAGGGTGTCTACCGCCTGTTGCGCCACCTATTTATTATTTATTTATTATTTATAATACATGAAAAATCCTGGGCCCGCAGGCAGCATGTAGGCAAAGTCCGTTATGTGGTTTGTGGGGTTCAACAAGCGATAATCCATTTCCAGACAGCACATAGAAACAAGCAAAATGACAGACAACATCGATCACAAAGACAAAAAGGACACGACAAATAGCAAAAAAAAAAAACAAACAATATATTCGAATGTTCCATTCCAAGCCTGTCTTTTTGTCAATCTAGACACTGTTTATGACGCCTAGTTTTTGCCAATTGCAAAGGACAGCGCTTTAAAACGATAGGAATATTGTACGAAAATCCATTTCACATTTTAAAATCTGTCTGTTGCATAATCTTTTTGGCGTTTTGCCCCTTTTAACTTTTGAGTTTTTCGCTGGAACGAATGTATGTACATATAATATTGCCACCCTTGTCATAAGGATACAATTTCTACATACCTACCACATAAGCCGATTAGTGGTCGACTTTAGGGGCTCAAATTACCAGCATAATGCAATTTTTTTTACTAACAATTTTTTTTTTTTTTAGTTTTCCAGCATAGAAACTCCTGGATATGTGGGGTTTGCGAATCTGCCCAATCAGGTGCACAGGAAATCTGTGAAGAAAGGATTTGAGTTTACTTTGATGGTTGTGGGAGAGTCTGGCCTCGGAAAATCGACACTCGTCAACAGTTTATTCCTTACTGACTTGTATCCAGAGCGAATCATTCCTGATGCTGTTGGTGAGTATTAAATTATAACGTTTTCCTGAGAATTTTTGGCTTGAGAGCTCGGGTTTCAATTAGAAACTTGTTTATGCAAATTTGTTCTTAGGGATACCTACCTACAAACAAATTAGTCGGACTTTTAAATCTTTTGTATATGCAGTTGAAAGTAGCAAATCTGCTTATTAAGCATTAAGATGGCAATGAAATATAACCTGTAAAACATATCGCTTTAAATCGAATGAAGGTACTCCGACAGGCAGAGTTTTTGATTCTAAACCAGAAGGTCAGTAGATCGAACTGTTGGCGGAGTATTATTATGCCACTGTATATTAGGAAGACATGACGCATGGCTTGGAGTCGCAGTTGCATGGATGAGGACTAGAAGGAAACACCCTTGAACCTACTATGTAACTGCCTGGCGCTATCCTCGATTAGAAAGCAAACTCTAGGAGAGTACTTTTTCGAGGAGCTTGCGGATATTGCCGAAACGGATATCAGCAAATTACGGACATTTCTCCAAAACTCAAAATGGTTCCTAGAGTAGCGAAAATAACCGACTCACAATGGACCTTATTTTGTCTATGGGAATTACTCCATAATGTAACCACCTAACCTAACCGAGAGGGTCAAAGCACTAGAGAAAGACCTCGCAATCAATAGAAAAGGCTTCAACATAGATGGAGTGTGCACATCAAGAGATTCGAAAAGACGTCCATTGTGCAAAACGAAGTATCTGGCATGTTTGTTGGTAATGGCAACAATTTTGTCGGTGATGTGGATATGTTCTCTCGATGTACCTCATTGAATACTTACATACTTTACTTTTGATGGCGTTACAAAGCGTAGTGCTGCTGGGCCTTACTTACTTAATATGCCCCTTTAGCCGGCTCGATCTCTAGCCTGCCGTCTCCAATTTCGCACTTCAAGCAGTCGGGAAGTCTTCTTCTACCTGGTCGCTCCATCTTCTTCCCTCACGTATGGCGTTGAAGATCTTACGCGCTGAACCATCGATGTTCATCCGCTCTACATGGCCCAGCCGTTTTAACCGTTGGATACGGATTTTTTTTACTAGGCTTATGTCGCTGTACAGCACGTATAGCTCGTTGTTGTATCTTCTTCGCAAGACATTGTTTTCTTGGTCGACGCAAACAGGACCATAATCGTTCGTAGGAATTTTCTCTCGAATACAGCAAGGGATCCTTCATCTGCCTGGGTAAGTGTCCATGCTTCTGCACCATATAGCAGGACTAAGATGACGTGTATTTTGTATAGCGTCTCCTTGGTTCTTCCTCAGAATAGACCCTTTGCCCAAAGAAACAGCGTTTAGCAAGAGTTATTCTACGTTTGATTTCCGCATCTATGTTGTTTTCCGCATTTACAGCAGTGCCCAGGTAGACAAATTTACTGATTACCTCGAAGTTATACCTATCAATTGTCACGTTCTGACCAAGTCGGTGGTGGGATTGGATTTATATTCAGTCCCATTCTGCTTGCTGCTGACTCCATTGTAGTGAAAACACCGGTTACTGCTCACCTTGTTCTTTCTATCACTTCAATGTCGTCAACAAACCCAATAAATTGTGTTGATTTATTAAAGATAGTGCCTGATATACTGGCCTGGGTGTGGCGTTTTACCTTTTCAAGCACAATGTGGAAACATTTGCATGAAAGTGCTTCTTGTATTAACCCTCTGGTTGTGTCGAAGGTTTCGGTATAGTCCCTACCAATTTTGACGGAACAGCAAGCATTCTCCAATATCATCCTGATAAGACGTATCAGTTTAGCTTAGCAGGAATTCGAAAACTGTGCATGACACTATATAGTTTATCCCTATTTGCACTGTCATAGGCTTCTTTAAAATCGACGAACAGGTGGGTGGGTATCGATAATGTGAAGATTTGGTCGGTCGTAGATTTTGCAGGTCTGAAGTCGCATTGGTAAGGACCTATTAGACCGTCACCAAACGGCTTAAGACGTTCACATAATACGTTGGACAGGATCTTATACCTCTATAGTTGGTGCAGAGTAGGCGATCTCCTTTTTTTATGGAGCGGGCAGATGCTATCGAGATTCCAATCGTCTCATCTCCAGCGTGTTTGAAAACTTCTGCTTGTAGCCTATCGGCTCCAGCTGCTTTGTTCGTTTTTAGTCTGGTGATGGCCACTTTGATGTAATTTTGGTCAGGCGGATGTAACTCTTGGTTGTCATCTATATCGACTGGTACAGGTCGATGATTGGTGGGAACTTGGCCTGCCTCATTGAATGCCTGCTCGAAATCAACGAACATGGGTTCGCACTGTTAGCACTGTCCTTCATATACCTGGTATAGATTTTATTATCCCAAACAACTCGCATTAGTGGAAACAGAATATAAGCCGCTGCTTAATAGGGTCTGCTTTTAGGAAGTCGTTTAACTGCATATGTTAGGATTCAGTGCCTGGACCAAGTGCAATTCATTCACTAGAAACTTTAAGTGACCTTCAAGCATCCTGGGGTTGATGTTTCATCATCAATGCAGTCATGTCATCGCGAAGAAGATCACTGACAGCGCCCTGTTAACGCCAACGTGCCACAACACAAGACGTTCCCCCTTGGTCTAACTAATGTACCTACTGTCCAACATTCAAATGCAGACTTTAGGCGCATTAACCTATGACTTTGTCAGCATAGATTAAAGATCTTGGTGCGTTGTTCGGTACTGAATATTTCTTTGGTAAATTGCATATTATGTGTCCTTTAAAAGCCCCGTAAAGAAAAAAGTAAACAAGTTAAGCTAACCTTACCAGTATTCGATAATCCATATATCCATTGTCGGAACGAAATTTGATTAGAGTGCGATCAGTGCCTAAAATCCTGATAAACATAAACCTAACTACTTTTTTTTGCAGAAAAACAAAAGCAAACCGTAAAGCTAGAAGCATCAACTGTTGAAATCGAAGAACGTGGTGTGAAACTGCGTCTGACTGTGGTCGATACCCCAGGTTTCGGTGATGCCATCGATAATTCGGACAGTTTTAGTGCAATCCTTGAGTACATCGACGAACAATACGAGCGATTCTTGCGCGACGAAAGCGGTTTGAATCGTCGAAACATTGTTGACAATCGTATACACTGCTGTTTTTATTTTATATCGCCCTTTGGGCATGGGTAAGAATGAACTGTGAGTTTAATTTAACCAAACGCATGCTGATTGAGTTTATTTTTTTAGCCTCAAACCTCTTGATGTGGAATTTATGAAGAAACTCCACTCTAAAGTAAATATAGTGCCTGTCATCGCAAAAGCCGATTGCCTGACAAAAAAGGAAATTCTCCGCTTAAAGTGCCGCATTTTACAAGAAATCGAAGAGCATGGAATTAAGATCTATCCTCTGCCCGATTGTGATAGCGACGAGGACGAAGACTATAAGGAACAGGTGAAGCAACTGAAAGAAGCCGTTCCATTTGCAGTATGTGGTGCTAACACTCTGTTAGAGGTCAAGGGGAAGAAGGTTCGAGGTCGATTATATCCATGGGGTGTCGTTGAAGTTGAGAATCCAGAACATTGTGATTTTATTAAACTCAGGACTATGCTTATGTGAGTTGCGAGAAAGCTTATATTACTTCCATCATAATTTATATGAATTCTCTATTTTTACAGAACCCACATGCAAGACCTGCAAGAGGTCACTCAGGAAGTACACTATGAAAACTATCGTTCAGAGCGTCTGGCCAAGGGCATGAACAAAAAGAACGGCCCCAACAAGGACAACGATCGTGACTCGGCGCCGATAAGTAACAATCTCTCGGACAAAGATCGGATATTGCTGGAGAAGGAAGCCGAGCTAAGACGCATGCAGGAAATGCTAGCGCAGATGCAAGCCAAAATGCAAGCCCAGCAATAGACAGGAGAGAGGGATCTCTCTCCAACCGACTGTGTTGTGTACTAGTTATCTCTATATCTCTCTTTTAATCGAACTCTCATTTGTGTTTATGTCATTTGCTTTTATTTAGAACTTAAAAGAGGAAACTTATATATTTTTATACGACTTTACATTAAGTTCTTACACTCATTTGAACAGAAAAATAAGAATTATACGGCAAATACTACACACTACGTTTTATCTAAGTACATTTATATGAATATTTTCTATTTGTGAGAAAAAAACAAAAACGCTCTTGGTCGAATGATTCGGTTTACCCTTGAACAATGTATATAATATTTTTTTTATATTTTGCAAGTAATTTTGAGCTAATTCATGTTGCGGTTATATTTCGCTTGTGTTCCAAAAGAAAACGTAAACAAAATGATATCCTATGTAATACTATTGTAATCGGTATATACACATTCATGACGCAATATATTGAATTTTTCCATTAAATACAAGTGAGTGGTATTTGTTAAATGAGTTATCCCCAACTCCTGATGGTAGGTATATTGCCGCTTAACCCTGCGATGTGGGGGTAGAGGAAGACGTTTCTATTTGAAGCCACAGGATAATTGTACATATTCTAGTTGTGTGGTTTTGTTTTTTAATTGAACATTCGGAAAATTACAAAAAAAAATCAATGGAATATTGGATTTTGAAAGAAGTTCGATTGTCATTTTAGATGACAAGTGTTAGCAATGATGGTCTTGTTTGTAACTTAGTTCTTAGTTCAGACTGCATGCTGTTTGCTTTTGCTGCTGCTGTGTTTTGTCTTCTCTTGGACTTCGTCTTCATTTCGACTTAACCACATGCCGCCCGTATCGTGTGAAGTAATGCGAAACACTCTGATGGCCCTTAGTGCCTTTATCCTATAAACAGTTCCAACTTTCTTCTATAATAGGTTGTAGATGTAGCGGGCACACTTGTGTATGAGTAATCTTCTTTTATCAATTCGTTCCAATGGTGGCGATGTATCCCTTGCATATTGTACATCCCGATAGAATGCGAGCTATGTGTCAACCAGGGACAACTATAGTCGCTTTGCAGCTGCGGGTACCACTATGGCCGCAACCGTCAACTTAAATAGATATAACATAACATAATAAAAAATTTGTTGTTAGTGCTGCAAGTTCTATATTCCTGTAAGCAGTTGAAATATGATCAGTGGTCATATGTCGTGAACATTAAGACTTACTAGCGGGAAGTGAAATCTGCCCACCGCTTAAACCTTAAAACCGTTTCGACAATGCTATACATATCATATCTGCAATGCTACCTTCCCACGTGGTTTACGATATTACAATTTACAATACCAGAAGCAATGCACCTTGTTCGTTGTATGGCAAAGCTGCCCGCTCGCCAATTGTTATCGATTACTACTAGAGCGAATATCGCGGAACCTACTATTAGTCTTATCAAAGCGAGAAAGACCAGCAAACTCAATCTTTCTGGAAGACGTGTCTGCCTAAAATAGCTATCCTAGCTTTAATAAAACCTGTACATTTGCAGAAATAAAGTGCAATGAGGTTTTATTCCAGCACTCACATATCTGAAAGCTTAATACGCGTTGAAAAAATAAAAAAGATAAAAACTAAGAAGAAAAAGGGAATCGCAATCTGGCAGCAACGAATCTTTCAATCGAAGATGGACACATCGTCTTATGCGACCGGTCGATATAATGGATTAAATGGAATCAGTGCTTAAAAGAATAAAACAATGAAGCATTGATTATTTTTTGTCTCTGCCCATTTGAAAAATAGTTACCCCTATCGTGCAATCCTTCGGAATTGAGTTTCACTTCACCTATTCGATTCCCTTTCACCTTCTACTGCTATCTAGGAATCCGTCGGAAACGTTTTCTTATCGACACGTTTTTGGGAAAGGTAGTTTCACTGTCAAACGGCTCTTTCATATGTCAATACAAATTTGTGTAGTTGCATTCGTCGAAGTGTGGTCGGAGGCATATGAAAAGTTTGTTTTAAAAGTGATTTAAATAAAAAATTAACTGCTAGGTTCCACATTTCACTTTCATTCGAAATGAAATCGGAAATTAATTTTTGTGTTCTACCACTGTATTCGATTTCGATTTCAAAATTTTCGGAATTGAAACAAAGTGAAACTGTGATTTCACTCGATTTCTCCAACCTAGCAGTAATAATATAATAATGGATACGATAGCACTATTTTTGTAAGCATGAGAGGAAGAACGAAATGAGCGGTGTTCTCAGAGAAGAATGCGAAACCTGTTAAGAGGAGCAGTAAATGATTTCATGAAATGTGTTTTTAGAATGATTTTTGATTTTAATAAAGTTCAACATTTCAAAGATTTATTACAAATGTTCGGCTTAATGAAGCAGCTTTTTTTATGTGCGTTGTCTTTACAAAAAATCGCACGACGTGCAGCAAGCAAGAAAACCTATGACATACGCAATGATTTTGATGCGGACGGGAAATGTAATTTTGTTCGGAAAAAAATCGGTTTGAACGTTTCAAACGATACAGTGAAACTCATTCACATTACCCACACGGGGAATTGTTCACTTTCCGGATTCGACGATACCAACATGTTTTTTTTTCTTGAATAATTTCCACCGGCGGATTCCACGATAATGGTGAGTGTCTGAAGGCCGAAGGGAGACATCAAATATGTAGACTAGCCATTTACAAAACAGATAAATTAAAAAAATTGCTATTAGTTTAAAAATATAAAAAAATAGTTTACGAGTCCGATGGCCTGCCCTTTATTTACAATTTTTTTAAATTAGTAATTAATTTTAGTTCAGTATATTTAGCTTGAATGCAGATGTCGGTCGCTATTTCGCAGAACTTTGACTTGACAGAAATCAGGTGGATTGAATTCGTATTTCTTTCGCTTCGAGTTCCCCGGAGAAGATTATATACTTCTGGACTGTAACACTCAATACTGGATTGTGGACACCGTTGGTATTTAACGTCTTTCTAATTCAGTGTTGAAGACAATGCACAGTTAAAGTGGATAATGATCTCGTTTATGTAGCTTCTTTTAAATTTAGGCCAAGCCTTGTTGCATGCTTGATGGCTATAAGATGGAATGCCTAGTGATAACACCTGTTGATATATCAAACTCTTAGATCTAGCTTAGGGTTAACACTTTAAAACTCTTCTCTACCATCACATGTGGCCTGAACATTATTACTGTGGAATCTTTTTCTATTGACAAACATATTCATCTCCTTGAACAACCTGTTTGATAATTGGAATGTGCGTGCAATCAATTCCAAAAGCGATTCGATCCATTCGTCACAAGAATTTAGTTTATTTTTTATCCACAATAAATCCGCCAGCAATCCGTCACCTAAATAGCTATCGCTTTTGAATGGATCGAATCGCTTTTTGGAAATACAAAAATACCAATCCGCCATGAAAAGCGATCCGCCGCGCATTTGGGAATAAGCCCCCAGTTCTCTTTCTGAATTATTCCCAACCAAATGATTCGCTAAGAAATCCACATTTACTTTGATGTAAGTAGATACCTTCTCGTATAGCACAGTGCACAGGATTATCACTTTCAAATCATTCTCCTTTAATTTTACTACTACTACATTTCGATTACAAATTGTCATGAACTTGAATAATGACATTTGCTTCAACAACAGGTGCTCTTCCTGAAATCTGTACCCAAAATCACAGTCAAAAATCTGTAGGTAGGTACCTACCATTTTTTTTTATTCAGAAGATAATGAACAAATATCAAGAAGGTATTTGCAGCAACAGCCTGTGCGCCACAAACCTCGGTTGGTCGTCCAGAATCGTCCGGAAGCAATTCGAACGCTTCTGAAAGCGTTCGATTGGCACTCAACTGACAGTTCTTCTACTGAAAAGAAGAGAAATTTGCTTCTGGATTTGAATTCAGAATCGCGGAGAGTTCTTCCGGACCGGTCTGTTCTGGACGACCAACCGAAAACGACAATAGTTTCCGAAGGCAATACTAAATATTGGAGTAGGTATTTTTCCTGGCTGGCGAATTGTCTCAATAGTTTTGGTTGTTTCTTCAGGAAATGTTTGAAATCAAGGCAATTGTAATTTTAATTACATTTCATAAATAAATTTGATTTCAGTGTGTCGACTGGCCGAAAAGAAAAAATGTTCCGTTTGAGAAATTGAAAATCTCTACCAATTTTTTGAATCCGTACCACGAGCCGAAAAATCTGTATCTCCGAAGAGAGCACCTACCCCAAAAAGTTGTTACTTGAGCATATGGTAAATTTTATTGATACTTTCCCAATAACACCCTATTGCAACAATAAAGTCAGTCCGTCCTTGAAAGGACAACGGTCCATGCCACGCTCTACTTCCATTCCAATCCATCGCCTACAAGTCGGCAACATTTTTCCTGATATTACACTTACTTACCTACCTCTTTCTTTCTCTCTCTTCCTCTTCTAACTTTAAGATAAATTTTCCTAAAATCGCATGCTTTAATGCTTATTCGTTCTCTATATCATGATATAAATCCCATTCGATTTTCCCCATTCCAATCTTCGTGCAGTAGAAACAGCAGCAACTGTCATCTGAATTTACCACAGATACCCTAAAAGCCAGAGCAGGCAAAACACAGTAACGCCGCTGACAATTCACAAGAAAGAGGCCAAAAAAATAGCATAATATACGAAATACAATTTTCCGTTCACTTTCTTTTTCTTCTCATTCACGAAATTTCCTCGACGGTAATCGGTCGCACTTGTCGCCTCGTCACAAGGTTTTGTACACCAGCTACAGTCGGTCGAAATTAGTTCGTTTTTCTTTTCTATCGTTCCTCTCAAATCATCGAGCCAGCTGTCATTTTGCTGAGTTGAAGTTGATTCGTGTTGCGCGCCGCAAATTGCCATTTTGCCAAGACAGTGGGAGTGGGAGTGAAAGAAACGGGTCGTCGTCGTCGTCTGCTTCTGCAATCACAGTGAACGGTAATCAATCCTATTATCTCGTTATTTTTTGTTAATTTTTCGAGTGTAAATAAACAACAATTCGGGGTGTAATAATTGATAATCTGTAAATTGTTTGTCGATTTGGAAATATGGTGATGCCTCCTAGGAAGCATAGCAGCAGCATCACATACATAGCATACATGCAAACTAATGTACGCAACACATTAAGGCAGTGCAAAGAGAGTGTAGTGTAGATTAACCTTTTTTGACATTGAACATTTTTTCCTGCTGCCGCTGTACTCGTCGGTGTCTTGCGATTGATTGTGGTGGCTTTTGGTTTTGTGTCCATTTGAAATGGTATTTCTTAAATTTGCAAGAAAAAATAAAATATTTAATTTAATTTAAATGCGAAATAAAAACTGAAATAGAACACGAAACAAAGAAGGAAAAGAAATCGAAATTCTCATTCACTGCGAAGGCGAATAGTGAACGCAAAGGAAGCAACAAGAAAAGTTTAAATTAATTGAAAGGAAAGTTGTGTAATCAAAAAATAAAAGACGCAACCGACCGACGGACAGTCAGCCGTTCTTGTGACTCCTATAGTTTTCCTTATTTTTTTTGCTCTTGTCGCAGACTTCGGTTTCCACTTTGTTGTTACAAAAATAGATCACTGCACGTTTTTGAAATAATTTTCGTGTGACTAGTTAGCGCTACTTTGTGTGTGTGATTAAATTTATGTGTCTATAAAACAGAAATCCAATCTCCGGCAAATCGGTTTTCAAAATAACAAATAGACCTGCCCCCTTAACCGACTACGATAAGGGCAAATTGTCGCACTGATCAAGTGACGCGAGCAGTGCTTTCCAGTGCGTTGTAGTTTCGAGCAAAATTCGGCGAGAAGATATGGCCAAGGACGAGGAGGATGATCTATTGCCCGACAAAGATGCCGCAAAGGGTTTCTATGCCAAGTACGAGCCAAAGGAGATCCTCGGAAGGTGAGTCTTGTGGTTTTTCATTTGTCCCTACCAAAAAGGAGGTGTGTGGGAGGGAGTTGGGGAATCTCCCCCTAAGCAAGGCCTAAGTGATTATTTTTAAATGGTTAGTGGGTTCTATCTGGTGGTAATTAAAAGTTATTAAAAAATCAGTTTTTTGTGTTCTGATTTTTTCCGGTTTAAATTTGTGCCGATTTTGCATATTTGTCTCTTTCCTTTGCCCTCTAATTTGCTAGTCGGGTTGGCGTTGCCAGTTGGAGGTTTTATACCTACCTACATATTTCTAGGAAAATTTTATTCAGAATGCACAATATTATTTTCGAAGTGTCTATTCGCACGTTCATTTTGACAGATTTTGTACTGAACTGACGTTTCCTATGTTCGGGACACGGGCACGTAACGTAATTATATTTTCATTAAAAACTTTATAAATATAACTGTTGGATCCTAAACGTACGGCATAATGTCCGAAAATGATTATACTGGAGTTTAGAGTCCTTGCCGCGAGCGTAGCGAACCACATACCCCAACTTGACGCAGTCGTGTCCCGAAGCCGTGTCCCGAACAACGTGCGAATAGCAACAGCCTATTATTTTGCATGTACATACTACATACTTATATATGTACGCAAAATACATAGTATGTATTGTTAACACTAAATAATGATTTATTTTTTTTTAAATAAAGAAAACACAAACTCCGAATTATAAAGTTTTATTTTTAAACAAAAACGAGTTTATCCACCGCCAGCCGCATCGATCCGATCGCTTCCAAAAAACATCATCAACTGCCCATCCTCCTCTCCATTGCAGACGTATCGCTATGTGTGTCGTCCCCATGCAGTCCGCAGCTGTGGCAATGTTGTCTGGTGTCTCGAACTGTGGTGGCGCAGCTGGCTGCTGTTATTACGATATCTGTTGTTGCTTCATAAGGGTTGATGAGGAAAAAAAAAAAGAGGTTGAGGCTAACACGGCCCACCTGACAATGTTGTCGCTCTCGACAAATTAAGTTGATTGGGTTCTTCTGCAAATAAAAATAAAAAAAAACACAGGAATAGTCAAAAACTAATCCAGAAAATTATCTGCGGAGACCTCGGTCACCACCAGGCTCTACCACTATCGGGACAGAGACCAATAAAACAAATTCACAAAATCATCTGTGACCTCAGTCACCACCAGGCTCTACCACTATCGGGACAGAGACCAATCAAAACAAAAAAAAATCATCTGTGACCTCAGTCACCTCCTGGCTCTACCACTATCGGGACAGAGACCAATCAAACAAAAAAAAATCATCTGTGACCTCAGTCACCTCCTGGCTCTACCACTATCGGGACAGAAACCAATCAAACAAATTCACAAAATCATTTGTGACCTCAGTCACCTCATGGCTCTACCACTATCGGGACAGAAACCAATCAAACAAATTCACAAAATCATTTGTGACCTCAGTCACCTCATGGCTCTACCACTATCGGGACAGAAACCAATCAAACAAATTCACAAAATCATTTGTGACCTCAGTCACCTCATGGCTCTACCACTATCGGGACAGAAACCAACCAAATAAACTCACCTGAGTCTTCAGACTCCATAAACGCCAGTATCTGCTCCATATCGCAAGATAAAGACCACTGTAAGGGCCACATTCTCAACTGCTCTTTTGCAGCCTTCGTGACAATATTCGTGCCCACCTTTTTAATGTCAAACCGCCCGTTTTCAAGGCATTTAATTATTTCATAGGGTCCCAAAAATTCGTATTCACTTTTACTATTATGCATGTGGGAATCTCGATGCATTAAAACAAAATCACCAACTGAGTACTGGACGTTGTCTCGTCTCTTTCGATTGACATCTGCCATGCGTCCTGGATCTGGAAACAACTTTTCCGCCACTCGCTCTCTGTCTAACTTCCGATTGCGAATTGGAGTTAGGTCCGGAGATATATTTCGTAACAATGCCTGGATTAACGGTGTCGAATTCTGAATTCCCAAAAGGATGAATAATGGGGTCACCCCAGTTGACTTTTGAATCGTTGTGTTTAAAACTAGCTGAATCTTCCAAAGCCCATTCGGCCACTCTGACTTAATCTTGGTTTCAATTCTCAACAGGTTTCTTATAGTCCTCATATACCTTTCCACCTGTCCGTTGCCTCTGTGAACATCTGGTGTAATGAAATGATGTTCTATTTGCCATTCATTCAGATATTTAGGAAAGGTTGTATTCTTAAACGACGTGCCAGCGTCCATGATTATCTTCTTGGGTGTTCCGAAAAGTGATAAAACGTGTTGCAGTTTCTCTCGTGTTTCTGCAGTGGTAACCGTCTTCATTGGGGTTAGGATGCAATATTTTGTGAATGCATCCACTATAACCAAAACGTGCTTGTAACCGTCTGAAGATATTGGCAAAGGACCTAAACAATCCATGTGCAACGTGTGAAATGGTACTTTCGGTTTCTCTACCGGACTTATGTAACCTTGCAATGGACCAGTCCTGGTTTTCTTTACTGCGCAAATTACACAATGCTTAAGATAGCTTTTGATGAAATTTCTCATACGGGGAAACCAAAAGTGTTCGGCTACAGATGCATAGGTCTTGTCGATACCGACATGGCACTGTTCATCGTGAAAAATTCGCATAAGTCCTAAACGACTTTGTTTTGGAACAAACCATTGCAAATTGAAAGTACCGTCTGAATTGATTTGCCTGCGGTATAGCATTTCATCTTTTTCCACATATTGGTTGGCGTCAAGTTCACCTACCCTGAGTTTTCCCAACAAATTTTGTACCTCTTCGTTTCCTTTCTGCTCAATATACGCCCAATCATTGTGCCTAACTCGTCGAACAACATTGCTAGGATTGCGGCTGAGATAATCTGCATGTGGTAAACTACTTCCCTTTCGATATACAATTTCAAAATTAAAATCTTGCAAGTAAATCCACCATCGTGCAACCCGGGGAATGAGATCTTTTTTTGTAGCTGATGCTTTTACGGCATTACAATCTGTGACGAGCGTAAATTTAATACCGAGCAAATAAACACGGAAATGCTTTACAGCTTTCACAATGGCCAACGTTTCGAGTTCGTATGAGTGATATTTAGCTTCTGCTACAGTTGTTCTTTTGCTAAAATAAGCCACCACTTTTGACATAAGATCATGCTTTTGGATTAGAACAGCTCCATACCCGATGCTGCTTGCGTCTGTGTGCAATTCTGTTGGTAGTTCTGGATTGAAAATAGCAAGAAGTGGCCTTGATGTTAACTGGTCAATCAAATATTGTCTTGCTTTTTCTTGTTCAACATTCCACTCAAATGGCACGTTCTGTTTTGTCAGCTTTGTTATAGGAGCAGTTCGAGCGGCGAATTCGGGAACAAACTTTCTGAAGTATCCCGCCAACCCCATCAGTTGTCGGACTTGCTTAACATTCGTTGGAACAGGGGACTCAACTAAAGCTTGAATTTTGTCTTTGCCTGGCCGTATGCCCTCACTAGATATTTCTCTACCAAGATATTCTAAACTGGATTGGAGAAAACGACACTTTTTAATATTTAGAGAAAATCCGGCGGAATGCAATGCATTAAGCACCTGACGAAGATAATCGAGTCCTTCCTCACACGTAAAGCTGGGTATTAAAATATCATCCAAATAGACTAGAGCAATCGTATCCTTCAACGGCCCTAACGCAAGATTAATAGACCTTTGGAAAATGGCAGGGGCATTAGAAAGCCCAAAAGGCATCCTCAAATACTCGAAATGGCCATCGGGTGTTACAAAAGCAGTCTTATGGATGGACTCTTCATGAATGGGTATTTGGTGGAATCCCGATGCCATATCCAAGGATGTAAAGAATCGTCCTTTACCCAACCTATCCAGCTGATCCTCAATTAACGGAAGTGGATACCGGTCTTTAACTGTATTGCGATTCAGTTCGCGAAAATCGACGCACATCCTGTATGAGGTATCTTTCTTCTTAACGAGTATAATTGGACTTGCAAACGGAGATTCACTAATTCGAATAATCTTGTTCGTAATAAGGTCAGCTGTTATTTTACGTACTGCATTTCTCTCTTCAGCAGCCAGTCTGTAGGGGGAACGGTTGACAATAAGATCCTTTTCCAGTCTTATCTTAAGACTGACATTGTTTACTGCGCCCACCCTGTTACCACACGTTATCATATCAGGAAAATTACTTAGAATGTCTTGTAATGCACTCCGAAATTCAGAAGGAACCAAAATCTCTGACATATTAGAACCAATACTGTCCGAAATCCTGTTAATTCCGGGAAGCTGTCGCCGAAAAACAACTGAACCATTGTGATCTGTTATAGTAGCCAAAGAGTGGTCCTCAAATAAATTGCGTCCGATAAAAACATCATAGTCGAGACATCCGTCTGGAACAAAAACATATCCAACGGTAGTCTCGATGTCCGAGATCCTTGTACGTCCTTCGAATTTTGTTGTTGCTTCAATTGTAACATTGGCTATCCCCTTCAGCATAACGTTACAATCGACGAGTTTATTTTGGAATAAGTGCTGATATTTTTTAGACATAAGAGATAGATCTGCCCCCGTATCAATCAACGCCCAAAATGTATGCCCCTCAATGGCAACCTCAATAGCAGACGAAGGTTTTCCCGAACAACAAAAATTTACACTGCGTCGTTTCTCTATAGCTGACTTTGTAAAACAATTTGAAGTGTCGTGGCCCCCCTTAGCACAAAACGAACAAACAACGCCCTGATTTGGTTTCGATAGTAATACTGGTTTTGTCGATGTGCTATTATCTGCATTTGGCATAGTACGCTTAACGCGACAGTTGGCTCTGACATGCCCAAGTTTCCCACACTGAAAACATTTTTTTGCTGAAGTGCTTGAATCTCTCCCTTCACCCAACTTTCTTTTTAACACTGAATGATCATTACTGCGCTTATTAATGTCTTTACTACACAAGGGCTTTGGAAAGCAGGACAACAAGACTAATAGTTCAGGAATGGTTTTGCAGTTAGCTTTCATCACTGTATTACGAACATCAAACTCAGCTATCCCATGTATTATCAATTCTAATAAATCACCCTCACCCCAATTCGCTCGTAGATTTCGTAGCAAGGAGGTTTTTTCATGGACGTACGTTTCATAGGTGTTAACACTGGAGCTTCTGAACTGTGAAGCTTCTTCTAGAAGGTTACCCAAATTCCTCTTTGGAGGAAATGCTTCCTCAAAATCTTTACAGAAACTACCCCAGTCTCTGATGTCGGGATTCCAGCGTTCATACCACCACTTGGCATCACCTAACAAAAATCTACCAACTCGGGCCAATGTTTGGAGATCTGACCAACCCACTTCTTTTCTAATTTGCTCTACCTGACTCACCCATTTACCGGATTCGTTTATTTCAGGTCTAAAATGAGGAAGATCAATTAGTCCATCTGACCTCTGGGACTGTAGTGCCTTTATCAATTCACTCAGTATTTGCGAGGATTCTCCAGCCCCATCACCAGGCACACTTTTACTTGTAGCAACACGACCACGAGGCATTTCGCCAAACCGAACAAACGAATATTATTTTCGCAACAATTTCCACTGAACCGATCCCTTGTTTAGTCCTTTAAGGAGCAAAATTTCACAGTCGGCACATAGGGTTTCTGTTTTTCAGTATCCCACTTCTGATGTTAACACTAAATAATGATTTATTTTTTTTTAAATAAAGAAAACACAAACTCCGAATTATAAAGTTTTATTTTTAAACAAAAACGAGTTTATCCACCGCCAGCCGCATCGATCCGATCGCTTCCAAAAAACATCATCAACTGCCCATCCTCCTCTCCATTGCAGACGTATCGCTATGTGTGTCGTCCCCATGCAGTCCGCAGCTGTGGCAATGTTGTCTGGTGTCTCGAACTGTGGTGGCGCAGCTGGCTGCTGTTATTACGATATCTGTTGTTGCTTCATAAGGGTTGATGAGGAAAAAAAAAAAGAGGTTGAGGCTAACAGTATGTACAAATTATAAAACATTTAAAAAACCAGTAAGACAATTATCTTCGACTATGCCGAAGCTCAAATACCCGGTACTATATTATTGTAAAATAAAAAAAATATTTTAGTATTAAAAAATTATATATTTGTATGGGAGGTGTGGGTACTTTTTATTCGACCAAACTCATTTTTTGTCAAAAATTTTTAAATATTATTAAAACAATATGTGCAAAGTTTAAACTTGCTATCTTTACTGTAGCTATTTAAATTTAATTTTTAACATAAAAAGCTATATAAATCTGATATTTTTGTATGGGAGGTAGTAGTAGTTTTCATCCGATCTTGCTCATCTTCGAACTTAGCCTCAGTTTGGTGGATAAAAGCTTACATACCAAATTTCAAGTCGATAGCTCTTAAATTACGGCCGTAATCGTGCGGACAGACAGACAGACGGACAGACAGACAGACGGACATCGTTAGATCGACTAAGAAAGTGATGCAGATCAATAATATATATAGTTTGTCATACCTACAACGCCTCCTTATGGGCGTTACAAATGGAATGACAAAGTGAATATACCCTCACCACAGTGTGGTACCGGGTATAATAAATAAATAGGTAGTTGGCGCATCAGGAGTGTCGACACCCTGCACCTATCTTTTCACAACACATTCGTTTGTGTGAGTTTTTATTTTTGAGTCGACTGAGAGGGACCTACAATTTATGCCGATTACGAACGGCTTAATTGGGACGCCTTTCAGGACAGCTCTACTCTCGATCTCGTATGTTTCGTCAGACGTTCGCGAGAGGTGGCGTAGTCGAAAAAACCTTAAGATGTAATTTGTGTTTTCCGGGGATCGGAACTCAGACTCGAACTCGCACAGTAGTCCAGCAAATGATCGATCAATTCGGATAGTAATATAGTACGTTTACACCGCATCTAAATTCATCATTTCGGCTAAATTCAGCATTTCAGGCCAAATGTTCAGCATTTCGCCATATATTTTCCAACATTTCGAAATGTTTAATTTCAGCGAAATTTTGAATTTCATCGCTGCATTTGTAAGTATGTCAAATCGAACAAACCTCGTTTTGATGACTTTTGGGCTCACTGACAAAATAAAACCGCTGTAAAAAAATCCGATAAAGAATTTTTTGTTGTATTTAATATTATTTATTTAAAATTGTATTTAATATGTCTGATTTTTCACTTGTATTTATGTTTAGATTAATACAACTAAAAAATGAATTCTTTAGGTACAAACCACTTCTGATTTCGAAACATATGAAACATCAGTAGGTAATCAATTTGATACTAGCTGTCATTTGACATGTTGAAATTTCAATGGGAACGCAAAATTGGATTTCGAAATTTTGTCTGCTGAAATGTTGAATTTACAGCTAGGTTCCAGAAATCGGGTGAAATCGAAATTGCAAATCGAGTCAATTCGTTTTCAGTGTTCTGCATTCCGAGCGATTCGGAAACTCCGAAATTTTTTCGAAATCACAGTTTCACTTTGTCGTAATTCGGAAAATTTTGAAATCGAAATCGAATACAGTGAAATGTAGAACACAAAAATTCATTTCCGATTTCATTTCGATTGAAAGTGAAATGTGGAACCTAGCAGTTAGGTGCGGTGTAAATGTACTACATATAAGACAGCAAAGTTCAAAGTTCAGAAAAAAAAACACAATCTAATAACATTTGATGATTTCCTAACCAGAAAAATAATTCTTACATTTTGGTTTTTAGCCCTTAATCCTGAAGTGTTTCTACAAAAAAAAAAGAGATTAATTTGACATTTCACCAGATGTTGTCATAATCAGTCAAATCGAAAAGTGTGACAAATGATAAAAAATTAAACAATTTCTACTTTCGAAATTAAAAGTAAAAACAAAATATGAGTGACAGCAATCTAAAAATATTATTACTGCATCATTTTGTCTTCAAAACTAATATGTATGAACGTTTTAACGGTTGCATTGGCAAGAAGTCCCTATTATGTTTAGGTACCGAAAAAAAACGATTTTTTTCTTTTGCTCACCAATGACATAAATGTCAAATGCAGCTCTGTTTGTTTTTAATTTAAGATATCTCGACCTGTGGAGAGTGTGTTCAGAGACCGAAATCTACATCTAAACCTGGTCAGTTTAGGAGATTCATTTTTAATCTCCTTTTTATTAGATTAATTTTTGTATGATAATTCTCGAGATTGAATTGAATTGAATTTCATTTATTTAGCGGATTAGAAAATTAGTATGGTACATTATTCTACTTTGAATACATATAAATATACATGCCGAAATAAATTCGCAGTTCAATTGTGACGTTTGCTACCTATCATAGCTATCCCATGGTTGAACTCTTAATTTTGTGAACTATCAATATTAAAATCATTATTATTTATTTGTCTGGTTGTACCTACCTACATTTTTAAAAGTAACAGTTCTGAGGACTGATTTTTGTGTTCAACATGAAACCAAATATAGGGCTAATACTTGGGTTTTTAGTTTTTACCACCCACAAAAAATGCACAAAACAAACTCAGTTTAGCTGTTTAGCATCTAAACACTTAAACCATTTTTGTCAGTATTTTAAATTGAATACATACAATTATTTTAAAAGTCTCTTAAAATGTAATTCTGGTAACACCTTATGTATGGCTCCCAATAAATTTTACTTTTCTTTTGTTTTCTATTCTGTTTTGACAATCGTTCGTTAGTATTTCTATGATTCGTAGTTTTGTTGTTTATTTTCACTATCGCTCATCTCTCGTATCAGAATATTTGTGTATCATGCGAGAAGAACCAGTTAAATCATAACATTTTTTTTTATTTTCTTTTGCTGTATCTTCCTTCCCTTAGCTTCGATATTTTTATTCATGATTTGCTGCTGCACGTGCTTCAATTTTAATTATTGGAATGAATGTGTAGTGGAGAGTTCTTCAATGTTGCCGCTGGTTTGTTGTTTATTGGCCGTGGTCGATATGATGTAGACTGACACACCTCCTTTTTCTGTTTAATAGCTGGCAGGGAGATAACATTTGTTTACACAGATACTAAGCTCATATGATCCACTACTAGTCCTTCTAAATTTAATTTATTTATGTCGTAGCGCTTTTGTTGTTAATATTGTTTGGTTTTGAGCTCCTTCTTTGATGGTTGTTTTTCTGAGTCTTTAAATAGTTACCTAGGGTGCAAAGTGCATAATTATTTTTCTTGATAAGGAAATTTAGACAGTGAATCATAAAAATTTTAACTTCGTTAAATTGTGACAAAAAAAACGATTATCATCTTTTTTTTTATTTACCTAATCTTTATAAATCGATATCAGAAAAGAGAATCAATCAGTAATGCACTTAGTTCAAAATGTAAACTTACATCCGGTACCTATAAAAAAACGTATGTTTGTACATATAATATCTCTTACAACAGAGAGACAGAGAGAGAGTTCCTATAACAATAAAATAAAATACATTAACGATTAACCAGTCCTTATTATAAAGGGTGAGCCATCTAGTGGTTTCTTTTTAAAATCATAGGTTATTTGGACACTGACAGCTGTTTCCCGCTCGAAAGAAAGTCAGTATCATACCTCCGCGCAATGAAATGAGTCGCTTTACGCTTGAACAACGTTGGGAAATATTGAAAACTTATTATTTCCAAAGTGAGTGCTGTGTAGTCCAAACAGCGCGTTTTTTGAAAAGAAGTTTTGGGCGAAATGAAGCACCTTCGTGAGACTGCTATGGTAGTGGACAACACTCATGGTCCCCGTCGTCGTACGTGTGCGAGACTCAATTCACGAACATCAACAATCAACTCGTCATCGATCTCAAAACTCGACATTTCACGCACTCGCCCGAGGAGAATTCTGCACAAAGATCTCAGCAATTGAAGGCGCACGACCATCCGCATCGTTATCGCTTCGCAGTTTGGGCCTTTGAGCAGCTTGAATTGGTCAACGATTTTGGCCGAAAAATCATCTTTTCTGACGAGCCGCATTTTCATTTAGGAGGCTACATTAGCAAACAAAATTACCGCATCTAGGGCTCGGAAATCCCGCACGTTATTGTCGAGAAGCCAATGCATCCACAGAGAGTGACAGTTTGGTGCGGATTGTGGAGTGGTGGCATCATTGTACCATTTTTCTTCGAAAATGAGGCTAGGAACAACGTTTCGGTCAACCATGAAAACCGACTTTTTTTTTACTGCAATTGAAGACATGGATTTGGACGACCTCTGGTTCATGCAGGATGGCGCGCCATGCCACACAGCTCATGCCACAATCGATCTTTTGCGCACCAAATTCCCAAATCGTGTTATCCAGCCGTCTCGGAGCTGCGATTTGATCCCTTTGGACTTTTTTTTGTATGAAATCGTGAAGAACCGATGTTATGCCAACAATCCGATTCAAGCACTTAAGGCCACTATCATCCAAGCAATCCATGAGCTACAGCCCGAAAACATCAACAAGGTTTTGGAAAATTGGAGTGACAGAATGCGCTACTGCGAAGCTAGCCGAGGCAACCACTTGAACGACGTTGTGTTCCATAATTAATGGGAATGTTTGCTCTTACTAATAAAACCATAATACATGGAACAAATTGAATTTTGTTCATTTTATTGCGTTTTTAAAAATAAACTTGTATTTGGCCCACCCTGTAGACATTTTTGTATGGGAGATCAAATTTAGCGGCGAGAAGGATACGAATACTGGGCTTTATGCTCAAGCTCAAGCTACGATATAAAATAATACCTAATTTATTGTTTGATTTTTTCTAATCTATGAATTTGCAAATTTGAATAAAAGTCCTTCAGTTGACAGTGAAGTTCGTTAGAACCGATATTCATTGGCCACGTTCCAATGACCGCTAGTCGTCTAGCACATAATATCCCTGATGAAGGAACGCTGGTGCTAGAGATCTAGCGGCAGCGGCAAAGTGACATTAGAACCAATTTGAGTTCGTATTATTTTATCTTCATGAGAGTCAAAACTGTATTTTGTGCCATCATGCCGCATATTTATTAGTACACAATAAATTAAATAAGCAAATACAATGTATATTAGTTACATAGAAGTTTGAATTCCCATTTTACACCAAATTAGAAATATTTGACTTCTGCACTTTCACTTTTATTTTGACAGTTCGTTATTTTATTCAATCTAGCAGTTCATTTTGCGCTAGATTGAAAAATTTCCCAGAAAAGGATATTTCACAAAATGTGCTAGAGATCTGGCGCAAATGCTGAAATGTCAGTTTTTTTTATATGGAGTTTGGCATGCCGCTAGTCATCTAGCGGTCAATGGAACGCGGCCATTGTATACACATCCTTAAGTTTCCAAAAAAATAAAAACTAAAATTGGCGTTCAAAATTGTTTGAGTTGTTGGTTTAGGAACAATGAGTCATGAATGTAAGGGACTCGCATTATAGAATCAATACTTTTTTTTTTCATTGTGCCAAATATGGAACATGTTAGTAGGTGTCCTTCAAGCACTATTACAAAACTTCCGAAAGTTACAATTGTCAAAATGTAACAATTTTTTATAATATGTCATTTGAACAATTTGGAAGAGATGGAGTTTCAGGCATCATTATTTATGGTATTCCATTTCCATCATCAGTGACTGCAATGTTTTTTTTTAACGCGGGTAGATCTAATATTTTTAGATAAATTTCAATTTAGTATCATCAAATTTTCATTTGACAAAAATTCATAACAACTTTGTGTCGGCGTTCAAACCTACTGATTCTTGATTGTCATCGGCACACTTGATGATATTTTTGTTGTATGTATGTACATATATTTATTTTACGTATTTTTCAAGTGCAGATCTTGATAGCCAGATCCTTTGTAAATCGCCCCTTAGAAACACCGTTTGTTTGCATGACCTACCACATATTCTGTAGAAATTTGTTTGCATCAACAACAATTAGGTAGGTACTATGGATGTTGGTTTTTGAAGTCATTGGTTTGACCCTAAAATAAAGATATCCTGTAGGTTCGCAATTCTATACAAATACGAATATAATTCTACCCGTAACTGTTGAACACATGTAAACACTGACCCATAGCTGGATGCTGTACTAATTGTATGTTAAAAATATTCTTCAGCCAAAAGAAGCAACAGTTTTGCTACCTGTGAACTCAGAGTGTGCCTTTAAGTTCCAAAAATCGATTCCACCTCAGCCAAAAGTTATAGAATTTTTCCATTACCTGACTCTGGTAATGCAATCACCTGCTGCTGCTTCACCAAAATATTCTCAAAAGGTATCTCCACTTGTATCGATCTTTACACACAATGCACAGTGTTAAATTTACAAATAATGCATTTTTGTGCATATTCACGTGATACGTGAATTGACCGAGTTTTGTTACCCAATCGTCGGTGCAAGTCAGTTGGAAGACCTTGAAAACCTTTTCTCTGTGCACATGGTTGCAGTCATGACATTTGAAACAAAAATTTCCACTTGATATTCAATTTGAATATTTTTCCAGTAGTGCCTTCTGTTTGTTTATCGTTTCTTGTTTTGTAAACAGGAAATTTCGGAACTGAATCAAACTATTTTAGTACGCGCGATTATCGCACATTTACACAGACGACACCATAGTTCAGGTTTCAGAAGGCAGCTCCTCGCGCCAGTTATCTTCAAGTGATTCAGCCAATCAACGACCCCTCGAATGTATCTGAAAAAACGATCGTATGTACATCAATCTCACTGATCGTTTGTTGTTATTCAACTCAAAATGTATACATAATAAAACTATCCCTTAATGAGTCGTGTTTCACTGATAACGATTGTCGGCTTGTAGTAAAAGCGAAAATTTCTTTTATATTATTTTTTGACGTCATTTTTGACGGTCAGGCTTTAGGCATGATCAGCTCATGATCGATAATCAAATGATGGATTTTTTTTGCGCTCTATCGCATGGATCTGAAGAAGATTCGTCGTAATTTAAATTTGCATAGTAGAAGTCAGGAAGTTTACAATCAGCGTTTTTAGTGATAGTTCGGTTTGACTAAAGGAAGTATTAACTTTTTGGTTGTTGTACTAATGTTACTAATGTTTTGTTTAAAAAATATTCGTAAATATGTCATCAATAGACGTAAATTGTTGAAATTCGTAAAAAAGTTGCCGACAATTTTGTGTAAGTAGTTTTTGTCTTTTCAATGAAAAAATCTTGTCTAGTGAATTTATTGAAAAAAAAAAAAAAAAAAACATGCCAACTTCGAAAAAGAAGTACATACAACAAAACTGGTGTCCCAAACTCCCAAACCATCGTCTTGACTCAAAATTGTGTTTACCGTCTTAAAACAGCCCTAAAAAGTTGTCGGGGTGGAATTTTGTCCTATTTGTTGGTATACAATTTAAACTCACAAAATCGGAAGCTAGGCCTAGAGTTCTATATGCGCCAATTATTAATTATTAATTAATTATTTTCTTAACCTGTACAATAAGGTAGAAATTGCTGCACGATTGTGCTAAATTCGGTTTTTGCAATGTGCCAAATGTTCAGTGATGTTTTTAATCTCATGTGGTCTTTCTATTAAGTACTTTTCTCGAGAAAGGTGGACCAATAACGCAGTCTTCCGAAATAGTTACAGATAGTTGTTAGTTCAGCAATTTAACTGTTGTAATTTATAGTGGGCGCAGTGGCTCAGTGATTAGTGTGTTGGACTATTGTGCGAGGAGTCCCAGGTTCGATTCTACACGCCTGTTGCGCCAACTATTAATTTTTTTTAAATTTATAGTCCTCTCGAAAGATGTCCCTAGGCGAATTTCAGAGTTTACTTCTCTTTTAGGGAAAGGATGCATGGGAAGTGATATCCTATTCGGAATACCATCTAGTCGAAGCTTTTTATATTCGTTTTTACAGCAAATGTCGATTTTATCCTGTTGACCTTTCTAATAGTTGGTGTTTGCTCGATGTGATGACTTGCATAAAAGAACAATCTGCAAAACGATGACGCTCTACTCGAAGGGTTTTTTCCCACTTTATCGCATATTTCGACAGATCACTTCTGTTTGCTCTTAATTACAACTTTTTATTTCTTTTTGCTACCTTGCACTGATTTTGAAGTTCACTCGATGCGGTCATCGCGAATACATTCGACTAATTCAATGGCACATAGCCATTTTTTCGTTCCACCAGTAGGCTAGGACTATGATTTATGATTATGGAGTTTCACCACAACACAAATCACGATCCATTTTTATATATAAAAATATTCACCCCTATTGTCGTCGTCGTCTGTCGCAAACGACTGGCGACATTTGTCGTGTCGAGTCGTTTGGAATTTGGTATTGAGTAACTGAAACGACTCGACTCTCTCAACTCTCACATTCCACATACACTCCACAAACTATGACACATGTGGTTTGACATTTCAGTCGACGAATTTATATTTGGTCTGGTGTTTTGTTTGTGACTTGGTTAATTATTTAATAAAACAAATCAAAAATGAATAGTGTTGAGATGTTTTTTGAAAGCAGTGTCTTAGAAGAAAACCAGAAAAAAGAGCTGGTAAAGTTAAGGAAGGAAATTCGAAACAAATCCAATCCATTGGATTTGCCCGACGTTAAGTGGGTGGTAGAAATATTTTAAATTGCAAACATTGTGTTAATTATTTTTTGATTTAAAATGTATTTTAGACTATCGAAGTTGAAGGTGGTCCAAGACAATTCAGAGATAAGGCTATGTCGTCCCATTGCCGATTAGCCTCACTTTTTTAGGCCTTCGGGAATGATTTTTCCAAAGGAATATTTTTCTGCATTTCGTTCACTAAATGTAGAAATTGCCTTTTATTTGTTATCTCCATTCTGCAAAATAACTATAATTGTCTTTTAGTTAATTAAAAATTAAGTACACATACTTTTTTTAACACATTTATCACACAGTCGTCGCCAAAATAGTCGACGACAGAAATGTATCATTTCCACGACAAACTTCGTCACAAAAAGCCTCACGCAATACCGATCGTGGGTCGTCGAAAAATACAATCCACATTTTTTGACATTTCAGACGCCATTTGTCGATCGTCGTCCCGACAAAAGTCGTTTATTAGTCGCCAATATCAAACAGTCGTGTCGTTTTTTTTAGAGTCGTAAACGACAACGACAATAGGGGTGATTATATCCACAATGCATATAAACAGTAGAATATGTATCGGGAGGCATGCAACCCCTGCAACCCCCTGCTAGGGGTTACTGTATACAATTTGGAGTGGAGTGGAGTGTAAAGTTCGGAACTGCACCCTTTTTTTTTAATTTCCTTTTAAAAATATGGTCTGAGTATTTATTATAACAAAAATTATATGAAAAAAAAGTAAATAAGGCCATTAGATATATATCAGTGAAAATATTTTTTGTTATAATTCTTTTCGTCTTTTTCTTTTAAACACCTTAAAGTCGTTGGACATTATTGCACTTTTGAAATTGCAATAAAGTCCAAAATTACGTTTTGGACCTTTTTGCATAAGACTTTATTTCATGGCACCGGCAACAATTTCATACAGGTATATAGATATGTATCTTGCCTTTCCTTTTGATTGTAAATTTTACAACTCGACTTCCAAGCAGGTTATAGATCTTTTCGACTCACTAACTCAGAGCTCTTTAAAACCGGGTATGTAGGACATACCTCCACTCTCAAGTAATCTCCAACATCGCTGATAAAGCGAATGAAAGTCTTCGTATACACTTGACTTCGACATACCGTACGAACTTTCAAGCGAAGTTTCAAGCGAAAATTAAATTTCGGGATATGCGGATGGTTCCAAAACTAGAGAGATATAAGACATACAATGCGACTTCCAGACACATGCGGTATGTTCAAGGCAGGGGTTCTGGCCGTACTCAAAGCGGCGGAACTGCTTGAAATGAGATCGATATCCAACAAGAATGTAAAATGTCTGGGAATTCTTACAACATTGTCTTCTGAGGAATCACGCCTAGAGATTATGTTTAACGAACACGAACACCTGCAGGTATTGTGAGGACCTATACATTTCGCAAATGATACTACCGTGAATGACCGTGAATCAATTCCTCGGAACTAATGGAAGCCCCTCGGAAGGTACTTCTTTGAAAATTTAGAGAAGGGCTAGTTTCTTAAACAAAACTCACCCATTTTTAGGTTCTGTACGGAAATTGTGTGTTGGACGAATTGGTAGGTTTTGACCGCGAATGTGATCTAAGGACAACGATTGGTTCGCTGTGGCGCCTAGACTTTGTTTTTTGTTTTTTAATTTGTTTGTTTAATACATATCTATACTGTTTTTGGTCTGAAAAAGGTCGTATACCTCATAACATAACCAACAACTGTTCGAATATTATGTAATTTTTATTTCGTCTTTCTGTCAACATTTTGCATTTCGCAATTTTATCAGTATTATGTATATCACAGACGAAATTCACTGAGCTGTTTTAAGCCAAGAGGGCTGCTTGTTACTTGTTATTTTGCTAATTCTTTCTTTTTTTATATTATTTTGGATGAGAACGTCTGTAGATTTTGTGCGATCGATTCATATCGATGGCGTTCGGTTTAATCCGCGATGTGAACAGACCAATTAATGGAGCTTCCATCAGCTACTGATAAAACACAAGTGCCAAATATGCAGCTTTTATTTAATGACAGTTTATCTAATTTAAGTTTTCCCACAAATCTTCCGCGACAACGCGATCACCCTTCATAGAACCTCTTTCGAGATCTTTATGCTGCTCCATAAAATGAATAAATATTCCCTCCTGAGCAAAATTTGTATGTTTACCACTGTTTTATATATATTTTTTGTGAAATAAGCTTGTCAAGTTTGTTTAAAATTGAATTTTGTACTTACATTTTTGATCGCGTCTTTTCGTTTCCACTATTTCACATCGAATGACCAAGATCGATTTGAATTCACTTGGAAATCGTCAAAATCGATTTGTGGAACAAAACAATTTCACTTCGTTTCAATTCCGAAAATTTTGAAATCGAAATCGAATACAGTGAAATATAGAACACAAAAATTCATTTCCGATCGATTTCGATTTAATTTCGAGGGAAAGTGAAATGTGGAACCTAGCTGTATACTTATTTACTTACTTAAGGGGCGCTACATTCCGGGGTGGACCTGGGCCTCAACCAACAAGCGTCTCCAGCCAGCACGATCTTTGGCCAGCTGTCTCCAGTTTCGCACGCTAAGTTGTTTGAGGTCCGCTTCCACTTGCGTGCTCCACCTGAGTCGCGGTCTTCCTCTACTGCGCCGTCCCTCGGGTGTGGATTCGGTGTGGAACCTAGCTGTACATAGATATATAAGAAATAAATAAAATCAGTTTCCTGGATTTTAAAAATTTAGCTTGGAGCACGAGTAGAGCAAAGCCACTGATAGATGTTAGTCCGTCATATAACAATTTACATGAGTGTTATTTCCAAATCCTCAGCACCGGCTATGAACCTATTACCGAAGATTGTTTTACCCTTTGATAGAACTATTGAAAATTGCCGCTGCAGTGGCACCCTTCGATAGACTCGAGCGCCCGCTTTGACACCCTGTACAATGTAAATATTTTACGCCCTTCGGTTATTTATATTATACCTACACTTCCATCTTTAAAAGCCTTTTAAACATGTTCAGTGTCAATCAATTACAAAAGGAGATTGTCTTGCTTGGACTTATTTTTTTGTATGAATTAACATTGATAACCGAGTGTTCAAAGTGCGCGTTCGCCTGCCTTTTGAAATTTCCATTATATTTTCATTAATACGTTCGTACGCGTGCCATACGTATTTCAGTTGTTGTAACTTGGACATTCAGTGCGATTTTGTGTGTTTTACAATAAGTGCGTCGTTGTAATAGATTTTGCGAGTAATATTTCGTTTTAAATAAATGCGTAAACTAAGCTTTCGTCTTTTGTTTAAATTTCTAAAACTGCGTGTTATTTTATTACATTCGATGAATTTTCCCATTGCCAACATCAGTGAAATAATTCTCTGTAAGTACCTACATCTAATCAAATTTAGCTGACTTGACATAATCACAAAAACATACCGATCACCGTGAGAATATTAAAATTCAAAATATCTCTTTCCCATAATTGAGCAAATGGTCAAAGAACTTTTAATGAAAAATGCCGGCGTTAAAAAAAAAAGATTAAGAACAAAAACCCGATATTCCCAACAAGTAATTCTAACCATATTTTGCCTTTTTTTCGAAGAGAGGTGAACGCTTTTAGGTCAACACCGACACCGTTTGTGTTATGCGTTTCATTTGTTGATTCAATGACAATGACCGCTGTATTTGTAAACCTCTCTTTTAAAGTCTTGCTTTAATGAATGAAACTCTAAAGTTTATTGTTCCAGGTGCAAAAAATTGCAAACGTTAGCCTACTACGATGACATCGGAAATCCGATATTGCGCTATTGCGGTGGGGTTTGCCGGTGTGCTAATTATTGTGTGTTTACATTGTTAATGTACCTGCTGTTGTTCACGTTGAAAGAGGAGTCCCGGCTACCGGCTCCCGGTCCCGCATCGGCATAGCAAAATGTTTAAATTTGCAATTTCTTACGAAGTTCTTTAAAAAAATATGGACTAAACGGGTTTCTTTGATAAGTGACTCAAATCACGTATGTAGTTATGAAATTGCTAAGCTCATCGATTGTGCCTTGAAAGAAATACTGTACGCATTTAAATTTGACGAATCGAATTTCAAAGCGGTGTACTATATTTTTATTTCAATGGTTGTCTATGTAGTAGTAGTTGTAGTGATGAGTCAGGGTATGGTAGTTTAGTAGACCAATAATAAGAGGCGCATAAATGTGGGTTTCCACATGTCGGTTGATTGACAAAGTTTGACAGCTCTCGCGTTTATGTCCATTGAACAACACCACCGTCAGTTTATTTCCACTTATGTCAATTATTGGCAAAAAATCGTTTGTCAGTTAATTGACAAACTTATGAACTTGATACCAATTAATTGCCACTGTC
This sequence comes from Cheilosia scutellata, assembly GCA_955612985.1. Lineage (NCBI taxonomy): Eukaryota > Metazoa > Arthropoda > Insecta > Diptera > Syrphidae > Cheilosia > Cheilosia scutellata. The sequence goes on along the minus strand of OY015311.1, from coordinate 69,979,271 downwards.
AATTGTAGACAAAGTGACATTTTGTTTGACAATTCAGCTATTTCCACTTGTCAATCAAATTCTTTGTCATAAGTGCATACATCAGTCATTCGAGCACCACAGAGTTTTTAACATGCTACTCTTAACTCGAAACTTTTTTTGTCATTTATAATGACCACAACAATTAAATGGCGTCCTCAATAACTCCTTCATTGGCTCAGAAGAAAATTTTTGCGGCCTGTTGACAACATCAACTTAGAGATAGACTCTCGGGAGCTGCAAGTGGGGATATCGTAATGGAACTCCATACAGGGTACTCAGCAGGATAGAAATGTGCTGATATAATAGAAACGTGCCCTCCAAACGTGTCATACAAAAATCCACCAAATCCTCTCTCAGCTATACACCTAAAGGTTTCAGAAATCGAGTGAAATCGAAATTGCAAATCGAGTGAATTCGTTTTCAGTGTTCTGCATTTCGAGCGATTCGGAAACTCAGAAATTTTTTCGAAATCACAATTTCACTTTGTCTCAATGCCGAAAATTTCGAAATCGAAATCTTATACAGTGAAATGTAGAACACAAAAATTCATTTCAGATTTCATTTCGAGTGAAAGTGAAATTAGGAACCTAGCAGATAATTTACACAAAATCGGCAGAAGTGTCACTGTATGAACTTTGTATAGGAGTGCAAAAAACCCTATTCTATATAAGTGCCCCGCAGTTGCCAAAAATAATTAAAACACTTCAACATAATTAAAAAATCATTGGACCCTACTACTAATCATTTTTAATCTTCACCTTAAATATTCTGTAGGTCACAATTGATAATTTTATATGCGAAATGGGTGGCCATAGCCATTGTCAGTTCACAAAATTTTGTCTGGCAACTAAACTGATTATTAGTACTGCGCATTGTCATTAGCAACGACAACCGTGAGGTACCTTTTGTACTTTGATTCAACGTAGTGACCAAATAAATCCCCAGTCAAAGTGATTCTGGGGAGATTACAAAATACTTAAACAGGTCGCAGTACTGCGCTGAATACTGCTTCAACACTTTTCGCATACTCAGCTTCAGGAATAAAACCAAACTATATTGGGTTCTTGGTCATGAGGGCAACGAAAAAGCCGATGAACTGGCCAGAAGAGGTTCAGAAACTCACTTCACAGGCCTTGAACCCTTCTATCTATATAAAGGGTGATTCATTAAGAGTTTTTTTTTTTAATTACAATTAAAACACAAAAAATGGAATTGGATGGTGGAATCTTTATTATGGGCTGGAAGAACTATCTCAGACATTTACTTTTTAAAGGCAATTTCATTCAAATGTTGGCCGCGACTACGCCATAAATGGTCCATTCGGATGGTCCAATTTTGGATCACATAATGGGCTGCTGGAATCATCGGTCCATGATAAATGACTTTTTGTTACCTGAAATTGAAGCCCTTGACGTCGGCGACATTTGGTTTCAGCAAGACGGTGCTACGACGGCACACACAGCGCGCGAAGCAATGACTTTATTGAGAAATCATTTCGGTGAGCAGCTTGTTTCGCGTTCCAGACCTGTCAATTGGTCGCCTAGATCATGTGATATCACACTACTGGACTTTTTCCTGTGAGGTTACGTGAAGTCAAAAGTCTTCGTCGATAAGCCAGTTATGATTCAAGACTTGGAAGCCAACATAACTCGCGTAATTCGCGAGATACCCGTAGCAATGCTGGAAAGAGTGATCTAAAATTGGACCATCCGAATGGACCATTTACGGCGTAGTCGCTGTCAATATTTGAATGAAATTATCTTAAAAAAGTGAATGTCAGAGATAGTTCTTCCAGCCCATAATAAAGATTCTACCATCCAATTTCATTTTTTGTGTTTTATTTGTAATTAAAAAAAAAAACTCTTAATGAATCACCCTATACATAAAAATTAAGTTTACCACTTACTGATTATCAACGCCCAACCCAAACCCTTTCCTCTAGGAAGCTGAAATTTTGCACAGAGGTTCCCTTTATGATGTATACAGTATACAAAGAATAAGGAAGGATATTTTGAAATCCTTTTTTGGCATCAAAGTTTGTATGGGCAAATTTTTATTTTTCCTCCGATTGACTTCAAACTCGGTTTGTTACTCTATATGAGAAATAAAGATAATCAATCTTTCCGATTTTGGAAATTTAGCTTGGGGCCCGAGTTATTGGTGAATGGTGATGAGTGATGACCCCTTTTAAAGGGGCCCTTTTCTTAACTCATTAACACTATCAATTTGAAACTTTGTAATGCGTCCCAACCTCTGTCGCAGTTGAATACGTACTCCTAAGATATTCAAACGGAATTCTGTAAGAATGGAGCATACGCATACCGCTAGAAAGCGGTACACATCTACCGGAGTGGCTCAGTCTGCTATAGTATGATCTGTGTTGAGATGCCAGCCAGCGCTTCACCAACAAATATTGATCATATAATTTTTGAACTGTTTTCTCCAATTGGGCGGACATATTTTTCAGAGATACTAATGTCTTCTTAAGTACTTTCTTAGGTAGGTTTCCTGTACGATATATAAATATAAAAGAGGCAACTAACTGACTATGAAGGAATCTCTGTGTCCAAATCCTGAGGACTGCGAGACCGAAGTTGCGTGCAAAAGCTAGTAATACATATTCGTAAATCGGCTATAAATTCTGCCATAAAAAGATGGGAATTCACAAAATGTGGATGGCAGGTTAATATACCTAACCTTCAGCAAAAATACCAATATGATCTTAAACCTAAGTAGGAGCCAAATCTTTCCGACTCTTCAGTGCGCCGGCTGAACACATAAAGAATTGAAGGAAGATCTTCTCCAGAGAACAATTTGACCCCAAAGAAATGAAGAAATCCTCTGCTTGTGCATCATCATGAACCTTATGAGGATATAGAAAATCAACGATAGCCTAATTTGCTATCAGGCTCTTATGGTACAATAGATGTTTTGGGTATACATATGTGCCTTTTCATCGGCTAAAAAAAAACCAGGCCAGCTGATAACAACACATTTGAACAATTTCAAAATTTTTTGCGAATATCTTCAGTATTTTTAATACGTTCATTAATTTTATGAACCATTTTGCATAACAATTTAAAAAAAAACTGTAATCTACAAAATGTCTCTCTTTCTCATTTATACAAATGCGAATACGTTTAAATCCCATAAATTACAACAAGAAATTAGTCATCCACTCTAAAGTACAACATTTGTATTCCCACTGGAAATCAGTGACAAAATTACGGGGCGTATTAGTAACATTTTTTTCCTTTCCCTATGGCCCATAAACGCAATTTATGTTTGCTCCTTGCGATTACATTTTGTCTTGCGGTTAAACACGTGATTCTATTCCTGTGAAAAAAAAACCCCACAGTCTTTAGTTTTAGCACTCGTTACGGCGTAGCCTTTCGAAAGTGTCAAGTAAAACGGAAAACAACTGCAGTTGGTTTGACCATTCAGGATTATATGACATGATAAATATTTTAATTGGACTTGTGAACTCTGAACAAGAGGGCGTAATTAACATCGTTCGTCTTTTTGTTTTGTTTATTTTTAATTTTTAACATAATACTCAAAAATGGGATGTAACAAATTTCCTGCCTACAGGTAGGTGTTGTTGTGAAACTGGTTCGGTGATTCAATTGATTTAAGGAGCCTGGCCTTTTGAACTAATTTAAGTGAAATCTGATATTACCCGCACCTCCTTTTTGTTGGGTAGATAATTTAATCGGTAAGGTTGGAAATGTTTAAGTTGTTTTAAATTAGTAATTGGATTACTATGACGAAAGGCTTTTCGAATCAGCAAAATAACATTAACAGCCATATTTATTAGAATTCGCTATAATGCTTCTAAACAACTGTATAGTTAGGCAGTGTATAAGTATTAATTTTTCAGCTTATGCTGCCTCTATACAACTGAGTATAATTTTTATAAATAAGATTTTTGCGTTTAGAGTTATTATAAAGAGTGTATAAAGTTTATAAATAAGACTGTAAGTCTGTTAAAAAAAAAAAAAAAAACAATTTTGTCACAAATTTTTTGGACACTAGTTACATATATATTTTTATTCCAAGCAAAAGTTGAACCCACTTTTTAAATGTGAACTCTAAACACCGTCTGATTCATTAAAAGTCAAAATCACTGTTGAAGAAAATTCAAATAGTGTTTGTCGAGATTTTCTGTCAGATTTGTCTTTTTGCCATTGATATTCCAGCAAACCAGGCGATTCGATTAAAATTTTCGCCCGCCGACTTTTTCAACTTGGAATCCCAGGTGTTTCAACAAAATTTGCTGAAAAAGAGTTGCTGAAGACAAACATGCGCAATAAAATTTATTCAAATCTATAATAAGTACATTTTTTTCCATGATTTCAAAATGACACAGCTTAAGTGGCCGCCGCCATAGTTCATTAATGATTACCATTCGGGCTCTTTTTTGGCAAATTCCATGGTTTTCTCATTGAGGGCTTTTAGAGTTTGTGGCTAGTTCGCATAGACTTTAAATAACAATATAGAGAGGAGTCTAGGACGATCAAATGGAGTAATCCTTGGGGCCAGTTCAAATAAATTAAAAATGCATATGCATTGAACATTCGAAAAAATAACGTTCCAACGACTCCTTCAGCGCAAACAACAATCCATGCAGTGGATGTAGAGTTGCTAGTACACGGCATGTAGCAAGCCACAGCGAATGGTCCCAATGACTACATTCCGTGTACAAGTTCTTTTTGTGCACTCTCTATTGACGTCTGAGCTACATACGTATGTGGCTTGCTAAATGTTGTGTACCAGAACATTAATGGCTCTTTGTGCATTACTCGTCCCAGGGTTCCCAGGTCTAAGGAAAAAAAATCCCCTTTTCTTAACACCAAAATTATTTGTTTCCCCTTTGAAAATCAAAAAAATCCCTTTTTTGTCCCCGAAGAAAAAATCTTTGCGTAGCCAGTTTTTGAACTCGGGCAATGCATTCCTATTGCGTGAGATATTTTTATTTTTTTTTGTTGGTTCTTCCTTCATTTCAAAATCTTAAATAAAATGAGAATTATTTTCACTTACCCAGTTGTGCCGCCGTTGTTTAGAAATTCGCGTAATATTTTGAATCTAGACATAGCGCAAGGACACACTATGTGATGGGCCACGCATGCCTTCCCATGAAAGTCGTGTCGTTAGGTTAGTTGATAAAATCGGTTTTCTCTTTTCTACTCACTTAAAATCGACCTTTCTCGCCCAAAACGACTTTCATAGTAAGGAATGTGTGGCCCAGTACACGGGAATGTCTTTCATTTACATGAACGACTTGGCTATACTAAAAAACAACGCCTCATTGCAATGAAATAAAGTTTGACAGGAATACAAAATTACAAACTGATTTTAAGATTTTTCCCCTTTTTGGATTTGTTTCCCGTTTTTATCCTTGTCCCCTTTTTTCCCCTTTCGTCTTAAAAAATCGGCAAAAATGGCGATTTTCCCCTCAACCTGGGAACTCTGACTCGCCCATAATCGCAAATTTTGTTTGTTCACGTATCAAAATAAGTGAAAATGGGCCTCGTCACCCATCATTAATTTTGACCCTCTTCTTGACGTTTACTTCGTTGATAATTCAAAGGGGCTTTGATAACTGTTGCTGGACTCTTTGTAATTTGTAGGAAACCGTTTCAAGTCGTTCAAAATGTGCACGAAATAGGAGTTTTTCGTTTTTAGTTCAGAGCAAAGCCTGAACTGTAAAAAAAAATTCGTTTTTTTTTAGCTCAGACACATCAATCAGAGTGTCTGCTCTGAACTGTCAAAAAAAATATTTTTTTTTCTTAGCTCAGACTCATCAGAGCGCAGAATTTGTGTTTCTTTTTTCGTTTAGAGAATTAGCTCAGAATAAATTGAATAAGCAGGCTGAGTAAAAAGCTGATAACGAACTTACAGTCAAAACAGGGTAAACAAAATATGTAGTTGAAATGGCGGACGAGCCTTCTTGTTCTTACACAGAAGGTAAACAAAATTTATTAATAACCATATGACAGCTATGTATGTGCTCAAGTGTGATTCATAAACAAATCATAACGGTTCAGAGCACGCTCAAAATGCTCGAGCTCTATTCAGAGCTCAGCTCTGAACTAAAAAAGAAAAATAAAACGCCTTATGACGTACTCGGGCCCGTGTCAAAATCGAATTGACATTCGACGCCATTTGTAAAATCTGTATTACTTGTCATTTACTATAGCGTTGCTGTTTTGAAATCCGCCTTCAATCAATGGTCTGGCCGTTGCCCTGATACCCTCCACTGTACACTCCGTGCCACTTGATTACGAACAGGCAGTTTTTTGTTTTAATTTTACGGTATTTTTCAAACCCTTCGCTGATCTGGGAAAAAAACAATTGCACAAGGAATGAAGGATATATTCATCCCTATTCCCGTTGGCGTTTGTCGTAAACGACTCATATTTCACTTCGTTTTTTAGTCCGTGTTTTCAACTTTTTTGAGACAAACGAATTGAAATAATGATGAACACATAGAAAAGGAAATCAAATTGTTAACAAAAGTTTGAAAAAAATTTCAACATTGTTTTACAACGACACGAAACATGAGTCGTATACGACAAACGCCAACGGGAATAGGGGTGATTATGATTATATTGTAAAAAAAATGGGATTAAGTTGATAAATGCAACTTTTATGACGTTTTATGAAATCAAATTGACCTGTTTTTTTTCGTTCCACTTGATTACGAACAGTAGCTAAATCTACCTGTTACCATGTTTAAAGTCAAATAAAAGGATACTTTGAGTATTAGGGAGCTTAGTTTAAGTAATAACTTCATACAATACACAACAATGGGTAAAGGAAAGACATTAACCAAGGAGGAAATAGGCCAAATTCGAGCTAACCGGGCAAAAGGACAATCCATTTTTTCATAGCCAGCAAGATTGGAAGAGGTGCCACTGTTGTTAACAGCTTTATTAAGGACCCTGAGAAATATGGGAAAAACCGCAAAGGAAGAGTCAGCAAAGCAATAACATGTCAGGAAAGGCGGGTAATACTGAGAGCTGCTTCAAGTGCAAGGCTCTCAAGGCTAGAATTGAGGCAGAAACTGGAGTTACAGCTAGCAGATCGACTGTTCATCGCGTGATACAGAAGGCCGGCCATGAAAAAAGTAAGAGGAAAACACCATTGAATGCGCCACGTAAGATCAAGCGGCTTGATTTTGCAATAAGTGTGACAGGTGGAAGATAGACACGATAAAGTGGTACTTCATAGTGGTAAATCTCAAACCAGATAAAGCGAAGAAAGTGCTGGTAAAACTTCAGGAACCTCAGTAAAACTCAGAATCTCGTTGTTTGATGCTGCGGGGTTAAAAGTGGGAAGCTTCCGCACAATATATGAATGAAAATCCAAAAAAAATGTAGGGTAGGTACTACAAACCATTTTGTGAATTTCACGAAATTCAATAATGACAAAATTCAATAATTCTTTCTTTAATTATTATCTACATAATTTGCAATTGAGAGCTTCGTCAATTTTTGGTCAAACACTAAAAGTTAATAAAACCGACCCAATGGGACTTACTAATATGTATCAACATTTTGCTTAACCTTCACCTTAAATTGATTGTAGGTCACAACAGACAATTTTATATGTAAAATGTTGCCATTTTGCGTTGGTAACTTTTCGGCTGGATGCTAAAACTGATTAAACTAGTTCCGCGCAATAACTTTTATCCAAATTTAGAACGATACTAATAATCTAATATCCAGGTTAAATTGAATGAACTCACAATGGGGAAAATGTACATATAAAATTATCTATTCTGACCTACAACTAACTTAAGCTGAAGGTTAAAAATAATATTTTCAGTTCCCTCTAAGTTTTCAGTCAGTTTTTTTGACAGCAATGGTTCAAATTTAATGCCTCTACTACAACTATTCGGGTAGATCCAGATGCGCAAAATTATTGACACAATCGCATTGAATATAACTGTAAAAAAATCATTCAATATTTACTTGTTTCCAGTTTTTCCCATCAGGAACACACACTGCAGCACAACGCCACACTATACTAGTTTAGTCAAATCACTTGAGCGCTAGATAAATATTTAAATTAAATATTCACAGAGCGCAATTTGTGAGAACTTGTCGATCGTCAAATTCCCTTCCTGCATTTCATATACACATACATTCTACATAAGTTAAGTAGTATTTCTTTATATGAAAGCGAAAGTCAACAAAAATTATTAGTAAGATCCGTAGAAAATCATGTAAGCCTCGTGTTCATTTCCTATGTAAACAATCAACACCCATTAGAGTAGGTTTGGCCCACTTCTCTCTTGCTCTGTAAGTTAAGTACGAGCATTTATACACAATTGATAAACAACACTAAATTGACGTATTCACGAAGAGAGAATGATCTGAAAAGGCCTTGACCTATAAATACCCAAATTAAATGCTAAACCGACATCGACGTAGATTATTGGCAAAACTAACTCTGCATAGATTATTTTCGGTTTTTCGTGGGTGTGACTGTCACTGTCACTTCACTACAACTGGTATAATGCACAATCAGTGGAATGTCAATTCAATCAATTGAATCATTAGTAGTGGTCTGCGAGTGAGCATATAGTAGGTACTGAATTATATGAGGAAGCTTTGCAGTTCATGTTGATTGGTAATGCATTCTTTTAATTTGTTTTAACGTGACTTTTAATTTTGACGCAACTAGCAGAATGTGCGCAAACTGAACAAAATCCTATTTATTATCGGATGAGCCGTCTTTTTTTTTAATTGGGTATGTTTTTGAGAGATTGAAGAGCAAGCTTTAAGGTTAATAAGCATCAGTTGTATTGTGATTTTTTTTAGACCGTGAAGTAATTTCGTAGAAATTCACGCAGTGATTAAACATTCAATAGTATTGAGTGTATAAATATAGACATGTGTAATCGCTGCAGTGTCAATTTGGATCTGGTTATCATGCAACAGGTTGAAATGTATCTATTAGCGAAATAAGCTATAGCGCTGACAGTGCTGCTCTTTCTGAAAATGCGTTTAAATGCGAAATATCTTTCTATTCCATTGACATATCATTTACTGCTAGACAAAATTAGAGGAACGCAGGCGAAAACTGGCAAATGTTGGTTTAATCTTTACTTTTTATTTGAGACTACATATCAAAGCCCTATCATGGTAAGTAGCTGTCAAATTTAAGGCCATTTGGGTGACGGAAACTCGAACAAGAAAGCCTCATTTCTCTAGTTTTGTTCATCAGGAACTTCTAAAAAAAACAACTTCACATTAAAGATGAGCTATAGCTCAAAATCAGTCAATTGCCATCTACCGATTCGTAAGAATAACACTTAAAAGAAATGCTTGCGTTGAGAACACTGATCTGATCTGTTCCCCACAAAAGATTTGGACGTTCTTGTAGGCATTAATCTACTGAAGCTTGTGAGTTTTCTAGAGTTTATGTCATTAAAACCTTGTATATTCCATTTGCAAGATAAATATAAGAACGACGATTTTCATGATTTTTTGTTTTGTTCGTCTTGCCGGAAATCGATTTATTCGCAATTTTCAATTTTACGATAGGTGGCGTTGGGGTGTCAACATCTGACAGTTGATTTTGCCAATTGATAAGCTAGAGAATGGCAAGAGTTGCCTTTGTTCACAGGCGAAATTTACTCAATGATGGTTCTAAGTTTTCTTATCATAAACGTTGCATCATTCAACCTGCGATGTATTAGATTTTTTAAAATATGCCACTCTCGTACAAACTACGATTGTTCGTCTTCAATAAACAGTTTTATGATATCGTATAAAGCAAATGTGAATTAATCACGATTTTCAGTCTATGGATTATGGTTTGAGAGAATGACATTAACAACAACTCGTAGACACGAGTCTTTCCAGTTGCTCCATGTGCACTCATCATCAGACTCCTTTTAAGTGATTGTTTGAATAGTTTGAATTCTGACAGTCAATTCTCCGGAAATAACCCACTTGGGAATACATTTTTCTACTTTCCCCTGTCAGGAAATGAACCTTGCATTTCCATTTGTCAACTGACCAAGTGTCTACCACTTGAACTAGAGCCATTTTTTAATAGCTGTAGGCTTTTGTATTGAAATACTATAACATCAACAATTTTAGCGAATACGGTAATGTTAAGTGATGTTTGGTCATGTTAAACGCATGTCCCCGACCAGGATTCCACGACGTGCTATGGAATCCGTACCATCGGGCAGGCGTCCTCTAGGTAGACCTAGGATGAGATGGTTAGATCAAGTCCACAATCTCTCCTCTACCCGTATGGGGATTGCCCTTGATGATTTGGAGTCGATGGCGGAGGATCGAGAGCTATGGAGGGTCCACTTGAGCAACCTACACCCGCGACCCACTTAATGGACAAGCGGACCATTTGAAAATGATGATGATGATGATGAAATGACGGTAATGTTATGACATTAATGACGAAAAATAACTTCGGTCATATTATGACCACCACAAGAGCGGTTTAGTAACGGTATCCTGGAGTTTTTCCACAGTTTTTTTCAAACATTTGAGGCATCTGACGAATGATGCGATCGATGTTGGCTTTCCAAGACTGAAATCGTTATTGTTTAGGCTAGTTTGCGGCAAATAGATGAACCATTCGAAAACCCTATACTTAAATATGTCGAAGCAATATCTCTAACAATCAGAGCCATTATTCACGAATGCGAAATTTTTTAAAAATTTGTTAATTGCAACGCAGAAAGTATTTGGTTCAGCTTGCCACTAGCGTAATGCTGGGTTTCCACTTGTCGATTTGAAATTGACAATTGACGTATTTTTATGCCAATTAAATAATTGGCAAAGTGGAAATAGCGAAAAATTGCTTGTCAATGAATTGACTAACAGCGTTTGTCAATAACTGACAAAGAAACCACTGGACAAATGGAAATAGCTGAATTGTCAAACGTGAAAATTAATTGGCATCGAGTTCATAAGTTGGCCAATCAACAGACAAACGATTTTTTGCCAATAATTGACATAAGTGGAAATGCACTGACGGCGGTTTCGTTCAATGACATAAACGCGAGACCACCGTAAGTGGTCAATGGTATTTTCTAATATTGAGGTAGCTTTTAGATGATAATACAATTAACTTTTTCTTAGTTTTGAAGAATTTTAATTAGATTTTAAACACTTTGTCGAAAATTGTCCTATGCGAAGTAACTTTATGTTTTTGAATTAAAGTTACTAATTTTCTCCTTTTGATAATTTATTTCATTGTCGGAAATCAGTTTTTTCGTAAGCTGGGGTATTCGACACGTCACGGTAAAGCTTTAAAAAGTTTAGGCACCTTCTTAAGAATAAATCCTCTTTCGATCGATACTCGAAAGTAAGCTTAAAGTATTGAATGTACATTTTCAGAAAAGTTAGTTGAACAAAACTGAAGATTTTCAAAAACATTATTGGCGCTAATACACACCATACAAAAAATACTATGCAAACTTCATAAATATAGAGCGGTTTGCGGTTTGAGTTCTGAAAAATATTTTATTCTGTACTTTGGGAATTTAATTTGAAAAATTTCCAAATCTCAGGCTAGATTCAGGAAATAGTTTTTTCCATTCGATATAAATCATGCATGCATGCACTAATGGCTCTTTTGTGACTTTTCAGAATTCTTCAATGACATGACAGGTTCCCTGATTTTGAAATATGAAAACTTACCGGTTTTATTTATATCTCCCGTGAGATTGTATTCAATTCGATTCGAAGTCGGCAAAACGATCTTCTGTGCGCCAGCGGTTGTAGATTTGAAGTTGGTGTAGGATTTCCTATTAATCGAACTGCTTGTATCTAATTAATATACTGACAAGTATGAAGGTTAAGTGAATGTTTTGAGCCCGAGCTCAATATATTAGCAATATTCTAGGCCTAACCTAACCTCTGCTTTATAGAGAAAGAGGAGTTGTTTCGGGCTAAACTTTACTTAACTTTGAGTATCTCTGATCTTTTGTTTTTGGATAAGTGGTCTTACCATGTTATTCTCGAATTGACTGACTCCAAGAAGGCGCATGGATTCCTTGGGATGAATGTGTACAGTCGAATCATTTTTCTTTATAAAAGTGGTAAGCTGTGTTTTCTGTATATCAAATACGACCATGTTTTATTTACCCCACTTTAAGATGTTGACCAAATTGAGAGAACTGGGGGGTTATTCCCAAATGCGCGGCGGATCGTATTGAAAGCTATACCTCCATTTCGACAGTCTTCGCTTTTGGTTATTCACAAATGCGAACGAGGGCGAAAATGATATTTCCAGTGGTTTCCAGTTTTTCCATTCTGAGTTGCAATTTTCCATGTATTTTTCCAACACTTTGACAGCTTTTTCCTGCCACAGGAATTTAGTTTATTTTGTATCCGCAAACAATCCGCCAGCAATCCGTCACCTATACACGGGGCTTATTCCCAAATGCGCGGCGGATCGCTTTTCATGGCGGATTGGTATTTTTGTATTTCCAAAAGCGATTCGATCCATTCGTCACAAGAATTTAGTTTATTTTTTATCCACAATAAATCCGCCAGCAATCCGTCACCTAAATAGCTATCGCTTTTGAAAGGATCGAATCGCTTTTTGGAAATACAAAAATACCAATCCGCCATGAAAAGCGATCCGCCGCGCATTTGGGAATAAGCCCCCAGCTATCGCTTTTGATTCGATCAAATCGCTTTTAGAAATACAAATCCGCCATGAAAAGCGATCCGCCGCGCATTTGGGAATAAGCCCCCTGATTTGTTCTGGATCTTTGACTGTGTGGTGTAGTTGTTTTCAGTGGCAAACTGTTTGAGAATCTATTAATACTTAGTATTATTATTTCGGTTGGGTCTTTGTTATGAAAAAGAAATAGAGTTGGGGAAAGTATATCCGCAGAGTTGATGCAGTAATCCCTGAGAGCATAGTTTTCTAAGTAGGGCCAAAGAGGAGCAGTGGATTCCCCATGTTATTCGATGGCCTGCGTCCAAAAGTGGGTTACATAGCTCAATTCCATTTAACTGAATACTCAAACCAATTTTGTTCGAGTAGTTAGTGGGGTGTCAAAAAGTCATATGACCAGAATTTCTAAATCTAGATATGTTTCGAATATTATAAATAAATATAAATATAAATATAATTTATCTATAAATTAAAGAATAATCTTCGCGTAAAAATTAAGGGAAGTGTGAGGTTTTTTTTAAAGACACGGTGTGCCAGCCGTTATAATAAATGACACCTGTTATCTCTAACTAATGACTGAGGAAGGTGTTTCCGGCCAGGTAGGTCTTGTTGCAATTAAACTTTTCGGTTAAAAATCGTTGTTCCCTTTCCTTGAATTGGTTTGGTTGAAACTTGAAAGTGACTACCAGCTGAGAAACGCCAAGACACTTAGACCAGAATAAAACCATTGTAATACCACGAAAATGGATTATTGGAGAAAAATTGCCTCTACATACTCGTTGAACCATTTTGAGCTTTTTATAAAGCGTAAAAGGCTTTTGATATCCATTTTTGTCAAATCAACTAAGTCGTTTTAGTCGAAGGTTCCTAAATGAAGCTGTGGGCGGTGTAGTCAGTGTTTTCGGTTGAGAATTGGAAGTTCTTCAGAATAGAAACATGGCCCAAGTCTTTCCTTGACCACTGTAAGGTAGCTTTAAGGCGAATGGCTGCACTGGCTGCCATTTGCTTGCTAAATATATCAAGGGGTAATAGATGAAACATTAAGTCCAGTGCCACAGAGGGACTTGTGCGTAGTGCACCGCTTATGCACATACAAGCTGTGCGCTGGACCTTGTTTAGATAATCGCTATTTATTTATAAGGTGGACAGCCTTGGAAAAAGCTATAAATAGCGATGTCCACCTTGGAAAAAGCTATAAATAGCGATTATCTAAACAAGGTCCAGCGCACAGCTTGTATGTGCATAAGCGGTGCACTACGCACAAGTCCCTTTGTGGCACTGGACTTTAGCAAATATCGGTCTTATGACCGAGATAAAAAGCCAGTGAGTTATTCGAGGTTGTAGATACATATATGTAACTTTTATTACAAATGGTTTTTTTGCAAGAGAATAATGCTACTGTAGCCTTCTTGACTTTTTCTTGGTTATAAAGTTTCCAACTAAGCTTCCTATCCAGGATAAGACCCACAAATTTTGCTTTGTCAGAGAAAGTTAGTCTGATACCATTGAATGAGGGAGGGTCGACTGTCGGAATTTTAGCACCAGATCAGTTTTGAGGGGATTCACACCCAAACTACACCGACTCGCCCAGCCAGGTAGCTTCTTTAAAGCATTTTGCAGGAGCTCCCTTTTCTTAATTGTAATCAAGTAAAAACATTTATAAATAAAGTCTACAGCTTATGCAATTTCTAAATGCAACTAGTAATTTGTTTGAAGATAATATTCTCAAAATCGTTTTAAGTTAATCCTCTCGTGACTAAAAAGTCAAAAGCAACACTGCTTACAACATAGACAACCGGCAAACCTCGCACGTCGAAAAATACGTTTTTTTTTTTAAATATTATTACTCCATTGATCCCATTTGTCATTTAGAATCAAAAGCAAAGGCATTTTTATTTTCATAGGTATAGAAAAATAATTGTGTTTATTCTTTGTGGAAATGTTTAAAACCTAAAGAAAAAAATTCCTCTCATTTTTTTATTTTTATTTATAATCCTATAGAATGTCATTTTATATATTGACAATATTAAAACCGTCTTGAAATGTCCTCTTTTTTTGTTATGTATTATTATTTTTGTCGAGTTAAATGATCTCTGCCAACAGAGTCTAAAGTTTATTTTTTTAATTTAAAAATAAATTAATTCAAATATGATAAAACAGACAGAGTGGACACTCCATACTCGCATGCCAAAGTGAATCTATCTAGAGCTCTAGAATATTTTTTCAACTAATTATTATGATAGCACCTCCTTAGAATGGAGAACCTTTTCTGATTCAATCGTGTGTCTGTGTATATATGCATTTTCTATTGTTGGTTTATTTGTTATCGCAGATAGGTACTATTGTTACATTCATTAGATACGTGAGCTTGCATTTTATAGACAAAGTGCAGAAAGGCAAACTATTCCGTAACGGCTTTAGGACGTTGTGTTGTTTATATTTGTTAATCAGCCGTGCTTAAATAGTTCATTGTTGTTCAAGTTCACGTCAAGGTCAAGTGCAGTAGGATTTAATTTGTGAAATTAATTGCACTCGACTTGTGTTGGATTTTCTTCGTTTCTCTCAGAAATGAGCGAAAAACATTACATAAGCTGACATAAATTTTAGGGCTCTTAAGGTGACTTACAGCGTTCACTTGTAGATGGGATGATTGTGTGGATAGATAGTGGAGTTATCGTATTGTTATTCGATTTTTTGGAGTGCTGATGGAATGATAGGATATTAGGTACATTTCGTGTTCTTTTGAAGTGCAGACTGTATGTAAGTGACTTGCACTTGAAAATAGAAATTCCAAAACACCAATGACAGGAAGTCACGGACGATGAGTTGAAGAGCTTAACTTGTTGATTCATTTTTATTACCAAGTATTCGAGTACATCTCGCGCAATAACAAAGACCGAAAGGGTTAGTAATGTGCAAATATTTGTAAGTTGTTTATCACTTTTGCCTGCATTGTAAGTAATTCGGTAATCTGCGCAGCCAAGATTGAATTTTATCATGCTTGTAGGTATATAAACAACTTACTTTACGTATGCCCTAATTCCCCTCTAATACGTCTATGCGTCATCGTGTGTCATTTCAGGCAATATTCCTGAGATCTCTCTAAATCGTCCCCAATTGCTGTGACTCTTCATCTCTCTTAAGTACAAATCGAATGGATCTATGTACAAATGTATATCTCAGTTGACATGCTGTTCTTCCACAGGTTCCATTCCATATACTTGTCGTCTTTTTACAATACATCACGAGTCCACTACAATTTTCCTCGTTGGTCAGTTAGGTCTATTACTTCCTATCCTTGTTTCAGAAACTGCTAAAGATATTACGTAGGTCAGTCACAGATTCAATGCTAATTGCCTTGTTTCCCCATACATGGGCAGCATTCCAAAAGCATCGTCTTTGCTTTGCCGATTTGGCCCGCAATATCATGACAATGTTCGAAGATATTGAAACTTTAATACTCTCTCTACCGGCTGCCCAGCAATGTATACTCAAGAGGATAATGGGCTTAAGCTGGTGTCCAAAATGTACAAAAGTCCGTACATAAATACGGACAAACACAAGCTGTAGTCATTTCTTGAATTTATTCTTGACTTGAAAATTTTGTTTGTCCATACTTAACTTCAGTCCAACACTGGAAATGGTTCAAGAGTTATTACGGCCGCTAAATACAACCGCAGCCCAATGGCGTTCTTCTTCCTTTAATCAAGATACTCAATATTTTATTTTCGTCCTGCCTTGTTCTCCACACTTACTGTCAATCAAATCATGTCCGTGGCTAGTGTAGATTTAAGTGTCAACAAAGTTACGCGAAAAACATCGCTTATCATCAGTAAAAATTATATTGGGAAAATATTGACAACTAGTCGGATTCCACTCTTGATTTTAAGTGTTTTCCAGCAACAGAACGTGACGTTTATACCCGTGTAGCCGTGATGAAAGCTATTGGGTATCGTTTAGCATGTATGCTAGCTATCAAACGGCTATCAACTTGATTTTCGCAAGTACCTTAGCCTGGTCAGATAACTTTCATGTTTGTTTCTTTAGGAGTCTTTATAATTACTTCCTTATTCCTCTCATCACTGGGAATTTTCGAGCTCTCTCTTTAGTTATGTGTAGACTGCAAAAGTTCAACCGATGCCGATGTCGATTGCCAAAGCTTCGCGAGAATATTATTAAATCCTACAGTCTTGTTGATTTTCAGTGACTTGGTCGCGGTATAGATCTGATCCTTACTCGGGGTTTGTGGTACGTATTCCGGCATTTCCAATCTCGAAATGCGCTTCAGTCTGACTTGATACTTCTAATCCGAAATCGGTGTGGTCGCAGTGGGTAGTATGCTGGAGAGATGATTTATGTTTCAGGCGGTCTATTCAATCAGTACTTTGTGCCGTGTACCAATTGCACCTGGAAACAATTCATTCCCTTGAATCCTCTGAAATTGGCTTCGGGCCATCACAGTGGCAGTAGACACCGACTTGTAGTCTTATAGTCGTTTGTGTACCACTCAGTATATGTCCGTTTACACCTAAGCTTCATTTACTTACATTTAAGAGTAGACCGGTGTCCAACCTGTTATACAAAGCTTGCCATCATATCAGTATTTTCTATGGTGATCTTCAAATCCTTCAACGTGTAGTAGATGTTTCTTATGATACTTCATGTGTTTTAATATTTCGAACTCGAATTAATGGATTTCTTTTTTTACTTTGCAGAGGTATCAGTTCGACAGTTCGACGATGTATTGAAAAGGAAACCGGCAAGGAGTTTGCAGCAAAAATCATTGATCTGGGTGGTGCCACAGAAGCGGGTGAAACCAATCCCCTACATATGCTAGAAGCAACACGACAAGAAATATCGATATTAAGACAAGTTATGGGTCACTCATACATAAGTAAGTAAAATGATGCACCATCATGTCAGATCATGTCAGATTTTTCATAAAAAATACTTTTTGCTTATCCTTTCAGTTGATTTACAAGATGTTTTCGAATCAGACGCATTCGTATTTTTAGTATTTGAGCTCTGTCCCAAGGGAGAGCTATTCGATTACTTAACAACAGTTGTAACGTTATCAGAAAAAAAGACTAGAACCATTATGAGGTAACATTAAACTCCAATCAAAACCAAAAACTGTCTAACTTTCTTGTTTTCTATTTATTTGTAGACAAATTTTCGAAGGCGTCGAATACATTCATGCCAAAAATATCGTCCATCGAGACTTGAAGCCGGAGAATATTCTGCTGGATGAGAATCACAATGTGAAGATCACAGATTTCGGGTTCGCGCGGCAACTAAAAGATGGAGAAAAGTTATATGGTACCTAAACTAGATCTATTGAAAATAAGACGATAATAAGTGTTTCTGTACTTGCAGATCTGTGCGGCACCCCGGGATACCTAGCTCCCGAAACTTTGAGGTGTAACATGTTTGAAGGATCACCTGGCTATTCACAAGAAGTTGATATGTATGTGCATGGATCGCATTTACTTAATACTTGTTTACTCATTGATTTAACTTTATTTTATTGCAGTTGGGCATGTGGTGTCATAATGTTTACCCTGCTTGTAGGATGCCCCCCATTTTGGCATAGAAAACAAATGGTAATGCTACGCAATATAATGGAGGGAAAATATAGTTTTACATCGCCTGAATGGGCGGACATATCAGGTAAGTGGAATTCCTGAATACTTAGTATATGTTATGTACAGTACATATATGATTTTAATCAATATGTATCAGCAACTGTCTAAAAATAAGGCACAGCAACATTGAAATGTAATTTTTGGGTTGTAAATGGCCAATGACCAGTATACTGATTGCCAGTCAGTTTCCACTTTAAGGTAGCTTAGTCAAAAATTCAGTTTGCTCCTACCGAGTCCTAGTGGAGAATCAACTACCGCCGATGGTCTGGCTGGCTCATCGGTCTTGTCGTTCCCCTTTATGTTAGTATGACCAGGAACCCAAAAAAGTATCACATTGAACTGTTCGCTAGTTTGAACTGCCTATCAACCTTTTACACAGCAGATACGTATAATGCTATGTTGTCTGCTAGCTAACTAACTTCTGCAAACTTGTTTAATAATACTGGGGTTAATTATTTTGGTACCTATGGTTAGTTATTATCATTACAACAAGTACTTCTGTTTGGTAAACACTTATACAGCAGATTATGTGCGGTTCTGAGAGTATTGAGTGACCCGTAAGACCCACTGATCTAACACTCCATCTATATTATTTATTTCTTTATTTTTTAATTATATATATACAATCACTTTTAGAGTAATATAGACTGGAATATATGAGTCTGAGTACTTCCCTATAAAAAGGAAAAGACTATGATCATACGATTTCACTGTGCAGCACCCAGATTCTTTAAGTTCTACTGCGCTACTGCCTTCAGTTAGTTTCGGTAACTGCCTTCAGTTGCACACTCGAAGTTGGTTGAGGGGGCGAAGACGTTATCTACTGTTTTATCCCTCCGGGTTGATATTGTAGACTTTTTCAGTCCGAACCGAACGTTATAGAAGAAAAGTTTTGCGTTTAAAACAACTAAGGATATTACCATGAAATTATGTATATGGTTCTCTATTTATCTGGGCACTTAAGAGCTGTAGAACCAATCACATAATCATAGAATCGAAAGTTATTCGATTTTAGATTCAATGGAGATTCGAATTGATTGGAACGAGTTTAATGTCAAATTTTATTCGAGCGAAAATGTGTGGTCGAAATTAAAAATTTAAATTCAATTGTTTTTGCATAAATCGAAAGATATTTTGCTTACTTTTATAACAAAATGACAGCTAAATATTTATACAGCTGATTTCGAAAATAAAATTCATCCAATGAAATCATTCGATAATTAACTTAATTCCCTCGTGTAGTTTATTCCAGTGTGAATTCGAGGAATACTCGATTCGAGAGAATCTCAGAATAAGCGTTAGTATTTCAATTATTTTTAGTTGTTCATAATAATTCTTTCTCTATTTGGCTTTGTAAAACATTTACAAACTTCTGCTGATTGGAAGATGAATTGCATAATTTACACAAGTCTATAGTTGTTTAATATGCACCACCACTTTGAAAAGCTTTCTTTAAAGTAAATAAATATTTATTTCATGGAAAAGAATTGTTTTGAATTGGGTATAGATAGTGCATATTTACAGTTTCCCTTTCGTATCTATACTCTCTTTTTCTCTTTACCTATTATGATGTTTCGTATTGCAGCGATTTTTTGTATTAACTCTAATTTTAGCGAATTATTTGCACACCAATGAGTGTATACATATTTTGTTTGTTTTAATAACTTTCACGTCATCTACTACGTTTTAAGGATATAAAGTTCCCGAGCATTTGTCTCCTTTACTTCACTGTTATAGACGCACAATAAAAGAAACCTGTGAATACTGACGATATGTGATTGCAGCAGGTTGGGGCTTCGTGTCTGCTCATGAAACAATTGACTCACTCCAGACTCGAGTTAACGACTGCATTATATTCGATTAGTAATTGTGGGGTTATATGTAAAGTCGTTATTGTATGCTCAAAAACTGCAGAGTAAATATTGGCCTTAGCAATATTCAACGATTTCGAAGAATAAATCAAAATTGGACCAACAGAATGGGCTTATTCATTAAGAATTGAGGGGGCCATTGCAAATTTAAAACGTAAATTCATGAGACTCTATACCTAAGAGCGAAACTAAAAAAATGTCGATAACGCGCAATTTACACTGTTTCAAATTAGGGCTTTTCCAAAGTGAATTACTCAAGTGAATTCATCCTTGTTTACATATTTTTATCCAGTTCCCTAGTTTCAGCTTTCACTTTAACTGTTCACTTTAACATTTTGTGTCTATTCTGTGTAAGATGCAGTACAATTTGTGGTGCCAGGATATGTCTTTCGATAAGGAAAGCAAAAGTTATTGTAACCATTGCCTTAATTTCACATGTCGACAATTGATGACCGTGTTCAAAGACTTTGATGGATGAAAAAAAATGAAAGGAATTTTACACTTATCACTTTGGATGATTCATCTAAGATCAACATTCAAAGTAATAAATCTAAATGATCCTTAAGATATGTAACTCTGAAAATAATTTGGGGCATCAGCTTTTATTCTGTAAAAAGAAACGTCATCAGCTAGTAGTTGACTTTTTTAAATTCATACTCAAGGCTCTCATAAAATAACACAAATCACATCTTGAAATCCGTTTTTCTAATTTTTGTATTAAATCGTAATGAACTTTTCATCAACTCCTTCCCATTTACAGAAGAGCCAAAAGACCTAATTAGAAAATGCCTAGTCGTCGATCCATCACAGCGGATCACAGTTAAGGAAGTATTAAGACATCCCTTCTTCAACCAAGTGGTAAGTTTTCGCCCTCATTTGCACTCGGACACTTTTAGTTTTTAGTTATTTTCCAAATTTAAAAGAAAACGTCATTTATCTATTTTATTTCCACCCCCCTACCTACCTATATGTATTTCCTTACATTTTTTTCTTTCTCTTATTCTATTCAAAGAATTTCCTTTTAATCGAATTTATTTTGCATAGATGGCTTTTTAATTAGAATTTAATTTAAATATTTATTTCTTGTGTTTTAATATTTCTCATTGTAAGAATAAGGCTAAATGCACACAAAAATGTGTACACCAAAAGTCAGGATTAGGTTATTGTAATTTTAAAATTTAATTTTTGTTTTCTATTCACATTTTTTTATTTCATATTTTTCTTCTTCTCCTTTTTTTATTTATATGACGATCAATTTAAAAAAAAAAACAAAAAAATATAACAATAATAAATAAACAAATTCACTCGACTTAAAACTACATATTCGTATAAAAAAATATATATATAAAAACCGCTAGCTATTTGACCAAAATATCGATGGACTTAAACGCAGCCTCTCAATCAGGTCGAGGAGAATGAGTCGCATCACGGAAATTGCACTGGTAACGATCCGTTTCTGGACAAAACACTGTTTCGATATTAAAAGACGAGTGATTGTTTTCTCATTTTACTCTTACACATAATTTCGTTTTTAGTATTATTTTATTATTTTTATTTTTCCCATCTCCCATCGAGTTTTTTTTTTATCGTTTTTCTTTTTTTTGTAAAACATTTATTTTTTTTGTTTCGCTCTCTCTTTTTCTTCACTATTTTTTCCGCAACAACTCATGATCACAAATCGTTTCTGTGTCCTTTTTGTTTTGCTGATGCGTTTGATGCTTTGTTTTCGCTAATAATAAATTAAGCAGATATGTACACACATTAGTATATTTATGTATTATTTTTATTAAAAACTTTTGTGTAATTTTTCTCTTTCTATTTCTTCTTTGAAAATGCAAACGAATTAACATAAATCAAATAAAACTAACAACGAAATAGAACGAAATTGAAATAACAAATAAGTATTTAAAGGGAATTACCGTTGCATGTCCTTGACCTAACGTTAAAGAATTGCATGATGAGGTGAACGTAAGTCTATTTTATAGATGCATGCTGAATATGTGCTATTATCGAGTTGAATGTTATGTCTAAGTGTATTTTTAGTTGTTTATTTTAGGGCTTACAAATCTTTCTTTAAATGCTGTCAAATTAAGAAAAAAAAAATGTTTGTTGTCATTTTGACAGAGCTTTGTTTTTTTTTTATGTTTATCCTCTCGCATCAGTTTTCGTATAAGTTTCTCGCTCAGAAATGTGTTTCAAATTAATTTGATCTCCAAGGTCCAAAGATCCCTTTTGCGAGTAGACGGAGCTTTTTTATGTCTACTCCAATGATTGCACTCACAGATGTACAGAAGCCCGCGTGTTCACGAAGTTAAATAGAAGTTTCACTATGAAGAGGACCACTTTTCCAAAACTTATTTTACTAAAAGTAACAAGATTTGGAACTTTTCACTTTTCCCAAATGAATTTTGTTACAGGACAAGCGAGCTTTAGAACACTACATGTGATTGAACTTGCAACTCTGTGTTATAGAAAACCGTTACATATGCTGAAATTCCCTTGTACTTCAGGTTGTGTTATATGTAAGTATATTTAAAAGGCTATAAGACTCACTATATCTCAGGGTGGGTGCATTATACAGGGTGGGCCAAATACAAGTTTATTTTTAAAAATGCAATGAAATGAACAAAATTAAATTTTTTCAATGGACATATTCGGCCCTAGCGAGGTATCCGTCGGAACGGAAATTTCTCCGATTTCATACGAATCGGAGGATTTTTGCTTCGAGGTATACGTCGGAACAGCTTTTCGGAAATTTGTTCCGACAAATATGTAACGCACACTGGCGTTTTGCGTTTCAGTGCGATCAAGTGCGTTTTTACTCATATTTTTGACAGTTTCATACGAATTTCCTTCCGATATGCTCCGACAGGAATTGGTTACGGAATTTGTTTACGATTTGCAGTGAAGTGTTGATAAATGAAAGCAATAAAGAAAAAAACATTTTAGCAAAGTAATTGGTTGTATTTGCTGCTTTAATTTGTGTTTCCAGGGCAAAAACAAACGAAAAAACAAGCACTTAATAGGAAAACCCCGATTTAGCACGAAACAGCATTTTAATTATTCTTTTCGAAGTCGGATACCTCGAATGTAATTTGAGTCTCCGACGGAATATGCGTTGTGGAGAATTCTCCGTTCCGACGGATACCTCGCTAGGGCCGATTATGGCTTTATTAGTAAGAGCAAACATTCCCATTAATTATGGAACACAACGTCGTTCAAGTGGCTGCCTCGCCTGGCTTCGCAGTAGCGCATTCTGTCACTCCAATTTTCCAAGACCTTGTTGATAGTTTCGGGCTGTAGCTCACGGATTGCTTGAATTATATTGGCCTTAAGTGCTTGAATCGTTTCCGGATTGTTGGCATAACCGACCCTACACGGTTCCTCAAAATAAAAGTCCAAAGGGGTCAAATCGCAGCTCCGAGGCGGCCAATTGACAGCGCCAAGACCGCTGTAACACGATTTGGGAATTTGGTGCGCAAAAAATCGATTGTGGCATGGGCTGTGTGGCATGGCGCGCCATCCTGCATGAACTATAGATCGTCCAAATCCATATCTTCAATTGCAGTAAAAAAAAAGTCGGTTAACATGGTTGACTGAAACGTTGTTCCCAGCCTTATTTTCGAAGAAAAATGTTCCAATGATGCCACCACTCCACAATCCGCACCAAACTGTCACTCTCTGTGGATTCATTGGCTTCTCGACAATAACGTGCGGGTTTTCCGAGCCCCAAATGCGGCAATTTTGTTTGTTAACGTAGCCGCCGAGATGAAGCAGGCGCGGTGGGCGTTTCTTTTCGGCCAAAACTTATTTTCAAAAAACGCACCGTTTGGGCGGAAAACAGCTGTCAGTGTCAAAATAACCTATGATTTAAAAAGAAACCACTAGATGGCCCACACTTTATATAGTTTCTTTTTATTAAGAGCGATAGGGATTTCATTTTAACAACAACATGCCAATTTTGATTTTATTTTGTTTTAAAGCTTAAACAATGCAATGGTCTTTGGATCGCACCCGATGGCTTCAAATTTGGGTACCCAAACTTTGATTTTTTTAAATAATTTCTAAATGGGTGGAAAACGTCAACTTTCACTGCTCTTTCGCGTGACTTTTTTAAACTACAATAAACTAAAAACAATAAAATTTCAAACATTAATTAAAAATTCATTCCGGTAAAAGCTGGTCAAACCAAGAAGCAGATTCAGTATGGACCGGCCGCTGGAAAACCGCAAGCTGGTTTAGTGACCACTGTGAACGTACCCATGCGTGGCGACCTCACGTTCTCTGTTTTGATCTTCTAAGTTTCTGCATGGCTCAGTGGCTAGTGTGCTACAAACTCATAAAACAACGAATGGTTGCGAGTAGCTACACGTGTAGGGTGTTGTGTCAACAAATTATTTTGTTTCATGTTTCCGGACTTGTTTTTAAGTTACAACTCTTTAAGTATGTATCATCAACCCTTTGAACACATGTGTGCTAAAAAAACCAGAGATAAATAAAGTTTCTCGAACAACCGTCTTGTTTAATGAATGATGCAGAAGTTATTTTTACATATGCCTCAATTATGGTGCCTAACGGAACTTCACCATTGATTGGCATGAAAAAGAAATTGTCCAAACCACTTCTAGCTTTTTTGAGCTGTTAGTGCAGTGTGCCTAAACACCCGCTTAAACTTCTTTGATTCACTTACATTAAGGCCTACCGGATTCATACGCACGCTTTCGTCATTTGCAGCTTTTTTTACGCTTGCTTGCAGCTTACTTGCAAATGACGAAAACCGCCTTACTTTCCTACATTTTTCACAAATTGCAGCTATTTTTAAACAAAGCAGCTATGTTGCTTGACATTACCCGTGTCTTTAAGTTTGACAGACTTTACATTGTTATATTATATACATAGGCAGATTATACAATGCTTAAACTTGAACTATTCGTGGTTATACATTTTTTTAAAAACAAAAATTATGTAGATATATATTCTGTTAGTACAAATAATGAAGAGAAACCATTGTTTAAATTGATTAAGAGCAGTCAAAAAATAAGTATAATTTGTTAAATTTTCTGTAATGCTTTGTATATTGCTTATCGCTTAGTGTGTAGCAAAGAAAACATTAACAAAACGATGTTTTTCAAGAGTTTAGCCTTTAGCAGATCAGTTACATCAACAAAACGTATTCAAACAGTTCTCCTTATTTCCTACCTATCTTCTCTGGTTCTGGTGTATTTCTGCGGATGTGACGTATACTTCCTTTTCCTTAAACTATTCTACAACGTTAGGGTATTCAACAGATGTTTTAAATTGTGGAAAATAAATCTTTAAACGACCATACACTTTTTTTTTTGTACACTAAATTTTTATCCATCAAACAAAATATTTTGCTTTTTAGATGATACTACCTGAACCCACGAGTGGACATCCTACAATGTACGAGCAATTAAAAGAGCAGAGTATACGAAATGGCAACTACTCGTTTAAAATGTATATAACGAAAAAGAATTTTGATAATGTGACGGGTGATGAATTACCAGCGTCAAATCAAATTCAGAGCACACAGGCAGGTTTTTTTTTTATTTGTTATATTTTTTTTGTAATTATGCACTTCTTATTTTATATACATATACAAATACAAATACACTACCTACATAAGACTGTAATATTCTTCGCACAAAACATTTTCCTTTTTATTTAAGTAATCATACACAAATTAAAAATAGCATTGCATAGAACGAAGGATCAAAGCAATACGTGAATTGCGATTTATATCAATTTCGTATATTATTGTCAGAAATTACAGAAACAAACTGCTTTTATTTTAAATATTGCTACATCCATTTTTATTGCTTACATATACATTATTGTAGAAACATATAGATATATAGATAATTTATGCATTTGTTGGGTATCTATATATCACATTCTTTCGTTAGGGTGGTTTTGTATTCTAGGGATGTATTTTCTAACTCGTTTCTGACATCATCTATTCAAAACTTTACATAAAATGAGCGTCAAAAGTGAGTAAACACAGATGTTTTTTTAAGTTTTCTTTAATACCTTTAAACATGTATAAAGAAAACCAATAAGCTGTAAATAGTTTGATAACAAAATAACCTATTTCATTTCGACAGCGTAAAATACTTTATAGATATTTTAAACAAAATTGTTTTAAACTCAAAAGACAATTGAAAACCGCATTGGTGTTGACTCACTTTTGACGCTCACTGTATGTCGGTAATGGAGTAAATCTGATAAATTTAAATGTCAGTTGTCAATTTTGATTACATTTCTTCGCACATTTGAATTGTTTTTTAGTCAAAGTTTTGATGGCTTCGACATCATCCACATTGTTTGTTCAAATTCCCTATCCTTTAGCCGTTTAGCGAATGCATTTTTCACAGCTCACTTGGAGAACCAAAAAAACACTTAATTCGATAACGAAATCGAAAATGGTGATTGAAAGGCTGTTCGAATGTAAATCCAGTGCTTAACTGAATAGTGGAATAGGCCTTAAGGACCATTTTTTATGCATTTATAAACAGTAAATTGCACATTTTGTTATTCCAAGATATTCTCCTCTTGGAATAAGGTTAAGTTAGAACGAATTTTTTATTCGCGACTTTGTGGAACGCGATTTAAATGATGTGGATTGCGAATAGACTGACAATTCGCACCAGGGTGTTTTCGTTCGCGGCAAAAAGATTGGAATTCGAAATTTCGTTATTTAAACTATGTTTAAACTTATTTTCTTAATACATTTTGATGGGATAATTAATAATCCTCCTCTTGGAATAATAAAATGTGGAATTTTCTGTTTACAAAAGCATTAAAAATGGTTTGTTCGCATTTCATCAATTCGTTCGTTCGCTCCAATGTGAATGGTCCTTTATTGTCATCATACAGCTGTGACAAGACAAGTTGCTTCACATAACCCCGAAACTCAAATAAAGAGGTATTAGGGGTTTTTCTTTTTTAGTTCAGAGCTTAGCAGTGAATAGAGCTCGAGCATTTTGAGCGTGCTCAGATCGTTCTGATTTGTTTATGAAACACACTTGAGCACATAGCTGCATATGGTTATTTATTAATTTGGTTTACGTTCTGTGCCAGAACAACAAGACTCGTCCGCCATTTCAACTATTTTGTTTATCCTGTTTTTTGTTAAATGTGACTGTAAGTGCGTAATCAGCTTTTTAGTTAATCAGCTTTTTACTTATGTCGATTTCCATTGGGCTTTTACTGTTTTGCTCTCACATCTCAGATTTTTCCTGCCCCAATGGAACATGAAATGAGATTACTTTTTTCGCATTTGTGTTGGTGTGTCGGCTATTTTTTGTATTTCAATTTGCGTTTACAAATGTCTCTTGTTTTGGTATTGGTGAAAGTAGGTATGTGTGAATCTCGCGAAAGTGATCTGAATCTTTAAAAAAGTGTTTTTTTTTTTGCCCAATGGAAATTGAATTTGATAGAGCAGAAAAACTGGACTGAATCTGAAAAAAGTAATTTTTCTTGCCCAATGGAAATCGACATTAGCCAGCAAAATCTGAGAGCTCTGGTGTGTCTGAACTAAAAAAGAAACACGAACTTTTTTTGACAGTTCAGGGTCTGCTCTGAACTAAAAAGGAAAAATGGCTATTATCTCGATCGGATAAACGGCTGACTGACTCGTAAATGTGGACTACTATAGTGAAATTAATTTTATATTATTTATTTTATAGTGAAATTTCACCGAAAACATTATTCCAAAACAACAGAGGCACTGTTGAGTGGATAAGTTGGGAAACATATGCAAGCGTAAAATTGAAATATCTATTGTGACATTGAGAAAAAAAATTACATCTTGTCAAAAGTAATCGAAAATAGATAACTGTTTTATGTTTTAAACAAGAGCCTCTCCTATTCCCGCGGTCTTTGTTCGACTGCCTCCAGTTGCGCCTCCAGTTGAGTTTTCCTTCCACTTGTGCACGATTCGAAAAGAATGAAATCAGCTAATCTTAAGCTAGTACTTAATAGTCTGAATTTTTCACATGCTGATGTCAGTACACTTGCAATGATGACCACTCTGGAAATACGTTTACCCATAAAACCTGCATCAGAAAAGAATAAAAGCACAAAAATTCGTCAATCGAAAAAAATACATCAAATGCCGAAGACTATTCATAGTTTGTTAGCAGGGCCAATGCTTTTCCATCAGTATGCAGGAAACCATTAAGGGTGCGCCAAAAAATTGGGGAGTGGAAAAAGAAGCTGGATGATTGTCAAATCTTTCAAATGGCAATTAAGATGTAATTTGTGTTTTTTCGGGAATCGAACCTGTGATCCCTCGCACAGTAGTCCAGCACACTAACCACTGCTCTACTGCGCCCACCGTTCCTGTACCTTTTGGTTATTTTGGATCGTAGTGAGAAAGTATAACATTCTCGCGAAACATTTTATGGGCAATAATTGTCAACATAAACAAAGCGCATTTTAGTTTGTAGTGAGAGGACCGTCAATTCCGGTTTGCCGATGTAAAAAGTCTTCTTAAACATTTTTTCAGTGTGATTTTTGATATATAAATTGTAAGCGTTCTTCATTGCTACTTCTCAATCTGCCTCCCTATAGGTTAATCCGTTTAATTTCTCCAACTGTATTCAACGTTACGCACTTTTTGTCAAGTATTCTGACCAAATATTTCTCTTCTGTGTAGGGCGAAATGGTTACGCATGGCGTGCGAACTGGATGGCTTGTGGTCATATATCTTACTTCTTTAGTCAACGAAAAATGTAAATACTAGCTTGCCTAAGTTAAATGACTAGACGAAAACGATCTGCATGAGGTGAAGCTAAATCTTAAGATTGTTTCCTTTTTAACATGTTTAATTTGTTTTGAGCAGAACAGGTATATTTTTTGAGTGTTTTAAGGCGTTTTCGACCCCAGGACTTTAATAGCTTACAAAAACTATCCGGTTTCGTGGATAGATTTTGTTTGAAAAATTTATTAATATCCTTACAGTGTGAGCTTTATTTTATTTATGACTGGGTCTCCTTCCTTCACAAGGAATACATAAAACAAACTGCTTTTAAGTTTGAGTTTAAATTAGTTTGCATTATATTTATATTGCCATTAAAATTTTGTTTGCATGCATTTCTTAGCACCTGCACTCATTTTGCTTTACAGAACCAAGATACACACTATCTCATTCGCTTAGAAGGCAAATCTACACCTAAAATGGGCTATCGGACATTTTGTTTTATTATATATAATACTTGAGTTATATCAAACGACTTTAATTCAAAGTTAATTAAACGGACTTTAAATATAAAACAAAATTCAAGACTTTGAATAATAGTCAGAAAAGTAAATGCTTAACTTACACTCCCATGACATATGATAGTTGAATTGTTTTTCTTTGGTAATTTTATTGGGACTGGCAACGCAACTAAAACCGATCATTCCCAACAAAAAAAAAATTTTAAAATTAAATCTCAAACTCAATCTCAAAACTAGTAAAATTCTGTCAACAAAACAAAAAAAAAACCCAAACCCAACCATAACTGTTAAACTAATTGGAGCTCCTTTTTGAATTTTTCTTTGCTACCATTTTTGACAGTTGTCTAACTTCAATGCTGCTATTGATCGAGTTACTAGTTGCTGTTTTGGGAAGTCCTTTGTGAGTATATACATATGTAACAAAACAAAAAACTGAAATAAATTCATGACACATTTTATATAGTCGAAAAATATATACATATGTCAAGTAAAAACAATGAAAAAAAAAACGGAAATGTGAAAAGGACCTCATAACGCTTTTGCCCTATTTCGCTCTCTATTTGCCTCCCGTACGCCTGGCTGCTGTGCTACTGTGCCCGCGCTCGTTACAATCTCTCACAAATGGAGACTCTAAACCTAAATCTAACAGAATGTATATGTAGATATGAAACGCTTTTGAAAAACTGAGTTTTTCTAGGTTATGCTTATATTTTGACGCGTTTCTTAATTTTATTTAATGAAAACAAAAATGTATTTAAGTTTTACCTTTTTTGTTTGTATTTTTTATTTTTATTTTTTGTATTAGAGAGTCGATGATTTTTAAGTTTGCTATAGCATGCCTATTGTACTCTTATCTTTTTGATTTGTGTTCTATCTTCACACATTTTCTGTTTTTTTATCTGTTCATTTAATTGTTAAAAAAAAACATTAGAAATCAAAAATTAACGCTTTTTTTGTGGGATCAACCAATTTAACACATACTAATTGTTGATTTTGTATTTATTTTTTTGTTAACTTTAGCTACGGAAACAGAGTCGTTTCAATGCTAAAAAGAAATTCCAGTACGCGATACTGTGTGTTCGTG
This sequence comes from Cheilosia scutellata, assembly GCA_955612985.1. Taxonomy (NCBI): domain Eukaryota; kingdom Metazoa; phylum Arthropoda; class Insecta; order Diptera; family Syrphidae; genus Cheilosia; species Cheilosia scutellata. Next base: position 69,948,735 of record OY015311.1, on the reverse strand, counting down.
CTATGATAAGGATAAGAAGGCTTCGGTATACCGCTGAGCCTCTGCACATTGAAGAAGCTATACGGGATCCATACCGGGTGAAGGTATTGAGAAAGGTAAGTTGAAAGTGTTTTTTTGTATGTTTTCTTACAAAATGTTATTAAATTATGTTCTCGTACTCAAAGTTTGGTAAAAAAAAAAGCTAAATTGACTCTGTCATATGTCACATTTTGATAAACTAATGTCGTTTTCCAAGCGACAAAAAGAAGCGTCAGGAATCAAGAAAATCACTTCTGAACCCGTTCCATTGGCACAAAAAATACTCTGCTGTTGATTCTGAAAAGATAATTTCGCTTCTCGATTTCAAGTCAGAATCCACTCAAGAAGCACTTACGCAAGTGCAATTTATGCTGCCAGCCGGCAGCAGCCATATGCTAATTTTTGTCATTTCACCAATACGTGAGTCGACCAGAAGCAGTTTTCTTGTTCCATTGGATTTCAGAATGAGTGAATCCTCGATGGAAACCAATGGAAAACGACATACGAGTAAGATTATTTTGTGAGTATTATCGAAACGTCATCAGCATCACTGCATTTGAAGATCTAAAAAAATTTGCTGTGTACATATGCGATCTGTTCCCGTTCGAGTACGATAACACTAGAACATATTTTCTTATCAAATCCAAATTAAATTTTGTCAAAAGTCGATAGTCTAAACCTAAAGTACATTTTAAATATGAAAATAATTATTTTTATTCAAACAATGTTTGTAACTATTTAAATTATTTCTACCACTAACTTAACGTCGGGCAAATCCAAAGGATTGGATTTTGTTAGAATTTCCCACCTTATCTTTATGAGGTATTTTTTCTTGTTTTCTTCTTCGTCACTGCTTTCAAAAAACATCTCAACACTATTCATTTTTGATTTGTTTTATTAAATAATTTACCAAGTCACAAACAACACAAGAGACCAAAAATATAAGGCGTATTTTTTTGAGACTCTTTACTATACTCACTTTTCGAGTCTCAAAAAAACATCCCTAACTTAATTTTAGCACACTTTATTTTTATTTGGAAGTTGGTTGGTACGCGTGTTTTCAACTTGACATATTAGTTGGAAATGGGTATGTTCAAAAAATGCATACTCATTAGAGAAACTGAAAATCGTTCTTAAATTGTATTGACTGCAAAGGTTCGTTAACTAAAACTGAATGAACTGTATTTCGAAATTCCAGCCGTATTCATACTGCTGGTAGAGTTCAGGAAAACATGCAAATGCATGTTGATCGTAGGTATTCACCCCTATCGTGGAATACGCCGGGGGGAATTATTCACGGAAAAGAATATTTTGTTATCGTCAAAATCGTAAAGTGAACAGTTCCAAACAGTTCAAATTCGAAATCCGCACGAATTCAATTTCGGTCGGAATTCAGCACAGGGGTGATTATCATTAAAATATTAAAAAAGGAATTGCGTCTATTACATCATCTATTAATACATCAAGTTGCATTTTGTTACCTTGAATACAACAAATTGCAGTAAGTACTAAGATCCATTTTTCAACAAAGTTTATGTAGCATTTTCAATCGTATTTAAAATAATATTATGGAAGAATATGAAGTATTAAAAAGTATAAATGCATTTCAACCAATCAGAGAATTGCAAAATATTTACCAGTTCTGCTAGACACGGACTGGGAGTCCTACAAAGGTAGTCTGAGGCTCTTTAAAAAAGAAGTCCGTAAGGCACAACGTAGCTCCTGGCGTAACTTCTGTGAGAACGTTAACAGCGTAAACGAAGGCTCCAGATTGCGCAAAGTCCTATCCAAATCGCCCACTGTACCAAGTGTACTAAAAACCCCCGGTGGCCAATGGGCAGAATTAGAGGAACAATCACTGGATCTGCTCCTCCCATACACACCCCAAGGACTTCAGACCAATTAGTCTGTCTTCCTTTCTTCTTAAAACTCTCGAGAGGATCATCGACCTCCACATCAAGGACACTGTTGACCGATCACTGTTTTCAAGCTCTCAACATGCCTACCAAAAGGGCAAGTCAACCGAAACTGCTCTTCATACGATTGTTGGAACGATCGAGAGATCCCTCTCACTCAAGGAATACACAATGGCTGTCTTTCTTGATATAGAGGGGGCCTTCAATCCGACGAAAACGGAGTTAGTCTTATTTACAAGGAAGATTAAGCTGCCCGCCGTCACACCCCCAATACTCAAAGGAGTTCCACTCGAGTTCATTAGCAGCGCTAAATATTTGGGGCTGAGGCTGGACAGGAAGCTCCTATGGAGAGAAAATATTGCCGAACGCGCTAGGAAATCCCTAGTGGCTCTATACTCCTGCAAAAGGGCCGTAGGCTCCAGATGGGGCCTTCAACCCAATATCATGCATTGGCTCTATACTGCGGTCATAAGACCGATAATTCTATATGGCATCGTTGTGTGGTGGCCGGCCTTGAACAAAAGTTCCAATCTAAAGGTCTTAGAGAAGACTTAGCGCTTGGCATGTATGTGCATCACGGGCGCACTGAGGACATCTCCAACCGCCGCTCTGCAAACCATGCTTAACTTACTACCACTAGACATCGTCAGTAAAGAATATGCCACAAACGTGGCCATTAGACTAAGGGAAGGGAAACACTAGAGAGGGCAACCGTCTGGGCACGCCAGCATCCTCCTACAGACGATCCCCCTGCCCACTACAACCGATTATCTGCCTACGAAAATCAGCTTCGAAAAAGGCTTCATCCATGAAATACCGGACAGGAACCAATGGGCTTCAAAAAATGTCCTACACAAATCACTGTCAATATTCACAGACGGTTCTAAGACACCAGAGGGAGTGGGCGCCGGAGTCTTTTCAGAAGAATTGAACCTGGGCCTCTCCTTCTGTCTTCCGAAACACTGCAGTGTCTTCCAAGCCGAAATTACAGCGTGGCTGTCGATTAATACGGTATCACAAAGGGATATCGTCATATACATTGATAGCCAGGCTGCAATCAAATCCCTAGTATCCAGCGAAATAAGATCCAAGGCGGTGGAAGATTGCCGCGTATCTCTCAACGATATAGCTGGATAGTACAACCTCACCCTCTGCTGGGTTCCTGGTCACTGTGACATCCCAGGGAACTGTGCAGCGGACGAACTAGCAAGGCGAGGCTCCTCTGGCGTGGACAGTACAAGTCTGCACAACGCGTATGCACCACTTTCCTACGCTAAACAAATAATTCACGCGGACGCAGCAGGCAGAGCAGTGTTCAGATGGAAACATTTAGGATACTGCGATACTGCCAAGCTCACCTGGCCAGCTCTGGACGCAAAGCGATCCAAGGAGCTTCTTCGACTTAAAAGATCCAGCATCTCGAAAGTCGTTAATGTGATCTCCGGGCACTGCATATTAGGCAGACACGCGCAAAGGCTCGGTCTGCCTTACAATGACTTCTGCAGAAGCTGTAGAGACGAAGAGGAGGACGAGTCCGTCACTCACTTTCTTTGCAGTTGCCCTGCCCTGGCCAATCTAAGAAAGGCCCATTTAGGAAACTATTTTCTCAATGATCTCAGTGATCTAGGCAACACCAGCCCCGCTAACATTCTTAGCTTTATAACCGGCAGCAAATGGTTTACATGAGTAGCCAGTAAAGAAACAGCTCCCCAAACCCCAGTGGTATGCACAATGGGCCGAATAACGGCCTAAGTGTTTCTCTCATCGAGAGCCACTCTAAACTAAGTAACTAACTACCAGTTCAGACAACAATCAACGAACACAACCCATTAGCGACAAATAGCCGCTCTCAACGTTCAAGGAAGAAAAATAATTCCTCCTTATTTACAACAGCACCATCTATGAATTAAATATTTCAACTTTCCTATCTCCACTGCGTTAATTATAGCCACTTTTATACCCACTTTTGGTTTTCCATGTAAAAGTAAAAGTGAGCTAGCTATAGATTCCCAAAAAAATACGCCTATAAATTCGTGGACTGAACTGCCAAACCACATGTGTCATAGTTTGTGGAATGTGAGAGTTCAGAGAGTCGAGTCGTTTCAGTTACGCAATACCAAATTCCAAACTACTCGACACGACAAATGTCGCCAGTCGTTTGCGACAGACGACAACGACAATAGGGGTGATTAACTCATCATTCTATTTTCCAAACTAACATTTTTCAATGGGTTTGAAAACTTTCACAAAAACTGTATTTTTTTAGTTACCATTTCTATGACGTAAATGTCAAATGCGGCTCTGTTTGTTTTACATTTTATACATCTCCTGATAGTGAAACATATTTGACGCAAACTGTCTGATTTTCACTTTATTCAGAATTCACAAAATTATGGTCGCGATTCTCAAATCCGCGATTGAAAATTTCGTTCCAACTTTACCTTAAAGTTGTAATTGCAACTAGAAAATGATGGTTACGATTCGCGACTTGTTGCGACCAGAAAATTGTGATTGTGAAGGAAATATCAGAATTTACGAATACTCGCCCTCGAATTCGTAGTTGGTCCTCTACTATGGAAAGTTAAATCTGGCGGCGTCTTCACCTATTCGTAGTAATATAACTGCGCCTTTGTAGCTTTACGTTTAAGTTACGCAGCCCTAAAGAAACGTTAATTTTGTTAAAAAAAAATAAGTTTTCCCGCTGAGATGAGGGTTAACGTGAACAAATCTGAAGTAATGGTCATCTCCAGAACGCTTGTTCAATGCACTCTGCATGTTAGCGGAGTCCCATTGAAACAAGTGGAGAAGTTTAAGTACATCGGGGACTTATTCACGAGTGATGGAATGAGCAATGCTGAGTTTTCCTGTAAGATAGGTCAGGCGGGATCAATTTTGAGACAGCTTGGTCATTCTGTTATTAGGAGGACTGAACTTGGTGTCAAAGCTGTCAGTCTTTAATTCGGTTTTTGTTCCAACTCTTACCTATGGTCATAAGGTTTGGGTAATGACCGAAAGAATAAGATCGCAGATACAAGCTGCAGCTTGTAAACGTAGTATTAAATTGTGAAATCAAAACATAATTTAAACACAGGGAGTGGACAATGTCAACGCCTCATTTAATTTTGCATAAATTCCTCTTGAGCCCTAGACCGCTTAACCATCCTGACGCTTATTCACATTCTCTTTCTCCTACGAGGGAAGAAATGTCAAAAATGTAACATAAACAAAAAGAATCAATATTATGAAATTGAGTTTTAACCCGAATTAAAGTATCAGACGATCATCGATGAGAGGATTGAATAAAACGATCTCGTTTTGAGTTTGCTTGATATAACATCACAATCGCGTCGTTTAATCGAATCGTTCATCGTTTTCATTTTAAACAGTTTGAGCAGGACTGTAAACAGACTTTGACAACTGGTCTCCGGAGTTCGACTTATGTCGTTTTCGATTGGTAATCCAGAAGCGTCCGGAAGAACTCTCCGCGATTCTGAATTCAAATCCAGAAGCGATTTTCTCTTCTTTTCAGTAGAAGAACTGTCAGGTGAGTGCCAATCGAACGCTTTCAGAAGCGTTCGGATTGCTTCCGGACGATTCTGGATTACCAATCGAAAACGACATTAAATTCAATCAGATTAAAAGCTGACAAGGTTAAAAAACGAGTTTTCTATCGGGTTCAACGACTGAATATTATGGACTTGAATTTATTTGGATTAAACTCACTTGCCATAAAAGCCTTGAATACACCAACAACCAGATCAAAGTTGGTAAAACAATGCCGGGAATCTCTTAACGAGATTGCGGATAGATGTTCAGTCACCCTGTGCTGGGTTCCAGGTCACAGTGACATTCCTGGCAACTGCAAGGCGGATGAATTGGCCAGACAAGGCAGCGGCCTTCATATAACTGATATCAGCGAAGAACCGCACGCTCCACTGCAATCAGTAAAAACCCTGCTCCTCGAGGAAGCATTAAAAATTACCAACAATAGATGGAATAGCATTAGTACCTGTATATCATCCAAACAAATCTGGCCAAAATTAGACGCCAATAGAACTAAAAAACTCCTTTGTATCAATAGAAGCAAAATTAGCTCCGTCGTAGGAATATTAACAGGGCACTGTCTGATAGGTAGACATGCCCGCAGAATGGGAGTACCCTATAACGATTTCTGCAGAAGTTGCATGGATGAGGAGGAAGAGGAGACCACCATTCACCTCCTCTGCTCCTGCCCGGCTCTTGCCACTTTACGCATGGCTACCTTAGGGGCTTATTTCTTTGAGGACCTGAGCGATCTGTCCCAGACCGATATTTGCTGCATCAGCAAGTTTGTTACAAAGTCGAATTGGCTTCAATAAATATCATCACACAACTCAGTCGAACTTTCAGACTCCGTCAGAGGAGATAGGCGGAGGGTTAGACTGTTTCGGTCACCCTCCGTCGCTCTCTCCTGCCGCAGCCTACCCTAATCTGCACCAGCCACCCTCTTACTTACGGACTGTCAGAGGCTACCAGCGGGGGGTTAGACTGTTTCGGTCACCCTCTGTCCGTTTCCGACTACGTCCACATAGAACTTTCAGACTCCGTCAGAGGAGATAGGCGGGGGGTTCAGACTGTTTCGGTCACCCCTCGTCGCCCTCTCCTGGCGCAGCCTACCTTGATCTGTACCAGCCACCCTCCTTACTAACGGACTGTCAAAGGCTACCAGCGGGGGTTAGACTGCTTCGGTCACCCTCTGTCCGTTTCCGAAGACTAACCGACAAAGAGAAGGGCTGTCTACACCAATACCTCACCACCTCACCACGACAACTCGAAGACCCCGTCAGAGGCAACAGACGGGGGGTTGGACTGCTACGGTCACCCCTCGCTCTATCACCGATGACAAATAACGATATCCACCTTCGGTACCAAACAGCAGGTGGGTGCTTCAATCAAGATTTTCTGCTCAGTACCAACCTATGTCTAGCGAACTGATCGTCAAGGGGAAACAAACGGGAGGCAGACTGCTACGGTTGCCCCCAACCTTTTTCCCAGCAGACGAGACATTCACCGACTCCTGGTCAAGCAGCAAAGCCTACTGATTCAATCACCCACCTCTGCCACGCACCAGTCTCCCTCCCTAGTGATGGCCGTGTCAAAGGCAATAGGCAGGGGCAGACTGCTGCGGTCACCCCCCACCTTGACCCGATGACTAAGCCGAAACCAGGTGATGAAATTCACATAGGATTCGACTGCCTCAGTCACCAACAAAAACCTCCTAACGAGGTAGATGCACCCAAAGGCGCAAATAGCAAATAGCGCTAACAGAATTCCCCAAGGTAATGCCCGGCACAAAGAACCATTCTGGCCAACTCCCCCCCCCCCCCCCCCCGTGGTATCACAATGGACCAAACTATGGTCTAAGTGTGTCCCCCTTTTTGGGGACAGCCACCTTACCTAACCTAACCTAACCTAAACTCACTTAAATCCAGGCCTAAACTTCAACCCGGATTAAAGTGAATAAATAATATGGCCGTAGCAAATGTGCGCGAACAAATTTAATAATAGTTACAGGCAAATAATTTAATTTTTAGATTCAGTTCATTACCGATTACATTATATTATGAAATTGATTATTTTCTAAAACCATATTTTTTTCTTTTAATTGTTCCAACAGGTCATAGATGGATGTGCTTTCCGTGTCTATGGACACTGGGTAAAGAAAGGCGAAGGCCAAAATCGCGCCGCCCTGTTTGAGAATACACCGCGTACAGAACTGCATGCACTATACATAAACAACCTTAGCCGATAGGAGTAACTTAATTAATTGGAGACAAAAAGCAACTGCTACTATTATCACTACTACTCCTAGTATCGTATGTTACTATTATTTTATAATAATTTTATTTCCTGTAATTAGTAGATCAAAAGAAAAAGTAATTTATTACTACAAACCAGAAAAACGAAAAAAAAAAAACACCATAAATTGACAATTTATTATTACACGCGCATACATTTATAATATATTTTTGTTTTATTTAAAAAAAAAACTCTTCTCGTTTAATCTAACAAAAAAAATTATATTATTCCTTTAAATTGCTAATTCTTAAGCCTAGTGTAATAATAAAACTGAATTCATTGTAATTCAGGAAAAGGAATATTATATATGTGTATATTATATATTTGTTTCACAAAGTTAGCCTTGTTAGTTAAAAATAGTATGACCATTGAATTTAATAAATGTAAGAAACGAATGCAAATCGAAAAGAAAAGTATTTAAAAAAAAGTAATAATCCTCAACCATTTGTGTATGTAATTTGTTTTCTTTAAAATTCGTTTGATTATAATTTGATATTAAAATGTTGCAAACAGTATAATGAGCAATTTAAGTAGAAAGCATGCGATTTTGTGTTAATCATTTGGCATAGCAATTTAAAAATGAGCAATAAATATATTTTGTGTAGCTATTAAATTATTCATTAAAAATGTGAACAAAAAACATTATTCGAATCCTTAAATCTAAATACCTTCAACACAAAAGCAAACAATTTATATGACAAGGAAGACAAAAGTGTACTGTTTATTGCATAAAATGTTGCGTCACGTGTTTGTGTGATGGACCAAAAGAACAAAATGCCACATTGGAGTTGGATGTAATTTATTTGTTGCTAATCTTTTCGCTAAATATTTCTTATTTATCAGGCTTGAAGGTTCCCAGGAAATCTCTACATTGGCGAAGGAAAAAACACGTAAGTATCGTATCAAAGCCACAATTAGGCTAGGCGCTGTTTGGTATCAACTTGGCGGTGCCCAATTGTTGGAACTGTCTCTACACATTAATTGTGCTTATTTTACCTCCTCGTGCTAGCCACCAGGTACTGGGGCCCTACTCTCTACTTCGTTCCGAAAGTTAATCCCATTTGAAATTGTTTTTCGTTCCGCTTTTGAATTCGTACATCGTACCTATAATAGTTTCCATTTTCACTATACCAATCAGCGTTGCCCCCCCAATTGGTTGAAAATGTAGCGTGGCGGATTTGAAGTGTAGTAAAACAATAGGCATGTATTACTGGAAATCTATCTTAGCAAAGTAAATAAAGTAGAATCTTCAACACGCAATTACAACAACTACGGAAGTGTCAAGTAGAGTGTAGTGTCCAATAAAACTCGGTAAATATAATTTACTTGAAAACGCGGAAAAACACTTGTGGAAGCAATTGCTTACATAAGAAAAACAAAAAACAAATATTCAACGATAAGTTAAACTTATAATTCAAAAAGATTACAGTAGACGCTCGGTATAGTGAACCCTCTGTATAGTGAACTATCCAATGTAGTGAACCACCAAAATTTTACATAGGCTACTCTAAATAGTGAACTATGAAAATCTATGATATAGTGAACTCAGATTTTTTTTCGCAAAAGTCAAAGAAAAATGTTCCAGTTTAGCAATGCGCCTGCATGTCCACAATTTTTTAAAACAATGAAGGTTAGGTTAGCCACCTAGGCTGTCCCAAAAACAGGACACAGGAAGTGGCCACAAAAATTATGGGACCAGAAGAGCTTGATTGAAGCAAACCACCAAAAAAGTGTTAGAGTTTCCTCCTTGTTTACAGTGTCGAAATGAAGTTGACTGATGTAGTCAGCTCCTACAGGTGGCGGTGGTCAGTCTTCAACGATGGCAACGAGCGTCTACTGTATTAAGAAAAATAAATAATTAATAGAATAGTATAGAATACAATATCTTATGAACTAATATTTACATTATTTTGTATTTCTATAATGTGTTGCATTATGGTAAAAAAAGTATTAGCGGTGGTTATTAATGATGAGGGTGGGTCAAAAACTCCTTCTAGATGCCTTAATAATTCCTTCGATTGCATTATTGCATCCACAGTAGAAATATCTAAATTATTTCGTAAGTCGTTTATATATAAGTTTGAAATGATGCTCATTCTGCAGTTTCACTACTATGAGGCAAACTACATAACGTTAGCATGTAATTACATAAGTTTGTAAATGCTGGCTTTCCTTCGAAATTCTTGGTGCTTTTCAAATTTACCCAAAATTGCACAATATCTTCATTATAATAATCCTGTGGAAATATAATGTTCTGCGTTTGCACTAACATCAAAAGTGCTTCGCAAGTGCTTAAGGGTTAAACACTATATTCGATATAAGTTTTAATTTTTCTTTTAGATTTTTATTTTCTGAAATTTTGAAATTGTAGTGTTTTGTGAATATTTTATGAATTTTCGTAGTGACTTTTTGAGGGCGAAAAATGTAGTGAAAACGCTACAATTGTAGTAGGGGGGCAACGCTGATACCAATGCCTTTGACATTTGGAGATTTCATTCCGCTTTTGAAATAGAGAGTAGGTACCAAATATTCGGTTTCGGAGAATTTTACTTTCGGAACGAAATACTGAGTAGAGCTCTCAGGTATTGTCCATTCGGACGCGACTTGCTAAACTTACTGACGCGAGTATTTAACACGAAGAAAATGACAACACTATGACGAAATTGACTGGCTGAGACTCAGAAGTCTAACATGAATCCCACAGAAGGAGGACGGTGCGGGTCTCGTCAATTGTCAAGGTTACAGATACCTTACATTAGATAACGCTGACTAGTAGTCAGTGACGATTTTTGAGTACTAGTCTAGTCAGGGTCCTGAAATAGAGATGGTGGCGGATGAACTAACAGCAGATTATACATCCCCGAAATGAGTAACCTACGAAACAACCAATAGCGTCGCGTCGTATAATTATGGACGCACTTAACGACAAACGGAAAAAGGTAAATGCCATTCGGATCTGCACGTGGCCAAGAACAAGCGCATATGCTTTGAGTCATATCCAAAATACGATATTAAAATGCATAGCTTACATGACACCACGCCGGGGAATGGAGATAGGCTAATAATTGACCCTTCTGCGGGGCGTAATGGTACTAAAAATGGGTAGATAAAAAGATAAAAGGGTAGATTACACCGAAAGTCCCTTCTCTTTTCTAACTACTTAAATTCGGCCTGTTCCGTACGACACGACTTTCAAGAGAAGGCATATCGTCGCCTGAGAATTGGTTTCCTCAATACGCCAATTTCGCGTACATATTTTGAGTTAGGTATCAAATCTAAGGTATTTTAGGGTGCTCTTTTCGAATCTGTTGCCATTTTGGCGCTAACGCTTACCAATCCGGAGATATCCAGCATCGACTTTGCTCTACATCCAACAATTTCAATGGTTAGTAAATTTTATTTTGATCCATTTGCCATTTTTTGGCGTATGGAGCAAATTTCCCATACAAAAATCCTTCATATTGAGTTTACTTTTATTTTGCTCTATTACCATTGCATGTGTACGTAGTTTTCCTTTAATTACTATTTTGAAAAGGATCAAACTATGCAACGAGTATGTAGAACCATTTTCATGAATACATTATGCATATTGTATAATATACAAAACGTATTTTACTAGTATGTTTTGTTTTAGAATAACAGTAGAACTGTTTACTTTAGTACACTTTTGTGTTACTTCCTTTTTTTGTTTTTGTTAATAAAATTTATTAAAAAAAAGGCTTTAATTTCACTAGAAATTGAAACTTTTCCATACAAAGTTCTTTTCAATAATTCAGTTAGAGTAAGTGTTGGTTTGCTCTACATTCAATTTATTTTGCTCCACGTGCATGAAAAAAAGTAAAACTTGAAACGAAACTGGATATGGAGCACAAAAATAAAAAATCTTCTTTTCGTATACGCTGTATAACTGCTAAACTATTGCGCATGAAAGATTGAAGAGTTGTATTCTAGTTGGGAATACCCTAGGGAATAGCTGCTATAAATTTAAAAAAATTCTATCGGGCAATTTTTGAGAAAAAGATGCGCAAACCTTCTTTATCATTTTTCTCGAAACCGACTAAGTGGCGTATGGAGCAAACCAATTCTCAGGTGACGATATGTGGCCGGCCAAGCACAATGTATACCTATCCTATACATATAAGGCCTACTGCGAAAAAAGTCGCATTTTCGTATGATTGCCAGCAGAATCCAGCTCCGCACAACTCGTTCCTCACCTTGAAACCTCGAACACAGGTTTCCAGTATAGAAATACTTAGCACATTTCTCAACTAGGGCGTCCCAGTGCTCACCTCGAAAATCAAATAGGTGTAAACGTAATAAATAAAATATACAAAATGGATTTTTTTTATTTGATCGTAAATAAATTTACTTAAATTTTCTCTACTGCCAAGCCCATCCATCCATCATAGCTGGAAAAAATACTAAAAAAAAAAAGTCACAGGTGCATGATTGCAGTTGGGGTACGGGTACTAGGCCACCAGAAAAATAATAGGATATCACACCATTCACCATCATCGGTGGTGAATTTACCTTGTCATCACCGACCGTCAAAGTTTGTTCAAAAATACTGCCGGAATACCAGGCTGCCAGAAATTTTATGGTTAAACCTAGATTTGGCGCCCAAAACTGTTGATAATGCAGTGAGTTTGACATTTTGGTATTTTGGTGCGGATTATGGAAGATTTTTTTTTAAATTGAATTGACTTCCTTATTGTAGCTCTATTTGAACGCGAATAGGCCTATTTTTTAAGAAAAGAATTTGTAGAATTCTTATTCTAAATGGTATCTTAGATTCAATAAATGTCTGATCAGTGATCACTATTAACTCCATCTGGACCAGTGCACTTTTAACGCTTTAAATTGTATACAGCTTACCGGTGTTCCATAAATAACAATTTATTCGGATGATGATCCTATGGGTTGGCTAATTGATAACTCTTTGGTCTACCTTAAGCACTATACTGAGCTTACCTTTATGGAGCCTATTCTCTCATGATCCGAATCGAAAATGGACCATTCAAGTATGTCATAGAATTGTCAAAATTGTAAAAACCATGAATTAATAACAACTGATGAGCCTTTCAAACTAAGTGTCCTTCTATAAGCTTACCAATATGTATCTTAACTTACCCGTTTGATGGTTCGTTTTTCAATTGGTTGTTTCTCATTGAAGGCGATAACTTTACAAAAAAGCACGCATCTAACCGAATTCAATGGTAACTGCGGGTAACACTACGCAATCCATAATCCAGACCATAGAAAACCCGCACGGTTTACGGTTGGACCAAGACAGTTGAAAGTAAACCTACCAAACGCCTATACGATTATCTGATAGTGCTCCAGTAAAATGCATCACATGTCAAGTACATAAACATTTTCTAGGTCTATTTTTTGTAGTGCAAGACTATGTTAAGTGAAGCTTTTATTACTGAACTCACTGCATGTGACCCTGTTGCACATTTATTCACATTAATAAAAATCGCTTTCGCACTGCTCTTTCTTCATTATCACTTTCTTTGAATGCACCCTCCTGCACTCTTGCAAATAGACAATTAACAAAATTTTATGTTATATCTATAAATATGTAAGCTAAACATAAACAAATACATAACTGCTATCACAATACTGTTTCGATTCAGAGCAAGTGCTCTAACTTGCTCGAAAACTTAGGCAATCCATCGATTGAAAATAAGTATCACATCCTCGTCCGTCCCAAAGGCTCTTCTTGCCCTATCCATTGAGTCCAATGAGCTCACACACGTATCTACACAGAGAGCAATAAATAAAATGTCAGGCGGATAACACTCGTACTACTCACGTCCGTCAATTATTTCTGGATTTCTGTAGAATATCTTCCTCTTTGTGAGATCGAATCCACACAACACCACATAGTGGCCTGCGTATCGTCTGGGTTTGCCAATTTGATTTAAAAACGAACAACTTTAGGAAAATGAATTTCGAATGTGAATGAATCAAGATGACAAAGTACAACTCTTCTCGATGAAAACGTGATGAATCAAATCAATGCAAAAAGCGTACTCACCCTATCCTTTCCAAGGAGTCTCTCTTACAAATATCGCACCGCAATAGTGACGCATTCGTAAGTATTATCACTGGCCCTTGGTGAGCGAGATGGCGTAGGATTTCCTCAAAGCGCAGTGTTTTCTTCTCAACGACAATCCCATGTGACTCAGCATCCTTGAACTTTGCCACGATTCTGTCCTCGTCCTTATCGATTATTTTCGTGTAATAGCTGTGTTGACTGTAACTTGGATCTACCCCAATAGTTTTTGTCAGGTACACATGTCGAACATTGAATTTTCTTAAAATGTAGCACAGATCTATGGTCCAGGTACTGTGACCGAATCCCTCGTCCTCGCAGATTCGATTAAAATTGGAAAGGAATTTCTTGCGCGAAGCACTGCTCAGAATCATGATAATGCAAGAAAGGCCACAGTCCCAGTGAAAACGCTGATGGTAGTGGATGAGATTGTAGTGCTTCTGGTCGGGAAGATCCGTGAAGTTATCAGGAATATTTGGTATAATTTCTGCGGAAAAATAATTACAAGGAACTAGCTAGCAAGAATTTTTTTTAATACTTACCATCCATTTTATGGCAATTGCAATAAATTTACAGCCAGAAACGCTGCAACTGCAACACGTTTAAGTGTGAGCGCTGTATATTTGTAAATGTCCTATTGGGAAATCTGTCTGCTAACTTTCTAGGGTGTACAATATTTATTCAAAAGTATATAAAAAAAATTAAAAATGCACAAAAAACAAATGCGAAAGAATTTCCATTGTACACAACGAATTTTGAAAGCACAAACACAACAAACTGACGTTTGCACTGCCTTGCCGATACATACTCCTAACCTATCAGCTGACTGTCAAAAATAAAAAATAAACTTTATTTCTCCGCGAGTTCTTTTTGTTTCCACACAAAAAATAATGAATTTACCTCGAAATTTATTGAAAACGAATGTGTTTGCAACAAAATTATGTCTGAGAAATATATATAAGCCAAATGCAATCCGTACCGTAACAAATCAAACCAAAATAACATCGAACGATGACGACACACACTTTGGCTACCAAACTGTGAAATCAAGTGAAAAAACCGAAAAAGGTGAAGTGGCCTGTTTATAAAACAAAACTTTATTCTATTTAATCAATGAGCAGTCCACAAGGTATTCGAAGATGTTGCAAAATCCTATGACATTATGAACGATGTCATGTCCATGGGGATCCATCGCGTATGGAAGGACATTTTTATGGAGCGCCTGGGACCAGTGCATGGCACTCGACTTTTGGATATGGCCGGCGGAACAGGTGATATTGCTTTTCGCTTTTTGAAGTACTTAAAAAATCAGCCAAATCCTAATGCACGGAAAAGCCATGTCACTGTATCCGACATCAATCAACACATGTTGGATGTGGGAAAAGTACGTGCGGAGGAGCTCGGCCTTACTCAAGAGAAACTCAACCAAATCTCTATAGAATGGAAATGCGCAAATGCTGAAGAGTTACCATTTGAAGCAGACACTTTTACAGCGTACACTATTGCTTTTGGAATAAGGAATGTCACCCATATCGACAAAGTAGGTGTGCAAAGCATATTTGAATAATTATGTATTTATGTACTTTGTTTTATTTTTCAGGTGCTTTCGGAGGCTTATCGGGTTCTCAAACCTGGAGGTAGATTCTTGTGTTTAGAATTCAGCCAACTGACGAATGAATCACTACAATGGCTGTATGATCAGTACTCATTTCAAGTGATACCACCTATGGGACAAATTCTGACAGGGCAGTGGCAGCCATATCAGTACCTCGTGGAGAGTATTCGAAAGTTCCCACCTCAGGAAGAATTCAAGCAAATGATTGAGACAGCCGGCTTCGACTTAGCGCAATATGAGAACCTGACATTTGGGATAGTTAGCATACACTCGGGATTTAAATTGTAATCGTTTCTAAATAAAGGAATTGGGTCTTTTTGTCTAATTAATTTTGTTTTATATCTAAATTTATTTCTGAATGGATAGGTAATTCGCTGCGAACTTTGTACAAGAATTATATAGTACCAACATTTCACAAATAAAAAGTCAAATGAAAGGGAATTTCTTGGCGCATCGAACAAATAAGGCAGTAGAGTTATCACACGAACAAGACAAGAGGTTATCTCGATCTATAATTTTAGCTGACTCTAGTTGCACACATATTGAGCTCTCCTTTCAGCTGAGTACAACGTCTAGATAGAGTTTACACTATCGCTTTAGTCTACTATGAACTCTGACTGACTAAGCCAGCGCACCCAATGTGTTGATTTTGAGAAGGGATTTTTAAAGGTACTTTATTAACACATCCTACACATCCTGCGCTAAACTTGAGGAGGGCATCCAAATATAAAATGATAAATGCTATACAAAAACCCTCTTCGATGTAAGCACAATGGGTGAGTTGAGTCATACAAGGTAAGGTATTCCTAGTCCTAGTTAATATGTATCGCACTTCTTGTGTAGTTTCAAATAAGTTGGAAGGTAAAGAAAAAAGAAAAAAAAAATAATTGGCCCATGGGGGGATCGAACCCACGACCTTCGCGTTATTAGCACGACGCTCTAACCAACTGAGCTAATGGGCCACATGTCGCTCGTTTGCCAAACGTCTCATCTAACTTCAAGGAGTCCAAAATATGTTATTTAAGTTTTAATAAATTAAAATTAAATTTATAATGTTAATGAATAACATTGAAAACATTGAGTGTTCGAACAACGAAACCAAAATTGTTCAAGAACATGACCAAATAACTTCATACAATCAGCGCATTGGTTACTCGAAAAGCCCTCAGACCCAGGCAACGAGGACTACCAAGACCTACTCACCATGTCGCCTTAAGAAAGAGGAGATTGATAAAGTCCCAAACCAACTTAGACTAACACTATTATCGACTGGGCGGAACTGTTTGTGACTTCTACGTATGTGTACATATTTTGTACAATGTGTCCGAAGATTAAGGGTTAAGTGTCCAGATTCCTTCATTTCCCTTACCAATATCAAGCCATAAATACCCTTTGTATTTACCAGCAAGGACTTCACGTCTAAGCGCCAGAGATCGTTGGAGGAGGCCGCTCCGGCCCCCAAAAGACCTAAGGCGAGTAATACCACCAACTCCCAAAAGTCTTCCAACGTCACATCTCAAAAGTCTTTTAGTGACGTTCTCAAAGACAAGATTGTGGTGGCTGTGATTGATCGTAGTGACGTCATGAGGGACTA
This sequence comes from Cheilosia scutellata, assembly GCA_955612985.1. NCBI lineage: Eukaryota > Metazoa > Arthropoda > Insecta > Diptera > Syrphidae > Cheilosia > Cheilosia scutellata. Next base: position 69,931,693 of record OY015311.1, on the reverse strand, counting down.
CCCGGGGCCACCTCCTATCACTTGCGATGGCGGATGGCACCAAGGCCATGTGAAACTGATCGCCTGCGACGACAAGAGGTCTTGTGATCTCTACAGGGTCGCTGTAAGTAGACTGGGTGAAGTCTGGCCAGGTGCTAAGCTCGAGAGGTCGTTGATAGGGATGAAATCCCTAACAGACCGCGAACTCGTACCTGGATCCCGGCTGAACCCTCATCTACCGAGGAGATTCTGGAGATTATCAGACTGAGCAATCCGTCACTCCCAACTCACAACTGGAAAGTTGTAAAGTTGGAGGAGCAAAGGGGTCTTTATAGATGCGCGCTAATTGTGATCAATAAAGAGTCCCTTGCTCCTCTGGCCGAGACTCAAGGTGTGATACGATTCGGCTTCGAGCCAATCACGTTGCGAGTCTACAAAAAAGACGAAGATAATTCAGGCAAACTGCCTCCTTTCCCTGCTGGTTCAGAACCCGAACCTGCTACTTCTGACCCTGGAGCATCAGTCTCATTTCCATCGCTAGATGATGATGACTCCAATACAGCCTCGTCCACCAAGGATGACACCTTGTCAGACATGGACACGGAGGACTGTATGAACAGGATTCTTCTAGACGAAGACGCACTTCTTGGTTCATCCTCGGAATCGGAGGACCTAAGCAACACTGTGGTGGAGGTTCAACCTCCTGTCTGTAGCAAAAATGCTTCAAATACTACAGATTAATCTCCACCACTCTAAAGAGGCTTCGGCCGCCCTCATTCTCCGCGTTTCAAATGGCAGGGAAGACATTGTCTTGATACAGGAACCATGGATTGACAACAGTGTGGTTCAAGACTCCTCAATACGAATCCTTATATGTAACTGACAAAGGTAAACCCAGAACTTGCATATTAGCGAAACGTAGCCTTAACCTACTTATACTCCCTAATTTCAGCGATCCAGATATAACAGCAGCTAGATTAGTCACTGCTAAAGGCACATACTGGCTAGCATCGGCATATCTGGCCTACGACTACGTGGGCCCTCTCCCCGGAAACAAAATGGGGAGAATGATCGCGGAAGCAGAGAGGACCAAAATCAACCTCATTATCGGATGTGATGCTAATGCCCATCACTCGGTATGGGGAAGTACAGACATTAACGATAGAGGTGAGTCACTTTTTGATTATATCTTAAGCACTAACCTTATTGTATGTAATGTGGGAAATGAACCTACCTTCATAACAAAAAACCGACAGGAAGTATTAGACATTACTCTTGTCTCCGACACCGTTAGTCAGATGATCACCAACTGGAAAGTATCACCTGAACACTCCTTTTCAGATCACCGGTATATCCAATTCAACTTAGCCGATGACCCTCCCCGCCAACTTCCATTTAGAAACCCTAGAAAAACAGATTGGCTCAAATATAGGGATATACTGAAACAATCAGTTACACCTGACCTTTTAAATCCCCCCTGCAGCACCAATGAGCTTGATCGCAAAGTCAAAAATCTCACCCTGGCTTTCAACAAGGCTATGTCTTCTTCTTGTCCTCTCATTCTACCTAGGGGTAAGAAGAAACCGCACTGGTGGAACTCAGATTTGGGATTGCTTAAATCTATGTGCAGAAAGCTTTTTAATCGTGCTAAAGACACAAGAGAAGCGACACACTGGGACTCCTACAAGGTATCCCTAAAAATATATAAAAAGGAGCTAAGGAAAGCTAAACGTACATCTTGGAGGCTCTTCTGCGGTAAAATAGAAGAGTCATCTGAGGCATCAAGACTTAGGAAAATACTCTCCACAAATCCAACAATGCCTAGTTGCTTGAAAAAGACGGATGGCTTTTGGACGACTTCTAGCGAGGAATCGCTCAATCTGCTGCTCGACATCCATTTCCCAGGCAGCTCCAACAGTATAAGCCACTCAGATCCAAATAGATCAAATGTGCAATTTACAAATTTTCAAGGTCTGATCACTAGAGACAAATTGCTTTGGGCGCTACGTAGCTTCAAACCATACAAATCCCCAGGACCAGACGGCATAATACCAGCCGAGCTACAAAACACCTTAGATATCATCCTGCCAGTGCTGGAGATAATCCTAAATAGCTGTTTAAATCTGGTGTATATTCCCTTGTTATGGAGAGAAGTAAAAGTGGTTTTTATACCCAAGGCAGGAAAATGCTCTCATGTTAGTCCAAAGGACCTCAGGCCTATTAGTCTTTCGTCATTCCTCTTAAAAACTCTAGAACGACTGATCGAAATCCATCTACGCAATAGCATTGATATGAAACTTCTATCCACTGCTCAACATGCTTACTCTAAAGGTAAATCCGTGGAAACAGCTCTGCATACGCTGACATGTTCCATCGAGGATTCCCTCCGTCACAAGGAGTATACTATGGTTGCATTCCTTGACATTGAAGGCGCTTTTAACAACGTTGATGCATCTGCAATCGCGCGAGCACTGTCAGCTCTGAACGTGGACACCTCGCTCAGGGAGTTGATTAATCTGATGCTCAATAGCCGGATCATCAACTCTAGTCTGAGCGGGGCATCTGCCAGAAGATCTGTCCGTAGAGGTACCGCACAAGGTGGTGTCCTGTCTCCCCTTCTCTGGAACTTAGTGGTCAATCAACTGCTGACTTGCCTGGAAGCGGAGGGCTACAAAGTGATTGCATATGCGGATGATGTTGCTATTGCCGTGTCAGGAAAGTATCCAAATACCTTAAAAGAACTCCTATACAACACGCTCTCCACACGCTAGTAAAATGGGCGAATCAATGTGGGCTGGGCGTCAACCCTCACAAGACCGAACTTGTTCTCTTTTCTAGGAAATACAAAATTCCGCATATTGACCCTCCATCTATAAATGGCATAAGACTGACTTTCTCCAATGAAGCCAAGTACTTGGGTCTTATTCTGGACAGAAAGCTTAGCTGGAAGTCTAACATACAAGAAAGAGTTAAAAAAGCAACCATAGCTCTCTTCTCTTGCAAAAAAGCAATAGGAAATAAATGGGGCCTACAACCTCGTATCACCCACTGGCTATACATCTCGGTCATAAGGCCGATACTTACGTACGGTGTGGCTGTCTGGTGGACTGCCTTAGATAAAGCGACAAATCGGAATAAACTAGGCAAAGTCCAAAGAACCGCTTGCTTGTGTATCAGTGGAGCTCTTCGCACCACACCTTCTGCTGCACTTGACATCCTGTTCCACCTGACTCCCATCGATATCTTCAGCAAACAAACGGCAGCATCTTCAGCAGTTCGTTTGAAAGCGATTTCACAGTGGACCAGCAAACCAACTGGCCATGCTGCTATCTTAAATACATTTAAGACTCTCCCGAAAAACATCGACTACACCATACCACAACTACAGTTTGATAAAAACTTCCAAGTCTCCATCCCCAATAGGTCATTCTGGGAGGAGGAGGGGTTCTTTGATGATGAGGCGGTTCAATTCTTCACAGATGGATCGAAAACGTCCGATGGTGTAGGAGGTGGTGTTTTCTCTGATAGTTACCTTACGGGTAACTGTAAGGCTGACGAACTTGCCAAGCTGGGAACTACACTACCTATAGTACCAAGCAAAGGTACTTTAGGTATCCCAATCGCTACGTGTAAACTCATAATAAAGCAGGATGCCATCCAAAGAACAAACCTTAGGTGGACATGTGGCACGACATGTCTAGCGACAAAACAGATCTGGCCAAAGCTAGATCTCAAACGTTCTAAGAATTTGATTTCTCTTGACAGGAGGCATATCGGCGCTACAATAGGTGTCATTACGGGACACTGCCTTATAGGTAGGCATGCAATAAGGCTTGGCGTACTCTCAAACGATTTTTGTAGAAGCTGCTTGGACGAAGAGGAGGAGGAAACCATTCAGCACTTCCTCTGCACTTGTCCGGCACTCTCCCGAAAACGGAAACTCCATTTGGGAGCCTCCTACTACAATGATCTAAACGATCTAACAAACCTAGACATTCGTAGTCTCCTTTGCTTCATCAGAAGCTCAAACTGGTTCAACGAGTAGGATGAAATTTAATAGATTCATGTGGTATCACAAGGGACCTAATTGGTCTAAGTGTGTCGGCCTTTTGTCGGCAGCCACTTCAACCTAACCTACCCTTTGTATGCATACCTCCTTCATCGTACTTATGAATGCGGACATTTTATCATCGTACTGCGTAAAATTAAAAGACAAACAAAAAAAAAACCAGTAAGACAATTCTTCGACTATGCCGAAGCTCAAATACCCGGTACTATATTATTGTAAAATAAAAAAAATATTTTAGTATTAAAAAATTATATATTTGTATGGGAGGTATGGGTACTTTTTATTCGAACAAGCTCATTTTTTGTCAAAAATTTTTAAATATTATTAAAACAATATGTGCGAAGTTTAAACTTTCTATCTTTACTGTAACTATTTAAATTTAATTTTTAAAAAAGCTATATAAATCTGATATTTTTGTATGGGAGGTAGTAGTAGTTTTCATCCGATCTTGCTCATCTTCGAACTTAGCCTCAGTTTGATGGATAAAAGCTTACGTACCAAATTTCAAGTCGATAGCTCTAAAATTACGGCCGTAATCGTGCGGACAGACAGACGGACATCGCTAGATCCACTAAGAAAGTGATGCTGATCAATAATAGCCGTTTTTTATTATCAGCGTGATCTGATCCGGATCAGATCATGAAAATAAAACAAACTGGATCATTGATTGAGTTGTGGCAACACACATATAAAATCCAATACCAATTATGACAAATTTCGTATTGCTACCAGCCATCTTGCAGCCACACGGTACAATGTGACGTCACAATGCGATGATTTTTCCATTGCACTTGCTCATATTTGAATTTGACATTTCGCTTGTTGTGTCGGGGTGTTACCATATGGATACAAATCTGCATACATTTAGCATTGAATTTTTTTTTTGGGGAAACTATGTTCAAATGTTATGTTCAAATATGCATCATAATTAACCGTATTGTACTGCTAATATTTCCATTTATATTTCTGTGCTATATAGCGAAACAAAACATCTCGAAAGTCGGAGTAGTAACTTATTCGAATTTGAAAAAATGCTTATTGATTTTTTGTGTTGTTAATTGTGGTTCACATTTTGGTCTGGCAACATTACTATGTGGCTATAATTTACAGGGACTCCAACCTTTAGTGAATGAAATAAACAACGCCACGAAACAACAACGAGAAATAGTTGAATTAATTTTCAGATCATATTTCGTGATCTCGATGAAAAGCAGAATCACATGTTGTTGTTGTAAGTGCATGTAAATCGATGGTCTATATGGATCATAGCTGATAATAAAAAACGGCTAATATATATAGTTTGTCATACCTACAACGCCTCCTTATGTGCGTTACAAATGGAATGCCAAAGTGAATATACCCTCACCACAGTGTGGTACCGGGTATAAAAAGTTTCGGACCGCTTGCAGTTATATGTTTTGTGTGTCCAGACCATGGTTCACAGAAAATGCACAGGCCATTAGACGTAGGTATAGTCTTGAAACTTTGAGGGTGTATTCCAGTAATTGTATAGACTCGTCCTGGTTTTTTTTCCATAACCCAAGGACAGCTTAGTCGTATTAGCTTGCAACTTTGAAGTAAAAATGATTGAATGGATGTTGCACCGTTTTTCAAACTAATCCATCTACCTTCTTACTTACTTACTTATACTTAAGGTGGCGCTACAGTCCGGGGTGGACCTGGGGCTCAACCAACAAGCGTCTCCAGCCAGCACGATCTTTGGCCAGCTGTCTCCAGTTTCGCACGCTAAGTTGGTTAAGGTCCCCTTCCACTTGTGTGCGCGACCTGAGTCGCGGTCTTGCTCTACTGCGCCGTCCCTCGGGTGTGGATTCGAAGATCTTCCGGGCCGAAACATTCACGTCCATTCGCTCTACATGACCCAGCCACCGCAGTCGTTGGACCTTCACTCTTCTGGCTAGGTCGATGTCGCTGTACAGCTCGTCGTTGTATCTCCTCCTCCATTCACCGTCTATGCAGATGGGACCGAAAATTACTCGAAGAATTTTCCTCTCGAAGCAGCCAAGAGTAGTCTCATCCACTTTTGATAGAGTCCATGCCTCTGCACCATAAAGTAGGACTGGGATGATTAGGGTCTTATAAAGGGTCACTTTAGTTGTTCGAGAGAGGGCTTTGCTACTCAATTGCTTTCTTAACCCAAAGAAACAGCGATTGGCAAGAGTTATTCTTCGTTTAATCTCAGCGCTGATGTCATTGTCTGAGTTCATAGCGGAGCCTAGGTAGACAAAGTCCTTAACCACATCAAGAGCAAGCAGATTGCATCGGGTTTTAACTTTAAGAATAAACCAGGAATAAACCTAATGGTTCGGTTGGCAGAACTATAAGAATAACATATTACTGCGAATTTCAGGCAGACGCCAGGGGGGATTCTGTACAATACGAAACGAAAATCGCTTTTCACTTCTGTGGCAATAGATAGAGACTGCTATTGTCGACACGATATCGTTCGATCGTTTTCATTTTACGTGATCTGGCCCCAGGTAATTAAGTTTGAAAAATGTTAGATACGACACGTTGGTTGCATAATGCATGTCTTGTGGAATTAATTTAACAGAGACCATAAAGTTCTTCCATCTGCATGTGTCATCCACAGCAGAAAGAACAAAACGAAAAGTGATTTCAAATTGCTTTAACGTTCCAAACCATCAACAATCATGCCCATAAGCGCCTCTAACATTATCTTCAACCGGAATCAAGTGGATGACACTTGACGTAATTGCATATGCACTTAAATGTGTAATACCTCTACCTCTTTACTAATGCACACATATTCATCCGATCCCCTGCTTTTCGTCCTCCGAAAATCATTTAAAATCTTGTAGACATTGAAATTGTCTCCCTTCTGGAAAGTTAAAGACCACCCTACCTCATATATCTACACATTTTCTACCACGGAAATTCAAGAACTTTAGCTACTCCATCATCTTTTTAAGATACAGTTGAGCGAACATTCGATCCAAGCCAGAAAAGCAGAGCAGGCATGACACATGGGATGCACATGCCGTCGTCAAGATGCCAAATAAAAATGCAGAGAGGGGTTCGGCATTGGCAATAAACGAATTCGACTAAAGGAGGAGCTGAAAGCTTTGCAAAGCTATTTCATAGAAAAACAAAACCCTATGCAACAGTTTACTGGGTCCACTGGGGGTGTGTAGTACACCCGACCTATGATTTAATAGATGAAAGCTTTTCTTGATTCTCTCCATCTGTTAGTATCTGAATAAATTGTATCTCCCGTCTGGTGGTGATTTCCCATCATATACTATTTTATGTTGTCAGTTAAGATTGAATCTTCGTGGCGAGGTGAACGTTCACCGTTTTTTAGCGCGTGAAAAAAAGGACAATAGACAGGAACAAAAGTGCAAGTAAAAAAAATCGAAGGAGTCACAAAAATTCAACATTTTCCGCTTTGGAAGAAAAATCAAATTAAGTCTAATTATCTGCCAAAGAACAAGGAGGCAAATCTGAGAGAAAAGCCAGTGAATCCTTTAGCAGTATAACCTTTTATGCTTAATTGGTTTTGAGTTGTGCAATATACCCAAGAGTTGAGAAGTGAAAAAGTGCTGTGAAATTTAAAGTTGTGTTTTTTGCTTGTGGTACCAACAAGTCGTTGTTTGGGGGTGGTAAGTAGTCTTAGAAAATATCCCAAGAGAGCTTAGATAAATGTCCTTTTTGATGAGAATGAGGATGAACAAATCGGATCTAGTATTTAAGGGTATACATAAAATTGCTTAAAGAGTTCAAGCTACTCAATTATTGTTTATATAACACGGACATGGAACAATATGGGTATGTTCTTAGTTATTATTATTCGAGTTGGGTTTTAAATGCATCTATATTTGTAAATTTATGTCTCTGTGAGTTTTATTGATATCTAAGCATTCTCAATGCAATGGAACTGAAAACAGTTACAAACGAAGGTAGAAGGCAGAGTGCTGTCGGAAGAAGCATGCGTAAGTCCATAATGCGAAGGCTTGCATAGGTATTTACGCATGTTGTTTGTGCCGAATTGAGAAATTCCTAAATTCCCCTACTTTGATATGATATACCCATGCAGTCGTTTTCGGCAACTTTAAATGTCACGATCATTTGAGAAAAATGAACGCGTTAGAAACTTAAGCCGACTTTACAGATAATACAAGGCATATGACTTCTCATATTCATACGACCTATCAAAAGTTACAAATCCGATTGTCTCACTGCACTCGTAGAACTCATGAATTCTGAAATCGAAAATCATGACTTGTTAATTGGGGCAATTTAATTTGAAAAGTCATATGAAAATTGTAAGCCTATCTTTGTGGCTTTCGAACAGTTTTTGGTCTTGAGAGTAGGCAAAAGGTGGTAGGTATATGTATTGGGAATCCAAAAAGTGGTAGAAAGTGGTAGATTTTTAAAACATACCATAAATGCTGCAAAATATTAAATAGCGCTCTTTTCTTCTGCTAATAAAAAATGTTGTGAGCAAGGGTCGAGCCACAGGGGCAACTTCGGTATAGGCGAGGAGGGCGCGGCATGCGCGGGTTGCTAGAGTGGTCGGCTTGAACTCGTCGGACGGGGGTGTTCTTGTCCCCTCACCACATACCACCTGCTCAACAACTTTAATCCATGCCAATAAATCAAAAAAGAAAACAAAAATAAAAGAAGAAAGAAATCTAGTCTGGTCAGACTTCGGACGGACTTAAAAAGATAGGATAGAAAAGAAGAGTGAAGAGAAGGAAAGTGTTTAAGTACCCGTGCCATTACCACTGAGGGAGGACGGGAGAGAACCGCGGAACCAATCCTAACTATCCTAAACTATACCTAAACTAACCTAACACTTAATCTAGGCCATATACTAAAACTACAATAACTTAAAACTAGCCTACTCTTATCATTTTTATTTAATTTCGAATAACATAAGACATCTTAAGAAATAGAATAGAATAGAAATTCGAAGTCGAAGGAGCACTGCAATCTGAATAAATAACATGTTAACATGTATATGTACAGTGCATAATCAAAAGGTTCCTATATCGGACAACAAGCTACATTAGAATTACGAATGAAATCCGTACATAAGGCAACATTATTTACCTCTTCGGTTTGCAGATGAGAAAGCGGCGCATTTTAATTAAACTTATAATTAGATAAAATTAGATAAAATTACCATTCATTACCCAAAATAGGATGAATCAATTTTTGGTGATCCCTAGATTATCCCATTTTCGAAAATCTCTTATTGGACATAATCTCTCTTTTTTTTTTTTCGTTTTCCAAAATCTCTCGGAACGAAATCCCCTATGCAAAAATCTATCTATCTATCTATCTAGAACTTATCGGTTTTTTCTTCCTGTAACTTCAATTTAACTTCACCCAGCCAGATTCAACATGCTCGTGGTAATTCCATTTTCTATAATGGTAATAAAAATAATGGTAAAAAAAATGTTTGAATACAAAGTATTAGCCCGTGCCATTGAAAGCAAGTGAAATGTCAGTACAAAACAACAAAAATTCTGTTGTTAAAGTTTAGCGTTTTTTAATTACCTCATATATCTTCGGTCTTTATGATCCGATTTTTATGAAACTTTTTTTATTAGTTAACTGAACATTTAATTAATGGAAAAATTTGACACTCTATTCTGTCGCGCGACAGAATTAATAACACCAAATCTAAAAATGGAAGATTTTGTCCCATGGGGATTTTCTCTAAGGGTCTTTTGGAGTAAGGGATTTCAGCACAAGGGATTATGGAACAGGGCTTTTTGGAAAAGGATATTTCATCACCAAACCAAATTTTTCAAACATTCGGAACATATTTTCTTAAGCTTTATAAACGTCATCTCAGGAAGCACAACTGATTTTTTTCAAAGTTCTGGTACAGGTACTGAACTACTAATTTGCCAGTGCACAAAAATGGAAAATTGTTCAACCACTCGGTTTCCATGTGTGCATGATGAAAAATAGGTCTTATGGTGGATTTACATCACCACACCACGCAATTTTGCATAACTTCAGAGATTCATAATATTCAAAAGAAAACTGTACAATACAAATACACAATTTTATAGACTCACAAGAAAAAACAATATAAATTACCATCACTATGTCTGCTCTAGTTTAGCTCCATATCAACAAAACCCTTATCTTTCCAATATATTTTTGACTTTATGTAATGTATCAACATATTAAATTCTGGTGGCAAGTTGTATAGTTTATAGGACCATAATAACATTAGCGTATTGGTATTGCCCGTTAATCAAAGTGAAATGCGTTTAATTGAAAGTGATACAAAAATAACACTAGAGCGTAAATAAAACCAGTTCGTGTCACCTTAGTGTTCACATGTTAGTTGGTTTTAACGGTTTCTCATATTCTTGTCGTGCACATTTTTGATAATAAGATACATTATACAGATGATGAGTTGAAGAGTTACAAAAAAATACACCTTCAAAGAAATCCGCAATTATTCAGAACGTCTTGCAGGCAGAAGGCCGCCTGTAAAACGTCTTGGACTACCATATTGGTAATCAGGGCACTTAACTCTACATTTTGAAATGATATTAAAGTTGTTATACCAATTATTTGTAATTCAGAAAAAAATGCATTTTTGACATGGTATTACTCACAACTGCCCCCACTACAGCATGCAAGACGGTAACATTTAGGAACAACTACTTAAGAACTACCTAATTATGTGAGTTATTTGGTGTTATCAATCACACCCAAAAATTACTGTGGGCTCTTAGTCTAATAATTACCTTTTCGCTCTTTGGTTGATTTTTATTTTTAAATTTTATATTCATCACTCCTTAGTTAACTTTTTCCATAAAAATTAAATGGAAATGATCTACCTCTCTACCTCATTCTTCGAAAGTAAGTTAAAAAAGTCAAAATAGTATTGAATTCAGTGTTGTCGTTCTTATTTAACACATATAGCTATTGTCGATTGGGGGAAATTAATTCTGTTGTGTAGATACTCAGGTTGTTTAGTTTCGATGACTTTTAGCAGGAAGGACAATGTCCGAAATTTCATTAGGCTATCGAGGCAGCACCCACATATGCTTTTAGAGAACGCAGAAACAAGATCGTAGTAACGCAGACTTTAGACATAACGTAATTACCTAATTTTTTAGATTATTCCAGAGTTATTTCCCAGGAGTGAAAGAACTGAATTTGTTTTCATAGAACTAGGTTTTTGCTGTTCTAATTTTCATAACGACTTGACATATTATTACATAAACTATGAATAAAGAAAATGGCTTTATACGTGATATCGTCATCTGAATGGGTAATAAGAAATATTTTAAGAATTTTAGAATTAAGTTTGACTACAAACTTAAGTTTGTAGTCAAACAGAGAGCTCGAAAGTATCTCTCAACCTTTTCGAAGGTCTTAATATTGCTCTCAGTTGTTGAGAATTTTAAATTTGATCACATAATAATCAGTTTCTTTGCACAGTATTTTTTTTTGTTACGCTCAGAGAGAAACCCTTATTTTTGTTTTGTATGGTTTCGGTCAACCACTGAGAGATATCACTGACAGAACAAAATAAATCTCATTTGTACATTTTTCACTATAACTATTGACATTAGTTAGCAGCGCATGCGGAATTGCATTAGTGATTTGAAGACTCATTGTTTAACACTCGTCTAAGGAAGTTCAGTGCAAGTGAAAGTGTCCCGGCTACACAAGTAATGAGAAAAGGTATTGCTAAAACCCTTGAGAGTTCACTTTGCGATTTTGACGATACCAAAATATTCTTTTCCGTGAATAATTCCCCCCGGCGGATTCCACGATAGGAGTGATTATAATTCGATGCCTTGAAGTTGCAGCTGAACTTGAACTTTCCTCCAGTAACTTTTAATTTAAGAAAAACATGTTGTAGTACCTACATAGTAGCATGATCTAAGTCAAAATTTTAATTTTGCATTTTTTGGTTGACTACATATTATATCTTATCTAATCAATCAAATTCAAGTAACTATAATACAATAACACCACTCATTTAAAACTCTAAGAAAGAACGGGAAAAATCAGAACGCATAAATCAACTGTAGGTCTTTAATGGATTAAAAGGATCTAGTTGACTTTAAATTTTATATAAATATCTACGTAATATGCCATCAGACCACTTTATTTGCTACGCTTCAGGCACCAATAGAACTTGAGAAAAGTGCCAACACTTTACTCATTAATGGGTTATTCGATATTCCATATTATACTACAGACACGTTACTACAACCTTACTACGATTGTTGGGCACCCAAATACTCGTAAGACATAAAGTAGACGCCAGCATTGACGAAATTCCTGGAATACTTATATACATCTTCGGCACGTAGCCTCATCATAACCCCCACCACTCGTCCTACTTTTTCTTTTAATTTTCCAATGCTCCACTCTCCTTGCGATGCTCAATTTCACTGTCAATTAGCACAACAACAATGCAATCTGGAAAACTCATCTGGAGCACATCATCAACTGTGTTAGCCTAAGCCGCATCCACCCCCAAAGCTTCCGAGAAAAAGTGAAATCAATTCCCGAAATGAAATCTCATTTCATTTCGAGTTGTATTTGTATTACATTAGGGTGGGTTGGGGACACCGACTACCGACAGCTTTAGAAAGCTCCTCCATATTGGCCCGCTTTTCACCCTCCATAATATGCTTTATAGCTTAGGCGGTCCGAGTCAATGGTGGCCATCATTATTTATTTTTTACTAAACTGTGTAAGTAGAGAGCTCTTCTTGTTGATGATGGCTATGGTTCCGATAGTTATGATGATGATGATGATTCTACGGCAAAAAAAAAAACGGTACAATACCTGTTAGCCAATGTGGCGATGGCATGGCGGTGGCGATGCCCTTCCGGTTTCGAGTGAATTTCAACCTTTTTTCCATATTATGATGTGTGACTGGGTACTGGGGTGAGGATACCACACACCATAATATAATATGTACAACATCGCTCCGATTAATTGATTGCATCGCCGATTGTGACAGATTCATAATTGGGTATTTTATCGCCTGTTTTGGAATTGCACTACATCGCTGCAGTGTGGTCTCGGTACTGCGGTGCTCCCCTGTATATTTGGGGTTGGATGAGGAGATGTTGTTTTTCGACACGAACGTCGGAATTAAAGCGGCGTAAATTGCATCGTCGGATGCTATAGTGAAGTGGGATAGTGATGCCACCACCCTCCGCCGCCGTTGGGGGTTTGAATGAATACTTTACGATTTCTACTTTCCCCATCGTAAACGATGTTTACACGTAATTCAATTGGCGGCGGGCGTGTAGTAAAACGGTTTGTGGTGTTTTTTATGCATTTCTCGTTAATTACGTTTTAAGTGAAATGCCACCAAATTAATTTATTAGGGTAAAGAAGATTTACGCTGACAAATGTTCCGAATGAGGCAGTGAATACATAGTTGGAAAATGGAACAGATGCGACTTCGTTTGCTTGGATGCGGAACTCAGCAGGAAGCACACTGCTATTGATAGTTCCCACACAATCGAACGGTCAACAAATTACATAAATGTGACAAATTGGGGTTTAATATGTTTCTGACATATTTTTGAAGTGCTACCTTTTCTTTCACTGGTTTGTAGAAAGAAAAGTGTTGTCAATCTGCTTAAGAGCCTTAATTCGGTTCACACTGCTTTGAAATATTCAGTATTTTAACGCGTGGTTAAATAATTGTGTTTTTGACATATTTCTGATACCTTTTTGTCTTGGTTAATATTGAAACCCTCGGGCTTTGTTTTGCTTGGGAGCGTTAATTACGGTACATATTTTGTTTTGGGAAAAATCATTGTTTTCTTTGTTGATGGAGTTTAATCATATTCAGACTTTACTCTCAATGCAATGTTTGAAAAAGTCAACTAGAATGGCGACTACCGTTGCATAGTTTCAAATTTAGCGATTTGACGAAAGTGGCGTAGTGGTTATAGTGTGTTTGCTTATGACAAAGCATTGCATATTTCGTCCTCAGCCGAATATACGTACCTATACCTAAAGGGTGTCCTATAATTCACGTAAAATTTGAATTTTGCGCCATTTAATAGTATACAGTGATGTCAACGGAAAAAAAGATAACATTAATAAGATAATAAAAGACAATAAAAAGATAAAAGATAATAATAAAATAAATAGGTGGCGCAACAGGCAGGAAGACACCCTAGGCCTAGCTTCTCGCAACCATTCGTTTTGTGTGAGTTTCTATTTTTGGGACGAATGGAAGGGGCCTACAATTTTATGCCGTGTCCGAACTGAATTGAATTGAATGAATTGAGAAGCTTTTTCATGACAGTCATACTCTCGGATGTTTGTCAGACGTTCGCGAGAAGTGGCGCAGTAGAAAAAAACCTTAAGATGTAATTTGTATTTTTCCTTGGATCGAACCTGGGATCCCTCGCACAGTAGTCCAGCACACTAACCACTGCGCTACTGCGCCCACAATTGTCGCATTTCGGGTTCAGAAAACCCACGAGTAATAAATTGTTGAGAAACAAATGCATCGACAACGCGTGACTGTTTGGTGCGGATTTTGGACTGGAGGCATTATCGGACCATTATTCTTCGAAAATGCGGCTGGTCAGGCAGTAACAAATAGTGTTCGTTATCGTGACATGTTAACCCAGTTTTTAGTGCCTTAATTACAAGATATGGATGTTCAACAAGACGGTGCCACATGCCGCACAGTCCGAGAAACATTTCAACCACTGCATGCGTCATTTCCTAATCGTGTAATCGACAGTTTTTGCGATCAGAACTGGCCAGATACCTATTTCGATTTAACGCCATTGGGATTGGACTTTTTGCTTTGGGATTTTTTGAAGTCAAAGGTCTATGCAAACAAGCCCACGACCATCAACACCTTGAAAGAGGAAATTGGGAGGTGTACGCAACGGTCATAGAAAATTTCAATAAAAGAGTACGTACTTGCCAGCAAGGCCATGGCGGCCATTTATCCGATGTGCTATTCCATACATAACCCCAATCTGTATACTCTATGAATCAATAAAAAAAATGTGAGCTTTCTAATTAAAAATCTGTATTTTCTATTAAAATTACTTTTTGCGTGAATTATGGGACACCCTTTACACCCGTTAAACGAGAAACGAAATAAAAATATAACAATGATCGAAATTGGGTGCCATATTTGAAAATATTTCCCTGTAACTCTGTTCTGCCTGTTATAATTATATAGTCACCATTTTACAACGTTTCCGCCGTTGTTGAGAGTCACCACTCAACGAATTATGAAGAAGTTCGAAGAAAGTGGTTCAGTGGCTGATCGAGCTACCAAAAATATTGCTTCGGTGGCACAGTGAACAGAGTGGGACACTTCCAAAGACCAATTTTTTAGTCCATTCTCGTGGACAGTGCATAGGTACCTATGTGTCTGAGAATTCCCTGTTTGAAAATGGTCAATTCGCGCACATGGTTTATAGCGAACAGAATCGATCGCAATTGAGGTATACTAACCATCTATTAGATTTTAAGGCCGCATACGACAGCATTTATAGCGACGACCTATACAGAGCCATATCTAGTTTTGGCATCCCTGGCAAACTTGACAGATTGTGTAAAATGACCATGGAGAACTCTCGCTGCTCCATAAAGGGCGGAAACAATCTCACCGAGACTTTTTTGATAACAATTTGACATAATTGGCAGAAGCAGCGAGCTGTCACTGGTGCGTTTGCAAGTATTAGCAGAGAAGTTGTGAATGAAAGTGGGTTTATTGGTGAATGAGGGCAAAACAAAATACGAATATCGGAAAGAACGATATACAGCTATAACTTTGAGATGGTTAGGACTTTGTCTACCTCGGCTCCGCTATAAACTCTAATAATGACACCACAGCACAAATCAAGTGAAGAGTTACACTTGCCAACCGTTGTTTCTTTGGTCTAAAAAGGCAACTGACTAGTAAGGCCTTGTCAAGAAATACTAAGGATAAGAAGACTCTAAAGACCCTTATTATAACTATTCTTGTCTACGGCGCATAAGCATTGACGTTAACAAAGGCGGATGAAGATCTACTTGGTCGTTTCGAACACAAAATTCTTCGAGTGGCTTTCGGTTCCGTTTTCGTTAACATAGGCTTTGGGGGAGGAGACTTAGCAACCCGGAGGGACAACGCAGAAGTGTAGAGCCAACAAGACCCGTACATAAACCTATAGAGAAACCTCGTAGGTGAGTTACAATCGGTGCTGAGAATATGGAAAAACTTCTTCTGCATGACGACGAAGTACGTGATATTGTTTAGTATTCTTATGTTGTCTTAAATAAGTATTTCGATCAACGTCGTCAGAGCGGTTTCTTGTAAAATTATGCAAACAAATATTACAATTTTGGGTTCGAAAAGCATTGATTTTCAACTGTTTAGCTGAAAACTCAGTACAAGGTATTATTCAGGATATTATTGGACTTTTGACTGAAAATGTGAAGCAGTGATGTCTACATTAACTCAACTATCAATTTTAGTTCAAATCGTTAGAGCAGTTTTCGAAAAAATCAAATTTGTTTAAATATTTGTAAAATTTGTACCTACATATATGTGTAGTACCTACCTACCGTTAATATTAGGGCTACCATAAAAAAATGTCTCCAAGCGATTAGGCCGGCTAGAATAGCGAGACATCCTTTTTTGAGTTCCCCTGTCATCGTTATTTAAGAATTGATAAAAATCTCGAGTTCAAAATTTTGTACGAAAACAATCTGCCCTATCGAGGCATCCGTCGAAACGGAAAATTCTCCGATTTCATACGAATACGAATCGGAGGATTTTTGTTTCGAGGTATTATTCCGAACAGCTTTTCGGAACTTCTTTTCGACAAGTATGCAAGGCACACTGGCATTTCAGTGCGATCAAGTGTGTTTTTACCGATATTTTTGACAGCTTCGTACGAATTTTCTTCCGATATGCTCCGACAGGAATTGGCTGCGGAATTTGTTTACTACGATTTGCAGTGAAGTATTGATAAATCGAATGTAATTTCAGTCTCCGACGGAGTATGCGTAGCGGAAAAAATTCCGTTCCGATCGGATACCTCGATAGGGCTGATATCTTTCTCTTACTACGTATACGAAAAAACTTTTATACACAAACTCTGCAATTAAAAATCGTATAGACAATAATATAGAAATAATAAGGACTGTACGATAAAAAATCCGGAAACATTTGCGCATGTTAAGCATAATCGGTTTCTTAAGCATTTAAAATTGTCAGGTCTAGTCGCTCTATCCTTAGCTTTTTCATACATTTACTTCCAGGTTTCAAGGATAAAATGGAGTACAAACCAATACCCGAAGAACGTTTCGCAGAGGTTATTAAACATTTACGAGATAACTTTTTCGCTGATGAGCCACTCAATAAAGCCGCTGGACTGTGTCAGAAGGGTGAAGGCCACACCGAATTAGAAGAGCTCAGTTTCGCCACCTTGGAAGACAACCTCAGCTTAATGGCCGTGACTAAAGACGGCGAGGTTGAAAAATATATCACCAAAGAAATAAGTTATATAATCTAAAATATTTGTCCTCTTTATAGATTGCTGGAGTAGTCCTGAATGGCATCCTCCTACCGGGCGATATGGAAAGCTCGCAAAAGAAAATCAACATGAGCGACGACGAGAATTTTAAGAAAATTTTCAATCTTATTTACAGTCAGAATTTGAAGTACAACTTGTTTGAAAAGTTTCAAGTTAAAAAGTTGTTTGATCTGCGAATTTTATCAGTCGATTCCAAGTTCCGCGGGCAAGGCATTGCTAAGGAACTGATTAGACGTAGTGTAGTTTTGGCCAAAAACTGTGACTTTCAAGTAAGACTCATAAGACTTTAGCTGAAAGTGTTTTTTTGAGTTGCAAATTTTTGTGTTGTTCTTCATTTCAGGTGTTAAAAGCCGATGCAACGGGAATATTTTCACAGAAGATAATAAAATCCTGCGGATTTGATACGCTGCACGAATTGAATTACATCAAATATACGGACGAGTATGGGAGACCACTTCTTCCAGTCGAATCACCGCACATTAAATTAGAAATTTTGGTTAAAAAGTTAGATTAAAGTTAAACTAGTTGAATAAATTTAAACCAAAACTAATTTTAAACTAATTTATATACCTACTTAGATGGCATTTTGCGGACCAAAATTTATAAATGTTTAGTAATTAAGATTGGGCCACACAGAATAACTATAAAGTGTTATACTGTATAATGGGTATGATGTTTTTTAATGATTGTGACGTTAATTAAAACTATGCCCCCAGACAATAACGCATGGCGTTGCGAGAATGTTAGATCATTATGATATGACTCTGTTAAATTTGCGATTGGTTGAGAGTTCGTCACCGCAAAATATGAAAAGAATATAATAATTGTTGTTATACTGTTTTATATGTAATTTAATGCTTTTTAATTATTGTTAATGTAATTCGTACAAACGTATTGTGATCGACACATAGAAAATATAAGATATGAAATAAAGAATTTAAAATTGAAGTCATTGCAATGTTTCTGAGTTTGAAGAGTGAGAAAAAAAAAATATACATACATAAAATTAGTTCCAGTCTGCTTAATGCACCATTGTGGGATTTGGGGTTGCCTATATAAAGGAGTCCATACGGCACACGTTACAGAGAAGCTAATAGCTATCAGTAAATATTTGTCAACTAAATGCAAAAGGAAACAAATCCTCAAATTGCAACAAACTACGTTTATAGTAATAAATAATAAATAAATAATATTAATCTAAATTAAAATTATTATTTATTGAATAAAAGAAAAAAGTTATTGGCCCATGGGGGGATCGAACCCACGACCTTCGCGTTATTAGCACGACGCTCTAACCAACTGAGCTAATGGGCCAGATGCCAAGTATGTGTCAAACAGTGCACATGAGTATAAAACGGAAATTTTACTATAGGTGTGTTTTTCTGAAACCTCGCCAGACAGTGTTGCCAGCAGCTGAGACACATTTCAAATGTTAAATAAAACAACAACCTGCTAGCAACTGCTGGCTTCAACTCTTGATTTTCTCCACAGTGGCTGGCAGCTGGCTAGGATTTCACAAACAGGTGGCGCACTAAGCAACATTTGGCTTATGTCGATTTCCATTGGGCTTTTACCGTTTTGCTCTCAATCTCAGATTTGTCCTGCCCCAATGGAACATGAAATGAGATCAATCTCCATAAAAAAGTTATGGCGGCCTAAATTCAACTGTTAGGCTTGTGGTCTCACTCTTACACATCAGTAGCCTTGACTGTGGAAAAACGGATATCTCTCTCTGAAGTCATGCAAAATTGCGTGGCGTGGTAATGTAAATCCAGCATAATACTTTGAAATATTTTTTAAATGTTGTTTTATTAGCAATGTTCAAATGTGCCTCACGTTCAAATGTGCCCCAGTCTCCCCTAACAATAACTAACCACACAGTTTGACAAATGTCACTTGTTTTGGTATTGGTGAAAGTATGTGCGAATCTCTCCCTCGAATCGAGATTCGCATCTGAATCTTAAAAAAAGTGTTTTTTTTTTTCCCAATGGAAAATGATTTTGACAGACAGCTGATTTCTAGAGAAGAAAAACTGCTCTGAATCTTAAAAAAAGTGCTTTTTTTTCCCAATGGAAATCGACATTAGAAAGCAGTTTGTGGGTCACGGTGTAACTGCATATAAAAAATTCGTTATGATTCAAAACAGGAATAATTGGTGCAAACCGATTGAGTCTACTACTAAATAATAGAGTATGATCCCCTTAGTACAAATACCATGTATCAAAGACGTTTTAAGTGTAGCCAAAGCCCCGCCAGACGCGGTGTAAGTGCGTTAAAAATACCAATTTTGAATATTTAATGCAACCGCACCAATTTCTCATAAAAGGTAGGTAGGATATTACAATATGTAAATACACATATGAAGGTTCAAGACTTTTTGCATGTCGCTAAGGGCGAACGCCAGAAGAAGTCCAAATATTTCTTAAAATGTTAATTTGGAATAATTCATGCAACCAATTAGTTTTTATTTTAGAATTTAGCTTCATTCCTCGTTCGACACACGTACATAACGTGGACACAACACAGCACGTACCGAAATGTCAGAAGATAGAACGACAGCAATGTTATGCCGGTATCACAATCTTAGATCTCGGTTTGGGATTTTTGCTACACAATCGAACATAAATCCAACGATTTTTTTGTTGGTTGTGTAAAAACCGTCATATTACATTTCATTTTGCACTTCACTCACAAAGAAACTGTTCTTTGACGCACAATCACCGAATACCGCAGTTAATCCCAGAGATAAGTCACAATAATTATATTGTAGACCCGCCCGGCTTTGCCCATGAACAGAAATTGTATTGCTTAGATACTAAGATTGTCTGTAAATTTGAGCTCAATCAGTTCGGCGGTTTTTGAGATATGATTTTGAATGTCCAATTTTGACCAATCATAACAGCAACAATACCTACGATTGTCCGTAAGTTTCAACTCAATCGATTCGGCGGTTTTCGAGATATAAGATTTTGAATGTTTTTTTTTTTTGTATGGGCAATGCCACGCCCCTTTGTCCAATTTGGACCAATCTTCACAGCAACACTCCTGGGCCATACTTAAGATTGTATGTAAGTTACAACTCAATCGATTCGGCGGTTTTCGGCGGTTAAGATTCTGAATGTTTTTTTTGTAGGGTAGGGTGGGGTACTTTCGACGATAGGGTACTTTCGACTTTCGAGATTACTGAAAGGCGGTTAATTTTTAGATAAAATGTTTGATGCAAATCATACCACACTGTTCTCTCAGATCGTACACGAACTATGACAGGTCTTCTTCAGCAGTTGTGGTTGTCAGACCGGTTTTTAATTTTTTTAGTGATTTTTCGTAATTTTTCTGGTATACGAGGTAAGTGATATTTAATTGTTTCTTATAGGAATTTATTGGTTGTGAATGTCAAACGTTTGTGTTTATAATACATTTAAGTTTATTATAACATTTGATTGAATTTTCTTTATAAGTTTTGTGAAAAACAGTAACGTCTACTATAAGAAAGAATGGGGCACTTTCGACAAAAGCACATGGGGCAGTTTCGGCATAGCCGAAAATAATAAAAATCAGATAAACAGCTCCAGAGACCCAATACCCCCGCCTCCTTTACTCCTCCCCAATTCCCACCCACCCTTCGGACTAATTGGGCAACGCATTTATAAATAAGAAAAAAAAAATCATGCAAATCGGATAAATATGGGTTCTCGAGTTATGGATGGACCAACAGACAGTCATTGCTCTTTATAATATAGTAGTATGGACTCGAATGAAAACCATGATTTCAGCAGTATACGTTATAGGTACTCTTAATATATAAAATGTTTTACTATTTACCATTACCATTACCAGGGATTATCCCTTTTTTCGAAGTCAAAGAAACTATCCTCTGAAAATTTCCAAAATCCCTTTTTTATCCTATAAACTCCTCTTTTCACCGGCTACATGAAATTTGGCCCCAATGAAAAATGGCCCCAAAATTTACATGAAAGGCAACAACAACAAAAAATTGCGTAAAATTCTGCGAATTGGGGTGACTATTCATATTTTGGGGCCTTTTTTCATTTTTCAGTTTGGGGTAAAATTTTATTATGAAATAAGGTTCCAAAAGAACGAAAACGTAGGGGGCCATGCTGCCCCCCCTGCAACCCCCTGCTTGGGTTTACTGTCATATTTGGGGCCTTATTTCATCGCAGCGCCTTATTTCATATTTGAAATTGGGGTATTATGTATTTCATTATGAAAAACAGCCCCAATTTTGGGGTGATTTTTCATTCTTAGTTTGGGGCCATTTTTCATTGGGGCCAACTTTTATGTAGACATTTTCACCATAGCAGATTTCTGGTGGAAATATTCAAACATGTGCAAGCCGAAAATAGTGAGCACAACGAAATCGCTATGTTGGTGGAATGAATACATTTTGTGCTTGCCGGAAACAACAGTATTGGTGGAACGAGTCTTTTCTGCGATGACCAAGTCTTGGACCAATGAAAAAACTCGATTGCAAATCAAAACTCAACTCATGCATTGAATTCTACAAATTTCTGAAAACGAAGCCTGAATTGCTTCGTTCAATCGCTGCAGAAGACAAATATAACAAGAAAACCAAAAGTGGAGAATTTATTGCTATCGAAAACGATTCAGATGCGAATGACGACGACGGCGATGATAGCACGCTGGTTGTTTATTAAACACATAATGTAATTTAAAAATAATAATAATTTATTAAACGCAATTTACATTAATTTTTGTATTGATACTATTCTTGAATTTCATCAATTTCAGTGCGAAAACAAGTTAAAAACGTATCCCCTATATATCCTCTTTTTTAAATTGCGATATCCCTTGAAATCTCCAAATTTCGGGCATTTGTCCCCTTTTCTGTCGGCAAAAAGATACGAGCGTTAGACATACTGTTCGATCGATCTATGTCAATGGCATTTGATGGGCTTAATCGCTGACCGAATGTTTCATAAATGCAACACGTTAAATTGAATAACCTCCGTAGTTGTAACGTATCTCCTGTCGACAGGTTGGCCATTTTGTTGCTACTCCTCGGGAATATTCGAATGAAAACTATTAACCTTTAACACGGAAGAATTCAAATTCAAGAAATGAGAATTCCAAAAGTGGTATGCGATTATGCGAAATGCGATGCGTATGAATGAAGGATAAACTGAATATAGGGAAGAAAAACGAAATAGAAAGTGACATAAAAGCGCAGAATAGCGTGATCCAATTTAAATTATTAAAATGTGTAGTGTTTTTGAATCCCCTAAAAACAAAGGAGTGTTTAATACGGTTTTTGAGGTTGATGGTCATTCATTCGAAACGTGTTCGAAACAATGTTGAGTATTAAAAGAATTAATAGAGGATGGGATACATATGTGTTATATTATGAAGTGATAAATGTGAAAAGGTGTTTTAACTTTTAAGTGCTGGGGATTTAACCCGCCCGGCTCTGCCCGTGCATAGAAATTTTATTGCTTAGGTCCTAGTCCTAGACAATGCCTACCTAATGTTCTTTCGTAATTTCGATTGTCTGGAATTTTCTTTCTGAGTAAACCTGAAATACAGCAATACGAACAAAACAAAAAGAGAATCATGAAAATCGGCCCAGCGGTTATCGAGTTTCACCCCATAGAAGATGTATTTTGTATGAGCCGTGTCACGCCCCTTTGTCCAATGTTGACCAAATAAAGCCTATATGGTGTCCATTGTTAAGGCCTACCTTTTTCAATAAGATCCATACCAATCGGGTTAGTAGTTCTTAACCCTCTTAACAAATAAACAAATTTACAATTTTATTATATGTAGAGATAGAGAAGAGATGAAATAGGTAGTAAGCAGTAAGTGATACATCTGTCTGAAAATCTAGATTTTTGAAAATTTACCTTAATCGGAAAACTTTAAAAACTTAAAAAAAAAAATTATAACTGGCCCATGGGGGGATCGAACCCACGACCTTCGCGTTATTAGCACGACGCTCTAACCAACTGAGCTAATGGGCCACATGCTTTTTTCATCTCAAAATATTTATCTGAGAACTTTGACAAGTTACCGTTCATGATATTGAAACTACATAGAACATTACATTATGTACAATTGTACAGTACATACTTATTCGCACTAATTTAGTACCTATGTTATTAATATAACTATCTCACCAACGACAATGAAGAAGGTCGAGCTTTTCAAAAGGAAGATACTCCGAATCTGCACAGGGCTTGGCGTAATCCGTTAACGCTGAAGTACTATCCTACAACGATGTTCTATGAGAGAGCAGGAATGATTCCAATGCGACTATACCTATTTATGATAGAGCTCTCCGCTAGAATTCTGCGAAACTTAGATGATCAGCCCTACCAGGAAATACAGCAACTTATTCTCATACGACAAACGCCAACGGGAATAAGGGTGATTATAGGGGATAAGCCCCTGTAATACAACATACATATTTAATGCGGCAAAATTAGTCAGCCTAGCCAATACGAACTAAATATGTATGTACATAAAACATAATGTATTAAGAACATTTTTCATGTAATAGATTAATTTCGTTTTCGATTGGAAATCCAGAACCGTCCGGAAGCAATCCGAACGCTTCTGAAAGCGTTCCTTTAAATTTGAAAACAAGTCAAGTTAAACTTGAGAAAAAATGTTTATGAAATCCGAATAAGTTCTTTGTTTGACTCCTATATTAATTTTGCCATAAAATTAAATTGAAAATTTATTGTTTATTTCTTCTTGTAGTGAAATAATGGAAACTATAGCCGATATTGGCTCAAGAAGTACGGAAACAGATTATGTATTCTGCTAAAAGTCTCAAGTTGTCTTAAACCACAAATAGGACTATTCGCGTACTTTTAAAATTTGTAATATGTATTTCAAATTTGGAAGAGGGAAAATCACTTAAAAGCACAGGATCTTGACAAAGTACGAAAGCTAAAAAAAACTTAAATGTTGGTGCAACAAGTCAGTATATGACCCTATATTACCGTTGGCTTTTCCCAAACATTCGGTTGTGTAAGTTTTGAATCTGTTACTCTTCCGATTCCGATCTTATACGAAATTTCACATATGGAAACAGGAGCACGTCCCGTATAACGAAAATCGTCTACGATATTGATTTCAAAATCCATAAGCATAAGCTATTTTCCGTATATGACTTGTGAACACTAAACGGGATGCAATTCTCAAAGCCTTAACTTTAGCACAGAGAGGCGAACACTTACGATAATCGTCTAAAAAGTTCTGCGATTCTTGTAAGTATTTACTCCTATTCCCGTTGCCGTATACGATTCGTCATAGCCGTTTTTACAGCTATTAAGATATTAAGATGTTTTTAAGAACTTTTCTTATCTATTTTATTTCTGTTTCTATACGTTCATTGGTTGTAAAAAGCTACTTTACTACTTATTTATTTTCATTATTATTACATAGTCAGGTACTTATTTATTTTCATTTGTTTGCTGCAATTTCAAATCGTTTGACTTAAACAAGTTGCAAACACTGGGAATATTAGTCGTTTACAACAAACAACAACGGGAATAGGGATGAATATTTTGGAAAGCGTGTTAGCGTTGTCCTGAAAATGAATCTGTCCTGAACATTGTAGCATTCCATGCAAACAGAAACTGCATCGCAGCGATCTTAAAATACGGTGAGTGCAACGCCGCGCCGTGCAATTGTTTTCTGTAGCGTATTTTTAATACCGAGAAAACTCTTAATGACTATGTAACCTCTTAACTTAGGAAGGTTCATCCATTCCTCTTGTAAACAATCTCCGTACGTCAATGTCTTCGACTCATCTTCACGGCCTTTATTCCTAATCAACAGTTCTATTTACATGATGGAGTGAATAATTCAGAGAAAACGAAATTAGAAAAGAAAAAACAACAACAACAACAACATATTCCTCTGCTGGATTCTGAACTGCCAACCTTCCTGTTCGATTCGAAAACCCTTTAAGTCAGTTTCATAGCAACAAAGAAAACAACCCAAATTGACTTTTTAAATATATTTTTCTTATATTTATATAATTCCATTAAAACAAAAGTGTTCCTTAAGTTAAACGACAAAAATAAACTGAACAGAATTTATGTTGTCTAATATTTATGTATATAGTTTTAGTTATTATTATTATTTTATCTTGTTTATGTGTATACTTAGTATATCAACTTATAAAAAGAGAAACGAAAATTAATACATTTTCCTGCCAAGTGGCGTGTATATTTGTTTTTGTTTTTCATATTTTATTTGCTGACAAATAAAAAACAAAGTTTTATAATCTTTAATATAAAAAATCACATTCAATTTAGGATGTAACCCTAACTAGTTAAATTAAGAAAACAATAATAAAATATTAAAATAACTAAGTTTTTAAATAGTTGTTTCAAGGAAATATCTTAAGACTATCTGATAAGGATATGGGGATATTTCTCTTTCATTTTGTTTGCTCATATTCTTTGTTGACTTATTGGTTGGAGATGTTAATATACAGAGACAGCATGAGTTTTTTTTTTGTTTTTCATGTTTCTAACAAATTTTCTAACACATTTTCTTGCGTAAAATAAACAACAATGCGAAAAATTCAATGCAAGAAGGGATACTTTCGTTTCATTAATGAATTTCTCTTGAGTGTTTGCTTAAGTGGTTCAAGTCTTTTGGAAGAATGTCTCTTCCACTTTTTCGGCGTCGGACTTCAGGTCCTGAACGAGTAAATCGGAACAGGTTTTTGGTATAAGCGTTCCGACAATCTTCTCCCCTTCGGTGGTTTTCAAGCGAATCACTTGCATTTTGTTGTTCATCGTGCTGCGCATCGACAGGATGTTCTCAACACGCGTCCAAACGGAGAGCACCGACCCGGCTAGTACAGTATACAAACGTTGCCTCAAGCCGACCTATACAGAGAGATTATGTTTACTTTCAGTAGAGGGTAAAATTTAAATTCGAACTCACCTCACACTCCTGACCCATATTCACATTTCTACAGTTACCATTCCAGTAGGCATGGGAGCAGGTGTTAACAGACGCATCGTACTGTTGCGTCCAGTGCGGTTCGGCTTCCTCCATTGTGACCTTCTTGTATTTTTTTTCGATTTCGGCCAGCGATTCTGGTCGCACTTGCAGACCGGTATTGGGACGAAAGACCTGGAATAAAATTTCCTTTTTGCTTGGTTTAGAGTCGATTTTTTTCTTCTGCGGTTGGGTGGCCTCGATTTCGACGGCAAGAATAGCGGTGCGTTTGTTGTTCCGCAGTTGATGGGACAGATAGAATCCTTCTTTCTCACTAATTAAGTCGGCATATCTGGAAGCAAGTGGAGGTCGTTAGTAAATTTGTTTTTTTAGTGATAAGTCCACACAAACGCTCGGATTGTTCTTTAATACGTTACTCACTTGTCGAGAGCCTCCTGCCAGATCATGCCACGTTCCACCCGAACGGTGTGCAGTTCGGTTGGGGCGGTGCCAGTAGCGTGTTTGCGAATGAACTTCAATAGTTTTACCCGGGTGACGTTCTCTCCAGCGGCACCGAGATCTGAAAGAATAAATTGATAAGTTAGTGAAGTTCAATTGGGATGCATGAGTTTTAAATTTAAAGCAGTTGGCTCTTTTAAGTCTGAGGTACAAGAAATCAAATGTGCGGCCTGTTTAAGCTTTGGACACACAAGGGTGACAAAGCACTACAGCGGGGAATAGATATTAACTTCGACGCCTAACAGGCAACAGCAGTTTATAGTTTTGGTCTTTTGGATGTTGAGATGCGTTGCGATAATGCTGATTACGTTTACAACTAAAAACTTTTGAATCACCTTCATCACGTCCGTTTTCGGAGAGAAATGATGAATGAATCAGACGTTTAATGGTACGTGAATATGGGTTTAGAAAAAATTCTCTGTCAAAGAAAATCGATGATCAAAGCATTGCAACTGTTAAACATTGTAACACTAACAGAAAGCACCATTTCAGAAGCGCACCCGATTTGCAATTAACGCATCGTCGATATTGTACCATTGTATGTCGGTAATGCGCTGTAGTGCCACCGTTATGTGTCCATAGCTTTAGAATTTTAAAATACATACTGTAAGAACTTACCGCTTCATGGAGATAGGTGGTACTTTTTATCGGTGCATAACCAGGAATACAACACTTGACAAACTAGACAACTAAAATGCAAAAAAGCCGAATTCAAACGCTTGGTCGTAGCTGCGTGATTATTATGATCTATCTAGTGTACAAGTAATCGTCCGACAAATATCTTAAAATATATTTGTCCTGAGAAGGCTTCTTAACTGAGCCGTTCTGTTTCGCCATAAAATGTACACTGTGTAGTTTAGTGTACAAACGTAGACCACCCGCCTTAACAAACTCCACCAGTAGTATAGAACCACCAAAGCAATACAGGAGATCCCGCTCGTCACGTAAACTCCAGGATGCCTGCAGAAGTTTCGGCGATAGTAAGTCGCTTGGATTGGATGGCATATCTTCAACTGTGCATTCAATTTATTATAGAAGGACATTTCTAGATCAATGAAAAACGTTTAGTGCTGCCTAAAGACAACCAAACCTCTGGGTCACTGTTGGACACAATGGATAAAATACTGAAACGAACCATATGGAACTTGAGGTGGCAATTGATGTAATCGCGAATTCTTTAACCAACACATGGATTTAAAAAAAGTCAATACACAGTTAATACTATACGAAAAGTAACTACAACCGTGGAGATATTGACATTGGACGTCAAAACTGCATTCAACTCTGTAAACTGGGGACTATTAGTCCACTAAATTAGGTCCATGATGGTGCAATGGTTCTTGATTAAAAGATTCCAAAAATATTTCCGGTGAAGTAAGGCAGTGGCGAAATTTCACAAGGATTATATGAAACTTTATATATGATAAAGTTCTAAAATTAGGGAAACATCATAGGCTTGCCGATGACATTGCAATTGTTGTGGTGACAAAAGAGTTGGAAGATATATAAGGCACTGGCATCAATTGAGCTAGAGCTCGCAAAACATAAAACAGAAGTAGTACTAGTGAGCAATCGCAACAAAAGGCATATACTATAAAAAGCGGCTATCGAATGCCCAGGACGCTCGAAATAGAGCGCAGAGAATTGGAGGAACACTAACTTCCGAAAATATTGTAAACTGCGGATTTAACGATGGCGAGTACAATATTTCCATTTCGTCCGCCTTGATAGTTCGAATTGAGGCAACTCAATCCTTCTACACGCGCTATGGCCGGGGGCACATATCTCCATCTCCACACACATCTCCATAAATTAGGCCACGATAGATCTTCTTTTCTTCTGCCATAAATGTGAAGATGAAAATGGCGTGGAGTAGGTAATGTCTCACTGCACGAGCTTCGCAGAGGGAAGAGCGAAACTATCAAGCCGACAGCTTCTAATAAGCCATATCATGTTGAGGTCAGAAGACGACTGCTCCTTGCTCCTTGGCAAAAACGATCTGATAAGTGTTTAAAGGCTAATAAGAGCAGATCTGGCATGTTGCAACTCAACAAACCCTGATTACATCATAAATCTCATCATCCGACCCCCTCTGAAAGTCGACGATCTGATTTGCCGTCTGCAAAAACCCATACCACTGCATCAGCTAACACAAGAATAAATTGAGAGAGCAATTTCCGAAAGGCAAAATTGGCCGCTCAGAACATCAGCAGAAAACCGATCCGGAAGCCAAGCAGTGGCGTTGTGTAGATGGCGTCATAACTCATAGCAAACCACTATATGCACAAAAATACATTGGCTCCTCTCACTGAGCAACACTGGACAACAATGTGTGGGTGTATGTTTTGGTGATGGCTAAACCCACTGACCAGCTGATGAGATAACAACATAATGCAGCTTAGCGGTGAACATGGTTTGTTGACAATACGGCAGAACGCATAGCAGTCGGGAAGATCCGCAACCCAAAGTGAATGACCAGAAGAAAATGACTCAAAGACAACTGGATGCAAGGTTTCTTTCGGATGTACAAAACACCAATTTGTGATTCCCAGTTGTAAAACCAGAAGCGGCAAAATAAAAATATCTACATTAGTAAACCAAGTTACTGGTGTCTCTTTTCTTTGATTTCTCCGTTTGTTCTTTTGATCGTTGTGCTAGGCCTGACGGCATTTAGTAAATTTGAATCTTTAGTCTGTGGATTCAGTTAAAGAATACACTTTTGTGAGTATCCTTGCTATACATGGCAGCAAATGCAGATATAGCATAAGTTATTACCCAGCTCAGCTAAGTAAGGACTAACGACAGTCCCACGGCGAGAATCGTAAAAAAGTCAAGAAGTGTGGTTTACTATGTAGACGTGCGGCACTGGAGAAATATACCCAGTTAATCGTCCATGCCAGCTACCACAGACTACTGGTATCTTTGAAGATTACACAAGCTTATGACGCATAATATGTACGCATACTTTCAAACAAATATCAATATATATGAGTAAGGGTAGTGAACAATTTGTTTTATACTTAAGTTGCAACGCATTTTATGCATAAGAGTGTGACATTAAAAGCGATTTCACTAGGAAGAGCTAAAAAGATGTTAAACTGTTGTGTTGAGTATTTAAAAATGATCGCGCAAATTAAAGTGACCAGCCTGTAATGTTGAACAGAGCAAATTTTGGTAGTATTTTCTTGACAGAAGGTTGAATCGAACGCCTTACTGGTTTGATAAACCAAAATTACGACGCGAAACATTTGAGGCAGAATTGGTGAAAGCCAACAGACGCAAGTCCTAACCAATCAATGGGCAAAAACACAAGTGTAATAAATAATGTAATAAATAATAAACTCACCCAATATTCCCAAATCGAAGCGTCCACCCTTCTTCGCCTGGTTTATAATCGCATTCAGAGTGTCCGTAAAGTACTTAAACAAACGATTCTGCAGTTCGACTGGCATTCCTAAGATTCTATTCAAGAACTTCGATATATTGTTGTAGTCCTTATCCAGACTCAGCACACCCGGATTCGACTCACTATTCACGATGATCCCGACTCCTACCAGTGCACCGGCAATATCCTTAAAGAAATCTCCCTTGTAATCGGTGGGTGGTGGAACCAGGGGCGACTCATAGCCCATAATAGTCTTCATTACTGTTTCCAAAGCAGTTCGCCCGTATTTGTTGTCGATATTGAACTGTGAGAGGTCTCTTGTTTCGGTGGCGCGTCGATCACCATGAGTCAATGCGCCCAGCGACTCCAAACGCTTGGCCACAGTCGATGCAAAACGTCTCTCACCGGCCAGATCAGAGATCAAGAAAATATATTCAGGTGCATTGACCTGATTTGAACGATGTGTTCGTCCAAACTGTTGGATAGCTCGATCCGCAGACCATGGCAGTTCCAATGTGATGTGTACGCGTCGCCGCTGATTTCGTACTCTCCGGTCGCTCTGCAGAGAGATACCACTGGAGGCAGCCTCTGAAATGATGGCCACATCCTTTTCACTATCCATGAATCGTTGTTTTTCAGTTAGGTTCAGTGTTTCCAGGGGAACATCCTGCTCGGAGCGTGATTCATATTGAATGGACCCATCATCTGATTGGACAACACGTCCCTTCCGGCCAGTCATTTCGGCTACATTCTCCGGTCCACCCAGCTCATCGATCAACTGATCTAGTGTATTCGGAGGTAACCTATCCCCCAGGCGATCGATCTTTCGCAGCAATTCCTCCTTCATACTACATGCCCGCTCAATGGCATCCTTCGGCGGTGGACCGTAGTTCATTTTAATGCCATTCACTCCCACCTGCGTGACTGTGTTCTTCTGTTCCTGTTTCTTCTGCAGCAGCTCTTGGATTTTATCTTGCGTTGACGTAGGCTTTTTCTTCGCTGCCGCTGCTGCCACTGGTTTCTCCTTGGTTTTCTTCTTCTTGCGCGAGTTTACCCACGGGTCGGCATCGCTGTCACTGCCCGAATAGAATGGATTAAAGTCACTGCTTTGGCCACTGTCTGATCCGTGATCAGACTCCTCGGATTCGGATGCAGACATTAGTTTGTAGTCAGAATCATCTGAATTTTGGTCAAACTCATCGCCGCTCGATGAACGACGACGAGATTTCTTTGCCGCTGCTGCCTTCCCGGCGGCTGTACGCGTAGCTTTCCGCTTGGACGTTGACGGAGCGGTGGCAGTTTCCTTCTGACTTTCTTCGATGATCGATTGCAAGGTTTTCTTGTTCGTACCTAACCCAAGTATGCGATTGATACGGTTGCGATCTGGTGCTGGGAAATGCTTCTCCACTAGCGATTGGAATACGCCCCTGAAAGACAAGGAATATTAGACGGGTCTTATGAAAAAAACTTCAGCGAACTTACTTGGCAGTTGACACAAAATCACTCAGTTCTCCTTCGTCTCTCTCCAGCTGCTCCAGCGTTCTTGCCTCGCCAGTGGATTGCAGGCCAATGACCACACATTTCCCGTACTTTATAGCCTCACGTGCTACCTGAACTGCATGATTCACCTTGGCAGCAATACAGAGATATTTGAAGAAGCGCTGATGCGACGACCAAAACTGGCCCCACATTGTCTTCTTCATCCGGCTCTCGGCATCGATTAGCTCTGCAGCTTCCGTAAACTTTTGCATTGCCTCTACCCACTAAACGAAAATTAAATTGATTACTAAAGTCCGCATTACCAATGACAAACAACTGACCAGTTCAACAGAATCGTCGTAGATCTTTCGGAAATCGGCGGACAATGGGACCTCCTCAATTTTGAATGTCACACCATGAAAACTCAGCTGCCGGGCAATGTACATGCCTCGTAATTTCATGTCCATAGCAACAATTTCCATAGCGCCAATTCCTCTGTAATTAGATGTCTTTAGTGAGTCATCGAGGCGGACTTCCATTTGAACTCACCTCTTTTCGACGGCCATAATGAAGTCATTGAATGTCGGAAAAGCTGTGCCCTGTCCCCAGATACCCAATCGTACCATGTAGGCCATATTCTTCGGCTCTGACGCACCCGTAGCAGAGGCATATACCACCCTCGCTTTTGGTAACTTGTTCTGCAGCTCCAATACCGTCGAACCTGTCTTTGTTGGCTTTCCAGAGCCGACAGGACATAAATTCTTGGCTTTGTGACATTCATCAAATACTATCAGCCCATCAAAGTCCTCACCGCACCATTGAAGGAGTTGCTTTAGTCGAGACTTGTACTTTCCAGTCTTGTTGTTTGATTCACCTATAAGTGCTGAATAAGTGCTGAATATCACACCACGCTTGCAGTTGTTGTTGACATCCGATGAGATTTTCGCATATTTGAACTGAAAAAGACCACAATAAACGGATTTTTTTTTATGTTTGGGAAGTTGATCATATAACTCACCTTATTCAATGGGTGGACGTCAATTTTAGACGCGCCAATGTCTGAGAGATCACGTTCAGCATCGTATTTCAGGTCATTTGAGACTGAGATCCACAATGCCTTCTTGCGGCCTTTCTGGTAATTCTCGAAGATTATGCCGGCTATTGTGCGGCCTTTGCCAACACCAGCACCGTCACCTAAACAGCACATGGAGTTGGTGATTCATTTTCTTTGCGGACTTTTTTACTGCCAATATACTTACCAATCAAAAATCCAGCTCGACTTCCATCGGGCAATAGATGATCGTGTGCTTGGGATGCGTACGTTATGGATTCCAATTGCAACGCACTCAGCTGACCACTTTGAATTGTTTCCTGTGGAATGGACATCTTGTAATATACATCACATGGTTCCACCGACGAGAGTGAGGCCGTTTCAACCACTGGATCTGGATGTTTTTTGCCCAGTTTTACTACAAGAGACAGAAAGAATTTGTTTATGCTGTCTGACTATGTCATCCTATGCAAATCCTACACTTTGCTGGCCAATATTCTGCATACGTCTCGGCGACACCCATCTCCTCAAAGTCGGCTTCCTCTTCTTCGGCCGCTTGGTTGACCTGCAAACGGAAACGTTAGTTTCTAGTTTTGGTGACATTTTTGTTTCATCGCACCTTCATTGGAGCCTGCATCCACATTTGAGATATCAGTTTGTTTGGAATGCCACTTGTTATGAAGCTAGGATTCGCTGCCAACAAGGCTTGGACATTTTGCAAAACATACTGATTGATGCGCGACATGGGGTCCTGAGCCATTTGCTGAGCAGCGGGTTGTGCTCGCCCAGCTGATGTTGCGGTTGAAGGGGCAAGCAAATTTCCAAAGCCGGTCATTCCCACTAAAATCGAAAAGAACACAAGTAGAGAGGATGTTAATTTTTTGTCGGAGAATATCTACAGTTGATGAATGTGTCAATAAATGAATGAAGAAAGCACTAGAAATGATAAAAAGCAAGGAAATAGGTATGTTATTCCCCTCGAGCTGATATTCGACGACATTTAATTTGAAAAGTGGAATCTTGTGTCTAAATTGCTAGGAAGCTAGGAAGCTAAAAAACGACCAATGGTTTCTTCAAATTAGCTTACGAAAAAAATTGTACCAAGGGCCCCGTTTTGGATTTAGAGCAGGAGATTAAACAGCGAAATTTAAGAGCCTACGAAAACCACACCTACGGCGGCTGGACTGGAGGCAATTCTCAATCTGACTCCTCTAGACCTATACGAGTACATGGAGGAATCTGCTAACAAAAGTGCCTTTAGGATTAGCCAAACGAATACTTGGAAACCGTGCAATTTTGGTCACGCACAGGGAAATATGTAGGGAACGTTGTCACTTCTGACTAAATCTAAAGATTGATAGACCATTTTTCCGGTCGTTCCCGAGTAGAGATGAATGGAATACAGATGAACCCACAAAGAGGAAATCGATATCCATCTACACAGATGGATAGAAGATGGACTGTGGAACCGGTGCCGGTATATTCTATGAAGAATTAAATATACACTGCTCAATCAGGCTTCCTGACAATAGCAGTGTCTTCCAAGCAGAGATTCTGGCAATCACGGAAGCAACCCGTAATTTACGCAGTTTCTGCTATTGAAATAAAATCCAAGTAAGTTCATCGCTGAGTCCCAGGACACAGTGACAAAGCCGGCAATGAGAGGGCCGACGAACGGGCGAGAAATGGGTCTGCAATGGATCATGATAGAGCACTACAGTCGATCAAGCCACCACTCTGTAGCCTTAGAGAACGAGATGAGAATAAGATTCGCATGAAAACCAACAACAAGTGGAAAGGACAAACTGCCTGTAAAGTATCACGGAAGTTTGGTCAAAATATGAAAATATGACCATCAAACTTCTACAGTTCGACAGGTCATCGCTGTCTAAGTTGGTAGACATACAATGAAACTAAATCTCAAAGATTACGAGATATATGTATATGTAGAGGCTGCGGAGATGAAGAGGTCCATGAGGATACACCTCACTTCCTCTGTCACTGCCCGCGTCTCTGTCACTTGAGGAACTGAACACTTGGAAGTCATTACTTCCACAAGAACTTTCTTATGACTCACTTTCTAATCTTTACAGGGTTCTGACTTCTGAGAATATCAGGATGACTGGACTGCGTCGAGTAATCACTAGAAGAAGGAACATGAGGCTAACCAGCCCTAACATCAACGGTTAACACCCATTTAAAAGGGCATCACAATGGAACCACAAGCACCCAAGTGTGGTTTGTCCTGCTCTACCAAGCGAAAGTGTGTAGATAGTTGAAGGTATCTTTAGTTTTTTTGTTTTATTTTTACGATGGCGTGAGATAAAAATTGAAAAAGTTGTGATTGCGATCCTACTGCATCTACATTAATTAGGTACCTACTGCGTTGGATCTTTAACTATATTATAGACTAGCTGTACCCGCCCAGCTTTTCCCGTGCACAATTGTATTGCTTATGTCTTAGATAACAATGTTCTTTAGTAAAATGCGAAAAATGAGAATAAATCTATTTCCTGGAATTTTTTTTCTGCCTAAACCTGAAATATACAGCAATACGAAAAAAACAAAAAAAGAATCATGAAAATCATAGAAGTTGTTTTTTGTATACGAGGCGTCACCCCCGTTTGTCCAATTTTGGCGTGGCGATATCGATAATGGATGTAATGTATATTGGATATATAATGTGCAGTTGTGCATCGCCCTCCCTCTCCTTGATCTTGCTACTTGTTTATTATACTGCATTTCCTTTCCTTTGTTTCCCTCTTCCTCTGGAATCCAAACAACTACCTACCCCAACCCTACACTGTTACCAACCTGTTTTGTATTATACGTCTCTCGATCATAATATACATACCTACATATACATATATAACTGACCATAGCACTCACTGCGAAAACAAATCAACCCTTTTCGAATGTATAGTATACGTATTGTTTTTGTTTGACGATCGCAAAAGTATAAACATCCATTTGTAGCAAGGTATATGTGTATGTACATATATATTTTCACTTCAGAAAATACATTTTGGCTAAAAACTTTTCCTAAGGCTGCTGTTATAGCTATCAGGAAAATGCATCCGTAAAAAAATTTTTTCACTTTTTTGGAGCACTTAAACTCAATCGTTGAACTCAATCTTGGTCCTAAAATGTTGCTTTTGAATTATAAAACTAATTCGTCAAAAAAAATTAAGCAATTGATCTTTAAATTTTCTAAGAAAGGAATTTCTTTATTTTTTCCGTACGAAAAACTTTTTCTGTTCAACTTCTCAACCAGTTTCACGAAGTATTCCACTGAATTCCTATGATATGCTATGGCTAAATGTGTCAGTTTTGTTCTGTTTCGTGTTTTTACGGATGGATTTTTCTGATGGCTATAACTGAAGCCTAAGGACGCGGCTATAAACGACATAGGCTATAGCAGTCTTACAGTCTTAAGGAACATTTAAAAAAAAGTTTCATCGAAATCTGTCCAGTAGTTTTCGAGTTTTTAGCTGACAAAGAAAAGTCCTACAGTATTATTATATGTAGAGAAGTACGAATCTGAAATTCCCCAGCCTAGAGTATTCTTCGTGTGATGAGAAGTTAATTTTAATTTTCAATTTTAGTTCGTCTTCACATAAAAAATATTTGTCGCTGTTACAAACTGACTACCGTCTACAAATTTGCCAATTTCTTTGTCGCATTCAAAGTTAAAATTATTGGCGTCGTAACTGTATGTCGCTACGAATGTGTCGCGCCGATTTGGGAGAACCTGAATATAAAACCACACAATCAGTAAAGAAAAAGGCGACTCAATTATTTTGTGCTGTTTTTGCCAGACATACAAGGCAAAATATTTTGCCATTAAATTTGTAACGCCAAGAAGGAGTCATCGGAGACTCCATCAAGTAACTCACACGGCAAACATTTTGCATGACTTATATGCAGTGCAGGGTATCAAAGCATCGGTTATGTGCGCAATATGAAATTTAAATAAATAAATAAATAAATAGTTTGCGCAACAGGTTTGTATAGGGCAATAGGCCAACTATTCTTTTGAGTGGGTTTAAATTTTTGTAGGATGAATAGAAGGGACTTAATTACAATTTTATGCCGATTCGGAAAGGCTGAATTGGAAAGCTTACACAGAAGATTTATACTCTCGGATGTTTATCAGACGTTCGCGAGAGGTGGAGCTGTAGTGATCACTCAAATTAAATTACTCATAACAATTTAGAGCTTTAGACCATTACCACCAATCCTCTTTCATTCTTACTCATTCGTCGATTACCCATCTTGAGACTTTATCATTGCCTGCTAGTCGAGTTAGCTACCGAGTCAGTCTTCAACCAACTCGCACACGGCTCAGAGCAAGCTACAAATTATTATCATGAAATTTAAGTTTAGTTTTTAAGTTGTATAGTTATATAGTTGAATATTAAAGATGTTTAGTACATAAAAATGAATTATGCATTTTCACTTGCATCATTGGTGACCCCGAAATTACTAATTGCCATAATTGCCTACAACTTACAACTAATCGAACAAAACAATTAAAAGTGACACTTACATAGTAAAACACATTTTCGATATACGATACCTACATAAATTCATTAAAAAGAGTGAAATAAAAACATTTTAAAGCAAACGCACAAGCTTAAATCAAATAATTGCTCGAATCAAGCCGCGAGAATATGTGAAGACAATTCATACATAATACATATACATATTTTGTATCCACGTGGATAAGTGAAGACAATTTTCAAATCCCGTTTTCGTATGGTTGAACTCTGCTAATTCTGTTCATCCCCCGCTATATGAAAATTCCCGCTAAGCACATGAAGTGACGCTTTCTCACCACATCGAAGAAACCGCTTTCATCATCACCCGATAGTCCCGTGAATGGACCCACATCGTACATCCTGCTAACGGAATAAGCTGAACATCAAACCAAATCCTCGAATATTGTACTAAGTTTTGTGAAGTATCCGAAACAATCGCTTCTTTCAATCAACTTATCAAATACACCAAACATTTAACTTTGCTTCATATAGACTTTTGTATATACATAATTCTTGAGTAATATTTTAATTTATACAATATTATCTGAAATTATATTCCCTCATTTGTTTTATAACTAATAGAATTTTTGTTTCCTTATTATTTAATAACAGTTTTAAATTTTTTTTCTTTCTATTTTGTAAGGTAACAAGAACAATGAGTAATAACGAAAGCGAGGATAATCCCGGTGGTCATAGTGATGGAGTAAATCGTGATAACAAAGACTCTCTCATCAGCGATATTTCATCATTTTCGGTTAGGTTGCCGCCTTTTTGGACAAAATCACCCGGTTCTTGGTTTGTACAAGCGGAAGCACAATTCGCGATAGCTAAAATTACGCGGGATATTATGAAATATAATTACGTTCTCGCGGCATTACCTCAAGAAGTTCTTGAAACCGTGCTCGATTTTATAGAGGAAACCCCTTCTTCGGGTATATATGACAAATTTAAGACAACGTTGATCGAAAGGCATTCTTTAAGCGAAGAACGTCGAATAGAAAAGCTTTTGTCCAGCGAAGAGATAGGAGACAGGAAACCATCGGAGTTTCTTAGATCATTAAAACAACTCGCTGGGGCATCAGGTATAATGAGCGATAAATTAATTAAAAAGCTTTGGCTTCGTAGACTTCCACAAGTCATCAATATCGCGTTAATTTCTCAAGATGACAAAAGCGAACAGGACTTAACGTCCCTTGCTGACAAGATTTGGGAAGCTTCAGGGTCATCTATGGGCATTTCAGAAGTTCGAATGCAACCGCCATACAATCGTTCAGATTGCGCTCAGTCTTCAAACAATACAATGAAGAATGAGATCTTAGAAATGAAGGCAATGATTAGAAACTTATCGGACGAAATAGGTCAATTTAGGTCCAAAAGAAGAAGTTCTTCAAGTAATTTTCAAAGACGTAGATCAACGAGTAGAAATCGCTCATCTGAAGGTAAAATCTGCTGGTTCCATAGAAGGTTTCGCGAAAATGCGCGTAAATGCGACCATCCCTGCCAGTTTAACTCAAACAAAAACACAAAAAACTAGATTCCCCATCTGTGGATGCGGCGAATAGTTGGGAATCTTCGTTACCACGCCGCCTTTTTATCAGAGATCCTGATAACAACCTTACTTTCTTGATTGACACAGGCGCCGACCTTTCGGTAATTCCACACTCTTCTTTTACGAACCACAAGATTAACCCCTGCGTTTCTTTATGTGCAGCTAATGGTACAACTATTGGCACGTATGGCACCAAACTGCTCAAGGTTAATCTGGGACTCCGAAGACCATTTATACACCAGTTCATAGTTGCCGCAGTTAATCGACCAATAATAGGGGCCGATTTCCTTGATAAATTCGGGTTATTAGTCGATCTACGTAATCGTCGATTGATGGACTCCACAACAAAACTTCAAATAAGTGCCTCTCACGTTATTGTAGATACACCGACACCACTGCAATTTGCAATCAACAATGAACTGGGTAACATATTAAGGGAATTTCCTTCTCTAACAGAACCACCCAACTTCAATCTTACAGTTCGACATAAGGTTGAACATCATATCGTGACAAAAGGACAGTTACCATTTTCCAAACCTCGCCGATTGGAGCCAGCCAAGCACAAGGCAGCTCTCGTTGAGTTCCAGCACATGGTTGACCTTGGAATTTGCAGACCTTCATCCTCTCCAGTATCTTCTCCGCTACACTTAACCAGCAAAAAAGATTGCGACGACTGGCGTCCTTGCGGCGATTACAGACGTCTAAATGCCGTTTCAATACCCGATAGGTATCCTATACCGCACATCCATAACTTTTCGATGCAGCTTCATGGATGCACAGTCTTTTCACGGATTGACTTAGTCAGGGCGTATCATCAGATACCTGTCGCCACCGAAGACGTGCATAAAACCGCAATTACTACCCCTTTCGGGTTATATGAGTTTATGCGAATGCCCTTCGGGCTGAGAAATGCGAGCCAAACCTTTCAAAGATTTATTAACGAAATTGTTAATGATCTCCACTTTGTTTTCGCATATATTGATGATCTCCTCATCGCAAGCCATAACATGGAGGAACACAAAACTCATTTGCGGAAACTCTTTCAGCGGCTGGTGGACTATGGTTTGACACTGAAACCCTCAAAATGTGTGCTTGGTGTCCAGACTCTTGACTTCCTCAGCCACACAATAACCAAAGAGGGAATTTTGCCATCAAAAGAACGAGTGGAAGCCATCAGGAAGTTGGCACCTCCCGCATCTATCCGCCAAGTGCAGCAATTTGTGGGAATGGTTAACTATTATAACCGATTCATGCTGTCATGCAACAATTGAATAGTGGGAAATGGGAACCACTAGCATTTTTTTCAAAGAAACTTTCACCAACCGAGCAAAAGTATTCAGCATTTGATAGGGAGCTGTTGGCCATATATTTAGCAATAAAACATTTTCGCTACTTCATCGAAGGGCGAGAATTTATAATATATACGGACCACAAGCCTTTAACAAGTGCATTATTTTCAAAAGCTGAACGCAGTCCCCGTCAAACCCGTCATCTTGACTTCATATCCCAGTTCAGTAGTGATATTAGGCATCTTAAGGGAAAAGACAACGTAGTCGCGGATCTGCTATCTCGATTCAATAAGTGTGATACTGAGGCAATAAATGAACTAACCCCGAATCTCAGAACCATCTGCCAAAGGCAGGAGAGTGATAATGAACTGAAATATTTGCGTTCAAATGCATTAAAGTTAGGATCGAAGGTAAAACTTGAGTCAGTTCAATTACCATCATCACAAAATCACATTTGGTGCGAAACCAGTACGGGCATTAATCGACCATTTGTACCGCAAGAATTGCGCAGACAACTTTTTGAGTCACTTCACAACCTTTCACATGAGGGAATACGCGCTACACGAAAACGAATTACGGCAAAATATTTCTGGCCATCAATAAATAAAGATTGCAACACTTGGTCGAAGGCATGCATCTCATGTCAGCGATCAAAAATCCATATGCACGTGAAGTCCGAATTGGGACAGTTCAGTCCCCCTTCTGAAAGATTTGAACACATCCATATGGATATTGTTGGTCCGCTTCCTATTTCCCAAGGTTTTTCATACATTTTAACTGTCGTCGATCGATTTACTCGCTGGCCAGAGGCGTATCCTATCACAGACATTACGGCCGCAACAGTTGCCAAAACGTTTGTCCAACAATATGTCTCAAGATTTGGTGTGCCTCGGGAGTTAACGACTGATCAGGGTAGCCAGTTTGAGTCCAAGCTCTTCTCGGAAGTTACCAAGTTACTTGGCACACACCGCATCCGTACCACTGCCTACCACCCTCAGGCGAACGGAATGGTGGAGCGATTTCACCGACAGTTGAAATCATCCATCATAGCTCGTGAAAATACAACAAACTGGAGCGATGACCTTCCACTGGTGTTACTTGGTATCAGAACATCAGTAAAGGAAGACTTGAGATGTTCATCTGCTGAGCTTGTCTACGGGCAGCCACTCAAGGTGCCTGGCGAATTTTTTATCCCGTCGAGTACGGATGTGGGAGTAAGTGATCCAGCAAACCTCCTAGAAAGACTTAGAACATCTATGCAGTCATTAATTCCTGTAAGTCCACGCCAAGCCCCACAATCGAAGGTCAGTGTTCCGAAATCGCTAAAGGATTCCGAATTCGTCTTCATAAGAGTTGACAGAGTTCGGCCGGGACTGTCACCACCATACGAAGGACCCTATAAAGTCGAGCGGAAATTACGCAAGCAGTACATAGTCAAAATAAAAAACAAAAACGTTTCCATCTCAATCGATCGATTGAAACCCGCTCATTTTGCTTCCGACGAATCAAGAACCGTACAAACAAAACACTCAGTCAAATTTAATTAACTGGATTAGGTAAACTACATAATTATTAAGAAACGCTACGCTGGTGAGGGAGTGTGTAGTGATCACTCAAATTAAATTACTCATAACAATTTAGAGCTTTAGACCATTACCACCAATCCTCTTTCATTCTTACTCATTCGTCGATTACCCATCTTGAGACTTTATCATTGCCTGCTAGTCGAGTTAGCTACCGAGTCAGTCTTCAACCAACTCGCACACGGCTCAGAGCAAGCTACAAATTATTATCATGAAATTTAAGTTTAGTTTTTAAGTTGTATAGTTATATAGTTGAATATTAAAGATGTTTAGTACATAAAAATGAATTATGCATTTTCACTTGCATCAGAGCAGTGGTAAATCCAGGAAGATATAATTTGTGATAATTTTGGGAATCGAACCTGAGATCATTCGCTCAGTAGCTACTAAGCCAATGCGTCCAAATACATAATTATAATTCTCTCTCCCTTTATGTGACACTTGTGAATAAAACGTAGTAACGCAAGCAGTTTACACATCATCGAATGGAATTTCCAATATGCTTCGCTGTACTACATGAAAATCCTAATCCTAGTACTCTCTCAACCCTAATCAAATCTACAAATAAAACTCTGCTCATACTAGTTCATAGTTCTGCTCATATACACGAGTGTTCTTTTATTTCCCAAGTTCGCACTAAAGAACAGAGTGTTTTCGTTGGGTTGGTGATGAAATCTTCTTTTTCAAAATCCCCTTTCCAAAATCCCTTACTCCAAAAGACACTAAGAGAAACAAATTCCCCCATTTTTAGATTTGGTGTTAATTCTGTCACCGCGGCACCTAAAAATGGTGTTAAAAAGTGAGATGCGTATGGGGGGCATGCTGCTTCCTGCAACCCCCTGCTTGTGGTCACTGTAGGATTTAGAGTAGGTGCAAGGTTGGGTATATGCAAGGTTTACTTTGCTTGTGGGAGATTTTAGCATAGGGTATTTCGTCCCGGGAGCTTTTGGAAAAGGAGAAGAAAAAAATGAGAGATTATGTCCATTAAGGATTTGGTAAAAAGGAATAACGTAGGGATCCCGTTTTCGTTAAAATGAACAATTAAGTTGGTGTGAATAAAAAGTTTCCTCTAAGTAAGTTCCTTCACTCAGGTTGTTTAAAAACTCAAGTGAAAAACGGTCAAATTCGTACGTCAACAGGGGTGGTACAGGGGATAATTTCAAGATCCTGTATAGAATCAAGTTTTACAATGTGGAGTGGTTAAACAATCAATTCCTTTCCGATATTATTGGAGAAGCTCGTGGTGGTGCCATATCAATAGTTGAGGAGATGAAAATACGCCCAAGATAGATTAGTGACCCGGGATTCCAAGTTGGATTTGGACAGGAAATTGGGTTCCTCATTCATAGGTCCACTGTATCGAAAACAGTTTCTCAAGTGTGTTTTGTTCAAAAGGAAATCTATTTCCATCATTGATCGGGGCGATGAGAGAAACAAAAATATTAACAAAAATGGCAATCAAAAAAGGTTTAAAATCACCAACAATTTTATGCTCGTAGAACATTGTCAGATCATGTTGGGTGCGTGGACATGTAACGAAAGTGCCGATGAAGCAGAATAGGGCACAGAGTTTCAAATGCTTTACGGCCTGAGTGCGATCGGAAACAAATCTGGAGAACTCAGGTGCAGGTATTGTGATGATATGATCTATATTTCGCTGATAATATTACGGAAATATTTACGAATGACAATCTCAATAGCTTGACATGGGGTAACGACATAAGTCCGCGCGACATATTTCCGCCGAAGTAAGAACGACATGTCTCCGCGACACAGCTCCGCCCGGAGATATGACGTTTTCAAAACGACATAACTCCGCCAGAAAAAAGCGACATAATTCCGCTCGAAAAGTGTACCGGGCGGAGATATGTCGCTATGCCCTTGACATAGGACATACTTTTTCATCAATAGAGGAGGTGAATGTCTCTTTAAACAAAATTGGGGCCACATGTAGGTGTGAGGAAATTAAGTGTTTGGGCGAATTGGCTCAGGTTTCTGCCCATGAAGGTTCTTTAGTGACCGCGGCGCGGTGGGCTGTGGTTCTTAGTGCCTTTTGATGAACTGATTACCCTATATCAAAATGGATCTTCGTTCAGGTTAGCAGACAGTGAATGCAACTATAGGCCTAATGTGAATATAGGCCTAATAATCATTCTTAATATTTTATAGGTTACAATGAATAAGTTTATATGAAAAAGTTCTTT
This sequence comes from Cheilosia scutellata, assembly GCA_955612985.1. Classification (NCBI taxonomy): domain Eukaryota; kingdom Metazoa; phylum Arthropoda; class Insecta; order Diptera; family Syrphidae; genus Cheilosia; species Cheilosia scutellata. The sequence continues at coordinate 69,887,546 of OY015311.1, read as the reverse complement.
ATTGTGAATTCGGCTTTCATTCAAACGAACAATGCATGGTTCTTGCAAGAGTTGTGCGTTCGCCTAAACACAAAATATACGCATTTTTGCAACATGTCAGTGTCAGGTTTATGTAAATCGAAGATTTTCAATTTTAAAACATTTACATAGCAATATCTGAATATTTCTTCTTTCATTAAATTTAAGCAACTGCACAAAAAATAAATTTAAAAACGAAATCTCAAAAAGCAACCATTCAACGATAAAGTAAATATCTACCAAAAAAAGAATAAAGTAATTTAACATTTTGCACGCAAGCGTGTGCTAGTGTCAACTACCAACATTACTCGACTTACTCTGCGCCAATATAGACGCCATCGAATTGTTTTGATAATATGCAGGCAGTCCGCCACCATAAGCCATGTTCATCAATTGGTTTTGGTTCATGTTAGCACTACTGCCACCAGGAGCAGCGTTTCCCAGCAATCCGCCACCACCGATATAAGGCATTCCAGCTAAATATAATTGTTTTTATTATTACATATTTAAATTCAATGTGCGGACTTAGTTTTTTTTTTGTTAAATTGAAGAGAAAAAAAAAAAAACAATATTGTTAGGGGACATTGACCAAATTCGGTCCAGAACTAAAAACAAAAAAAAAATAAAAAGAGTATCAGGATTGCGATTGCGCCAAAAACAAAACCAAGGACTAAAATAAAACAATTATAATCGTCGTCGGGACATGGGGAGGGTGGGGCGCTGAAAGAGAATTAGCTAGAGTAACACCTACTCTGGGGTAATGTCTGCTGTTTTAGAGCATCAAACCCGGTGACCGATGGACTAGTTGAAAGTGCTGCCTGAAGTTGTGCTTGAGATGGTAGTTGTTGATATTGAAGCGCTTGTTGCGGTGATATTTGCGAATATACAGGTATTCTTTTACCTGGATTACCAGTTTTAGCATTTGTATTTTGCATATTTGCCATTGTTGCTGGTTTAATAGTTGTTGCAGTAGCAGTAGTTGCTGATGACGATGCACTGGGTAGCAAAAGTGAGTTTTTATTATTGTGAGCACTGTTTTTTGCGTATGTAACTGCTGTTTGAAGGTCACGACCACCACCTGCAAGAGAAAAAATAAAGAAAGATTAATATCACATTCACTTTACTGATAATTTTTTTTTATAATAAACAATTTTTTTTTATAATAAACTTTGTACAAAAATTCAGCCTGCCTACTAGTACTATGTTTGTGTTCGCGCAAAATTGAAACCCCACTAAACCGATTGAACTCACCTTTTCAGGCAATCTTTGCTAAAGATATTTGTGTAAAGTTTAATCAAAATTGACCAAAGAACAAAAAAAAAAGTTAATGTGTTAATCATCATCATCACCCGGCCAAAGCTTTGGTACTCTCCAGTGCACACAAGTCATGCAAAGTATTAGGCATGTGAGTTAGTACGTACACAACACATGGGTCTAATATTGGATTTGTATGGGAGGTACCAAAACTACTTGACCGACATAGCCCATTTTCAATACCAACCTGACGACGGTAAAAATAAGTTTTCTCACAAAACTTAATTCGCATAGGGCGATTCGTTTGGAAGCTATCGTGTTTTCAACAGACAAAGAGACGAACAACCAGACAGGGACATAGCTAAATCGATTCAGGATGTGATAATGATATAGAATATATAACTTTATGGGGTCTCCGGTGACTCCTTCTTGGCGTTACAAATGTAATGTCAAAGTTAATATTTATACCTTCCTGGGAGAGTATAAAAAATCATTCAAAATCTTATATCTCCAAAAACCACCGAACCGATCGAGCTCAAATTCAGACAAAACTATAGGCATTGGTCTCAGAGTGGTCCTGTAAAGTTTGGTCAAAATTGGCCAAGGGGGCGCGGAGCCTCAAAAAAATTGCAAACGTTTTTTATCGACACTTCGAAATAAAACTTACTGTCCAATATGCTCGTAACTTTGACAGGTGGCAAGCTATTCAGCTGTCAACGATTTGACAAGCTCATTTGCATTTTTTTCGCTTTACGAGTTCAATTAAACAAAATAATTCTTTGTTCGCTAAATTTAATGTGTTCACCGATAATTCGAAATCCGCACGAATTCAATGCAATTGAACAAATGAGTGAATATATTTGTTATGGGGTAAAAACTTCACATAATTCAAACTTTTCCGATAGAATGTACCGTCTTTTGAAGTTTGTGTTTCACCCAATCAAGAAACTTTACAAATTTGTTCCACTACTGAAAATTTCTTACAAAACAAAGCTCGTGTGTCGATTCAATAACAATTTGTAATTTTTCAAAGGAATCGCTTTTCAAACCTAAAAATGTCTTTACGTCGAATACGGCATAGTAGCACCGATAGTGACAAGTGACAAGTGAAGATTTTGTGCTAAATAGACAAAGAAAAATGTATCGACCACGAATTAACTAGGAAATTTCAAATTCTTTTGTTTTCAACGAAAAGTTTCGGTTAAAACGTGCTAAGACAGAGGAAATAATAAGACAAATTGGACCTCGGATTGAAAATCAGTCTGAAAAAAACTTTGCACTGACGCCGATACATCAGTTTAAATTGGCTTGGAAATGGGGGACAGTATGACGGGATCACAGACATGCACGGTAGGTATATCTAAATCTACGATATGCAGAACTGACTATCGTTTTTTTTTAACGCGAATTACATAATCCGGGCATTTTGTTTCTATGTTTTGTTCTGTTTATTCATTTTGTTAGAGGACTTACAAAATTATGAAAAACAATTGTTGTTTACAAGTCTAAAAAATAAACGGTTAAACGTATTTTTGTAAAACAGAAAATTAGTAAACAAATTTGTAATTATAATTGTAATTTGGTGAAATAGGCCACTGGTTGTTGAATACAAGTTTTGTGTTTAAAAACCAACGACAACGGTGAAATTCCAAATATGTATAGACGATTTGTTTTAGGTTTTTTTTAATACACATTCCGACAACCCAGAGACCCACTTTAAACAGCGCAAGGTTATCTAAATAATTACAATTTCAACCGTAGTTTTTGTAAACAAGCTGGTATTCTCTCAAAAAATACATCAAATTTCAGCAATTATCAAGTAATTTCATGTTAAGTTATTTCACAAATAAAATATATACAGTGAGCGTCAAAAGTGATTCAACACCAATTCTGTTTTCATTATTTTGTCATCGGAGTTTAAAAACATAATTTTTTTTTAATTTCTATAAAGTATTTTATGCTGTCGAAATTAACAGGTTCGTTCGTGTACTTTCAGCATAGAAAAATGAAAAACGTCAAATCTCAAAAATCGAGAGAGAAATCTTTCAATTTCCAGAGAAGTACCTGACCGGTTTTCTTACAAAAATTTTAAGAAATGTCATTTCGACATTCGTAAAATAAACGTTAACGGAAGAATCTACAAAATAAGTTGGATTTGAATTTTTTTATAAGCTGAAATACCTATTAAACCTACCATTTTGAATGCGCTGATATATTCTAGGAGAACATTCAATTACAACTTCTTCCTTCGACATCGTTGAAGTCGAAAATAAATAGAGTTTTATTTGTCAAACTTTGGAGCTGTCACTTAGATGACAGTTTTCATTTTTCAGTAAGTCGAAATTTGGCGAGTAGAAAATTACAAAAAAAATGAAAAGAGGGGAAATGGATTTCTCTCTCATTTTTTCAATTTACTCAGTACGTGGTCGCATTCGTATAGTTTCATAACAAATTTTTAATAATTTACTTTTGCAAAAAAGTACCCGAACGAACCTTATGCGTCGTTATTGTTATTCAGTTATCAAACTTTTGACAGGTTACCGGGTCCCAATTCCTATCGGGGGACATTTTCTTTGGATATTCACCAATCACTTTTCTGCTATCCGCATAGGTTAATCTGATTCACATCGAAAGTGTCGGTAATTAATCGACAATTATTGACAAATCCACAATATTTTATAAGCGGATCAGAATTGTATGTATATGGAATGAATGCGTCCAAGTGAATAGTAGGTAGTAGAATGTTACAAAAGTGCACAGTATTACCGACATTTTCGACGTAAATCAGATTCACCCTGGGGATAAACAAAGTTGTGATTGTTGAATATCCAAAAATAATAACATTATTAACATTTATGGCAGCTTTAGCCTTGAAATTTTGTAAATAGACATTTGTTGCCTATTAAAAGCGTACAAAATGTGAAGGGGGTGCGGACACAAGGGCTTCGTACTTCCCATTGTACATTTTAGAAACATTGATATGCATTGTCCTGATAGACATAAAAACAGTTTTAGGTCAAAACGAAACAGTTAATTTTGTTCACTATGTTTGTCCATGTTTATGGACATCATCAGATGAAGAAGTGGATTTATATTTGCATGATGATGTCTCTAGACATGGACGAAACGTAGTGAAAAAATAAACAGTTTTATTTTGGAACTAAAGGCCACTACAACCCAAAAATTTATAAAAATATAAAAAGGTCACATACATGTTACTTTTTTCTTCAATTTAATAAAATTAAAATTGGAAAATAGTTAATGCGTTTTCCATAACTGCGAAAAATAGGATACGGACAATGAAGTGCTCCGCGAGGAAATTCTCTCCTGAAAAGTGCTCCGCGACCAAAAAAGATTGGGAACCGCTGATTTAGGCAATACAATTCTTGAGCACGGGCAAAGCCGACAAATAGTATTTTTTTTATTTATTTTTTGTAGAAATACGAACAAATAAGAACTTTGCCTATCATTCTTCAAAGACATGGTAGTTTTATTGAGCATTTTTTCTTTACTTTGATCATTAAAACAGATGGCCCATGGGAGATGGGAGTTATTAGGTGGCGGGTTGCGGAATGTGGGTCAACTTCTTCTGTTAAAAAGGGGGGCATAGGAAAAAGATAACTTCGATGTACTTATTTTTTCGTTCGTATCTTACTTAGGCGGTAAATCGAGTGAACATTATGAAGGTTCACATTTTCAATTGAGTTTAAAATCGGTTGGTTTAATTGTATTTAGTTAGAGGAAGGAAGTGGAACATCATTGAAGGAGTCAAATCCAAAGATGGTACACTTCTTTCTAATGAGGAGGACAGCTTGCGCAGATGGAGCGAGCACTTTTCTGAATTGCTCAATCCAATCCAGGGCATTGAGGATGACAGATCCATCGCCTTGAGCAGGGCGGAAAATAGTCCCACGGTAGAGGAAGTCACTTTTGCGATCAAATCGCTAAAAGCTGGCAAATCTGCCGGAGTGGACCAGAAATGCTCAAGGTCTTAGGTGAAGAGGGAGTTAAATGGCTCTTGGCAGATTGGGGTGATTGTGCCCCTTTTCAAGAAAAGGGATAAAAGGGTTTCCTCCAATTACAGGGGTATATCACTTTTAAGTCTCCCCGGAAAAGACTTTGCCAAGGTGCTGGAAACGCGTTGCAGAGCTGTGGTCGAGGCACGATTAGGAGATGAGCAGTGTGGTTTTCGTCCGGGCAGAAGCACAACCGACCAGTTATTCAATCTCAGAATGGTGCTTGAGAAAGCTTGGGAGTATGCTACACCTGTTTACGCATGCTTCGTAGATTTGGAGAAAGCATACGACCGAGTCCCTCGAGGTAAACTCTGGAGTGTATTGCAGGAGTATGGAATTGACCGTTCTCTCTTGAGAGCCATTCAATCTCTTTACACAAACTGTAAAAGCTGTGTTCGGATAAACGGCGTTAAATCAATACCTTTCACCGTGGGCGTTGGACTTCGCCAGGGGTGCGTCTTGTCTTCTCTCCTTTTCATTACTTATATGGACTGGATGTTACAGCGCAGTCTTGGCGAAGAACGTTTCGAATTGGGAGATCTGAAGATAAGTCATTTGCTCTTCGCTGATGACTTGGTCATCCTTGGGTCCTCTCAGACTGAACTTCAGCGCGCACTCGATCGGTTTGTAGCCGTTTGTGTTGAAGCTGAGATGAAGGTTAACGTGAACAAATCTGAAGTGATTTTGTATATCTTGTAATTTATACGTAAAAAAAAACTTTTATTTAAAAAACAAAAACAATTCATATTTCACATACCTATTCGAAGTTATTTTGTTTGACGTTTGATGTAGGGGGAATGCGGGAGACTTGAGCCACTTTTTGTTAAATGGTTCATCAAATTTTTTTTATTAACCGCAGCCACCTATTAAATGCATTTTTTTCTAGCTACATTTATCTATTTTAAGAAAAGTCTCATAAACCTAAAATAAACACAAGAGATTTTTGACAAATGCCAAATGTTTTAAAACAGATTTTCGGCTCAAGTCTCCCCCACAGCCGGGAGACTTGAACACCCCTTTGGGGAGACTTGAACATACTCAAATTCTACAAGCAAAACAATAAAACAACTCATTTAACCACTTTCATTCTGAAAAGAACTATTTTTTATTGTTTTTGTGGTATTATCAACTAACAAAAATTTATGTTTAATGTTTTAAAATAAAAAAATAAAAGAATTATAACAAAATGTTAGAAACGTTTATAGTATATAAAAAAAACTAAGTAATTCAGTTTTCAAATATAAAATAAAGGTAAAAAAAACTAAATGGACTTCCGAAACAAAACAAAAATTAATAAATAACTTAATTTTTTATAAATTACCATATCACTTAGGCATTAAACCACTGATCAACTCTCCCTTCAGAAACTGTCTCAAGTCTCCCGTTCACATTTTTTAACAAAATAACATTTATAACTTTTGTAAAATACATGCCAGCATGGTTTTATGCTAATATTTACAAAGTCAAATATCAATATTATTAGGTAACATCAATATTATTTACTAACCATGTTCCACATAAATTTTATTGAGAAAATACAAATATAATTTTTTTTAAGTTTTCGTACTGAAAAACACCTTTTTTCCTCCAGCAAACAAAGTGAACGGACGATTTAGAATTCCTTTTGTATGCAAGTAGCGCACCACTTTCTGCATCACATACCTTTGAACTCATTGGATTTGAATCTAATTTAAGTGAGCTATTGAGCGTGTCTCAAGTCTCCCATATGTTCAAGTCTCCCGCATTCCCCCTACATTATGTTATTAATTTTAGGTCTGGAAAGAACTCGATTATCAGTTCTTGGGGTTCAGAATTAGGATTTCAATGCCTCAATTCAGCCAAAAGCAATGAAAAAGATGTAAAGGTTTGAGTGAAAATTAGACAAAAAAAATATGAGGATTTCTGTTGAAACAAATTAAAATCGCCAAAATCTAAAAATATCGCCTTTTTTGGAATGCGTCGCCAAACCGATTTTCATGTCGCCAAATGAAATTTCAAATCGCCTGTTTGGCGATAAATCGCCACATCTGACAAACCTGGTTGAGGGTGCGTGCGTGAGACGTGTGACTTATGCTCTTTTCGATTGGTCGTCCAGAACAGTCCGGAAGCAATCCGAACGCTTCTGAAAGCGTTCGATTGGCACTCAAATGACAGTTCTTCTCCTGAAAAGAAGAGAATTTTGCTTCTGGATTTGAAATCAGAATCGATCGAAACCAGAAGCACTAATACATTCATACACTATAAAAGCCAAATCGTTGAATGTAAACTTTTTGTGTTGCATTTGATAGTTTTGCACTTTAAATCAGATATAAGTAATTATTTCGAAAAATATTATTAAAATGGATATTCCGATAGAGTTTTGTAATTCAATTTTATCTTCTTCACCATCTTCCTCGTCATCAAGTATTGAATATGATGATGCAAGTGCGCTTGAGTTTACAAATACAACGACACATAGACTTCAAACTCAAATAAGATCTGTTAGCTTGTTCGATTGGCATCCCGATTCGGAGAGTTTTTCCGGATGGTTCTGGACGACCAACCAAAAACGACATTAGTTTTTTGGTTTGTTGGTTTAGTAAACAGATAACTTGCCGTTTATTAACAAGACTTTATTAACTATGAAGCCTAAAAGTGTAGTATGAAATTATTTCAGTGAAATTGAAGCCAGGTTTTGTGCGACAATTTTTGTCAACTCCACCAGGGACCGTTCCGAGCGAACAACAACAGCAACAACTTGGGCTTTCTAATAAACCGCCACACCTACCTACCTACCCTACGGAACAGATTGAATGGCGACAAAGCAGCGTTAAGTTGCTGTTTATAAAAGATAATTTACCCATTTTGAAGCGACAATACAATTTTGAATTTTTTATGTTAATTTTCTAACAAAAATTGATTTCTCAAATTTTTATATTTTAAACTTGTGCGACGCCCACCTCCGACTCCGATTCAACTCCGACTCCGCGGATGTCAGTATGCGGCTTCCGATTCCGACTCCGGTAAAACCACCTCCGTAACATCCCTAGTGGAGTCCCATTGAAACAGGTGGAGAAGTTTAAGTATCTCGGGGTCTTATTCCCGAGTGATGGAAGGAGCAAAGCCGAGTTTTCCTGTAGGATTGGTCAGGCTGGGTCAATTTTGAGACAGCTTTGTCATTCTGTTATTAGGAGGGCTGAACTTGGTGTCAAAGCTAAGTTGTCAGTCTTTAATTCGGTGTTTGTTCCAACTCTTACCTATATGTTCATGAGGTTTGGGTAATGACCGAAAGAATAAAGATTGCGGATACAAGCTGCCGAAATGAGATTTGTCCGTTGTATTGCTGGTGTGACTCGTAGATAGAAATATCTACCAGAATACGTGAGGAACTCAATGTCGAGCAGCTACTTCTCCGGACGGAACGGTCCATTCTTCGATGGTTTGGTCATGTTAAATGCATTTCCCCAACCAGGATGACGTGCTATGGAATCCGTACCATCGGGCAGGCGTCCTCTAGGTAGACCCAGGATGAGATTGTTAGATCAATTCCATAATCTCTCCTCTACCCGTATGGGGATTGCCCTTGATGATTTGGAATCGATGGCGGAGGATCGAGAGCTATGGAGGGTCCACTTGAGCAACCTACACCCGCGATCCACTTTATGGACAAGCGGATCATTTGAAAATTAATGAATGAATGAATGAATAATTTGATTTAAGAACGTATATTTGATGTGAATAATATAGAATTCAAAATTTACACCCTACTGTTTGATGTAAATGTAAATGTACGTACACATATGTATCTATATGTAATGTACCTACATCATCTCCACGTGCAAAAAAAAAAATATTCACGTTGACCCACATTCTTTCTGTGCGAGCAAACACGTGGTCGTCATCGTCGCACTCTTCTAAAAATATCTTCCCGCCTAAAGACAATAACTAAAACCTCCTCCCACAATCGCTGAATTACTAAAAATAAACAATCTACGCAAATTTGTCATTCACAAAAAAAACATAAAAAAAAGTTAACAAACACCACGTGGGTCTGTCTATGAAAAATATACAATTTATTTTGGAGTTTCTCCATTCTCCACCACATTGTCTTGTCGTTGTCATTGTTGTCACCCGACCCTTGTAGTAAAATATAGTAGGTACCTATGTGTGTATATACAAAAAAAATAGTTGACCACGTGTTTTTTGTTACTTTTTTTGGGGGCATTTCCATTTACACAACACTACCGGCTTATTCTCTTATTTTTCTTTGTAGCTATGTACGTTTTCCGGTGATAATGTTTGGTTAATAATGATGAAACGAAAGAGATACGAAATAATTAAATTGGTGTGCTTTAAAGCGAATTTCATAAAATTGGAGAATACAGCTTCTCTCATCTCTCTTCAGTTTCCCCCCAGCCCAAACTGATGTGAGTAAGGGAGAAAATTACAACAATGACAACTTGTTCTATCTCTTTTGCTAACATTTGTTGGGTGGTTGGGTTTGGTAGGTCTTTTATGTTTTGTGGTTATTCGAAAAATTCCCAACCTCAAAAGAAAAAAAAAAGAGAAAATTTTTCAACAGAAATAACAAAAAATAATAAAATAATACAAACAAAAAAAAAAAGAGACTAAATACTAGTAGCAAAAAAGGAAGAGTAGCAACAGTATTTCCCCAATCGTTCTCTTATGTTTGCGATTGGAAATGAGATTGGGATGGTGTCTTCGTGTATTGGTGTGGCTGGCTGATATCGATTTAATCACCTCTTCTCTCACATATAACAATTTTGTTGGCCTTTTCATTTACCACCGCCACCCTCCGCCTCCACCCTTCACAATTATTGCTAGGGCTGCTCGCTGTCACTCGACACGACATAACAAAAACAAAATATGTCTCTATATGTAATTTAATGCAAATTTCGAGTTCATGTCCTCTTTAATTAGACAAAAATTTAAAACCAGCTGAGTTTTCAAAAGTAATGAGACACCCACACATTCCGAGTGGGTGGCCGATTTTGTGGTTAATGGAGTTGGCTACTCTATCTAGTGAAGTATAAATGAGGGGTTGCAGTGTAGTTGAAGTCACATGTTTTTCGGTTTTCATTCATTCACTACTCAACTCATGAACATAATCAATGAACGAGTAATACATTCATACATACATAAACATATGTAGGTAGGTACAACAATAATCTTTCTTGCACGTATAAAAAAAAAAGACCGAACGATGCGGACATTGCTTTGAGACATTTAAATTTAACTGTGACATTGAAAATGAGTATTGAATAAGGTGTGAGGAAAGCCAACATTTTTTTGTTATATTCTGTTTAATGTACATGGTGGTGGCGAATATGGAAGCTTAATTTTAGATCACAAGAAGATGTAAAACGAGGCGACAATGAGCGCACGAAAAACGTGGTCTTAGTTCACTGCCATGCGGTAAGGGCAAACTCAATGTTAAATTTTAAATTCTTTTGAGATAAGTGGCGATGTATTGATGAGGGTCTGTTGTCTGTTCCGTATAGGTACTCTGACTCATAATAATCTACTTATACCAATATCGATTTGTCAATTCTCAGCATTATGGCCAGAAATTGAAGATTTTAATTTAAGCTAATAGTACGTTTACACCGCCACCTAAATTCATCATTTCGACTAAATGCAGCATTTCAGGCCAAATGTTCAGCATTTCGCCATATATTTTCCAGCATTTCGAAATGTTGAATTTCAGCGAAATGTTGAATTTCAGCGAAATGTTGAATTTCATCGCTGCATTTGCAAGTATGTCAAATCGAACAAACCTCATTTTGATGACTTTTGGGCTCACTGACAAAAAAAAAAACCGCTGTAAAAAAATCCGATGAGGAATTTTTTGTTGTATTTAATATTATTTATTTAAGATTGTATTTAATATGTCTGAATTATCACTTATATTCATGTTTAGATTAATAGAGTAAGTTCGGCAAATGTGGCCCAGGTGGGTAATATGGCCCACCAATATATATCCTGAATCAAAAAGCGCAGGTAGATAAAAACTAATACATTTCAAACAAGTTAAGACCGGTTTTGTCTCTGTCGATTATGGTAGGCGTAGCTCGACGGATCTGTAAAATATAGACCATAGTAGCTTTTTTTCGTTTTCGATGTAATTTTTTGGGAAGTTTTGTTAATTTTTTTCGCATTGAATTTTGCTTAAATTCGATAATCTTTTTCTAAGAGTGAATAATGTTAAATCTTTTCTTATTTTGTGTGGCATCAGAAGTTAAAAAAAGTTTATCAGTTGTATTAAAAATAAAAATGAGTGAAAAAATCACGGTGTGTTTAATATGGCCCTTGAAATGTTGAAGTTTCAATGGGAACGCAAAATTGGATTTCGAAATGTTGTCTGCTGAAATGTTGAATTTAGGTGCGGTGTAAATGTACTATAAGACGGCTTCAAAAGCCACACAACGCAACGCATCAGTTGGACTTTGTTACGTGAACATTTCCCAGGCCGCGTAATTTCGAGATTTGTTAATGTCAATTGGCCGCCGAGATTGTGTGGTCTGACACCGCCGTTGGATTTTGTTTGTGACGAGAAAGATGTGTTTAACGCGGATAGTTGGCAAGTCATGGTCCAGATACCATAGCTGTAAAAGACTGCAATACTTTAGTATTGCATTCGCTGAAGTCGCAGTCATTTGATTGCTTATTACTATTTCAGCAAAATACTTCACTTAAGTTATTTGACTTCAAAATCGAAGTCCCAGTATTTTATGAAGTCTTAAGTAATGCAATCACCTGAAGAAGTCAAAAGACTGCAATACTTTTTGATTGCTTGAAATCTTTGAAGTCTTTTTGAAATCTTTTTTATTCTTTGCATTCTTTTAGTCATTTGAATGCATTCAATATTTTGAAGTATTTTGACTGCTTGAAGTATTTTTATGATTTGAAGTATATTTTTTTAAGAAATTAATAAATATTGGTTTTATAGTTGTTTCGAGTACATTACACATTTTTAAACTTATATCTGAAATGTGGATTTCAAAAATTCAATTGAATACAATTTCTTAAAAAAATATACTTCAAATCATAAAAATACTTCAAGCAGTCAAAAGACTTCAAGCAGTCAAAAGACTTCAAAATATTGAATGCATTCAAATGACTAAAAGAATGCAAAGAATAAAAAAGACTTCAAAAAGACTTCAAAGAATTCAAGCAATCAAAAAGTATTGCAGTCTTTTGACTTCTTCAGGTGATTGCATTACTTAAGACTTCAAAAAATACTGGGACTTCGATTTTGAAGTCAAATAACTTAATTGAAGTCTAAAGATTTCAAAATTTGAATATTTAATCAATTTACTGCAATACTCAAAAGATTTCGATTTTTTACAGCTTTACCAGATACCAGCCGAAATATGCGGTAAATTCATCGAAAATTACCTCAACAAAATTGAGTTTTTCACTTGGTCACGTGGTGGACATTTAAATGTATTAGTATTTTACATTTAAGCTTAGTAGCCTGCTCGAGCTAAATTTTATCTCCCATACAAAATACTCTCCAAAATTTAGCTCAGCTAAATTTAAGCGAATCCACTTAGCCGAGCGGTAGGTACGCTGTTTCAGCTACCTATAAAAAAAAACACACATTTTCTCAAGCTAAATTTTGACAGATTTGTTGGTTTTTTTTTCTGTTGTGTTGCGGAAAAATAAATTAGGATGAGTTTTTTCAATGAATACCTCGATGAAGAATCATTTGAAAGTGAAACATTTAAGATCAAAGAATAGCAGACAAGGAAAAAAGAAAGTGCAACGAAAATATAACACTTTTTCGCGTTGATGCATTTTTGAAGGATGTTATTTTCAGCGAAAATGTTTTCTGTAATACTTACCCGTATGTATATCCATAACGCACTCCATGTCAAAATTTAGCTGGGGATTTAACTAATGTTTGGAGAAAAAAATTGGAGAGCAGCTAAAATTTTGGTTCGCTTCATGGAAATTTTAATTCCTTGTGTGTTGTTTTTTAATTTACTACTTTCCGTAGCTTAAATTAGATAACCCATTATATTTGGTTTTTAACCAAATTTAACCCTAACGCAGAGGCAATAGTTCTTACTGAGTTCAAAATATCTTAGGTTAGGTTAGGTTGTATAGGGTGTGAGCTCATCACAGTGGACTAAGCACCATATTGGGCCCATCGCGATCCCTCGGGAACCTTCATGGTCAAAACTTAAACCAATTCAAAACATAAAAGTTGTTTCAATGTTTTGAAGTTGGCCTTCCTCCAAATTGTCGAAGAAGTACCTTCCAAGGTGTTTATCCTGTACAGAGCAAGCAAACTCTGAAACTCGCTTCCTGGGGATATATATCCTGAAGACTACAATTTGCAGCAATTTAAGTGCAGAACTAACATACATCTAACAAACAAGTACCTATTTAAAAAAAAAATGCAAGTCTTCGCAATACCTGCACGCGTCCGTATTTGTTAAACCTAATCTCCTAGCGTGCTTTTTTCGAAGACAGTGCCCGGAGAGTATCCCTATTGATATTCGTAGCTTTGATCTGCTGAGTTTTAATAATTCTACAGATTTTGTTCCGATCTAACTTAGGTCACAGAGCCTTTGAGACAATGGGTTGTATGCAAAAAGATGAGTTCCATCTGTTTACTCACTTTTCTAAGATCTTTCTTAGCATGGTATGCAAAAAACAATACACTGACCGAGTTAGATCTCATCTTGTGAGCTCGATCTCAAAGTGCTGAGATCGATCTAAAATTGAAAGCACGATGTGAGACGGAGCTCGTTTTGATATGCAAAAAGATGACAAAACGATTGATTGCATGAGTTCGATCTCACAAATAGTTAAGCATGGTATTTCTCTTACTCAGTTCATATAAAACAATCAAGATGACCAAATTTTAACCAAATTTTGTTACAAATCAAATTTATATAAATAAAAGGAGTCAAGTTAGTGAAGATTTTCGTCGTTTTGTAAAACTACTAACTGAAAACTCTAAAACACACGGTTTTTCTTGGATATTTGAAAAGATATTTGAAAATAGAAATCATTATATTCCTTTTCATTTGTCTTCTATATAGCTAATTACCGTAATGCGTAAAATTATATGCATTTTTATAGGTATATGAAAATTAGCAACTCTTTTTCCTAACTGAAATATTTCATTTCCGGTTTTGTTGACTATGTACTATTTTGTTTTTTAAAACTTCATATTCCCACTTTTATGTCTTCACCAAATTGGTTTTTAAAGTACCTACCTATAATTTTAATCACTCAATCAATCTTCTTCGCCCTAAACATTAGGCGTGATTTTTTTGCTATCCTATCCCAGTCTTAGCAAAATATTTTCATACAAACTTTAGCCAGGATAATTAAGCCCCGAAAAAACTGTGCTCGCAAGCTATCATTGCTTCAAAAGTTAGCGCAAAATGCTCTCGATTGTGTCATAAATGACATTTAATATTACAAAATTAATTAAATAAACGACTAAAAAAGGAAACAAAGCATTTGCCAAAAATATACCCACAATTTACAAATTTTTATGTGCATTTTTCATATTTGGAAAACGTTTTTATTCGCGAATCTTTTGTTTGTTTTTGTTTGTGTACATATTCGCATAATATTTTTTCTTGTTTTTTTTTTATTGTTCTGAGCTAGCTACATTTTCCAAATATCAATGATGAGTGTTTTAAGGTTTTATGTAGAAACGACTAGCCCAGATAATTTTTTTAAGCCTATATGGGATAGCAAAACGAACACGTCTATTGGTAGGTACCTAATTGTGATTTTTCAAGCAAAATTTAAATTTTCTTATTTAACCAAAAATTGATTAAAGTAACCCACTTTTCTTTTTAATATCATGCTCCCTTTACACTTTTTCTCTCAGAAGACATACTCACTTCTTTTATTTACCCAGAGAGCTTTGAGATCGATCTCTAATCCATTGGGCTAGAGCTGTTGAGAAAGAACTATTTTTTTTGCATATGAAACTGAGTCCGAGTTTCGGTTTGCACAATCGATCTCTCATGTGAGTTCAAGCTCGTCAGCTCTGACTTTGCGATCGTGCTCATCTTTTTGCATACTACCCAATGTGACCTACTATATCCGACCATCATTGGTCTGCGTTTCTAATTTTCTCTCTTATGCCAAATTGTGAAAGCTGTGCTCCGTTTTTGGCCACAACATTAGTGTCCGGATACCCAACACAATCTGACTTCGTTCTGTGCGCATAATGTTCTGAGCATTTCCATACAAATTTCGCAATTGTGATACCGAAAATTTGAAGTCTAGAATCGAATTTTATATAAGGATGTAGATTGTCATTGAATGAGTCAAATCCAAAGATGTGCAGTGCAGTTTTTTCTGATGAGAGGGAAATGTTGTAAAGCTATGACTGCGCTCTATATATTACAAAGATGTAGAAAGAAGTTAAAGTTATGCCTTCATAGCCAAAGGAAGTAGATCTATTAGTCTATTAGTCATTTCTCTTAAAAACATTAGAGCGACTGATTGGTATCCACTTACGCGACAGTATTGATAACAAAAAAACTACTGTCAGCGGCCCAACATTCATACTGCAAAGGTAAATCAGTGGATACGGAATTACACTCACTAGTAAAGGGTGATCTTTTTAGAGGATTGGTTTTTAAACTGATGGGAACTGTTTCTACAGATTGTCAATTTGACAGTTGAAAGTTTATTTGTGGTTAGTACGTTTTACGATTTTAAAATGAATAGAATAACGCCAGAACAACGCGTGCAAATTGTGAAAACTTAATTTGAAAACCATGTTTGGGTTCGCCAAACTTATCGTGCGCTACGTCCATTTTCCGGTCGACACAATCGTCCATCTGAGCAAGTTATTCGGAACACGAAGAATCGTTTTCGCACCACGTACACTCCAGTGGAGAATACGCATCCCCAAAGACGACAAACAGTGCGAGCAGAAGAAGTTATTGCCGTTGTGGAGCGTCATCGTGCACAGCAGTTGGAGCTATGGAGGATTTTACGGCATGATTTCTGATTTCTTCGTTCCTCAATTGAATGGCATTGACGTGGACAGAGCTTTGGTTTCAACAAGATGGCGCAACATACCACACGACGCGCGACTCCATCAATTTATTGCGAGAAACATTTGTTGAGCGCATAATTTCGCGTAATGGACCTGTGAACTAGCCTCCACGATCCTGGAATCTCCCACCTTTAGATTTAGTCTGTGCCGATAAACCAGAGACGTTGGACAATTTGGAAGTCAACATTCGCCGTGTTATTGCTGATATAAGGCCCCAGTTGGTCGATAAAGTAGTCGAAAATTAGACCTTACGATTCCTCTTCATTCGAACTAGCGTTGGCGCGCATATGCCCAAGTTGAATTTGTATATCTCTAAAAAACAACACCCTTTACGTAATATCGAATACTCCCTGTTCCATCATAAGGAGTACACGATGGTTGCCTTCCTTAATATAGAAGGTGCTTTTAGAAACGTCAATACCTCAGCGATAGCATATGCGTTATCAGACCTGAATGTCGATAGCTCACTTTGCGAAATGATTAATCTACTGCTTAATGGTCGGAATATCAACTCCAAACCAGTGTTCTATGCCCCTTTCATTGAAATTTGTTTGTCATCAAGCGATCGCTTATGCAGATGGTGTTGCTATAACTGTATCAGGAAAACCCTTAAATACTCTAAAAGAGCTCCTACATCGCCAGAATAGGAACAACCCATCAAGTGCAAATCTTAGGTGGATTATACAATCGCTCTAAGAATTTGATTTCTCTCAACAGACTGCATATCGTCATTCCAATAGCTGTCATTACTGGACACTGCGTAATAGGAACGCACAACGTAAGGCTAGGCCTTTTTGCAAATGATTTTTGACTGTCAGAATTAAAACTATTCATACAATCACTTAAAAGTCTCTGAATTATTGTTTGAGAGAATTACATTAACAACAACTCGTAGACACAGTCACTTTGGTAGGAATGATAGCTATTTCGAACTACACCACTAATTCATCATCAGACTCCTTTAAGTGATTGTTTGAATAGTTTTGAATTCTGACAGTCAATTCTCCGTATATATCCACTTGGGAAGACATTTCTGTTTTCCCCTGTCAGGAAGTGAACTTGCACCTCGATTTTCTCAATTGACCAAGTGACTACCACTTGCGCTAATTGAGCGACGAATACAAGCCCGCCAACTAGTGATTAGAACGGAGGAGAAGACCAACCTCTGTGCGTTGTTGTTGCTACGAGGTGTTTTTGTTAATTGTCGTTCTCTCGGTTTTCTTCACCTCTTCCTCTCTTTTTTTCCCGCAAGCTGTGAGATTTTCAACAGATTCATACGAGTAGAGAGGTATTATTGGGAAGAATTCGTTGGCTAAAGGAGTTTAATGATGAATAAGTGGTGTAGTTCGAAATAGCTATCATTTTCATTCCTATACTAAAGTGACTCTGCCTACTAGTTGTTGTTATAATGTTAATCTCTCAAACAATAATTCATAGAAATTCGACAAAATTTCCCAACAGAAATGTCAGGGTCAATCCCAACTAGCTAGAATCGTGTTCCTCCTCGCTTCCCCACTCAGTGATTTTGCAGAAGCTGTATGGATGAAGAAGAGGAGGATACTATTCCTCACCTCCTTTTTTCCTAACCGGGAGAGAGCGTCCTGTAGAAGGAAGCTTCACTTACGAGCCTTCCATTGCAACGACTTAGATGATCTAACAAATACAGACATCAAAAGCCTCTTATATGCTTCGTAAGAAGCTCAAAATTGTTCAACGAGTAGAGAGAGACAAACGTGCTTCAATGATCCGTTTTCGTTGTATCACAATGGACCTATATGCTGGCTGGTCTTAAGCTACTATTGCACCTTGTCAAAAATCGTGTCAGTTTTCGCACGCTGACATCAGATTTTGTTCTTACGGTGTAGACAAATTCCGACGTAATTTTGACGTCAGCATGTCCAAAATTGACACTATTTTTAACAAATGTAATAGCAAATGTGGACGCAGTGGTTAGTGGTTGATTTTACAAAATAGAAAAAGAATAATGGCATTACGATCTGCTCTAATGTCATGCCGCAGGCAGTAGAACAAAAGTCGAAGGCTACAAAGCAAACATAATCGAGATCCAGGAAGTGCGATTGAATCGGCCGGACATGAAGCGGATGAAAAACTATATGAAAAACTGAAACTACATATTACGGTGACTGCTATAAATAGCTTATTAGAAATGTGGATGTGTTATACAAGGCAGAATAAGCACAAAGTCGTAAACTTTTAGCATATTTTATAATTATAGTGAACGTCTTATTACAATTCGTATCAAGAATAAATAAATAAATATCCAGCAGGTTTCACCGAACGCCCTCACAAAACCGTTGGTTTAAGTACTACACCGCCATGTAAGCTCTTTTTCCCATAGGTGGGAAGAACATCGACGTCTCCGGAATGGCGATCGAGGAAATAGACGGAGAACTGCTCCAGAAAGAATGTTCAGAAGTTTTACCAAAAGTTAAAAGAACGTGTCAAAACAACAAGCCTCAACAGAGGACTATAGAGATGAGGAAGGAAACCTCGTAGTGAAGACAAAGTTGGTAATAAGGATATGGAATATCTTCTTCTGCAGACTCTTAAATGAGACGTCCAAGACGTCCTGAATTCCACTGTCAGGCAGAATTAACCATTCAATCTTGACAGTGAAAGCCATCAAAATGAACTGAGAATAATTCAACTTCAACAAGGTTTCTGGACACAAACGGTCTACCGGCCAAACTAATTAACCCTAAAGCTCACAACCTGGTGGAGAAGCATTCACCAACTCATCTATAAGATTTGGTTAGAAGAAAGTATGCCTGATGAATGGAGCTAACCTTGTTTGCGCAATTCACAAAAAAGGAGAATCTATAAACTGCGCCAGCTATACATACATAGACATCTCCTTAACATCGCAACCAAGATCCTGTCTGCCATACTGTGTGCCAGTGCGGT
Organism: Cheilosia scutellata; assembly: GCA_955612985.1. NCBI lineage: Eukaryota > Metazoa > Arthropoda > Insecta > Diptera > Syrphidae > Cheilosia > Cheilosia scutellata. The sequence goes on along the minus strand of OY015311.1, from coordinate 69,868,286 downwards.
TTTAAATCCACATCCCACTGAATATTCACCCCACATGGCAGATCCTTAAGTGAACCCAAAGAGTCGACACTCACCAGTGATTTTAAGGTCATTTATGCCATTTGTAGAGACGAGTTATATAAATCCATGTCTATAATTTTGGCATCCCTGCCCGAACCCGATGGAGAACACTTGAGCGCGAAGGTCGGAAACAATTTCACCGAAACCTTTGATGACAAAAAATTAACTTCTTCAACATCATACTTCGTTTTTAATGTTTAAACGAATGGCTGATGATTGATGAACCATTTAAATATCTCATCAGCAAAGTCTACATTCCTGGATTGGAATGATACCAATATTTTCCTGGGCACATGAAATAGGCCATAGGTCAAACTCCCCAAAAGGGGTATCAAAATACCTTAGCCAAATCTATACAATTATGTTTAATTTATAAGCGGGCCAGAACAATACAGGCATCCTTCAGTATAAACAAAATTCCGTTCCCTTGTTGGCCGTTTTGTTTCAAAAATACTCAACTTGCTTAAGATATTCCGGGAAAAGCGAACATTATTTGCAAAATTCCTGCATATCTTAGCTAGCCAACCCGAAGCTGCATTAGTGCGAGAGTTGAGGAAATATTGATTTTACTGCCTGCCTCCTTGGAGAGCCCCAATATGCGCCCGAGTTATACGATAATACACACACCGGTGCAGTTATATGCACATTGAAACATGCACTGTACAATACATCAATAAATAAACAAAGCGAAATAGTGCGAACTGGAGCTGCATGGTTACGCAAACCTAGAGGTTGTACATAATGGCTTATATCGCGTCTTATAGCATCAGTAGATAGATGGATCGATAGCTACTCTCTGCTGTGGCGAATGTGGGCTTTATGGAGTGTGTGGTCACGACATTATGAATATAGAGGGAGAACGCAGCTCAGCTCGGCCTTCCTCCAATCAAATTTGCCAGGAATATAATTTTCGAAATATGATGATAACGCACCGTTCGTTGGATATGGGATGCGAATGCTGGTATATCTCCTCGAAACATGACGAATCGATAGATGGATAGACAGACAGCAGGAATAAGCAAATAGACAGACAGATAGATGGGGTGATCCGATTCAGTGTGCATTTGAGATGGAAGTGCACAATTGCAAGAGGATGCACCACCCCAGCAAACCGCACCGCATAGTCAACAATTATATCTGTGAGGTGTTTTCGATATAATTTCGATTAAAATGCCTAATCAAATTAATGTTAAACTATTCTGATCTTGATGTATTGCTGGACTGTTTGGTTGTTTCCTTAGAGCTTTGCATGCATGGATGGATGGATGTACTGTAGACTGTACGGGCATATCTTGGAAATGACAAGCCCCAGATGGTTGCCTCCTTCGATAGTGTTTGGATTTGGGGTGTGCTTGATTGTTTTATTGATTTGTTTTTGATATCTCAATGCGGCAGACAGATAGACAGGCATATACACAGTGATGTGTGAATCGAAGTGAGTGCATCCCAGCATGTGGGAAATGACAACATCCGCTGAAATTTGGCAAAATAATTAATGTCTATTGAAATGTTATTACTTGATTAGCACCGCCCCCATTCGGAGATTAGACGCTTAGATGCAAATGACAAGGTACTCGTACATGTCGAGGGATAAGTGCGTACACGCAACCGATGGTAATCTTGGGGAGTTACCCAAGTTAATCATTCGCTGGAATGATGTTTACTCATACGAATTACTAATATTTCGAATATGCACCTTAGGCCATTCAAATTTATTCGCATATAGGGTTGTCAGCCTCTAAACCTACTGTATTTTCCGCAAATAAGGCAAGTCGTTTATGGCCTGTGGAAATTATATTTTTAGCACGAATGTAAATTACTTGATTCGAACGGCCTTGGTGCGATTTAACCAAGTTGGTTGTCTAATGTTAGCGGATGCCGATACCTAACTTATAAGTGACGCTACAATCCGACTTGGGCCCGGCCATGTTGCCAACGGCTATTGAGCACGCTTGCTTTAATCAACATTGTTTTCAATATGGTATATGGATCTGTTCATGTCACTGTCACTGGGACCCGATAAACTGCTTTCAGCGGGCTTAGGAGAACCCTGAATCAAACCAAAATATACCATAATCACAAAAGAGTGCATAGTTTCAGGATGGTTCAGAGCAAGTCACTCTTAGTTGTATAGGCATTTGCCTTCTTTACTACACTTTGCTGAGATAGACCAGTGAAGCCATGACTAGAACGAATCTCGAAACCTTTAGGCATACGCGAGAACTGTGACCAATTGTAAGTCCACTGAGGGACTCAGTACCCAGCTAGTGGGAAATAAATCCACTTTCGTGTAGTGGACTTAGTTCCCGTGTGAGGTGGGAACTAAGCCCACTTTCTTATGGGAACTTAGTACACATTCAACAGTTAAATACGCAACCTCCCTGCTTGGGTTTACTGTCAGACTTGCAGTATATGTGCAAAATTGGGTTTATTGAAAGGGAAATAAAACCACTCAGAGTTTTCGGAATTTATTTCCCACCTTACATTGGTACTAAGTCCACTTCACGAAAGTGGATTTATTTCCCACTAGGTGCGAACTGAGTCCCTCAGTGGACTTAGTTCCCGGGGACTTATTTCCCTGCACCAAAAACATTCACTTGATAACTGCAACTCTTACACGAAACTGCATGACCGGTCCACAAGCAAAGTAAATACAAATACTGGTAGAAGGTGTATTTGTATAGCGATATAATCTATACGTCACCTACTTCGACTGACCAGAACAGCAGATTGTACAGTAGCTTCTCTTCGAGAAAATGGACAATATGGAGCGTAAAATACGATGTATTAGGATTAGGAAGCGGAAGTGGATTCTCTTCTCTAGCTATCAAAAATGGGCACAATGGATCCACATTTTCGGTTCAACGAGTTGTGGCTATTCTATCGATCTGTCGTCACTATAAGGCTGCCCATAAGGAGGGTATTCTCACTTCTCTATATCCTTGGTTATTCTCGGTTACACCAATGTGTTTGGTCATCGTTATTACGCACAACGAGGCAAACAACGTCACTGCACGTATGCAACGCGCCCTTAAGACAGTCCTTGACTGGTGTAACAATGAAAATCTGTCCATAAATCCCAATAAGGCTGTCTTTGTTCCTTTCACAAAAAAAAATATAAACTTAGGTTAAATTTCACTAAATGATTTCCGACCAAGTCCAATATCTTGGAGTAATCCTCGATAAAAGACTTGACTGGAAACTCCCACGCATTAAAAATCATATAAGAAAAGCTTTATGGGCTTACCGACGCATGACGGGGGATCTTTCCAAAAATCACTCACTAGATCGATACAGTGATGATTAGGCCCACTATATAACATATGCTTTCTTAATATGGTGGACTAAAGCCAATCAAAAAACCTCTAATTCAAATCTAAACAAGGTTCAACGTCTAGAATGACTGGGGTCTCTCTGGAGGCATGCGTATCTATCATACACATACTATACATATTAACAAAGTGGCAATATAACACAGTTCGGCGAATTTGATACAAGCGAATGAGATAAATCTTAAGAACCACCCGTAATTAACGACTTTGTTCTCTGAACTTCCAGAACTTGAAATTATCTGCGCAACCAAGCAACTGCCAAATCGGCCTAAAGTAGTACACTGTATACGTGGTCCCAAAATGAAATCATGTCATTGAAGAATGCGCAAACATTATCTACAATCAAAGACGCTTACATCCATATATTCACGGACAGTTTAATCAGCTATAAAAGCCCTTAGCTCACCCAGTCCCAGTATTGACCCCAAATTAGTACTGCACTGCTTCAATATCCTCCAAACACTTGGTACCAGAAACAAAACCAGATTATGGTGGGTTCCCGGCCATGAGGGAATTGAAGGAAATGAAATTGCTGATGAACCTTTCTGTGCAATCCCCAAATCAGCTATATAAACTCGGCTATAAACAGCTGCTGCGAACACCATAAAAGTGTATCTCATATTGGAAGACCATCCCTGGTTTAAGGCAGACCAAAAAACTATTAAGACTTTCAAAAAATATGCCAAAAAGATGCTTAATCTACGCAGGCACGATATGAAAAATTTAGTAGGCTATCTAAGAGGACACCACGGTTTTGCAATATCGCCTTAATAAAATGCATTTAGTCGACTCACCGAAGTGCCGACTATGTTTTGAGGAAGACGAAACAGCTGAGCATATCATATGTGAATGGCTGGCCCATTTTGGTTTCAGAAGCTTAAACGGATGTCTAACCATCATTTGTAACCATAGTAACATCTGTCGCCGCCAAAAAGAGTCAAAAATCTGTCCATCATCGGATCAGAAAAATAAACGGGAACCCGGAATAGCACACTGGGAAAATGAGCAGTTCGGCCTGCTAGTGCAGGGACAGACGACGCTAACTACATTTTCGCCTGTAGTAGGTGGGAAGCTTAACAATGGGATCTCGAAAGAAGCATCGATCGGAGTCATCATACCCGGCCACGTATTCCAAAAGATGCTGACTTGCAGCCAAGTTTGTTTCTTCACAGAAAACATTCTCAGGACTAAAAAGAAGAATAAAATAGTTGTTAGATAAAATAACGAGCTATGAGTTCACGGAATTTCACAAACGGAACAAAAACCAATCCCTTCAAGTATTACTCGTTCACGAAAGATGTGATTCGGCCTCCATTGTGTTTAGACAAACTTTACCCAGGTCGCGTTGATGAGCCACGAAGAGTTTATCAGCCTAACAATTCCCAGGAATGTCCCTATTGTATATGAATGTCCCAGCACCAAGCCAAGCCGAGTGTTGAACTGAGTTTTAGAATATTGAGAAGATGCATCCAGTTCCAAAGTAATAAAGACAAGCAAGACATGTCCGTTTCATGCAGCAAGAATTATAAATAATAAAATTCCATACAGAACAATCGTCGGGAAGAGGATGGCAAGAGGGCCCTGGGAAGAACACTCCGATGGGAAGAGATGGTAGCGAGTAATAAATAAAACTTGTGCTGTGCAGAACCAAAGCGATTGCTACGAGTGTGATGAGGTTTTAGCTTCCAAGCTCCAGGTCCAAAACATCAGACACATTTTATGCCACTTTTTTAAAAAGTGAAACGCAGTCTGTATCAAAATAACTTGCAATTCAAAAAGAAACTATCCCGCACCCACAACTCTTCCTAGAATCGAAAATTACAGGGAGATATTCCGACTGCCATATTAGCCTATTATCTAATTATCTACCGATATTTTGAGGAAGGCGGTCCATGTTTATGCAATCTTCGTCCGACCTTCTGACGCTCCTAAAAATTTGCCATTATTGTCAGTTTGATTAGAATTTTCCAAAAATAGTTTCGCCCTCATAGATTCTATGTATCTATCATTGATTTGACAGACTTCTAATTAAACAGCGAACTTCTTAAGCCCACTCAAATTAAATGGATTGCCAACAGCCGCCCATCAATTACTATTCAAATTCATTTAACCGTTATCACCACTTTAACCTCAGAGTCCCGGTGTGTGCGGATGTATGTATCTGTGTATACAGCCTACTTGCTCCAAAGTACGGTGGTCAAGCAGACCACCAAAAAAACAAACAAACTCCAAAAACCTCGGACTTAATCAAACGCACAAGGCCTACGTGCACGCTATACGAGTATGTGAACAGAGAACATTCTAGAGAATATCAAACCAGCCATCACCCCACCTCTTACCAAAGCCATATTGGTGTTTTAGAGGGAAAATTGTCATTTAGATTTCGACATGTCCTTAAGCTCCTGCGAAAACAACGGAAATTATATAATTATATATTCAATGTGCACACAGAGTGAATTCCTCCGCCCCGACCCCTCGAGCAAATATCCACTCTCCGTCACCAGTATCCAACCACCCAAACTGTATAATAGAGGCAGTTCGAAAGGTATACTATTCCACTGCAGTGCGCTTTAGGAGGATTCCTATTTCTATTCTTGCGAAAGGATTTCCCCCAGTAACTATACGAGAGAAGAGCCAAGCGAATGCTTGTGCAGTGAAATACACGCACCCTGGGCTCCGTCACCGTCATCGTCGTCATAATCGATTTCAGTGTTGGAGATATAAACACACACATACATACACATTTTCCTAACCCTTTCGCCATGGGTTAGCCACTTGCAGAAAGCGGTGCGGAGAACGGGATAGACTCCGTTAGGGAGGAAAATATGTAAATTGGTTTCCTCGTTGTCTGGCAAGTATAGGGTTGGAATTTCTAATAAAAACATGTTTGCCTTCAACCGCTTTTTTTCTTTTTTGGTCTTCTTCTGTATAAACAATTTCAAAAAGAGGGAAAATGGTCACACTAACCTGGTACTTCTATTTTATCTGGGTCATCGTCGTCATCAAAATCGGAACCAGACGAATCATCAAAGTCATCGTCACCAAAGTCGATGGCTTTCTTTGTTGAAGTCTGAAATGGGAAAAGAAAAAAACAGAGAACGCTTTTGAGAAACAAAATTTATGTCAAATGCTTTGTGAATAGGTTTGTATATGTATGTATTTAAAGTGCAACCCTCTGCAAACTAGGATGAAGGATTTTTTTTTTTAATTCAATCTCAATGGTTACAATACAAGAGGGAGTTTAGTTTTGAGAAATATTTTCTTTAGAGAATGAGATGGACCAAGGAAAGGCGATTTCCAAATAATTGAAAAGGCATTTGAAGTGCTGACTCACATTTTGGCACAAACTCTCGACTTGTTGAGATACTCACCTTTATTCCAGGCCGTCAAAATGGCGGCCTGAAATCAACCTCTTGGTGCCTGTATTGATGTTTGAATTAGTTTCATTATTATTGGAGGGAAAACCAACATAAAATTTAATGAGAGTAAGCTATCTTAAGTCAATGTGCAACATTGAAATCGTATGTCCTGATGACCATAATATGATTGTCCATTTCTAGCATTCGACTGAACTTGTGAGGATTTTGGTCTAATTTCGACAAAAACTTGATTATGCTGTGGGCAATCCTATTATGGTTTAAAGTCTTTCAACATAGATCCAATGGAATAGACAACATAAATTTGTCGAGGTGTAAAATCGAGTTAGAACTTTTACCAGTCGAAAAATTGCAGTATTTTCAGCTCCATAAAGATACATGCTTGGAGCGGAATTGTTGTTTGATTTGTACGAAATTTCTGCCTCTATTGTGTAAGACAACTTACAACTACAGTTGAGTTGTCTCTACAACTACAGTTGAGTTGTCTCTACAACTACAGTTGAGTTGTCTATACAACTACAGTTGAGTTGTCTCTTGGCTGTAATTCAAAATTCGGTATTGTCATACACAACCTCTCTGATAGTCGGTGATAAAAAGTTTTATTTCGATAAATGTGGCAAATTGACGTCTCATGACAGTGATGGTTTGTTATTGCTTCAACAATTGGCTGGTGACACTTATGATTTGACAGCGCTCAGTGAAGGAATTTCTTATGGTGGAAACCCAAGCGAAGACATCAACAGAGGTTCTCAAACTACAGAAAGTGTTCACACGAATCGTTTTTAATTGTAATGCCGTCTGCCATAATAAAATTAGTTTTGAAAATGTTTCTGAAATAAATAATAATGTTAAATCTTTTGAGTATAAAATACTTTCGTATAATATTGCAGGATTAAGTAATAAGCATATATTTATTGATTTTTATAAATTTGTAAATCAGTTTGAATTTGTTTTTTTGTATGAAACCTTCTTAACTGACAAGTACTTTAGTAATTATGAAAGTAAATTTAGTAATTTTGAATTTAAGTGGATACCAGCTATCAAAGTACAGTCAAAGGGTAGAGCCAGTGGGGGATGTTTTTTTGGTTTCAAACGGGGTATGAAGGATATTGATTGCGAATTTGAAGTACTCGAAGGCGTTACATTTATAAATATAAAAATAAATAATGAAAGTTATCGAATGCTACCGACATACATCAACTGTAACCAATGGAACAATGATTTTGAAAAGTTAGAAGGTTTTGTGGCGCAAGGTAAAACCTCGAATACGCTGGTGGTGGGAGACTTGAATGCGAGGATTGGAAACGAAGCGGGGATTGAAAATATGGCAGCTGGTATTGAGCGGAGATCCAAAGATACAATCTGTAATGCAAGAGGCCGCAAATTAATAGATTTTTGTGACGCGTTAGGGCTAAGAATACATAATGGAACAAGCTTGTCAGATTTGGAAGGAGAACTTACCTTTGTTGGTAATCAAGGTAGCTCGGTTATTGATTACAGTCTCGGCGGTAGTGAATGGAATAATCACATCGTCGATCTTAAAGTTGAAAGTGTCCCATTTTCGGATCATCTTCCTATAGTTGTGACGTTTGTTCTCACGTCGATGGAGCCCGAAGGGGCCAGGACTATGAAACCTTTGCCTAAACTTAATTGGAGGAAATCAAAAGCAGTTATATATCAAGCCCGACTTAACAGCTCTCTACAAACGGCACATCACCTCAACCTCAGCCAGCTAGACGAAATCATCAAAGCATCCTACCCGGTCACCTGTATCAACAGGAACGTTCGAGAAAACTATGTTGCCCCTTGGTTTGACGGGGAATGTAAAAGAGCCAGAGAGGTATCATTTGGTTGGTTGAGAGCATTTAGGAATTCATGCGACGGTTGTTTCAAAAACCAATATTTACAAGCGAATATGGATTATAAAACACTGTGTAGCCGAAAAAAAGCAGCATTTTATGAAGCCGAGTCTAAGCGGGTAGCCTGTTGTAAAAGCTCGAAAGAATTCTGGAGACTAGTAAAAGATTTGAATGGTAAAAACTTTACTATCCATTGTAAGCTAAGTGCGAATCTTCTAGCTACGCACTTTAAAAATTTATTGAATCCTGTTCAGGAAAGAGTTAATTTTCACTATGCTCCTCCTGGGTTTACCAATGAAGTTTTGGATGCTCACATCACACATCAAGAGGTAATGTCAGCGGTGGCAAGGTTAAAGGATGGAAAAGCAGCAGGTTCGAATGGGATATCAGCGGAGTTCTATAAGTATGGCACAACGGAGCTGATTAACAGGTTAACATTAATATATGGAAACATATTGGAAACTGGTTTCATACCTCAGGAATTCAGAGAATCTGTAATTTTTCCAATCCATAAAAAAGGGAGCTTGTCAGAACTGTCCAATTATAGAGGTATTTCGTTTTTAAATGCATCGTACAAAATCTTTACCTTAATCTTGCAAAGACGCCTAAATAAATGGATTGACGATAATAAGCTATTAAAGGAGTACCAGGCAGGTTTTAGACCAGGCTATTCAACGATTGACCACATCTTTGTCCTAAAAAGTATTGCGGACTCATTTCTCAATAAAGGGAAGAAGTTGTACACGTTCTTTGTGGATTTTAAGGCAGCATTTGATACAGTGGATAGACAAGTTCTTATCTATAAGCTCTATGGTATCGGAATGTCGCGGAAGTTTGGAAGGGTCATACAAAACCTTTATGAGGACACAGTGGCGTCAGTTTGGAATGGTGAAGAGATGTCTAGTTGGTTTAGAACGGAATCAGGAGTCAGACAAGGTTGTACAATGAGCCCAAGTCTGTTTGCTTTATTTATTGAAGACCTGGTAGACTTTCTACCTAGCGGCATTGAATACGCAGGTCTAAGAATAAAGGCATTGCTTTTCGCTGATGACATTGTGCTCTTCGCATCAACACCGGAATCATTGCAGCTCATGATTAACCGGCTGTGTCAATATTGTAGCCTTTGGAACTTGATAGTAAATCTAGAAAAATCCAAAATTATGATTTTCAAGAACGGAGGAGGCAGAAACTGTGCAAACGAAAAATGGTACTACAACAACGAATGGATTGAAGTTGTTAAGGAATTCAAATACCTAGGAGTGCACTTCACAAAGAACTTAAGTATGGAGACGCATCTGAAGGAGAAGCTGACTAAGGCGAAGAGTGCTATCAGCGCAGCGTGGAACAGATGTTTTTACAATAAAAGTATTGCGCATAGCAGCAAGTTCAGAATATTTGAAGCCGTATCGAGATCCATTTTACTGTATGCAGCACAAGTATGGGGAGCAAAACAATATGAAACCGTGGAGAAGCTGCTGCGTTACTTTATTAAGCGAATTTTTCGGCTGCCACCCAACGTGCCTAACTATATGATTATGTTGGAAACAGGCTTATCGCCTCTCTTCATTAGAACGCTTAAAATGCAAATAGACTACGTTCTGAAAATTATGAAGATGGAAAATCACCGCCTCCCGAAGATAGCGGCGCTTCAAGTCATTCGCTCAAAAACAAGTTGGTTTGCTGACTGGATAAACCTTGCTAGCGACTGTGAGATGGATCTCAATCTGGATCACTTAATCAACTACGATGATTGGAAAAGACAGCTTTACCAGCTTGTTTCTGCAGTTGACTTAAAATGCAGAGAGAGATTTTTGGACAACGCCACAGGATCACTCCATAGAACCCTGTACTCTCGATTGAATCATAACCTGGAAGAGAAAAACTATTTTCGAGATGAAAATGGCGTCGACGAAATATCGATGATGGTCAAGTTACGTGGAGAACTCCTGCAGTTAAACTTTATGCCACATAGAGAGGATTTACCCATCCTGTGCACATTGTGTAACTCTGTCGAAAGAGAAGATACTTTTCACTTTATGGGAAAATGTCCTATTTTAAAAGAGTTTAGGAGGAACACTGATCAAGTTATATCACTGATCAACGATATGGAAGTTAAAAAACTATTCCAATACTGTAAATTGGCGCTAGGCTATAGAGAGCGGATTATTAGTGAAAGTTTTTAAAAAAGGGGAAAAAATAAGTAATTATTGAATCTATTTTGATAAAAGATCCTAGTTCATTGTATTATAATTTTGTTTTGTCAACTAGGCAGACGGCATAAAAGCCATGCTTTTAATTTTTTTGTAAACTCTGTAAGCACTATTCTAACAATTGAAATCAAATAAAAATCTTATCTATCTATCATACACAACCTTGACAGTAAAGTTGTCTGTCAAAACACAGCAAAAATGGCCGTGGTTGTCTATGAGTTGTTAGTTAGTTTGGTTGTGTGAAAGTTAAGTTGAATTGAAGACAACTCAACTAAGTTGTAAGGGACATTCATTTGATTTATCAAATTCTCTAATAAAATATGCAGATCGCACTTCGCGATATGGAAATACACGCTAAGTCCACAATTTTTGGAACGCATAGCTACCTAGCGTATTACTTACGAAGTTCGTTACAATATTTTTCGGCGATATAAGGTTCTTAATTTACTTTATTTCAAAAACAGTTTCGGAGACTTTTCCGAAGGGATAAATGGTTGATTCTCACATAATTTCTAGAAATTTCGAAATCGGAAACTACTGCGTTTACGAGGCTTTAAAAAACTTATCTGCAAAATATTTTCGGGTGAATGGAACCTGTGTATCATTAACCTAAACCACAACAATTCATTGTTGATGCTATGGCTATGTGTGGAGGGAAGACATCTACAGCAGATCCAGGCGTGCTATAGGGAAGGCACACTCCAAAGACACTTATTTTATTATAGTCGGAAGATACGAACAAACTGCTACATCATAGGTCAAATTTCAAATAAGATCAGTAGGTTTTGAAGTCCGATCTTGCAGGATGTACCACGCTGATTGTCCTGTTGCCTCTCATAGAAAAGGTGCCTTCAGAGAGCAATCTTGCGCACGTATATAGTCTTCGAGTATATTTCAGCAAGAAGAAGGTAAGAATGTAAGACTCACCTCAAAATGTTCTGGTTAGGCCGCCATTTTTGGTATAAAAACCAACTTTCATAAATCATTAGGTGTTATACGAATATGTACTCGTATAAGTTAGTTCCAAGTTGGTTTCCGAGTTTGAAACTCGAAACAGGTTGGATCAGATAATGCTTATGTTTTTCGCTTTTTCAGCTTGAGAGATTCAATCTTTTTACAAAGTCCTTATAATAGTAGACATTATGCACTTTTCGGCTTATAAACTATAACATCTTATAGTCCCTTTAGGTAAAAATTCCAGACTTCTTTATGTTTGCCTTAAGGGACGTGTTGGGTCTCCAGGTACGCAATGAAAAAATCTTTTTGTAACAAATAGTACGCGCATTTTGGTCCTAGTTTTGTACTCTTTTTTAGATCCAATTTTGTTCGGGAAAGTCCGGAATTTTTATGCTCAATAACTACTTTCTTCAAATGATTTCTGGCAACCCTAATCTGTGGTTTGGTTTACCTAAACTGCGTTAGCAAGAGTGGTTTGTTTAACGTGGGACTGTGCATTGAACAAGCTTTTACTATAGTAACGCCAGAAGGGCTCTATCGATGTATATGAGGATCCCACTCTTTGAAACAGTAGACAGGCTGTGGCTTCCTTGACGAATAGCTTTGGCTTTGACTCGGGAAAACTCTTAAAATTTCGGAAGTCAAACGGCAAGGCTAAAATGTAGATCTTCTGGGGAAGACCCTAGCACCAACTGCTTTAGTAGTTGTTGAACCGTCCATGAAGATCAAAAATCATCTGTCGTGGAGGTCATTACTTCCTATGTCCTATATATGGACAGAACATGATGCCGCAATCATTTTATTTTTTGAAGCCCATTTCGTAACGATTTCAAAGGCAGGTGATCGCGGATTTTGGAAGAAAGTTTCTCCAGAGTTTATCTTACCTAAGAGTCTTGGTAGCAAACTTCTTCTTGACAGTGTTTAGATGAACAAGGTTAAACATGGTTAGTAGAGGAGAACGTGTTACTATTATACCAGAAAGTGTTACTATTATACCAGCCAAACCAAACGTCGAGTCCCGATCTAATTACTGCGGTGTAACCCCAGTGGATTAAATTCTGTTGATGACCCTATATGGAGCCGACAGGATTATAGAGCCACTAGAGATTTCCTATATTCCCTCTCATTCTATCAAATATCAGTCCCAAATGTTTGGCCCTGTCAACGAACTCGAATGGAGCTGAATTCAGCTTGGGAGGAGAAACAAAAGACAACTCTATATTATTGGTGAAATATAAAAATGGAAATTATGACTCAACTCACTGACTCATTAACGCCCAGCTCAAACTCTTTGCTCTAGAAAGCTGAAAGCTTCCCTTTATGATGTATACAAGGAATAAGGCAGAATATTTCGAAATTCAACCCTTAAAAGCGTAAAAAAAGGGGGTCAAAGTTATGGGAACATTTTTATTCTTCATCCGATTGACTTCAAACGCGATGGGTGTTCTTTATGTAAGAAATCAAGAAAAGCAATTTCCCCGATTTTAGAAATTTAACACTTAAGGGGGTAAAAGGGGGGACATAGTTTGTATAGGAAAATTTGTATATTTCATCTGATCGACTTTAGACTCGGTTTGTGTACTGTACTCTATATAATTAATAAAGAAAAGCAATTTCTCCGATTTTGGAAATTTTGCTTGGGGTCAGAGTTATTGCGGGTGATTCTTTTTAAGGGACCCTTTTCATAACTCACGAACCATTCGTCGTATGAATTTTAAACTTTGGAATGCGTCCCAACCTGTCACCGTTGAATATGCTTATTCCAGCGTAAGTATAGGTACTCCAAAGATATTCAGGCAGAATTCTGTAAGAATGGGAAAATGGGGCACATCCTCACATCTTTCTGGTTGCATATGTTGAACAGTATAGAAAGATCTGGCCGGTGTGGAATATAATTAACGATTTGACACCTAAGAAATATGATTTGTCCCGTAGATAGCGGCTCAGTCTGCTCTAGTATGATCTGTGTTGAGATGCCAGCGCTTTACTTACAAATTGATCATAATAATCTTTGATCTGTTTTTTCCAATAAGAGATACCTACTAACTACTCCTTAGGCATTTTCTTAGGTATATTTCCTGCAAAATATATAAATATAAAAGAGGAAACTAACTGACTGTAAAGGAATCTCTGTGTACCAAATCCTAAGGGCTACGCGAGCAAAGCCGTGGCCAAAAGTTTGTTGGTGAATAAAACTAGTCGGGTTGACGCTATGACCACAATATTCGTTCCAGTAGATTAGTTTTCAGAAAGCGAATTGGAAAAATTTAGAGAAGTTTTTGAGGATACTTTCCGAAAGTTTCCTTTGTTTGAGGATACCTACTTCCGAAACAAAGGAATTATCTGACGAAACGAATTTAGGCAACATACGTTTTTGGTAACTTATAAAATATATATAAAAAAATATCTGCATAAATTCAATCAAAACAATAAGCACATTAAATCGCGTATTTAAATATCCACTTCCCTTTCTTTATGCTTATAGAAATGAAATGTTTTTAACAGTCCACAACTTAAAAAAAAAATCCTTATTTCACTAAAAATTAAAAAGCCAATGAGAGACAATTACAATTTGAAGTTTTTACGAAAATTTAAAATTTCCCGAAGAACGCAACAACGCCCAACCCTTTCTATTTTCGACACGATTCCATCTAAAACTGCTCCATATTCAGCCCCAAACTACACACCACCCAGTAAGTACCCCTTCCTTAAAAATAAATCAATAAATCAGCCCAATGACTGTAAAGATTTTAGTTTTCGACTCACTTTGGGCACACACCGACTGCTTAGTGCTTACACTTTATGGTCCGACAAGTATTTTTGGCAAAACACTCGTAAACTGATGCAAATGTCCTGCAAAAGTCTCCAACAATCAGAGAAAAGAAATAGAAGAAAAAAACTCCACCACACAGATTTAAGAAAAATTTGACAAACTCTCTCAGCTAGATAAACACTCTGTAATAAAACACGTCTTCACCACACGTAATGTTCTCTTCGACTAAAAAGGAACCCTTTCCGTGTGTTGCTTTTAGCAAGGATAACCAATTCTCGATTCCTTTATTATACAGTGTATAGCAGAGCAGCAGCAGCAACACCAATATCCTGACACATGCATACTCGTACTCGTCCTCGTATCTTCTATCTTGTGCTGTTCTATGCTGAGGGTGCTGCTGCTGCTGCTGTTGGCCTGGATTTCCGAATGGAAATCAAATTGCTTGAAATCGGTGGCTGCGGCTATAGCGAATCCTCGGCATAGGTTGGTAATGGTAATCACCCAAAGGATAATATTTATGCTACAGCTATATGTGGAAAATTCAAGTCACGGTAATCCCAAATGCATTCGATTGGGATAAATAAATAATGGGGATGGGGTGGGACTGGGAGTGTTGTAGGTAGATATCGAGGTGCCTAAGGAAACACATTGCTCATTCAATTCAGTGCAAGCCAGGCAGAAGGACAACTTTAAGCGTACCAACATAAGTACATGTACAAGCACTGTGCAGTTGTTAAATTATATTAAACGGTGGAAATAGCTAGATTTCGTCAATAGAGCGAGAGAGGTTAAAATGAACAAGGACGATAAAGACGACCGACGCGAGGAAAATCAATAAGGAGGCACTCAAATACAGGTCCTTGCAGTTATATTAACATCGACGTCTTCGCTAATAGTACTATATCCATCGACATGAGGCTGCCACACCCAAAATCTGATTAAATACAAATTGCGTCGTCCATCATTGGATTGAGTACACCTTCTTTTTCAGTGTGATTTATGTCTACATCAGTCTTATTATAGGCGAGCCGGGGGGAGCCCCCTTCTAACATAACCTTGCAAACGAAAAAATGGAACAAGAAAAAAGGTAGCAAAACAAAATAAAAAAAATGAAGATATGTACAAAAATATGCATGCAGGAAAAAGGAAGGAAAACCCAGTGACAATTATTTGACACTTCCCTGACAGCGACCGGTGTTTGTTTTTATTTTGTATTTGTTGATTTTTTGTATTTTCCTTCTTCCTTTTGTTTTCGAATTCTCTTTTGCATCATCCCCAAATGAGAGGAATTTAATCAAATATATAGGGTAAATATTTTTATTCTATTCGATTGCTCACGCACGCAGAGTGAAACAATGTGTGGGACATTTTTTTTCTCTTAGTTTGAAACAAAACTACCCTTCACAAAGGGGGAGGAATTTTTTTTCATTTCTAATTCTGATGGACGAAAATTCCTGGGGGTTGTTGTGTGGGTTTGGTTGTCGCCTGTTTGTTCGAGGGAGAGCTTTGACTGCGCATGTCGGGGTTTTCGGTGGAGGTTATTTTGGGAATTTGTAGTGGGGTTTATTGAGGATTTTTTTATTGTTGAGAGGGTAGGAAATGCTGTTTGGATTTAGGGGTTCAGTTCGGAGCACTTTAAAGCGACCTAACTAGCGTGTTAGGTAGACTGAGAAGGAGACAAATGTTTTGTGGGTTGTTTAAAGCTCATCTACGAAACAGCTAACCTCCTGACCAACTTATCTAGCACACATATAAATCTATCACTGTTTTGAGGGCTAAACTACAGAATATTATTTTCAAAATTCTTCTGAACGATTCGGCTGTTTGCTAACTGTTTGTTTAAAGTTCTTACCCTGAGCTAAGCAATGAATGAAATTGGATGGACTGTCCACATTGGTGGTTATTTAACCCTGTCTGAAGGACTCGACGTCAAGGCATGTGTGGTCAAAACGAGTTGACCAAACTAGTAATGGCCCTCGGTATTTTTCTTTATTACAGAACTTACTCAAACAAATTACAAAATGTGTACTTTGATTAGTCGTTTATTATTTTATTAGAATTAATTATGTACAGGCATAAGCCTGTGGTGGTAGCGTTTATTTTCGTATGGCAGTTTCCGAAAACAACTCACCGTATACGGCGCCTTGGTGATGCAAGAACCTTCGCGAAATTAAGCATGGCTACTAGGTAGAAGATGAAGGTAGAAATCATGATTTAATTTAGTAGTAAATGAAGAATTCTCTACGGCATATTCTTCCGCTAGATAGCCGGATATTCGAAAAAGAATATTCCGAATATACGGCGGTTTTCCTTATACATACCAGCCTTACTTAGTTATATACAGGGTAGGCCATCTAGTGGTTTCTTTATAAATCATACGTTATTTTGACACTGAGAGCTGTTTCCTGCTCGAAATCTTAACAGAAAGTCAGTATCATATCTCCGCGGAATGAAATGAGTCGCTTTGCGCTTGAACAACGCTTGGGAAATATTGAAAACTTATTTCCAAAGTGAGTGCTGTGTAGCCCAAACAGTGCGTTTTTTTGAAAATAAGTTTTGGCCGAAATGAAGCACCCACAGCCTGGTGTGCTAATGGATAACCCTCATGGTCCCCGTTGTCGTACGGTGCGCACGGACGAGAATGAGGCTGTTGGAGCCGAGAGTGTGAGACTCAATTCACGAACATCAAACCATGCCACAACCGATCTTTTGCGCACCAAATTCCCAAATCGCGTTATCAGCCGTCTTGGCGATGTCAATTGATCGCCTCGGAGCTGCAATTTGGCCCCTTTGGACTATTTTTGGTGGGGAACCGTGAGCACCGATGTTATGCCAACAATTCGGAAACGATCAAGCATTTAAGGCCAATATCACCCAAGCAATCCGTGAGCTACAGCCCGAAACCATCAACAAGGTCTTGGAAAATTGGTGTGACAGAATGCGGTACTACGAAGCCAGCTGAGGCAGCCACTTGAACGACGTTGTGTTCCATAATTAATGGGAATGTTTGTTCTTACTAATAAAGCCATAATATATGAACACAATTTAAGTTTGTTCATTTTTTTGCATTTTTAAAAAGAAACTTGTATTTTGCCCACCCTTTAAAAGCTCAGACAATTCACGTGAGTTATCGTTACTTTACGTAAATTCAAGCATAAGCACAAGCTCTTCTGGTCAGAATTAGAAAAACTCAATTTGTGAGTAATAATTAAAACGCACTACGTCGTTTAACATTTCATAATGATTCATATGAACAGGAAGGTCACATAATTCTGTTAAATGAAACTGTTACGACATCTTTTGCTGAAAACATGAAACCGTAACATTTCCCTACAGTTTCCAGAAAGATTATTTGTGCCGGGCATTACCTTGGGAATTCCATTGCTACTTGCGAATTTGGGTGTTCCACCTCGTTGAGAGGTTTTTGATGGTGACTGAGGCAGTCAAATCCTATATCAGTTTTCAACTCCTGGTTAGTGTCGGGTCAGGGTGGAGGTTGAAGGATGGGGGCAACCGTAGCAGTCTGCCTCCCGTTTGTTTTCTTGTGACGATCAGTCCGTCCACATGACAGAGACTGGTACCGAACCTACCGCTTGGTACCGAAAAAAGCGAGGGGTGACCGAAACAGTCTAACCCCCCGACTGTTGCCCCTGACGGGGTCCTCGAATTGTCGAGACGAGGTTGATTGATGTAGTCAGCTCCTCCAGTTTGCGATTAGTCTTCGGGGAGGGCAAAGGGGTGACCGAAACAGTCAAACCCCCCAGCTGGTAGCCTCCGGCAATCCGTTAGTAGGGAGGGTGGCTGGTACAGAAGTTTTAGGGTTAAACGTGCATTAAAATAAGTTGTTAGTTGTGTTATGGTGACAGCCAAATACATACTATATGGCAGGAAACAGTTTCTTCTTTGGTTTGACAAAATGTAAGCTTTACGGAATCCTAAACCATGGCAGTTCTGCCTTATTGGGTCAAGTGATTAACGAGGTAGAAAGATAAAGCTGACATTAGACTTCTTCGAAATACATCTCGCATTTTATTAACTGTACCATTGATATGTAGTCCAAATGGCAAACACGTCGACTAAATTGCCTCGGCCGAAATTACCACCCCTATCGTGGAATCCGCCGGGGGGAATTATATATGTAATATCAATATTTTGGTATCGTCAAAATCGCAAAGTGAACAGTTCCCCGTTCGGGAAAAATTCGAAACTCATTCACATTACCCACACGGGGAACTGTTCACTTTGCGATTTTGAGGATACCAAAATATTCTTTTCTGTGAATAATTCTAACCGACGGATTCCACGATAGGGGTGTACAATAAAGTTCTAGACAAGGGGATCTTCTAATCTCAGCATTCATGTCGGCCATTTCCATTTAATAGGCAAAGCTATTGCGGATGCCAGAGCGCTTGGTGTGAATAACTGAAAGCAATCTGGTCGAGATCGCAGACTATGGAAGACTGCAGTGCCTCCTTGGGCGAAGACACTTCACGGCTCGCGGGATTATAAGTACAAATTAAACGATTAAAGGCACCATGCGCTCTAGAAACGTAAAGGATTATCGAAAATGCACTTTATATCCTGACTAGTATATTTGAGTCGCTCCACCAAGAAAGCCCTTAGCCTATTTTCGCAAAGACAGTTCAAACAAAAACAATAAGGTACTTTTGGGACCGAAAATTCGCAGACAATTTTCGCAGCAGTCAGATAAATTGTAATTATTCTCAAAACGACGACCATAAGTTCTGAATTTTCGTTAGAATTGAGTTTGGGTACATTGGCAGTGACATATTCAAAAACCAGAAATAGGTACATATATAGATTGCAATGATATATATATCAAATTAAAGCCGTGCCACCGATATATTGATTCCAATTCAATCAGAGCAAAATTTAATTTTCCCTAGGAAGTCGATTCGATCTTCACATCTAAGTTTAAGATAAGATTTAAGTATTGAGCCAGAAAGCACAACCAACTAGAAGTACGGCATTGCGAATTGGTACTCCTGATCCTCGAAAATCCGAAATGCTTCGAATGTCGGGGGAGATACTTTCGGACATTGTTTGTTTGCGAGAATTGTGGTAGAATGTTTTTAGAAAGTACATAGCTTGGGGATATACTATACGTCTATACCCAATCCATTGATAATCTTCTTTGCAACAGAAAATATTCCAGGTATAATTAGAATTACTACATTACAATATAAACCACTTTCATGATTCACTTCATTCAATGGAAGCATATGTTTCCCAAGAAAATGTAAAAAATTAACGCTGACAATACTGCGAGGACATTTCTACAGGAAATACACAACGCGAGGCCATACGATTTCTTTTCCTCAGTCAAATGTTTCAATTTCGGTTTGGTAATTCATGATAAATCCGTTAAAACAGTAAGGTGACTAACTCTTAATTCTTACTTG
Source organism: Cheilosia scutellata (assembly GCA_955612985.1). NCBI lineage: Eukaryota > Metazoa > Arthropoda > Insecta > Diptera > Syrphidae > Cheilosia > Cheilosia scutellata. The sequence goes on along the minus strand of OY015311.1, from coordinate 69,848,295 downwards.
GCTTGATCACTTCAAAAACTGGTTTCGTTTGGTTTTTGTTACTCACAAGCCGATGTGCAAATTGATCTGTAGAACAAAACCGAAAGCTGTCTTTCCCCAAAATTTCAAAATTATGATGTAATATTGAAAGTGTAAGTTACTACACAAAAAAAAACAATAGGTTCCAAATTAGTTGACCGATATATGATGCTAAAATCCACAAGTCACAATATTTTAACATTTGTTGCTTCACACTTTATAATTGACATTTTGCATAGTTAGGTGATTGTAAATAAAACGAAGAAAAAAAAACAATAACAATAGTAAAACAGAGACTGGCAAAACTGATGGTATATTTTGAAGCAGATTTTGTTTATGATTTGTTAAATTAATTGTTTAATCCTGTCACGTGGTACATTATATGTACATCTATTAATCTATTGGTAGGCCGAGGGACTCGATGAAAGGAATTTTATCCAGATTTCAGTTGAACTGGAGAGAAGTGGATGGAAAACTTAATTACTTAATAAACTTAGCTTAGTTATTATGTTTCATTGAAAATGTTGCTCACATCTGAGACCAATAAGAACGAATGAATGGTTATGTAATATGTAACCATACGTTTTGACTTTAAATCTAAATTTTTTTTAGACAAATTTTTAAAAGTAAGCTCCAGGAATAGCTGCGGTCTTAGCGTCAACCCGACGAAAACGGAGTTAGTCTTATTTACAAGGAAGGTTAAGCTACCCGATATCACTCCTCGAAAGCTTAAAGGAAATCCACTCCAGTTCATTTTCAGCGCTCCTGGAGAGAAAATATTGCCGAACGCGCTAGGAAATCCCTAGTGGCTCTATACTCCTGCAAAAGGGTTGTCGGCTCCAGATGGGGCCTTCAACCCAATATTATGCATTGGCTTTATACTGCGGTCATAAGACAGTGATTGCTAACGATAACAGAAGCAGATTATAGATATTTGTGTGCGGATTTCCATACGCCTTGAGATATGACAATCCGAATCAATACAAAATGTTCCCCATATGAAACAAGAGGGTAAAAAATAGTTTCTTTGAGACAAAATAGATATAGCCTAAAGCTACTCGATACCATGTCTGGAAAAATACTTAGGCTTATTGAATTTGATGTGGAACGTAACGTTACTAGATCTAGTTAGCGCAAGGTCTCCACGCTTCATTATTTATAAAGAAAGACAGCTACCAGGAGCAGCACACAAATGTCATCATCATATTTTTCCTTCATTAATGGCATTTTTTCATGCCCCTTTTCGGAATTATAGATGTCCGAATATTTTGAACTGTTCCAAGGAAGCACAGTCGGTACTGCAGATAAGTATAAACTACTTTATCAGACGGCGATGAAGCCAGTAATGTCTCCTGCCATTCAACCTGGATGATGAAAGCCAAGTCTTCCTCCCGACCAATGCGAAGTGAGGATACCAATATCTAAACTAAAGTATATAATGCCTAACGAGCCTGACGAGCTATTTAAAGCTGCGATAAAACAGCACACACCAACTCATTCCCATGATTTGGTCGGAGAAACTCCAAAATACACCAACTATGTGGCTATCCGTCTCCTTAACATTGCATACAAGATTATGTATGTCGTGCTGTGTGAGCTTCCTGATTGCTACTCAACCTAAGGGAAGGCAAACGCCAGGGAATTCACACGTTCTTTTCCAAAAATAACTGACTATCACTCAAAAAAATTGACCTCGAGTTTGGTTTTATCTAGAAAATACCGCCAAACAAATCAAATTATCCCCCCAAGACAGATTCAGGAGCAGAATTACCGCAGCCGTGAACGAATATGTACTACGTGACTCAATTTGTTTCTGTTTTGGATGCAATAAATCGACCATAGATTCAGTTTAAATCTTCACGGACAATTCAAAAACGCAAGAAGAAATTAGTAGTGGGGTACCTACCATCGAAATGCTTAAGTCTTTGCAGTTCCTTCTGCATTCCGTTGCATTGTTGTATGTATGCTCATACAAAGAGATACAAAGAGGTGGAGGAGTCTATCATCCACATTCTCTGTAACAAGTTGATCTAGGAAACAATATTTTTGACAGCAATTATGATATTACCAGAACCGCGAGCATTCTAAGCTTTATAGATATATATACAGTGACGGCAAAAACATTCCGGATTTTTTCTATAATATGTATTTTCCTTATATTAATATATTGTAAAGTTATTATATTTTAAAGGTAACTATAAAGGTTTCTAATGGAATTCTTCAAATTATTAATTGTATTAAGTTAAAGGATTTCTCCTTGATGTTAAGAAAAATATTACATATATCAAGAAAAAATCCGGAATGTTTTTGCCGTTTGGAAAGGGGCATCCATACACATTAACAAAGGGGAAAGACAACATACTTTGTCGTTTTTAAAATCTCCGAGTGATTTTCTGCCCCTTTCGACGGCCTTTGAAGCTCATCTCATAATCTATGAATTGTATAGCAACATTGACCAGTGGAAAACCAGATATTCTATGTCGGAAAATTACCTATTTTGAAAGAAGAGGTACTTTATTCCTAGGCAAGTTCTCCTTCTCTACACAGCACAGGTTAGAAAAGGGCTTACATATTGTTCACATGCCTACCTATACGGAGTTCGGCTTCAAGACATTCACGATTCACCTAAGAAACTTAACAGCTTGACAGATATTTAACGAATTAGTCATCGAATTTACTACAATACATGTCACTGGCCTATGCATATCGTATCTCTACTTCTCGAAATACGAAATTTGAGTAGGTAGGTACTATCCCACACAAGCCAGACAAATACTGCACATCCTGACAGAATATTTGTCCACCGCGAGTATGTACCTTTTCCAAAACTCACTTTGTTACAGGAAGTAATTTTGTTGTAATAATCATGTATAAGTTTAAGGTAGGTATCGTATACGATACCAAATATTATGAAATCTTGAACTTCAACAGGTGTCACGTATTGAAAGTGGTTGGTTCCTATTACAAACGTTTATATAATGAGAAAGGCACGTGTTGTTGTCACATTTTAGAATCCGGCCACAGGACTTTTCTTAAACGCGTTAAACAAATTAATTTTTTTGGGGTGGGAATCCCTTTGTTTAGATGTCTATCACCCTAGTAACAGTATGTAACGTCATAGGCAGTCAAACAACAAACTTTTGCATTAGTAATGATCTAAATGAAACAATGGATGTGAAATGTCCAATTCAATATCGACGTGCTTTGAATTAATGAAATGCTAAGCTAGGTAGACAACTACTATTATGTTATGTACAAAAAAATACTCAAATTTATTTTCAAGGTCTTTCACCAACCGGCACCACTAATCAAACTAGTTTCTAACAATTCACTGAAACACGTGGTTTCTTAAATCGGTAGATAATTACAGAAAGTAGACGAAACTTTAACTAATGTTAATAAAAGTTATGACAAAATCATAAATATTCAGAAATAATGCACACAATTTCCATGTGTTTTGTTTACTTGCTATCACATTTTGTAAGCCACTGTACCCAGTCCATTCTCAGCTGATACATTTTTCGCTTGCTATAAATTCCCTGCCATCACATGTCAGTGTCACTTTTATTTAACACTTTTCCCGTTCCTCATTTTATTTCTTGACGAACTTTTTGTCAAATTCTTTAAAACTATTAAAAATTTAACAATAAACTACTGGGATTGATATAAATCCAATTCTCACAGAAGTAACAAACAAATGTCGTACCAACTAGTAGCAGAAGATAAAGAAAAAAAAACCCACGAAAGATATCTTGATAGAAAGAGAAAAAATATGAAGACTTTTCTTTTACCATTTTCCTCGTTTCTTCTGGCAATTAAATGCACAAAATTATATAAAAATGTAATCCAATGGACTTGCTGATTTCCACGCACTATAAAACGCGAAAAAAACACTCGAAACTTCCTGCTAGAACCTCCGACGCAGATCCGCAGAAATCCTTTATTTTTATTTTCCCCGACGTGGTGTGCTACCTATTTCACGAATCACGAAACACAATAGCGTTTGCTTTTTTCTTCGGTTATATATTTTTTTTTGTCACGCACGCTACGTTTATTCGACAAAATAAAGAAAAGGTGATTTTGTTTGACCAAATAAATAAATACGTTATTACTTTGTTTCTTTTGCGTTTTGTACTTCACGTTTTTTCAACCGTGCGCGAACCGAAACAGGCTACCGCTCCAAGATACGTGAATAAAGTGAAAAAAGATCTAGCAAAATATTTCATTTCATGTTGAAAATTTTTATTTTATCCCCTACTTTTTGTACTCACTTTTTTATTTCTCTTCGATGGGGATTTTTTCTCCATTTTTTTCATTTTTTTGTGGTCTCGCTCTAAACGCTCTTTTTATATTTGCTCGTTCTCCACTGATTCTCTTTTGTTTAATTTTTCGAATGGAACAGCTGAGATTTTGCAGGAGTGTGAAAAAGATGGCAACTGTTGGGAGAAAGAAGAAAAAATGTATTGACGTGAGAAAAAGAAAAGGAAAAAAATTGTTACATTTTGTTGAGGAAAAAAATCGGCCGTCCCTCTCACACGAATTGCGAATTACAAATGACGGCGGAAATGATGCGATGACTATACTCACACTGTGAAATAATGTGCTGCGAGAAGTGGTAGACGGGATATTTTATAATTGTATCTTTGTAGCGAGCAAAATTGTTGATTATCATTGTCATGCTGATTGGTAAGATGGCGGTAAAGGGGATGTGACGTCACGTATTGTGGTTAATTTCCTAGTTGGTTAAAATTTTGAAAGTGGCTTAGGTATAATAAGAGAAAATGTATTTATAACCTATGCAGGAATGTTCTTTTGGGTGGTTTTATGGTTACCGTATAAATTTCAGTAATGTACTCGTATTTAGGCCGTATGTCAGTAGTGCTAAATTGTTAAAAATATTGGGCTAATTTTTTGACATTTATGTAATGTCGAAAAGATGAATTCACCAGGACCCAATCCTTAAACAGAGATTTATTTAATTTGATGCAGTTGAAATTCTGTCATTTATTCGCTCCTAAACACTGTAGTCATCGATAAGAGAGAATGACACTTAATGACCGCTGTCATTGCCGTTGTTTTGGCAACAATAAACAACATTTGTTGTCTTGTTGGTTACTTTTAGGAATCAGTTTTTCTGCTAGGTTCCACATTTCACTTTCTCGGAAATGAATTTCTGTGTTCTACACTTCACTGTATTCGATATTGATTTCAAAATTTTCGGAATTGAGGCAAAGTGATTTCGAAAAAATTTCGGAGTTTCCGAATCGCTCGAAACGCAGAACACTGAAAACGAATTCATTCGATTTGCAATTTCGATTTCACTCGATTTCTGGAACCTATAGCTTTATGATACTAATATCAGAGTTAAAAACCCTCGAAACGTATATTTTTGCATGCGTCTGTGTGTGTTTTTCAGCAACAATTTGTGAAGAAAAAGCAAATGGCAGGAGGTTATATGCGTTGACAGCAAAACTACCTAACTAAACTTTCGAGAGTTGTTTCTTTAGTTAAATGTCCCCTCTTTAAACTGTATCTGATGTAGTTCATTTAGTTAACAATGATGAAACTTAGAATGAAGCTCAGGGTTATTAGTCGTATTTAAAAGTCTAGTCCTCTATTTCACTTTATCTGGACTAGATTGACTTATATGAACGATACTGAAATTCTCCGGCATGCACTGATAAAATGTCAAATAAACCAAAAAGTTGACAGACAGATTTCGTCTATCTGAATTTCCAATGGTGGGTTGCTCTGTTCACAGTTATGCTGACATAAAACAATGAAAATAAATAATAGGTCTGTTCCTTTACTTTTAAATCTTACGAGTTTTTACTAATTCTTACGAATTTTTACTCAATGTCGTTCCCTAACTTGAAAAATTCGTAAAAGAGAGCGGTATCGAGAGAGCAAGATATTACCCCTCCACAGTGTTGTTAGGTCTCTCTCTTCATTTTTCTCACGAAACGTGGTCATTTTTCCCTTTTTTCCCTTTTCACCGAACTCAAATTCCCACGAAATTCCCACGATGAATTAAAATGAAAAAAAAAAAAAAAACAAAATACCTAATAATATCATTTCATTTCATTTCATTTATTTATTTCATTTGAATGCTTACACATTAAGACATAAAATTATCTTATAAAATAGTGAAAGCTTAATATTCAATTCAATTAAGATACAAGCTACTCAGATATGTTGAGATATTTAAAAAAGAAAACAACAATTTACAATTTTACATTACCTACTTAAGGAATTCTTAAACAGAAAAAGGGTAATAATATAAACATACAAGCATACATAATAATAAATTTTAACTCATTTTTATTATATTGAAAGAAAATCACAATGACCGCGTTCCATTGACCGCTAAATGACTAGCGGTATGCCAAACTCCATTAAAAAAAAACTTACATTTCAGCTGTAGCAAATATCCTTTTCTGGGAAATGTTTCAATCTAGCGCAAAATTAACTAAATAAATAAATAAATAGTTCATGCAACAAGTCCGTATAGGCACCCTATAGGTCTAGCTTCTCTAGTGTGTGTGAGTTTTTATTTTTGGGGCTAATGGAAGGCACCTACCATTTTATACCGACTCCGAACGAACGGCTGAATTGAGAAGCTTTTTCAGTACAGTTATACTCTCGTATGTTTGTCAAACGTTAGCGTCAGGTGGTGCTTTTCCGGGGGTCGAACCTGGGACCTCTCGCACATTAACCGCTGAGCCACTGCGCCCACAAAATTAACTGGTAAACCGTCAGATTGTTTTTGTACTAGAACTTTTTTGTTAAGAGGCTATTTACATGAGCTCTTTTTATTTCTGCTGATAATTGTTGTGAATTTTTGAATTAGTTGTGAAGAAATTTCACAAAAATTTGGTTTTACAATTTTTTTGTCAGATTCCTGAAATTCCCACGATTGTGGTGCTTTTTCCCTTTATCCCACGGAAGGCTTTTCGGACATCGAAATTCCCACAAAAAGGGATAAATCCCACGATATAATAACACTGCCCCTCCATTGGGAATCTTACTAGTTTTTACTCAACAATTTTCTTTGAGTAATGTCGTTTTCCATTGGTTTCACTCGGGGATTCACTCATTCCGTAATCCAATGGAACAAGAAAACTGCTTCTGGCTGACTACACTCACGTATTGGTGAAACGTCAAAAATTACTGTATGGCTGCTGCCAGCTGGCTTGTATAAAATACATAAAATGCACTTGTGTAAGTGCTCCTCGAGTGGATTCTGACTTGAAATCGAGAAGCTAAATTCTCTCCTCAGAATCAACAGAAGAGTATTTTTTGCGCCAATGGAACGGTTTCAGAAGTGATTTTCTTGATTCCGGAGCCGGACGCTCCCGGACGCTTCTTTTTGCCCAATGGAAAACGACATAAGAATTGAAACAACTGTCATCGCCTGAAAATTGACAGATGATTTGAAATTTGATTTGAAACGCGCGTAACGGCTATTTGCATTTGTCTTTTGATTTCCTGCGATATGAGAAACAAATTGGTGTAAAAATGGTATCAGAAGGTGGGAAAACTATGTGGCTTTTATCTCTTCTGGAATAATTTTAGTTCAATCACTTCAAACTCTTCCACATACTTGGATTCATACTCACATGCAATTTATGCATCTCACATGCAAAACAAAATGCATCTGTCATTTTTCATGATTACTACAAAAGCGTTCCCTAACGTTGTAAGTTTTTCTCTTTGAGAGAAAATTTATCCCCACCATAGCCATTTTGACAGTCTTTTCCATTTTTACTACAAAAGTAAAGGAACAGACCTAATATCTTATCTACATTTACTGAAAAAATAAAAATTCACCCCTATTCTGAGTGGCGTTTACGACGATTTGAATTTAGAATTGCGAGTGGCGTTTTTTCGTCGTTGAACGCCAGTTGTCTTTAAACGCCTTGTGGATCCCTTTAGTTTTCGCCGAACGTCGTGTGAGAAATTTCACTCTCATTCTGTAAGGCTTGAACGCCACAAAACGACAAGAAAAACGACGATTTTTGTGGTTAACAAATCAGTGAACAATAAGGAAAAACGACTGAAAATAACATTTTTCTTGAATCATTAATTTGTTCAAATAAATAAATAAAATTAAATTCTTTTGAAGGGTTAAAAGTAACAAACGAGAAACAATTTACCTATAATAGAATTGATAGAAAAAAACATTTCATTGGCAAAGGCAGTTTAAAAGTAGAGTCTTAAATGTTAATGCCCAATATACAGCTATAACCCAGCCTAGACCACCATTAAGAGATGAAAAAGGTGGGCAGAAAGTTTTTGTTAGTATCACTTAGCATTTTTTTTTTATGTAGGCTGTGGAGGTCCTTAAAACCGACGACGTCGTTCCCTGTCGTGGATGTTAGGGAATAAGTCTTCTAAAATGAGACGCCTCAAATAATGAAAAACGTCGTGAAAGTAAAACGCCAATCGGAATAGGTGTGCTTATCTTCATTATTTGGCTTCAACTATTTCGAAGTGTATACACGTACTTTTCTGCTCTCTGTCCTCTAAATCGATTGTGATTGAACTGATTGAACTCAAATTTTAAGAAAATGTTTGTTATTGGCCCAAAAATGTTTCTGTGATCAAAGGGACGTGGTACCTCCCGTATAAAAAAAAATACATTTTTAATGCTATTTCTCGACACCCATGGCACCACCCTTAGAACAAAGTTATTTAAATCACTATATCTGAACATTGCCTGATTGAAGCATTTTACAAAACCTGGCGAGATTGGACAAAAGGGCGTGACACCTCTTATAACAAACAAATACATTTCAAACGCTATTCTTCGACAGTCATGGGAAAAATATGACAATGACTTTGACCACTTTGACTACCAAGGTATAATTTTCTAAGGCCGAGAGTGCAAAGCAGTAGTTGTCGGCAAAATATTGATTAAAACATAGAAAACAATTTGGATATGGATTGCGGATCGGTTGTTGATATGTTGTCGTAAGAGAATTATGGTGGATAACCGACGGATTTTTATAATATAATTTAATAATTAAAAAAAAAGTTAAGACATCATTGGTAGAGAGAGTTGGGTAAACTGAAGTACATCCAGACAGTTGAAATAATCAGATAAATAATGATTCCGAAGGAAACCTGTCCATAATTTGTTTCTCTTGTTACGCAATCAGCGAAGTTTTCAATTTTACCAATGGGAACACGTAGAATATTATGGCGTTAAAAAGTGGACATTCAGAGATAGAATTTAATAATTCTAATGGAGAGATCATCATTAGAAGATAGATTGGCGAACTCAACTTACTGACATATAAGAGAAACTTAATATTATAAAGCGTTATCAAACAAACATTCCAATTGATGTTTATATTTCAGAAATCCACAAACAAAGAACTATGCATCGTGAAATGCCAGTTAATTCGAACATGTACGGTGTACGCACAGGTAAAGTAAAATAAAAAAAAACCGCAGATTCGACAATTGAAACACAAAATTCAATATGCTTGCAATAATGAATATTTTCGTTTATTTCTATTTTTTTAAACAATGCCACATACAAACATCCTTATTCGCACATAAATTGTATTGTTTCGAAAACATCAACGTCCGTTTAAAATTACATTGAGAATTAGTAGTTAACACACATTTACTCAAGTTTTTAGTATTATTATTATATTAGTTTGATGTTAGTATTCTTTTGGACACATACCTATATATAACGTTGTTTTTTTCTTAATTGTCAACATTCAATAATCATGCTTTCTGTTTAAAAAGGCCTCACACGGGTACAATTTTTTTTTGAAAGAAATCAAAACCTATTAGCTGCCATCTACGTGGGGAACTGCTTCTTTAGTTTGTATGAATATTCACAAGGAATGCAGGAATTTTTGCTCAAAACAGATTCAACTTGTAGAGATTCGATTCCATTCGTTTAGTGTGAATATACCCTTTTCTCTGTTATGTGCAGTCACAACACAACATGTGACTATGGTAACAATTTTTATTTTTTTTATATACATAATATTTTATGTTGAAACATGGAATAAAAGTTTTCTATCAAACAGATTTTGTTTTGTCTTTAATTTTATGGTTAACATTTAACACTCAGCATATAATTTAGTTATTAGTTATTTAAGTGGGTATATTTAGGTGTATTTTAGAGTATATGTTTGTAAGTCTTTCTTATGACAACAAAAAGCAATTGTTCACATGTACATTGTTTTATTTAAAAGAAATGAAAATTCACATTTCATAAACCCTTTGTAAAATAACAAAAAAAAATTTATTTCGTATAATATAATACATTATGTAATTGTAAAAAAGCAGTCAGTTAATTTACTTATTTGTGTGTAAAGTGGAAATCATAATTGTTATGCCTGTCACAACATATTTTTCATAATTGGCTGGATTGTTCTTTTTTTTTTTGTGTACACTGAATATATTTATTTTATGATTAAGAATAAATTATGGCTTATTATATTCTTGCACAGAAAACATCGAGAGTAATAATTTATAAATATGCCATATTTATCCGGTTTAACATTAATTATGAAGTTCACACTTATCACAGCAATAATTACATAAAATTTATTATTATTTCTTTGTTATCGTATTAACTTGTTATTCTATCGTAAACACGTTAAGGACAATGAAAGCATTTCTGCAAAAAAATGCACTTGATGATTAATGTTTGTGTGGGTGTGACTGTGTTTTGTGCTATAGAGAATGGAATGAATTCAATTGCGATCGAGAAGAAAGTCAACGAAAAATGACTGATGTTCGGTTGCAACAATCGTTATTCTGCAAACGGAAGGGAAGCTAAAAGCAAAACTACTGACGTGACGAGGCCTATTCTTGAAGTGCGTGTGGAACAAATCCATTTGCGAATATTATTGGTGAAATATTCAAAGTTTTGCCGATATATTATAAACATTTTAACATTTAACTGAGTCCGGCGAAATTTGGTTTTAGTAAACGAATATTAATAAATTGAAATCTTTCTACATTGTAGGTAGATTGTACAGTGTCATCGGCTGCGATCTTGTACAACCCGTAAACCGTGATAAGGAGCATTAAACAACATTATAATTGATGTCATAAATATGAAGTGGACACACTGCATCTACCAACGCAAAATCTGAGAACATGGGAACGATGTATTTACTAAACTACAAATGTGCAGAAAATTACACTCAACAATAGGAGCAGTAGGGACAGTAGCCGCCTTCTAAGACAAATTGTCTTAACGTAAACCAGCAAACCAGGCGAGTCGCATTTGTTTCACCATCATGAAGAAGAGACAGAGAGTTAGTCTATGACACCACGAAGGTAACGTGAAAGAAAGACTACAGATGGTACCGCTCGCGCACCCGATTTATAGACCTGATCGGCAAGGGAACTGACATCGCCGTAGTAATCACGCCACCAACGATGGCCAAAGACGGCTAAGCAAAGGCATGTGTCGGGTCCTAATTCTGTATGGAGGACAATGCACTCAGCCCAGTAACAAAAAGCGCGGAGACAGTCCTGCTAACTAGAAGGCAGATCTCCACTTTGAATTGAATTCAAGTCAGTAAAACTTCTTATGACAGTTACGCATTCTATCCTTCGGTACGGATGTAAAATCTGGGGCCGGCCGAATCGCGTTATCCACCAATGAGAAATATGTGATGGAATTTGTTTTTGTTCCGCATGTAGAATCGACTTAGTTCCTATAATCTATGGCTCCTTCATGAATGTGACTACCGTTTCGCTTAACAAGGAAAAATATTGAAAAACTTCACAAAACTTCACATTGGGGTTTAAGATGGCTAAGACATGTACAGGAAATGGCCATCAACGATTCAACGCACCATATGAAGACCTCTCATAAGCTGACAAATAGAAAAAACCTTGAAGCATCTTGGAATTCAGTTGGCTATTTACCCAGCTAACTGGGTAGGTTTGTTTGTTGAGGCCCAGCTGCACCCGGACTGTAGTGCCACTTAAGAATATGGCGGTCTTTATTTTTTATTTGACGGTCTATTGTGTCTCTTGGTATTTGCGTTTACAGAACTTGAACAATTCATATTAATAATTTCTATTTGTTTAAGCAAGCTTCCAACTCCTCCCTAATACTCTTTTTATTTCTTAAAAACTTCTAGTCGAATTTCACTTTTAAATTTTACACCAAACAAAAAAATGTAATATTCTGTTCAGACATATAAAATCAAGACTTATTAAACTAGCTTTAGCCAATATCACACGAGCTTGATGATTATGACTATGAGTATACAAAACCCCGCGCCCAAAATGACGTTGAGTTGCAGGCTGTCGTCTTTAATTGGTTTTTCAGTATAGGACGTCGAAATGGTAGAGAGGAAAAAGCAGCTCTTGTGACATTTGCTTTAATGATGGCATTGTGCGTGTGTGTGTGTGCTGTTATGATGTAATTTTGATTGTTTTTGAAGCAACATTAAGCTCGTCATTTATTTTACTTTTATGATTACGGCAGATATATATTATTTAGTTATATAATTTAATAAATTTCATACAGATCGACATATTAAATGTAAACGAATTTCAAAACATTCCATTGTTTGTGTGCTTAGTTATATAAAAAAGCTCTTGATTTATTTAAATTTCTTTGTTTGTTTTTCTTTTCAGGTAGGCGTTGATGCTATAGACAATTTATTTTTTAGTTTGTATTTAACATAGGAATGATAGGAGAACTACAAGAGCTCCCTCAGAATATTTTAAAGTACATACATGTCTATTGTCTATAGATAATGGATTTGGTAAAACTCGTGCATTTTTAAGCTCGTAAATTCTAGCTCTAAGTTCTTTTCTTCAGACAAAGTTTTTCCAATTGTTTATTACATACATTCGCTCTGAATCTCTGATCCGATAACATCAAATTCTTGTCACTTTTGATAAACTGGCATGAGGTAAAACATTTCATTAATAAAAAATATCCAATTGTTCATAGCCAGCACTTGGAACTAGAAGTACTCCGACAGCGTTAGTTTTGGTTGGATCTCAAATTAAATGTTATCGACTCAGACTTTAGTGCTACCAGCTCAAATTCCAGTCACCGCTTACAATAGTACATAAAAAAAAAGTAGTAAGACCCTTACATTCATCAATTTGTCTTTATTGGTTGTTGAATTTCATCCTTTTTCTACGATAATTCAATAGTTTTATCTCATTTAATATTACTAATTTAAAACTAATCAAACAAATATTAAATAATTAAATAAGTTTTAGAACAAGAAAAAAAAAAGTAGTTACCTAAATACTAAACAATTTTTTTGTTAACGATTCTGGAACAATTTCTAATTTTTACCATTTGTTGTTGCTGTCGAGTTAATTCCGGCGGTAAGTTCGGCAGATAAATTACCATTTTGTAGCGGTAGACACTGTTGTGGAATTTCTGTCATTGGTGAGAGATTATTGTTTTTGGATTCTTTGTATTTCGGTGTGGTGAGGGTTTTTTTCTTCGTTGGGAAAAATACCTAAAAATGTCCACGTTCCAGATATAAATATGTACAACAAGTATGTAAAGTCAAATGGTTTACCTTCAAAGCTCCCTTAATCATCAAAAAGAACCAGTAAACTTGTGGCAGAAACAGTATGAGTATGCTAATGATGCATCCACGTGGTAGTGTTGCAATGGACTGTAAGGGAAATAAATTTGTTTTTAAGTTTTAATTGTAAAAAACATAAATAAACATGTAGATCTTACATCAATGTATGAACTGTTGATGACTTCACTGTATTTGTAGAATACATATGGCCACATCACAATTCGGCATAGGAAGAACGATCCCAGCATTACCAGGCCGTTGACAATATAGACCTTTGAGTCTTTCAATCCAAGTGTGCTAAGAATGCTGCGCAACGAGACAAATGGCGTGGAAAATTCCATCATGAACATGTAGCTGTAAATGCAGTGGCCACCCCCACGAATGTACTGTAAAGAAAAAGGAAGCAATGTTATTTCTATGTGATATAAACATATGGGGAAAAGTAGCATCATACATTGCATTGGTGACAATTATAATATAATGGCGGAAGAATTTAAAGTAACAGAAAAATATAACAGAGTAAAATGTTAATGTTCCCAAATGTCAGTGCGATTTCAAATGCTTTTTGTCATTTGCTTCAATGTTGCTACAGAGATTAGAAAAAGTTTGTTTACGATGTGATAAGAAAAATACAATTTTACTAGACCTGTTGATTTAGTGAGCACCACCGCACCATATCAGCTAATTTCTCGTACACTGATCACAAAGAAATCACCTGAGGTATGAAATCCTTTAAACCTAATAGAATAAAAATATTTAAACCAAAAGAAAACGCGTTGGGCGGTACTACTCGATCTATATCGAGGCTATTAGATTGAAAGCTGTAAAGCTCTAGGTTTTACAAAGCCAACCCATCCGATGAAGATCAAAACAAGCCAGAAATGACTGCACTTGTGTTATTAAACGTGTCAAATTGTCTTATTCCAATAGTTATGAGTTATGACAAAATACTACAATGCCCCAAGGGTAGTTACAAGTCAAGAATTTGGCCTTACAATTTATCTTAGCGCTCATTAACAATGACAGTCTAGCTGTCAGCTCTTGAGACAAAGCTTGCTCGCTGCAGCCAGCTCGATGCTTACAGATTTCTGCAGTAGCCAACTGTACTTGAGAGTAATAACACCCAAAAGAGAGTTGCAGTTGCAGAGTGTGCTAAGAAATGTTCAATCATGCCACTAAGATTGTGCATAAGTTTAGAGAGTGACCATACAACGTACAACCTGCCAATAATTTTTAACCTTCAACTTAAATATTTTGATGGTTACAATGGATAATTTCATTCAATCATTCGTTTCGATGGCCCGTTTATTCATTAAGTAGGTCGAGGGTGTAGGTTGCTCAAGTAGACCCAACATAGCTCTCGATTCTCCGCCATCGACTCTAAATCATCAAGGGAAATCCCCTTACGGGTATAGGAGAGATTATAAACTTGAACTAACCATCTCATCCTGGGTTTACCTAGAGGACGCCTGCCTGATGGTACGGATTCCATAGCACGTCGTGGGATCTTGGTTGAGGCCATGAGTTTAACATGACCAACTTAGCATTGACATCTAGCTCAGTCCTTCTAATAACAGTTGACCAAGCTGTCTTAAAATTGACCCAGCCTAAGGCCAGATCACCTAAAATAAAAATGATCGCATAAGTGAACACTGCTAAGGGGATTGCAGTAACTAGCGAGTATTTAGTGAATCATAAGACTATAAGAATTGCCCAAGACCTATTAAGAGTAAGCAAATACCAAGTGTTCTATTAACTCCTAGGTACTTCTCACAAACATGTCTCTCGCCACGTCATGCACTAAATATACACTTTGTTTCAGCCGACTTAAAAACAATACAATTAAATACCATTGACAATGTTGCATTTTAAGTATTTTGGGCCTTGCCACGTATTTATGCGCCACTAGGTATAAAAAGCTCTGTTCTGCCTACAAATCGTGCCAATTTTATTCGTGTCTATTTTTATTTTTTAATTAACGACAATACCTCCGCCGACGATTGCATAAAAACAATTCCTCTTGTTCATTAAATAAAAAATAGACAACCACTTGTCGGGCGGCCAATTACCTTCATTCACGCAAATGTATACACTGTCGATACAAAAAAAAAGAAAACTCAACGAAAGAACCAAAAAGGAAAATCACTTGTTATTGCATCATGGCTCAAAGGTGAGTGCCGTCACTTGGCACACTTTTCCACCACCGACCGCCAATACAGTCGATGAAAGTGAAAACATAGCTCGTCACTTAGGAATTGATTTTGGTGTGTGTATGTGTCTTTTTTTTTTTAACAAAGCCATAACAAGCTCTATAGCCAATACTTACTGTCACAACCAAAAGTCCAAATGTTCCGATGAACACATGATGTATCATCATAACTGGATGCGATAGCACATACTTGAGGAAATCCCATTTGCCTCCTTCCGGGATCTGGATGGGCTCACCATCGTAGTCGTAGATTTCGTCTTCGTGATGACGCTTATGAAACAGGGGAGACGTCTCGTCAATCGGACTCGGTGACAGCGATGGGGAAGCTGACAATTTCCTTGCATTTGCTGCGATGTGCTTGTCGTAGAGTCCATTTGTTGTGTGATTCAATGTCGGCGAAGGTGTGAATGCCGGATTTGATGTTAGCTTCATTAGTTTTAGCTTGTCGGAGATTTTTTGCGTGTGCACCTTGTACATGGACCAGATGTCGTACATAAAGTAGGCCGTGCCGAACCAAGCGTATGCTTCCATAAAGAAATGCGATGCGTATACAAAGGATTTGCTGCACGTGGACTTGCAGACGATGAGGCCGGCCAGAAAGGAGAAGGCCGCCTGCACGGCAGATACAATTCTGAAAAGATAAACAAAAATATTAATATCAGTAATCATTCAGAGTTCTGTCAAAAAAAAAATATAAATTTCCAAATTCTTTATAAAATGTTTACACATGTGGGACGGATGTCAAGTCGCTTCCTATTGCAGAGGACATTGAATGATCCACTTCGCCTGACTCCGTTGGGTAGCACAAAAGTTCGCCAATGCCTCAACTGTGGTGACATCAACGATACCATTTGGGCAGCCGTCAGAAATTCAAAGAAATTGTATTTCCCATCCTATTTTCAATGCAGTGAGCAGCAAGAAGTTGTGAAAACCGCCGAAATTAAAAATACAAATACGTCAAAAAAGTACAAAAGGATATCACCAGAGTTCCTAAAACTGCTCGAGCCATATGAGCAACATTTGCGGGCACCAAAACAACAAATTAAAAAGAACTCGAGGGTAATGATAATTGCGCCTGACAGTGACGTGGAGTCTCACAGAGAGCATTCCAATTGGAAGAGTATGCGCGCATTTCTTACGAAGATTAAGGAAAGCCAGTCAAAGAACCCAACAATTAGACCGCAAGAACAGTTCACTAGTGGTCCGAGACTTCGTATGTTTAAAGCTGAGCAAGTTGAATCGCTGCAAACTCAGCGATCTGCCTATGACCACCGATTGCCGTTTCTACCAAGAATCAGAATGCTTAAGACGGAGGAGAAGATAAAAACAAAGCAAAAAGAAGCCAAAGAGATACCTCATTTGAGAATGCGAACGTTTGATGCGAAGGATCACTCGCGTTATGACGAAGACTATGTCACTGGATTCGCTGAACTAACAAAAAGTCGACCTGAGATTTATACACATTTCAAAAAAACCAAACACCCTCCAGTTGTGAAACGAACATTCATGCCTCCAAAAACGAAGATACAACAAAGTATGGCCTACGATCAGGAACTTCTTTCCAGGATTCGCCAGAAGAAAACCACGCATACACCTTTCCACATTGATCCAGAGGACGGTCAAGGTCCGCAGTATATTTTGGGAATTTCGGACGAAACGATGCGAATGCGAAAGAGAAAGTCGAAGTAATTAACAAGTTAAGTTGCCGATACACGATGAATTTGGTTGTCACATGAAGTGTTTGGATAGTGGATACTATGCCAATTGAAAATTCAAACTGTATATAGGTAGGCAAAGGAGAAATTTTATTGCTGCCTATAAAAAAACTAACCTAAAAAAAAAGCTTACTTATGAACAATGTGACATGTTGACAGCTAGGTTCGTCGTCTATGGGCAGCTTAAGTTAGCTCTTGACTCCGTTCAAAAAACAAAGCAAAATGTTTTCCACGTACATAAAAAATTGTGAAACTGCAGCCAAATTACAGCTTATCGAATGAATAATAACTCAGTAATTGGGCTGTAGTTTCTAAAAATTTTCACAAATTGTGTAATTTGACAGCTCTATATGTGGAAAAATATCATTATATAATTTTGTTGCAAATGGAGACGTGTAAATTCACTTACAATCTCGTTCCCGTTTATCATAATACAGCTTGTTTTTTCGCAATTAAAACTATTTTAAGAATTGTTTTCCAATGCCATTAACGACTCTTCTTTTTTTTCACTGGAAAAAAATTATGACTTAAACTAGATACAATACAGACCTATACGACAACGGGAATAAGAGTGGTTATTATGAGGATTGTATTTGTTGTTTTAGACTTTTGAAATTTATATAGAAAATGAAAAAAAAAAAAAAAAACATTCATTTGACAATCTTCTATACATATAATAAAACTGTAGGAAATTTCTTTGTCAGCTAAAAACTTGAAAACTACTGGACAGATTTCGATGAAACTTTTTTTAAATGTTCCTTAAGACTGTGAGACTGCTATAGGCTATGTCGTTTATAGCCTCGTCCTTAGGAACAGTTTTTAGCCAAAATTCTATCGTGGGACACACGGCACACGACAAACAAAAACAAAACCATCACACATTCAAAAAGGGTTGATTTGTTTTCGAAGTAAGTGCTAAGGTCAGTTGTATATGTATAGGTATGTATATTATGATCATATGCCCGATGCCGGATCGGGATGGGTTGCGTGCTGCAGTATGACATGGGGTATATTAATAATCTTCATAAGAGAAGAGACGTATAATACAAAAAAGGTTTCATTTCAGAATTTCATTCGATATGTGGTACGGTAACAGTGTACTAACAGTTGTTTGGATTCTATAGGAAGACGGAAACAAAGGAAAGGAAAGGAATTGCAATATATAAACAAGTGGCAAGATCAGGGAGAGGGAGGGCGATGCAGAGCGTGCACATTAAATCGATATCTATACTTATAATAAGACTGTAGGAAATTTCTTTGTCTCCTAAAAGCGCGAAACATAGTATACAGCAGTGGCGTGGCGTGAATAATTTTAAATGGTAAGTCGAAGTCGAAAAATATCAAAATGTCAAAGGGAAGATGTGGTAGGCATACAAAACCTTAGTTAATTGTTCAAAGCCATAAAATCGAAAACTCCAGGAAGAAACTAAATTAATGAAGATATTTTTTCATCTTGATTCAATAGTGCACAACTTTCATATTTCGATTTGTTCAATAAATCCAAAAAATAATTTTTGTGGAGTTTTGTGGAGGTCCAGCAAAATCATCTACTTAATCTTTGAAACATTTCTTCAAACGTATTTAGGTACCTACGAAGATCATAGCCAGCCAAGACTCAAAACACTTGATTTCTCACTTAGCGACTATAAGTTTATAAACTTTATAAACACATCTGTTTGTTTATTTTTTAAAAGATACTTACAAAATACACCAAATAACTCGGAGAAAAGCGTGTTATTTTATTGCATAAGAAAGCGGCCTTTGAACAGAGGATACTCCCCTCAGAAAATCGTTAGGTAAAAAAGGAACTGACTATGACTTGACTACATCACAGCGACAGCGCAGCGATAGGAGATACACACACAATTTAAATTCACCAAATATGTCGGCGGTAAGCGTGTTATTTTCCAGATATACTCAATTACACCACAGCGCAGCGGTAAAAGATACACACAAAACCTACCAAATAACCCGAAGAAAAGCGTGTTATTTTTTTTGCATAAGAAAGCGGGCGTTGAACAGAGAGGATCAAACTCAGATAATCGCAAGTGTACAAAAGAGAAAGGAGACAAATTTGTTCTATCCACTGAGAGATTTTATTACCCGACATATTTCGGGTTATTTTAGCTTTGGGCTATGCTCAGAGAGTGTGGGCAGTTCTCTAATACTAATGATAATGATTGCGAAGGGTGTGTGTTTCCGTGTGTATAATGCTCAATTAAGTTGGTGGGGTCGGGGTATGTAGCTTGCGCAGATGAATAGATACATATTATTAAGTTTATCCCGTGGGTTTTATGTTGCTCGTTTTTAAGTAAACATTGTTGTGTAGCTGAACTGAAACTTTTAAAAGGTAACCCGGTAGGAATCGGGTTATATGGACGCCACGCCACTGCTATACAGATTTCAATGAAACAGTCAAAGTGTTATCTTAAATGGACCAAATATAAGTTTGTTTGCTAAAGGCGAGCGGCGCAAGGCGAGCACGGGTCAGCTAGTAGGCAATAATATAACCACCAAAGTTCTCATTTTGTTTTAAAATAATCAAAGGTCATAGTCGGCCCTATAGCGAGGTATCCGTCGGAATGGAAAATTATCCGATTTATACGAATCGGGGGATTTTTGCTTCGAGATATTCCTCCAAACAGCTTTTGGGAACATTGTTCTGTCATTTATATTACAAACACCGGCACTTTGCGATGCAGTGCGATCAAGCGCGTTTTTGACTGATATTTTTGATGTGTTTTCATTGCAAAAGCGAACGAAAAGAACAAGCACCAAATACGAAAACCCCGACGTAGCACGAAGCAACATCATGGCATATGTATAAATTATAATAAAAATATAATAATATTTTAATTATTATTTTCCGAAGACGGTTACCTCGAATGTATGTAATTTGAGCCTACTACGGAGTGTGCGTTGTGGAGAATTCTCCACCTTTGATTATTTTAACACAAAATGAAAACTTTGGTGGCTCTCGTCCAACGTCCACATTCTGATAGCATTACTGGTTATTAAACCTAATTAGAAAGGAAATAAAAAACACGGATTTTTTGATTGGGAATAGTTCTAAAAAACCCCAATCGCTTTATTTGCTTGCTGACTGACTGTACTCTCAGTCGTATGCGCAGTAGTACTACAGTGACATAAGAATATATCTACATATTGATATACAATTACAGTCTCGTGTTTTATATATAATTATTATATGTATAGATTATAGACTATGTACTTGTACATTCCATACGGTACAGTTACAAAGTGCTACAAGTGCAAAGTCAACAAAAAGCTTGTTTGTTCTGTGTAAGATAATTATACTTATAATAATGATACCTCAAGGTGACTCAAGAGTCAAGACTTCGATTATTTCTTTTCAAGGTTAAACATTGTGTGCGTATCAGGATTATGAAGGGATCTAGAAAGAATTTGTTTGTTCAAGAGGGAAAAAGCCTCTTCACAAAAGAGCTTCAAACCCATCAGTCGTCTGCTTCTTTCTAATGAAAAAGATGGAAAGATTGTAGCGTGGTTCGAATTTTAGAAAAAACAGTGTACGCCAAGGAAAAACAAAAGTAAATAGTTGGCGCAACAGAACCTAGGACCCTTAGGAATAACTGCTCACAACCATATTCCCTTCTGTGAATTTGATTTTTGGTTCGAATGGGAGGGCCTATATATATTGTGTGACAAATCCGAACGTTATACCAGTTACACTCAGTTATACTCAATGATGGTTGTCAGACGATGGAAATATGGGTCGCAGTGGAAAAAATGTGCAATTCGATTTTTCCAGGGGTTCAAACTGTCGCTCAGTAGTCCAACATATTAACCAAATTTGACAGAAAAAAAAAATTGGAGAAAAGGCAAACGTTGAAGCTAACCTTTTGGAAAACTTTTCAACCCATGAAATAGCTCGTAAAATTGGTCTAAGTGAACACTTGATAAGTAACATTGTGAAAAATCATGCATCCTTCGGAAAAACACATTTCAAATGAAGGATAGCAAAAGTTTTAACACCAAAAGACAAGCGGAAAAAAAAGACTTGTATATAATGCGGCTCAATTTACAAACAAATTTATGGAATTTGCCGGGTCTTATTGTACCAAATGTACTCGCGTTGCGTTGTGTTATTGTCTATATTTCGCACCCAAAACTTACAAAAGTAAAAAAAAACACCGCCTAATTAAGCACGCAAGCAATCCACGCCTTGAATTTGCAAGGTCTCATATGGCATGGAATATGAACAATAAAGTAGTCTCCAGAAATTGGAACAAAGTCATAGTAGGTATTTTCGAATGAAAAAAAAATTTAACCTGGATGGTGCTGTAACTATAACAATTACTTTCATGATGTCTGGATAGAAAATAATGTTTTTAAACAATTATTATTCCAAACAAGGAGGAGTTACATTATGGGATGAAATTTCATACTTTTAAAGGGAGCGGTACGTTTACCCGCAAACAAAAAACTCTAATAACGAAATCTCGGATTTTTTAAATAATTCCCGAATAACAAAATATCGCATTATCAAAATCTTGCTCTAAAAGATAGAAATCTCGCAAATAGAGGAAAATCTCGCCTTATTAAAATCCAACCTTGCACCTACCCCAAATCCAAAAGTGACCCCAACCATGGGGGTTACAGCTTACAGGAGATCGCAATACATTGTTTTGATTGTTTGCTTGAACATCACCATTTCGTCCATTGCAATGCTTTCAGATACGCGATATTTCGTGTTTTCTTATCTGGGGCGTATTTTATGTATGAGAGGTGCCACGACCCTTTGTCCAATTTTAACTAATCTTCACTGAAAAAGTCCCGGGCCAATACATAAGATTGTCTATAAATGGGACCTCAAAATAGATTTAGAATGTATTTTTTTGTATGGGAGGTGATACGCCCCTTTTTTTAGCTTACCCGGACAGCTTTTCCAATTTTTTTTCGAAACCTTATTCGGACTATTACAGCCCTATTATGGCTATCAAATATCAACACGATATTTGATAATAATTGATACGTATCAACAAAATGAATGAATCGGTATTATGGTTATCAACCTATCAACATTTTTGATGAATTGTGAATTGTATTAGATTTAAGATCTATTGTGAATAGTTTTATCGATAAACTTGGTATTACGGTTATCAAAAAATTTGATATTCATCAAATTTTCTATCAACCACAAATTTCTCGTTGATACATATCAAATATTCGGTGCATCAAATTAAAAAATGTATATCCTCGTTTTTATTGTTAAATAACGACTTTAGAGCGAAATGTCTTCGGTAGACATCCCAAATGTACTCAAACCACGAGTAGCAGCGATTTTAAAATTATTTACTCAATAAGGAAACTATCAACTGAGCGTTGGGAATAACTTTTACATTTGCATTGCACAATCAACAGTGTTGTTCGTTCTTTTGATTTGCGAAAAAAACAACTTTTGTTTATAAAAAACAACAATATTATTTAACCAACACTAGTAGTCAGCCATACAACAAAAACCAACTACAAATCAGAAACGTCAAACGTCAAAACAGAACCCATTCTCAATGAAATTTCGATAAGTATTCACAATGAGGTAAAATGTATCAATTGATACTCATAATACCAAACTATCAATGAATTGATAGATCTTATCAAGTATCAACTAATTGATATTTGATAGCCATAATAGGGCTGTTACAAACATTTAAAAAAAAATGAGCCAAATCGGTGCTTCCGTTCAAGTGATCAAGCGATGCGATGACCAACGAACATAATTTCATTTTTGTTTATATAGAAAAAATATGGTGGAGTACACGTTATAATTATAAAATGTCAAAATGTTGCAAACAAATTTGGTGTTTTTGGACTTAACCGCATTGTAGAGACTAGAGCCCTGTAGAGACGAACAAGGAAACCTTGTATTGGAGTTACTGTCGGCGCTGTGGACATGGAAAAACCATTCCTGCAGACTGTTAAGCGGCGAAGACGACACCGCTGTCAGGCAGAATGAAATATACTACTTGGGCGATGAAGGCCAAGACTTTCGTCCACCTGATCAAAATGAGGTAAGGATAGTAATATCCAAGCTGAAGTCCAAGAAAGCTGCATGACCGGAGGGTTAATCGGCCGAGATTTTTAAGGCAGCGGGAGATGACTTGGTAGAGAGCATACACCAACTCGTTTCTAAAATTTGGTCAGAGGAAAGTGTGCCTGATGAATGGAGCGTCAGCATTTTTTGCCTGATTCACAAGAAAGGAGACCCTCTAAACTGCGACAAATATAGAGGCATCTGCCTCCTCAACATCGTCTATAAGATCATTCGTCTACGAGCTGATTGGTCCCTATCAGAGAGGTTTTAGGCACGGTAAGTCCACAACCGACCAAATATTCACACTACCGCAGATCCTGGAGAAAAAAGAAGTGCAAATCGATACTCACTATATGTTTTTTCGATTTCACGGCTGCATATGACAGCATTTATAGAGAGGAGCTATACAGAGCCATGTCTAGTTTTGGCATCCCTGATGCCAAACTCGTCAAACTGTGCAGAATGACGATGGAGAACGCTCGCTGCTCCATAAAGGTCGGAAACAATCTAACCGAGACATTTGATGTCAAAAAAAGGATTTAGACAAGGTGATGCGCTGTCATATGACTTTTTAAACAACATTCTTGAGAAAATTGTGCGAAACTCGCAAACCAACACCAGGGGAACAATTTTTTAAAAGTCTGTGCAACTACTTGCATACGCTGACGACATTGACCTAATTGGCAGAACGCAGCGATCTGTCACTGGTGCGTTTGCAAGTATGTATTAGCACAGAAACGGCAAAAGTGGGTTTAGTGGTGAATGAGGGCAAGAAGGGACACACAACATCGACGAATCGGACAGAACGTCCGATAGACACAGACAGCTATAACTTTGAATTAGTTCGGGACTTTTTCTACCTCCGCCATTAACTCTGAATATGACATCACATCAAGCGAAGAATTACACTTGCCAGCCGCTGGCTGTTACTTCGGCCTAAGAAGGCAATTGATTAGTAAGTTGTCGAAAAACACCAAGGAGACTCTATATGTAAGAACTGGGAGACTCATCCCAAGAAGAAGATCTCCTTGGTCACTTCGAACGCAAAATTCTTTTCGAGTGATTTTCGGTCCCGTTTGTGTTGACAGGCTTTGGAGGAGGAGATTTAGCAGCGAACTCTACGAGCTGTACAGCGACATCGACCTGGTCAAAAAAGTATACATCTGTCGTCTAAGATGGCTGGGACCTCGCTTTAATTGGCGCGCACAATTGGAAGGGGAACTCAACTGGAGTGCGCAACTGGAGGCGGTTAGCCAAAGATCGGGCTAACTGGAGAGGCGTGTTGGTTGAGACACAGGTCCACCCGGACTGTAGCGCCATCTAAGTAAGTAAGCACTGATATAGAATTGGATAATAAATTTGAGCGATCGATTTGCCGAGCTGAAAATTTGAATCATTGCTTGTTCGGAACATTCCAGAATTTTCCTAGCTTCAATTAATATGTCAAACCGTTGATGTTTTAGATAAAATTAAAATCCCATCACTATTAACAAAATAAACTATTTTATTGTGCCTCTGAAGAGTTCGAACCACTCAATCATGGAATGTCTCATAAACATAAAAACTTCCTTGTCAACCCAGTTGTATAAAGATATAATTTGAAAATCAAAGGCTTAAGTAAATTCAGAAACTGTTGACTCGCCGATTGATATTGCGGCGGCAACACACTCCAAATGTATATTAGAAACGAAGGTTAAGTGTTTGCACGTTTCGGATCGATAACGAAGCTGATCGTTTTAGGAAATTTCCATCAAAAGAATATCCACTTGAAAACGGCCAACTAGTTACCAAAAGAAAACGTAGACATGTTTATAATGACATTATGCAAGTTATAGCTAGATAAGAAACTCATTTTCAACCCTATTTGTGGCATTCGACAAACACATATTAGATTGGCGGTAATTCATTCTTAAGTTCAGTGCGCTCATCATCAGAATGAAAGTGCAATCCTAGTTACTAAAAGTAAGGCCCAATGCACACGGAGCAACTGGAAAAAAACTAAACCGATTGGCAACTCGGGTTACAGACCAGTTACGGACTTAGCGGTGACTTGACTCCACACACGAGCAAACTCATTACCAATCCAAATCTCTAGCTCGTTCAGTGTCGTCATGTTTTCCAACCTCCCCCACCAGCATCAACAAACTAGAAACTGAAATCAATAGGTAACCCGACATGCAAAACGACGACTGGTTACAAAATGGTTTTTGTGAATCACAAACGAGTTTTCAACCAGTAGCGTCGCGTCGTGTGCGTCGTCCCTTTTGATTACACAGGGTATGACTCAAAGCAAACTAGTTGCCAATTCGCATCGCTGATCAGTTTTTTTCCAGTTGCTCTGTGTGCATTGGGACCAAGTGTTCAACTTTTCGCCCATAAATTAGAAGTACTATTATTGCTATATCATACGCTTGGCCTAAAGACCAAGTTAAGTAATTGAGCTGATAATTACCAGCCCCAGAGTGACCCATTTTTGTATTCTATGTTGCATGCCTTGGAGATATTTCTTCAAATCACTCAGTTTCAAGATAATACAGTTCCTGATGGCTCCGTCTCCCTGCCGCCAACTATATATACAAAAACAAATCCAAATGAGTTTTAACATAAAACAATTGCCACAACCCCAAAGAGTGTATGTGTTTCGACCAGAAACGTGTAAGATGGGGTTAACTGGGGGAATTATCGCGTGTTCATGCTACGGCCTCGCGTCCGCCGCGCCGCCCACCACCTCTCACTAATCTCACTCTAAATTACCATGAATATTTCAGTGATTTGACTTACAGAGGCAGAGTGTCGGACATTTTTTCTCGCATGCGGCTGCTATTCATTACAGAGTGGCTGACCAGACCAGGCCGAACCAACCACAGTCATCCCTCAATTTTAATGGGCGGGGGGTGGCTTTTTTGGTCGACTTATACACCTATTATATACGAGTAGGAGAAGTCATGCGTGCACAAGCCAGGTGGACTTATAAGCAATGAACTATAACAATAATTACAAAACTTTCAATGGCAACAACACTCAACAGCAATAATAATAATTAATAATAAGCCGAAGCCCTCATTCGGGGGCAGCAAGTGTGCTAAAGTATGCATGAGCAGTTATGGGAATAGAAAACAAACTCCAACGATGGACGATCATTCGGACTGAGTTGATTGGGAAGAAATTGAGTTTTCCCGGGCGAGAATTTATTTTAATGGATTGGAAAATGTGGGCGGTTGGGTAGACGGCACACAACTGAAAGGTGTAGGATATAATAATTTGCGGAGTTATTTTTGGCGATGATTTGCACCGCATCGCGTACAGACGAGGGAGCGTATAGTTGTAATAATCTTTTTGTTGTTTGTTATCCAGTTGACTATAATTTTTCCATTCAAAGTTGTGAATGAATCATAGGGTGTGGGTTGAAGTTGTCAAGATTATCAATCAAAAAAAATGTGTGCCACAAAAAAAAAAAAAGAAGATAAATTGGTAGTAGTTATCGATTTTCGAGGAGTTTTTCGCGTGGCAACTTGGATTCCTCAAAGTGGTTTTATGACACTTGGATGGCATATAAATTGACAGACAAATACATATAATGAATATTCACTATAATGTCGTTTGCTCGAATGTACGCTGTTTGACAGGTGATAGCTTTATCTTGAAATTGTGTTAATAAATTTCCATGCGTGATGACAGTTCACTGCTGGAATATCATATTGGCATGCACTTTCTATTTAAGCCTGTATAAACGTACGGTGTGTGTGCTGTAATCATCATAGAGACATAGACGAAAAGGTTTGGAATCTCCATGCGAGCTCAGTAAACGAAGTAATGATTCAACATACAACAACCGCTAAAAAAGTCCTTCTCTGCAGTGCGAATTTAGGTTATGAAACGGACTTGTATATGGGCCGGAAGTTCCACTTTACAAAAACCCTTGGGACTTGCAGAAAACAGTGTCTGACTTTATCTTTTTACGACTCTAATTAAAACCTGACACCGCGCACTAGGCAGTTCTTTTATGACCTCATGGCTCTCAATTTATGTAATAGGTCTTCCCTTCCAACTGAGCACGCCATGTTACGTAAGTTCTTCTATCACAATTGTGAAGTAGATTTAAAGATTCTACAGACCGGAGAGGGTGGGACACAGAAATATGGCATAGTAGTGAAGCTTCACTGGTTAAGGGCTTTGTCTACCTAGGATCCGCTATGAACTCAGGCAATGACACCAGCGCTGAGATTAAACGAAGAATAACTCTTGCCAATCGCTGTTTGTTTGGGCTAAGAAAGCAGTTGAGTAGCAAGACCTTAACCAACTTAGTGTGTGAAACTAGAGACAGCTGGCTGGAGACGCTTGTTGGTTGAGGCCCAGGTCCACCCCGGACTGTAGCGCCACCTTAAGTAAGTAAGTGAAGCTTCACGTTAAAAATGCCTTTAACTCGGTGAGCTTCCTTACAACGAAGGAAACAACGAGAAAGCTCTAGTCAGCTTACAGGCTCTGCGCAATAGAACATTGGAGGTGCAAAGAATCTACCTTAGATAAACATCCAACCCGGCAAGAGATCATCAAGTAAGGCAAACGTCGATTAAACCAAGCCAAGTGGGATAACACAAGCAAAATGCAAAGGAACCCACAATGAGGTCTGGACACTTCCATAAAAAAAATGAATGTATCATGGGAGAGAAAAGAGTATTTCTTGACCACGTAGCAAATCTTTTACCACCCGACTTATATTATATGATTTAAAGTTACATACCATCGAGATCGAGATGTTTATGTCAAGTATAAAGACGATGACTCTAAATTATATACAACACGAGCTAGGGTCCCTTAAGGCAGTGTATTAGTACCATTATTGTACAACATCTATACCAGTGGCATTCCTCTTCCAACACAGACAAAAGGTCATAAGATCAGATTAAACTTGTAACTCTGTGTTACAGAAATGTGTAGAAATTCACTTGTAATAGAAGTATTTTGAGCGTTGTGTTATAGGGTAGGTATAGGTTTCGGTACAATAATTGACACTGAAAGGTCAAAGATCCTAACATCGGAGTGCTCGTCAGGGTAATAACCGAACACTGCATCATTGGAAACATAACCAAACGACTAGGTATCTTTACAAATGACTTCTGCAGAAGTTGCAGAGATGAAGAGGAAATAGAATCTGTGCAACATCTCTTGTGTCACTGTCCAGCCATCCAAGAACGTCGCTACTCTTGTATAGGAGCACGGTTCTTCGACTGCTTGGAAGATCTAGCAACGACACCTGTATCAGATTAAAGAAAATTCATCAATAGATCCGAATGGTTTTGTTAGTTGCATGTCCTATTATGGACTTTAAAAAGGTAATCCCAAATCACAATGGTTCTCAATGGTTTTTGGGTTAAAATTGCATCTATTGCAAACTGCCCCTCTAAGCTAATCTAACCTACATAATGACAACGTGTTGTCAATAATCCCTTTTCGACATCGAAGGGTTCGATGGTGATCTTCATGATTTTGCCGGAACAGGGATATATCTATATCGTTATACTGAACAGATGAACGAGTTTGGCAGGAATGCCTAAGTCTGACATGGCCTGGTAATATTCATCCCCACATACGCTGTTGGAGTTGGAGGAGGCTTTGAAGTCGATAAAGAGGTGCGGTCTGGAATTCTTGGTTTTTTTTTTTCTAAGATCTGATGGAGGGTATGAAGATTTTGTCGATGATTGATTTACTTGGCCTAAAGCCGCGCTCTTATATGGACTGATCCGGTTATTGGCGAAATATTTTACGCCTTCACAGAGTAAAACATTAAACCGACAGACAAGATCGTGAACGCAGCATTCAAGAGACTTATTCTTCCGTGTCACAGTTGGCCCGGATTCGACAAAATTAGGTTTTCAAAATTCAAATTGTTTCGCCAACAGAGCCGAAATTTGGAGATAGATTAATTTCGTAGTGTTTGTCATTCCTTAGAATATTTTCTCCTTACCATACAAAATCGAACTTTCAGATATCGCCACCATCCATCTCTGAAAGTATGTAATTTCGGGTTTTCACGATTTTCTGAATTTGCCGTCGAAATTTCCAATTTTCGGCTCCGTAGTGTGTTTACCTGATCCAATATGATGTTCAACTGAGTTATCCGTGGACAAACCGACACCAATTCAATTTTATATAGATTCGTACTATGTGAAGTTGTGTTTCTTGTCAATAGTCCGAAAGAGTGCTGTCAGTGTCAAAATAAAATATGTATGATATAAAAAGAAACGAGCAGATGACCAATTTAAGACTGATAGTGCTTTCGTTTGATATCTAAACTTTAGGCCTTCTGTTAATTGCGGTAAATAATTATCCTTCCCTAATTTTCTGA
The DNA here is from genome assembly GCA_955612985.1 of Cheilosia scutellata. Lineage (NCBI taxonomy): Eukaryota > Metazoa > Arthropoda > Insecta > Diptera > Syrphidae > Cheilosia > Cheilosia scutellata. The sequence goes on along the minus strand of OY015311.1, from coordinate 69,818,381 downwards.
CACTTTTGAAAGAGTTAAAAAGAAAAATGTACTAATTCGACAGTTTTCGTTAATTGAAATTCAATGGTTTATTTCCTCTTCAACATTCTAGCAAAACACAAGCAAAAGAAAACGTCAAAAAATTAACCTAAATAAATTATTATCTTACTCCCAGAGCAGAATAATTTTTTGACAGCCAACACGATAGTGTCAGAAATTATTTAGTCCAATTAGGTTCGTTCAACGTGGCTAGCACTAGGGCGCACTGAGAAGTGTCAGTGAATTTTCGTGGCTGTCAAAAAACCCAAGGGAACCCTAGAAATTTAGTTTCATGTCGTACACGAAATGTAACCCTGAGACCTGTCACTAAAAAATTTAGTCATATATAGATTTAACACCAGCAATAACATTAAATTTTGTTTAATTAATGATTTTGATGTTGAAAAACACATTTCTTTTATCATTTACTAGGGCAGCACAAGTCAATAATTCACAAAAATATGATTTCACTCAAATGACAGCTACGATTGACACGCAAAACCCAGCACTGAACTCTTGCCCTGACTGAATACCTTATATGGTCAGCTCAGTGGTCAACTAGGGTGCTCCAGGGCTCAGTGCGACCTCTGTGCTATATCGAACGTAACAGGGCTAACCCAGTGCACCATAGGGTCCACGTCAAACAAATCTATTGACACACGGCCTTAAAAGAGAAATCCAGACGGCAAGCACATAACGGTTTCGAAATTTTATCGACTGTAAGATGAAATTCGACTATCGTTAGATTTTATTATATTTGTGAAACACAAAAACAATAAATTCCTTTGTAATTACAGTAATGAGTTCGCTTATTAGTAGGCTACACGGTAAGTACTTATTTCAACAGCCAAATACCAATAATAATTAATTAAAAAAAAATTCTTTATCACACATTTATCGTGTTTTTTTAATGAAGAAATTACGAATACGAAATCGACCACAACAATAATTCAAATGTCACTCCTGTCGCTATCTGTCATATTCGGTCGCATACACACACTCGAACACACGTAGCTATAGATAATTTTTCGTCTGATAAAATAAAGAAAATTTATTTTATTATTTATAAGGCTAAAAAAAGCAAAAAAAAAACTCTCGGTACAGTTGTGGTTTGTGGATGTCGTCTCCGTACTTCGTCGCCCATGTCCACTCATAAAAACAAATTAGTAGATATCAGAGCAGAGCGTTTGTTTGTGCAAAGCGATTGAAATTGAGAGGAATAAAATTTTATATAAATTGGCTGTTGCAAATGATAGAAATTACAGCGATGACTGAATGATCACAAAAAAAACAAACAACAATAGAAAAAAAAGTTGCTGAACTTATTTGTTCAAAACCGTATGTGTGAGCTTCGTTTATTGTTATTGTTCTTTTGAAGTGCAATGAAGTGGCTCTATTACTGCTGTGTGTGTGTGTGGCTTATTACGAGATGCGCCATAAAAAGTATTTGCTGCTCGATTTGAATTGTAATCGTCAGCTGCAAGTGTAATGTGGAGCATTCGCTTAGTAACAAATGCTATTGTATGTAGAGTGGCAGAATCTGTTTTTTGTTTTTTCGTTGTTTGAATATTATGTAAAGAATGCATTTGATACTGTAGTCAGTATTTAGTTTTTTTTACTTTGTTTTGTTCATTAATACAAATGCCCTGCTTAATTTTATAATATTTTATAAAATGTATTAAAAAATGTTATAGAAGACGTATTTTTATTTTCTAAGAAACGAATGGGAATGGTTTTTCTGAAGTAGCATAATATTAATATCCAATATAAGTGAACTACAACTAATGCTGGGTTTCCACTTGTCGATTTGAAATTGACAATTGACGTATTTTTATGCCAATTAAAAAATCGGCAAGTGGAAATATAGCGAAAAATTGCTTGTCAATGAATTGACTAACAGCGTTTGTCAATAACTGACAAAGAAACCACTGGACAAGTGGAAATAGCTGAATTGTCAAACAAAATGTCACTTTGTCTATAATTGACAGTGAAAATTAATTGGCATCGAGTTCATAAGTTGGACAATCAACTGACAAACGATTTTTTGCCAATAATTGACATAAGTGGAAATGAACTGACGGCGGTTTCGTTCAATGACATAAACGCGAGAGCTGTCAAACTTTGTCAATCAACCGACATGTGGAAACCCACCTTAAGTGATGAATTGAAAAAGTGAAGGGGATACCGGCTAGGCTCGATGAAGTGTGAGCTTACAATGTATATACCTGCCCAAACATGTGACATACAAAATGCCGCTAAACTCATCAGCTCATCACCCTATCGGAATATTCCTTAATTTTTGCAAATGGCAACAAATGTCGATTCTATTTTGACATTTGTGAGGTTTACATACAGTCAGTGGCAAAATTATTTGCACAAAAGTAAAGTTAATCTACTCATAAATTTGAACTTACTTCATGTAAATTTTGGCATCAATGGAAAGGTCATTTAAATTCCGTTTGAATGATACAAAACTTTCTTTAAGAACTTTTGTAAAAGTCTACTTTTTTTACTTTTTTCCTCGGTCCAAAAAAAATGTTTTGATGCAAGAAGTTTATTCAAACAATTCTAATAGTGACTGCAAAACATTTTTTTTAAAAATCTCTTCGCTAACATTTTTTATGATTTTTTGAAAATTGCTAAAAATGATTATTTTAGCCACTTTTTCCTCCTTTTCATACAACATTTTTCTGAGATCATCCCATTCAAAAAATCATAAAAATAATTTTGCCACTGACTGTACACAAAATGAAAATCATCAACAAGATATTTCGATATTTCTTTTGCGGAATAGTTCGTCGGTGGTGTTGGCGCAGCGTGAATTTCGCCACAGATTTCCTGGTTGTTCGACATACCAACTGGGCAAATACACGACGTTTAGCCGCTCGCCTAGAAGAGTATGGGACAACACGAGACGCTGACGCTGCCAGTTCTAGCCGGCCCGTAAGACTGTAAGTTCTCTTACAAAGTGCAGACAGTGCATCAGTACTAAATCTCGACCACGAGGAACACAACTTTTCAATGAAAATCATAATGAGCGACGAGGACCATTTCCATCTCTTTTTGTGGGGATTTTTAAAGTCACGAGTCTATGTCAACAAGCCTCAGACTCTTGAAGCCTTCAAAAAGCATATCCGCCAAGAATGCGAAGACCTATGGCCGGAATTTCAGGCAAGAGTGATGGCAAATGCCATAAATCTGGCCAGATTGGTCATCAATTCTGGCGATTATCGTCGAAACGATAGACCTTGAGAGAGACCTCTGTGATAAAGTTTGGGAACCAGTTGAGAGTCCACAATTGTAAAATGAAATCCGCCGATAACCGAAAAGAAATCATTCAGAAAATTTCCTTTTTAATCGTAAAAATTTTGAAAACAATGTCGTTCAGACGATGATCGTCAAAGTGTTTTGCCCCCGATATCGTCTGTGGGGCAGTGGCTCAGCGGTTAGTGTGATGGACTACTGAGCAAGGGGTCTCTGGGAAAACACAAATTACATCTTAATGTTTTTTTTCCACTGCGCCACCTGTCGCGGATGCCTATAACAGATATCCGATAGTATAATTGAGAGAAGCATTGTCATGCTGTGCATACACGGGCCTGTAAACTCTTTATTTATTTTTTGCCTAGCAAGATATTTCAAATAGTCCAACAAACGCTGCCAAATTATTCAACTATTATTATTTGAAAAATCAGTCACCGATTCGCGCAACTTATTGATGACTTCGTGGACAGTAAAAAGGCTCATTTTTGACTGAGACCACTCCACAAGAGATTCTACTCCTTCATAGAATAATGCACCAATTGTTTCGGTTTACACTCTGATGGCATCATTGGGGCTTATTACTTCAAAGGAATGAGGCCGGAGTTCGCATCTGTCGCGCTATGATTAAAGATTTGTTTGTTTGTAAATATAGATGCCAATAGTACGAGAGGGTATTTAGTGGACAGTTGTGGTCTAATCAAGGTTGGGAGATCAGGTAAGGGAATACAAGAAGATTGCGATTGAATCAATAGACATATCTTACTCCAAGGTAGCCATAAACTAAACTTAGATCTAATCAAGCTGCTGGAGCTAGAGACTCAGTCGCTGAGTATTTCATAGCTGGGAGGAGATAATATTGCAGGGATCATTACACCAATCTGTAAAATTTTGTCGGATGAGAGTATGCCCAATGAATGGAATACCAGCATCGTCCGATACTGAAGAAAGGACATCCGATATGCGCAAACTATACAGAACCATATACTTAAGTCTTCTTAACATTGCATATGAGATTCTGTCTCCAATAATCCATGAAAACCTTAAAGCCGATGGAGGCACTTATCAGTGCGGTTTTATGCCGCGACATTTCATCATTTCCTGATTTCCCTTGAAATTCACTGACCAAATTGTCAATCTCTGACTTTCAGGTGCGCAACTGTAGGCAGTTAGTCAAATACCGTCCAAACTGGAGTGAGTTAGTAGTTGATGCCAGTTCGACCCCGGAGCGCAGCAGCGCCACCTAAGTAAGACTATGCGGTAAAGTAGCAACTGCATGTTTTTTCTCAACCAGTCATCAAGAGTTCAAAATTATTCATTCTAAAATGTGGCAACAAAATCAGACGTAGCAAAATTTATGGTCACGAGCATTACCAGCTGAGAACAACTAATTTTTTGATGGATGGTTTATATTGCTTTGCACAAATCTATGGCGCATTTTCTTGACTTGCACTTAGTGCAGGCGGAGTTACTTTATACTGTTCTCATTCTAAACAAAATAAACTTTAGTATATGTCTTAACAAAATATCAACTAACTAAACTTCTGTCACTGTCAATGTTTACCAAATGATAACTAAAATTAGAATATTCAAACAAACCTAACACTCCAGTGATAGTGGATGAGGTGTCAGATTTGAAAACGAGCCGTTAATTCATTTTTTTTTTCTATTTTTTTTTGCTCACACTAATCAACTTTTGCTAAAAAAAAACTCAAGGGTTCAAGCACTTTGCGTATAACTGACGTTATTATCTACGTCTACGTGCTGTGATAAACGAAAATTACATCCATTTCCAACGAAGCGAATAGGGAATTTAATACGATTGGCTTTATAATGACGTGCTAAACCACCAACAAGCAGGTTTAAATTATTGTTTACACACCTACGATTTTCGTCAAAAACAGTCACAACAGCAGTATATACGTTGAATGAGGGTTTTTTTTTTCATTCTATCACGTGAATTTATTTTCCGTAGTTTTATCTGATCTAAATCCATTCACACGTTAGTCATAATTCATATCAAAGTAGGTATATACTTAAATAGATTTATTTTGACCGATAGTTGTAGAGGGAAATCAGTTTTGTCCCCCTATTCGGACTATGATTTAGTTAATTAGATTTTTGAGTGCTTGGTTGCATTCTGTGCTAAATACGTAGGTAGTAGCGCCAGAAATAGAAACAAAATTCAACACTGGCAATGATAAGGTGACCATTTTTTTTAGATTGTCATCGATAAATGAGTAATTTTTAGCTATAAACCGTAGCTGCTGTTGACATGTCTGACTTTAAAGATCAGATACGAGTATGCGCAATTAGATTAATTGGGAATTTTATAAACCAAACGGATAAAATGGAACTCGTTAATGGGCACATTAAGATGAGTATAGCTATAACAGAGAGACGAGTGCATATTGAAAACGGATTCCTACAAGGAAAATTTGGTTATAGATACAAATGTTGATGAACACTATGTTGATCTTTTCTTCGTCACTAGAAATTGTTTCTGTCTTAATGGCCGCGTTCCTTTGACCGCTAGCCATCTAGCACATAATATCCCTAATGGAGGAACGCTGGCGCTAGAGATCTAGCGGCAGCGGCAAATTGACATGAGAACCAATTTTAATTCGTATGATTTCATCCTCATGAGAGTCAAAAATGTATTTTGTGCCATCATGCCGCATATTTATTAGTACACAATAATTTAAATAAGCAAATACAATGTATATTAATTACATAGAAGTTTGAATTCCCATTTTACACCGAATTGGAAATATTTGACTTCTGCACTTTCACTTTTATTTTGACAGTTCGTTATTTTTTTCAATCTAGCAGTTCATTTGGCGCTAGATTGAAAAATTTCCCAGAAAAGGATATTTCACAAAATGTGCTAGAGATCTAGCGCAAATGCTGAAATGTAATTTTTTTTTTATATGGAGTTTGGCATGCCGCTAGTCATCTAGCGGTCAATGGAACGCGGCCAATGTGTTGTACTTGTCAATGAATTTTGGTAGCTTTAAGCGGCCGATAGACACTACACTTGTGTCTGCACCGGTGTACTGACATCGGTGTGGTATTCCGCCATACACAAACACATCACACCGATCGAGACACCAACACCTAAAAGCAAAAACTTTTGATTTTACTCGCTCCGTGTCTGACACTAAAATCGGTGTGCGCATCAGTCCACACACAGCACACATTTCCGTACACCGACACCGGTGCAGACACAAGTGTAGTGTCTATGGCTCTATGGGCCGCTTTACATAGTTTTTATCTCTCAGTTGGCTCAAGTGGTTATCATTTGATCAATTGACGTAGTGCAAGTTCATTTCTTGACAGGGGAAAAATACGGTGAATTGACTGTCAGAACTTAACTGTTCAAAACAATAATTTAAAGAAGTCTGATGACGAATTTGTGGTGCAGTTCGAGTAACTATAATTTAATCAACCGACTGGTTTGTTAAGAAATTGTTTTTCTTTCTAGAAATACATCAAACATAGAAAGGACATTATTAAAGGACTATTCACTTGAGAGCGACCAACTCTATGAGCGAACGTATATTCGCGAATTTTGGCAGTCCGTTCACATGATCACTTTTCATGGTCGCGGCAGTTCGCGAATTTCAGCCATCAGTTTCTACCAGCAATTTCCAATTTGAGGTTAAATTCGAACGAATGTTTTATTCGCTAGTTTGTGGAACGTGGTTTAATGATGTGGATTGCGTATAAACTTTGACAATTCGCGCCAAAAAGTTTCCAATTCGAAATTTCGTTGTTTAAACTATTTTTAAACTTAATATAATTCTTAATACATTTTGAAAATAGTAAAATAGTAAAATGTGCAATTTTCTATTCATAAATGCAACAAAAGTAGTTTGTTCGCATTTCATCAATTCGTTCGTTTGCTCTCATGTGAATATGGTCCTTAAGAGGTGATACTTTATATAAAATGTCCGAAAGAGGATAAAACGATATTTCCGCGAGCACACATGGCCCGACAAGAAGCCTGCAGGGACGCACATAAGTTGAAGAGCATTTGAAAAAAAAAAAACACTTCTGCACGCTGCGCTGTTAAACGGTGGAAATGGCCAATCCTAAAAATGTTTAAAAGTAACCTTCCACTCAAACTAAACTTAAATCCATCAATTCTGCAGGAGCAAATGGCCTAACTGCCGTGCTTTTCAAAATACCGGGAGATGAATTACGGCCAGTTTTACAGTGAGAGTTTAAACTCTCGTTTTGGTTTAAACCTTTCGTTCACAAAATTTTCGGTTTCACAGTGTTCGTTTAAACTCAAAGTGGAGTTTAACTCTCGGTTTAAATTAAACGCCTGCATTCTGCCGTTTAAACTTTCGTTTAGCATTTGGAGGTTTATTTTGACAGCTGCCATTTCAGACATAGAGATGGAAGAGAGAACTTTTGGGCAAATTCCATTCAAAATTGATTTCAAAATGATTTCAAAAAAATTTTCCCGATCGATGATCAAAGCAAAATTTATTTCCACACAGCACAGCATCGTCGTCGCTGCCTGCCACATACCAAGGCAAGGTTACCCATTTACTCGCCCTTGACAAAAGGGAAATTGGCTGGGTGCTACACATCTTGGATATAATGAATGAAAACTATAGTTATGAGTATGTACTTTCAGCATTACTGCGGTATACCCACTGTTAAAAAGTGTCGTCATAAAACTTCAATAGATTTCCAACCTATGTATATATATGTACTTTTTACAGAATACCCTTTTTTCATGTGAACATCAGGTAATTTTAGTCCAAACATAAAGGGTGCCCCATAATTCACGCAAAATATAATTTTGATAGAAAATACAGATTTTTAATTAGAAAGCTTAAATTTTTGATTGATTCATAGAGTTCACAGATTGCGGTTATGTATGGAATAGCACATCGGATAAATGGCCGCCACGGGTTTGCTGACAAGTAGGTACGTACTCTTTTTCTAAGACCGTTTCGCATAAATTTTTGGCTGCATTTTTTTAATACAACTCCAAATTTCCTCTTTCAAGGCGTTGGCGGTCGTGGGCTTGTTTGCATAGACATTTGACTTCAAAAAACCCCAAAGAAAAAAGTCCAATGGCGTTAAATCGCAAGATCTGGATGGCCAATTCTGATCGCAAAAACGGCCGATTACACGGTCGGTAGGGTGCCATGAAATAAAGTCTTATGCAAAAAGGTTCGAAACGTAATTTTGGATTTAATTACACTTTTGAAATTGAAAACAAGTTTTGGGCTTTATTTCATTTTTGAAAGTGCAATAAAGTCCAAATCGAAGTGGACAACAAATTATATGGGGAGAATTGAAAGAATTTGCTCGGAGGGCAAAAAATGATGCCGTTGAAAGCGGATTTTGATAAAGTTCTTGTTGAGAACAGTCATTAATGTGAGATCTAGTTAACTATACATATCGGTATTTTTGTTATGTATTTTTTTTATATTGTAGGTTTGTGAAAAAAGGGTGCAGTTCCGAACTTTAGATACAAAAAAACTTGCACCCACTCCGAATCCTATACAGTGACCCAAGCAGAGGGGTTGCATTGTATCCAAGTACTTTATTGCACTTTTGAAATTGCAATAAAGTCCAAAATTACGTTTTGGACCTTTTTGCATAAGACTTTATTTCATGGCACCAGTCAGTGGTCTTCACTCTTCAATTCTTTTGAGTCAAATGAATTTTATAAGCATGAAGTTTCAAATCTTTCGTGAGAATTTGCTGTAGCGAGCTTCTCGAAATGCCCAATTTTTGACTACGGTGCCGAATTGATGTTCCTGGACTGTCAGCAATACTCTCGCGAATTGCTTCGATGTTTTCTGTTGAGCGACTTGTGACTGGACACAGGACACCCAGAGTGTTTAAGACCACTAATTGATCCAGTCTCCCTGAATGTTTCAATTATTCTCTTCACAGTTGGTGGTTTTAAATCACTATGACGGACTTTTTTTTGTTCGAAAAATGCGGACTGTAGCTGACAAACCTTCATTATTTTTAAAATATTGCTCAACAATGCAAATGCGTTGTTCTTTTGCTCCATTTTTACTAACCCCGAACTGTCAGCTGTCACACCGTTTTCTTTTTTTGCGTTGGCATCACTTTATCTTCTATTAAATGGCGCAAAATTCAAATTTTGCGTGAATTATGGGACCATTTACAGCAAATTTATTATCATCAACCGTCTCCAGTTGGTAAAGTGAGTATTTTAAAGACTCATCAAAAAGGTCGAAGATATATAAATATAAACATGTTTGTAAGCAGATCCCTCAGGAGAGAAATGCCATACCATACTCGGGCAGTACCACCGTAAAATAAAGTATGTGCGTCAACAATAGTCTTAGTTAGAAAAGTGAAATGCGACCTAAGTGCGTCTTGGTCATACATTAAAAAAAAACAACCCATGCAATTATCACATTACAACTCGAAAGCTTAAATTTGAACCTTTTTGTTTTCATATTTGATTCAGTCCAAAAACAATGTGAGAAAAATTAAACCATCAGTCGTGTCGGTAAACGCTTTAGCTGTCATTGAATAATATGCAAGCATCGAGCAATATCTAGCTTATTCCTTAAATTGTCTTTTGTATCGAATAATCTTTATTTTAATGACTCAGCTTTTTGAAAATAGTACATATATCTTGAAGCATGACTCACCCCCCTCGAAGAATCATATTACGTGGGTTTACGCTTCAGAGATTTCCAATTTTAATTGCCTTCCGTCACGAGAAGAACGCACATTCTACTCGTATGTACCTATGTACATCATTATTTCAAAAGAAAATCAAATTCTCTCATTTAGTTAGGATTCGATTGCGAAAGTTCCAATTCTGAGTAAAATCAGATTTTGCTGTCATTTATTTTAACAGGAAGTCAATTCCCACGCTAACTATGTAACTTCTTCGATTCGTCGCCAAATAGCTCAATGTCAATTGAAATATGAAAGAAAATACATTTCCTTCGAGAGCTTATCTCTGCTTTTCCTTTGCGCTGTGGGTGTGGTATTAGATGTTTATGTTTTTCTGCGAATTTAAATATAATACACACAACATTTGTATATATGTATATGTAAATACTAGTCCTAGAGTCATCCATGAGCGTTGGCATTTTTCCAAATGGGCCGAAGGAAAGAAAACAAAAAATCATATTTATGAACTTAGAACGCGATTCCGATGGAAAAGGATACAAATGGATATTGTGAAATGCGTCGCCGTTGGGGCACGAGGACGATGACAAATACTCGTACAACTGGAATTGGACGCCTTGCAATTGCATGTCTGGAAAGTAGTTTTTCGATTTTTTTGTTTTTACTAAGGATTCTTTAATTTACACTTTGAAAGGAGAGCAATCAGTAAATTTAATGGATTCCCATGGCAGACAACATGGCGAGAGGGTGAACTCTTTAAATTGTATATTCCATAGCAAGTGGAAATGCAGAAATGTAGTTTTGTTTGCGCTTTCGGGTTGGTAAATAAAATTTGTTACGTATACGCCATACGCTATCGATAGGGAATGATTTTAGAATTAGGGCCAGTTTCAAACGTTCCGGATAAAGTTTCGGATAGTTAGCCGACACATAACGCTTTCCACCAGATAAAATTTTCTGATATTTTTTTTCTGTTTCATCGTCAAAGTCTCTGATAAACTAACTTGCAGAAAAATTTATCAGCCGCTACGTTTGTTTCGATACACATGTCATTTGTTTTGAATTTTTTTTTGTTTCGTGTTTTCTAATATTTTTTGTTCTTTTAGGTAAACCAAAAGAAAAAAGCCATTTGAAAAATTAACAGAAGAAAAATTGAAGCACCAAAAATCCAAAAACCTTTAACGGAGGAGCTGAAGCAGGTATCCGGATACTCCGTTAGTGGCTGAGCTATCAGCACGGGTCGTATCTCGTATGACACCTTCGTCCAGCCCAGGGGAAAGGGGTATAGCTTAGGATAGAGAGAATGGTGATTTGTGGATAGAAGTAGGAGAAGAGGGGAGGGGGAGAGTCTTATCGAGCACTCTAACTAAGAGTTCTGTGTAGTTCTTAGTTTGTTGTTCATGAAAACAGTCTGTCTGGCATGGGTGACCCTACTGGCGACTAAAGCCGCCAACAGCCACCTCCACACCACTAACGTCCAGAAAAGGAGGCAACGGCAAGGTGACCACCCCTTCGTGGTAGGAAGGTTTAGGAGAAAAGTGATTAAAATTTTCCTTTTAAAGTCGCTTTGGGCGAAATACTCTATATTCCTACGGGGCAATCTACGCTCGTCAGCAAAAATATGCTCTGAAACTATATTTTTTCCAGCCACTTCAAATAAATATTTTGTTTATATTCCGGATATAGGATTTAACAGCCAGTTGAACCGGCTGATAGTCTATCCGAGACTATATCTATCAGATATCACTATCCGATACCTTTGAAACCAAAAGTTGAAATTTAGCTGACAGATAAGTTCCGGATAGTCCGAGACTTTATCAGCTAGTCTTGAAACTGGCCCTTAGTATTTTTAATACGTTTTGGAAAAATGTACTTTGTAGCTTCAAATAAATGATCTATTTATATACAAATATTTATATTTATTTCTTCGACCTTTTTGATGACTTTAAAATACTCGCTTTACCAGCTGAGGACGGTTGATGATAAAAAATTTGCTGTAAATGGTCCCATAATTCACGCAAAATTTGAATTTTGCGCCATTTAATAGTACAGTGATGCCAACGCAAAAAAGATAACAATGTGATAGCTGACAGTTCGGAGTTAGTAAAAATAGAGCGCTGTACGAAAGAACAACGCATTTTCATTGTTGAGGAATATTTTAAAAATATTGAAGGTTGGTCAGCTACACAGTCCGCAATTTTCGAACAAAATATGGCCGTCATAGTGATTTAAAACCATCAACTATGAAGAGAATAATTGAAAAATTCAGGAAGACTGGATCAATTAGTGACCTTAAACACTCTGTGTGTTTTGTCAGAAGTCGTTCAACAGAAAACATCGAAGCAGTTCAGGAACATCAATTTGGCACCGTATTCAAGAATTGGGCATTTCAAGAAGCTTTCTACAGCGAATTCTCACGAAAGACTTGAAACTTCATGCTTACAAAGTTCAGATGACTCAAGAAGTGAAGACTACTGACCATGCAGCGCGAAGAGAGTTCGTTGAATGGATTTTGGAACAACAACAAGTGGATGCTGATTTTTCGAACAAAATCATCTTCTGTGATAAAGCTCATTTTCATATTGAAGACTTCGTTAATGGTCAAAATTGTCGCATTTGGGGATCAGAAAACTTACGAGTAATTGTTGAGAAACAAATGCATCCTCAACGCGTGACTGTTTGGTGCGGATTTTGGGCTGGAGGCATAATCGGACCATTCTTCTTCAAAAATGCGGCTGGCAAGGCAGTAACAAATAATGGTGTTTGTTATCGTGACATGTTAACCCAGTTTTTAGTGCCTAAATTACAAGATATGGATGTGACCAACATGTGGTTTCAACAAGACGATCCCACATGCCATACAGCCAGAGAAACAATTCAATTGCTGCATGAGACATTTCCTAATCGTGTAATCGGCCGTTTTTGCGATCAGAATTGGTTATCCAGATTTTGCGATTTAACGCCATTGGACTTTTTTCTTTGGTGTTTTTTGAAGTCAAAGGTCTATGCAAACAAGCTCACGACCACCAACGCCATGAAAGAGGAAATTGGGAGGTGTATTAATTAAATTCAGTCACATTTATGCGAATCGGTCTAGAAAATTTCAATAAAAGAGTACATACTTGCCAGAAAAGCCGTGTAGGCCATTTATCCAATGTGCTATTCCCAATCTGTATACCTACCTACTCTATGAATCAATAAAAAAAATGTAAGCTTTCTAATTAAAAATCTGTATTTTCCGTCAAAATTACATTTTGCGTGAATTATGGGACACCCTTTAGTTATAGTGTAGGGTCCGGCAGAAAAGTCCGAATTTTTTGAAATAACTATAGTATCTACTCTCTCCATATTGGGACGACAGTTGTTCGGCAAGCACCGTTAGGTTTGCGAGGTCTTAGCATATTTGTTGTACAAGTTGAAGCCATGGAACCGTGGACGGTAGATCACCCCCGTTTTACATACGAAAGTTTCGTCCAAAATAATGATTTGGTCACGTCAGTTCAGCGTCAATTTCGTCAAGACTTCAATATCACCTGAATCAGAAGCTCCGAACACTGGAAGAATTGGAATCTATTCGAGTTGAAGGCGTCGAAATCGACCGACAAACGTTAGAAAGAGTGGATGCCAACTTCAAAGAACGCCTCCCGAAGTGTATCGCTGATTGGCAACAACATGACAGATGTGATTTTCCAATATTCTCAAATGATATGAAAAGACGAACCAGAATCTGCCAATGATTTTTTTTTTAATCAGCAATTTTTTTTTGTTCAATTTTGAGAATGAGGAACTTGAGTTATGCATGTGGATGATGGGGATTTCGGTGGGCAAATATTTAAAAAAAACCCTGGTTAAGGTTATTAAAAGAAAGGCAAGAAACAAAAACAAATGAAATAGGTTAAATTTCATTACACTTAATTGATGTAAGTGATGTGCGAAATGATATTATACCTCACGGGTAGTAAGTAGGTCGTTCAATTATCACCCGCCAATACTGTCTTACGAGAAGAAAATACTGGACCAAAATTTAAAGCAATCTGTGCAAGGTAAGTTACATCCAGTGTTATTTTTCTCGAAAAATACTACAGATTGTGAGTCGAAATACATATCACAATAACGAACTAGAGTCGTTAGCGAGACGTTCCGCATATATGTATAGGCCATGCACAAAGGGTGTTTGAGTCTTCTTTCAATCGCCTAAGCAACTATACCTTAGGTATCCCAGATCACTGTAACATGTTTAGGCAGAAGTGAGAGGTATACGCAAGGCAGCGGGCAGACAAGACTTGTATGCGATAGACGGAAAGGCTATCGAAAACATTTCATGTGACACTTTGATTTTGGTATAATAAGATTAAATACATATTCCAAATAGAAAAAAAAACACTTCTCATAAGTTCACCTTGCATCATTTGCATTTACATACAGAGTTTACATTCATAGGCAGAGAATTCAATGATTTTGAATAAGTCAAAAGTCAGAACTCACTTGAAATTTGGTGGTACAATTTTTGAAGGTTTGTTGTCACCAAATTTACAAAAGTTTCAATGAACCCTCCATCGCTTTTATCTATTTTTGCAGTGGTAGCACGCAATAGGTCAAAATGGCACCTTTTTGTGCCAGTGGTGGCACGTAAAAAATATTTTATGCGGCAACGCTACCAGTGTCCAGCCCTTAGGAGATTACTTCGTTGAAGACCTGAGTAACTTGTCTTCAACTAAAGTTGCTGTATCATTAAATTCGCTACAAAGTCTAAGCGGCTGCAATGCTGGATTGAACATTAACATTTTGCATACCTATGATCGACTAAATCGTGCATCGTACAGCTCATTTTGGTGCAAAAAGTAGGGTGAATTGCTTCAAGCACTCTGCTCCCTTTCCTTTTCCATCTTCACCGTACATGAGGTAGTTTAAAAGCAACTAATTTATTTTATTAATACCACAGCAGTTACTAGTACATCCACCGACGGACTATCAAAAGTTAGAGGCTTCAAATAGGAGTAGACTGTTTCAGTTACCCTCCATTTTCCCAAAAAACAAACCGTCACCCGGAGGTAAGAACTACATCAGTCAGCTCCACCTTCAAATGTTGACCTTCAATAACTTACGACACCGATTCTAAATCATTAGGGTAAGGCCATTACTTTTTAAGAATGATGCAGAAATCGCATCTACATCAACTTCTGCTTAAGCAACTTCGGAAAAATAATTAGAGCGCCTTTTCGCCCCGCCAACACTGCATAAGCAATGAAAAGCAAACATTTTGTTTAAGATGCATATTTCTAATGAATTCGGCATAATTTCTGCACATCTCTGCATATGTATATCTATCTATACGCTAAGTATGTCACAGGACTAAGGTCTGAAGAAACTATTAACCATATTACCATTTTAGACAGCTACATAAAATCAAATACAAATATTGGTGACAACTCTCAAATCTGTGATCAATATGCAATTTTCTTTTCGACATTTGTAAAACTATTTGAAAAAGCTACATACCTATTCTATTGTCAATTTTAACAAATCGATTTTTTTTTCGGACCATTGGGTGTCCTAAGACTTCCAGTCCCAGTCACATACATTTTTTCAAAATAACAAAAAAAAAGAGTAGGTAACAAAGAAAGATAAGACCACACGCACCAGGACAGATAAAGTCATTCAAAGTAGACGAGCCACAAATAGCCTTTTCAGCTACAGCAACTGTTCCATTCTGGACAAAGGGGTAGGTATCTCAGTCTAATCAAAAATTATTATGTACAAGCGATAATTGTTTCAAAACAAGATAACACAATCTCAAGCGAACTATCAATAGAGGTCAGTTAAAAATAATATATATAACCAAGTAGTTGACCTACTGCCTCTACAAAATTTCAGAACAACAAATTCAACCACGGAAATATACTCATATGGTTGATGAGTTAATTTATTTATCCGCAGAATATGACTTTCACTTTTGCTTTATCACAAATCAGCAACAGTAAAACTCCCCAGACAAAAGACTGATTTTCTTTTTTTCTGTTTTTCTACTTTACTTTAATCTATCAAATAAATATGAGGAATCGTAATTTCATCAACAGATAACAAAGAGTTGTTTAAAGTTCAACGCCCATGAACTTTGATTTGCACGATAAAAAAAACACAAACAATAAACTGAGCAAGAGAAATCAATTCTATGTACAATGAGAATGAATTTAACGAAGTCAATTTAGAATGGGGCATTCGTTGATAACATGTTTGACCCAATAAGCGTGCGACTATACGAAGACGAATCGTTAACTATAAGCATTGATGTGTACGTCTTGGCTTATGTAATAATCTGATTACATTTGGGATTTGGAGCAAAACACTATAGCCGCACGCAACATATGTATAGTCGAGGTTTGGGAGAGTTTTCTTGCTCCAAATCGTGTATTGATTTCGAGGGAGAGAGATGGGGAGCATTTATTTTGAAATAAAATATAGTTGGTGTTTATTTTTGACACAAATTTTCCATTTTATAGTTATTAAACTTCATCTTTGCACGCATTGGTTCAGTAAGTCATTGTGACTTCTATAGTAATGGTTATGTTTTGTTTCCGCTTGCAAGACTGAAAGCCACACGACAGTAAAACTGCCCAGAGATAGCTTATAAATTAAGTTTTTGATAACAAATTACTCTAAACAGATAATGGGCATTGACTTTGATAACCTCATTATATTTAGGCCACTAACCCTACTTGTATGTCACGCAGAGTAGCTGTACGACAGCCGAAATTTCGCCAGCTTAGGGAGAACAGCTGTCCGGATTCGGCATTGTTTTAATTGTTTACAAACTGAACGCACAATTTTTCCCATGCCACTCTCTCACGGGATTCATTACACATTACACAGAGAATGCCTAAGACAGAATCCCAGAAGGTCAAAACTGCCCAGAGATAGCTTATAAATTAAGCAGTGTTTTTGATAACAAGTTATTTTAAACAGATAATGGGCATTGACTTTGATAAAGTTATTATATTTAGGCCACTAACCCTACCCGTCATTCAGAGTATCTGAACAACAGCCAAAATTTCGCTAGCTTAGGAGAACAGCTGTTCTGATTCGGCCTTGTTTTAATTGTTTACAATCTGAACGGACAATTTTTGCCCATACCACTCTCTCGAGGGATGCATCACACATTCTGTCAGTTTTTGTGTATACTATGATGAGTGGTGACTGTCAAGTCACTTTAGTTTCTAATATTATAACAATTAACAATGTGCCAGAGAATGCCTAAGATGAAATCTCAGAAGGTCAAAGCTTGCTGCCAGAAGTTCCAGTCATATATGCCGAGTCTGTCAGGAAGAGCGAAGCACATCTTGTGTGAATTCCCGGCAATTTCCCAAATAAGACTAAAACACTTAAACAGACACACACTTATTTTTATTTCAGTCTAAAGACAGAACGCAGTACTGACCACAATCGAAAAGTATATTCGGGACCTTGAATTAAACACACAAACAAATCAATCACTAATCATAGTGATTCCGAGGGAAGTACAAAATACCTCCTCAGGTCGCTGTGAATCGCTGAATGCTAATTGTGGCTATCAACCAACCCACTTCTACTCAAAAAAAAAAATAATTTTTATTGCGAATATCTATTCTATAAATAGTTAGCGCAACAAGTCCGCATAGGCTCCTAAGCCTAGCTTCTCACAACCATTCGTTTGGATGTCTTTATTTTTGGGGCGAATGGAAGGGACCCTGAATCTTATGCCGAGTCCGAACGGCTGAATTGAAAAGCTTTCTAAGAGGTTTACTTTAGAGGGTGTTTGTCAGACGTTCACAAACGGTGGCGCAGTGGATTATCATCTTTTATTGGATTCAGGTATTGTCTCGATTTATTCTTCTTGTATGTGTCTATTTCTTTCATTGATGTTGACCGTTGCCTTTTTATTGTCATTTTAAATATCATTAGGTTGCTTAGCTACTTAAGATCCTGCAATCCTGCATTATACCTACTTGTCGCTTGCTTATTTAATGGGATCCCGATCCGTAAACAATCCCCAACCCGAGGTTCTACGCGATTTGGATGGAGATGTTACGAAGTTGACTGCCACACGCAACTCCTTCGGAACTCATAGCTTCCAGACCCTATCTTCTTGTAGTTCGTCTCCTGTTCGTACGTCTGTCCGTTTGTACACGTAGCCGTCTGATATACACATGTCAGGTAGTCTGTCTTGGTTGGACTGTCTTCCTCAACTCTTCATACTCCTCCGAGGAAAAGTATGGCGAATTGAGATCGACTTCCAAGAGAACAGTGTCAGGCTTGAGCTCTTCCATGTGAACGCGCGAGAGTGTCCGGGACTACACTTTGGGTGCCTTTCCTATGTTCTATCACGAAATCGAACGCCTGGAGCTTGAGGCTCCATCTAGCCAAGCGGCCTGACAAGTCTTTCTGGGTCATTAGCCACTTGAGACTCGCGTGATCCGTGATAATAGTAAAAGGCAATCCCTCCACGTAGGCTCGGAACTTCTTCGCGGACAAAACGGCCGCATAGCATTCAAGTTCCGTTACGCGTTTGGACCATAAACATTTCTTGTTTAATTACAACCAAATGTAAGAAAGTAGGTATAGACAAACTGTTAAAGGAAAACTATACTCCACATTTGACAGTTGGGGCATTTAACGATAGGTAGCCGCCTAGAGTAGACCACATAGATATATAATATTTATTCAGGCCACAATGCAAATTGTAGAATCAACATCAACGAGTCTTTAGACGGGTATAATCGCAACAAAAAAAACTTTACAGAACAACAATTTAAACATTCTTTGACATGTTGACAATATAGATTCATCATCGTCGGTTAGACCTATTGGATAGTATGTATGTATGTATGTACTACTAAACTTACGTTTTTTTTTTAAAGAAAATTCGCTGTCGAATAAAGCGTGTCAGCAAAGTGAACTGATAACGGCTTTTCCCTCGGCTTTTCCCCAGAATCGCGTTTAACTACATATTCGCATGCCACATGCTACCCAGTACCCATATTTGTAATTTAGGAGGGCCCATAAAAAACTCCATAAACAAAATAAAAATCTAGGTTACAAGGCAAGCAGAACCCCATTTGACTTTGTTTACAACTTTCAGACCAAATTCTTCACTACACAGCTCATAGTAAATTTAAAAAGTTACGTCACATGAAAAAGCAAATGGAAGGCAAAGTGATTCAGTTCATGCTTACGAATCGAAAGCAGTAGGGGGTGCAACTTTAAGGTGTGCAAAGTGTAGGAATTTTTTTTTTCTTTTTGGAAACTGCCTGTGACATTGTGATGTAAGAAGTCAAAGTTCTGTAAACTCGATGATGCAACCATTGGTGTGTGGAGTGTGGAGCCTATGTATTATTATGCATTAAATATTCATAAGTAAATAAAGTGCAAGTAAGGTAGGTACTCACTTATTGGTGATCTCCATGACATCAGACATCATCAGTCGATATTTCTTTCGAAACTTAATCCCCTGCGGCGTTTCCAGCAAGTACTTGTTAAAGAAATCTGTCAGCGAGACAAAGTAGATGAATCCTAACGAGGTGAGGAACAGGCCTCGTTGCAGTGAGATTCGGTCGGTTGTGTTCTGGATTTGTAGCAGGCTGCCACAAGCGATGCTAATCGAACCGATCGAGCATGCCAGCGATACGTAACATCCACGACGACCACGTAATGCCGGATGCTGGAGCGACTTTGTACCCATGATTGCGCGGTGTGGTGCTCTCAACAACAAATCACTTTTCTATTATTATTTGCAATTAACTCTAGGTGGTAATTTTCACTTTTCACTGGTTTTTCACTGGTTTGCTAGACATTGGTTTCACTCAATCATGCACTTAACACAAACAGCTGATGGGAATGACTGCAACTATTTCTTCTGTTATGACACAGCAGCACGGAATTTTTACAAGAAATGCGGCCAAACGCAAACCCTCCGAGCCAGCACTAGTCCGAGAACTACGCACACGCCCCCACTAAAACGAAATGAAATACCCAAACACTTGAGAAAAGAAATCGAGCTCGAGAACGAATTGAATTGTGATGTTTTCAAGTAAACAATGTCGTAAAACTCACAAAGAAAAAAATTGTTTTTTTGTTTCTAAATTGATTTTTGCATCATCCCGGACATATTTTTGATTAGCTTTTAATTTATGAATCTCAATGAACCTACGTTACACTGCTCTTGTTTGGATATGCAACAAATTTCATCTTCTTCTCTCTCACGGGAGTTGAGACTTTTTCTCCTTTTTCCGTGCCACTTGCCACAAATTTGTTGTTGGATGTGAAAAAGCACAGAATTATTTTTTTTACTGCTGTTAATGTTTGGTTTTTGGTTTTTTTTTTTTTAAGATTTTTGATGCGATAATCCGGTGGAAGGTGATTTATTTGAATCGCACCGAACGAAACTCACCAACGCGCACGATGAGATTCGAATTGTGAATGAAATGGAGATGGAGGTTTGTTTCGTTTGCTTGAATCGCTTTCGTTTTTTTGTTTCGAGGAGGTACTTGCTTGGAAATGTCTCCAATTATTAGCTCATTTCAAAGGGGAGAGCGAACAGCGATATAAAGAAAAAGAACATGAACAGAATCAAATTGAAAAATGTAAAAGAATTGTAGAAATCAGCAGTGACAGTGTTGAAGTTCGCGCCGGTCCCGTGACATGACAGTCGACAGTGGAGAATTTTCAAATTCCACAAAATGCCAAACTGTGCAAATTTTGCAGAGGCGCTCAAACCAATTAAGATAAGTCCACATTGAAAAGAAATGTAAAAATTATTGCTATATGTTTGTACACAAACTTTAATTTTTAATTAGCATTAGCATAATAAGAAAATCCAATTTCACATCAGAAGAAATAAATAATGCGGATGAGAAATATATTATTGTTGTTGTATCGTTTTTAATCTGCTCATTTTACATCTTTATAAAATTCTATAATAATTTTAATTATAATTGCTTTCAATTACAAAATACAAATTCCTTGTTGTTGTGAAATATGCATCTCACTTGTGTAGCAGCTGATGGAATTCTCCACAAAATTATTTTCCGCTGGCTTTTCGCAGACGTTTCGCTGTGCAATTGGAAACCACCGGAAATTTTCGTTTCACAACAGCAGCGTACTAGGCTTAAAGTTTGACAAATCATGTTGGTTTTTTTTTTCTGTTGGGTTTTTGTGTTGTGGAAAAGTAAATAAGGATAAGGTTTTTTAATGAATACCTCGACGAGGAATCCTTTGAAAGTGATTTGAGATCATGGAATAGCAAACAAGGAAAAAAAAAAGTGAAAACGCACTCTACGTCAAAATTTAGCTAGGATTTGGGCTAATGTTTGGAGAGAAAAATTGCAGAGCAGCTAAAATTTAGCTTTGCTCGAGCAGCGTACTAATGTCGCTTTCGATTGGTAATCCACCAGAACCGTCCGGAAGCAATCCGAACGCTTCTGAAAGCGTTCGATTGGCACTAAAATGACAGTTCTTCTACTGAAAAGAAGAGAAATTTGCTTCTGGACTTGAATTCAGAATCGGGAAGAGTTCTTACGGACGGTTCTGGATGACCAACCGAAAACGACATAAGCTTAAGTTGAAGTATATGTTCAATCGAAAACGTCGTTTGATTTGCAAATTATCTTTGACAGCTGTCTTCAAAAATACATTCACACAATACATACCTATTGCTTTCCAAGTTGTTGATCATTTTAGTATTATACCAGTGTGTATTATTTATTTTCACTTATATGTGTAAATACTTATTTCTTTCTCTTTACGGAGGTTTTTTGGGAATTGTGTGTAGGTAGGAATGTATTTCTTTTTTTATTTTGCCTGTCTATCAACTTTTTGCGTTTGACAAATTTGACAGTACAGTATGAGTATGTACAATGAATTGTTTGAAATTATCGGAGCCGTTCGGTACTCGCTATTTTGCTAGATTTCTTTTTCTGACATTTTGGATGAAAACGAGCACCTAGGTACAGATTTTGTGCGGTTGCAATCAATTAAATCGACCACTTTTGCCGCGTTCGCGTATTATATGCGAATGGATGGACGAAATACCAAAAATTGCGGTGAAGTTTGTAATTAGAAATTTGTCAACGCTGCTAAAACAAACAAAAATTAGTTTTGTTTTACAGGAGCACCCTGTCAAAAAGTGTCTGTTAAGTTGACCGGTTTCAAACAACTCGTTGTAGGAGGAGTTATTAGTTATGTAATGGAGGGAAAGGATGGGAGGTTAACAAGCTTGCTATGCTTCTTTGTGCGCCTAGTATTCAACACAAACCAGTAAGAATAGACCGCCGACTTCCCGTACACCTACCCGATTCCCCCCGGAAGAAATTACCCTGTCTGTGAATACGTGTAAATGTCAAAATTAATGGCGGCAATGATTTTCCATGCTATACCATGGGCCTAGGATTTTTCAAGTATGCGTGCGTTAATGGCGCTCCTTTGATTTTGTACAGCACCAATACATGAAAAATCCTGGGCCCGCCGGCAGCTTGTAGGCAAAGTCCGTTATGTGGGAGGAGTCGACGGTCTATTCTTACTGGTTTGTGGTATTCAATTTCCAATTTCTTGCGATTGGAGCCCAGGCAGAACCGCGCTGATAATTCAACCGCAAAGGTGTTCTTTTTTTCTCCAATTTTATTTTGATTTTTGGACATTTTTTTCTTTAAGCTTAGTACGCTGCTCGAGCTAAACTAAATTTTAGCGGCTCTCCAATTTTGCTCACCAAACATTAGCTAAGACCCTAGCTAAATTTTGACATGGAGTGCGCTGTGGATATAAGTGTCATAGAAAACATATGTTCGTTGAAAATAATTTCCCTCAAAAATTCATCGACACGAAAAATATTTTATTTTCGTTGCCCTTTCTTTTTTCGTCGTCTGCTATTCTTTGATCTTAAATGATTCACTTGTCACTTCCAAGGAGAGCCGCTAAAATTTAGTTTAGCTCGAGCGGCGTACTAAGCTTTATAACGAACTTCGCTGTCCCCGATACTACTTGCTAGGTGTCTCTAAATGCTCTACTGCGGTTCTACTAACGGGCATATTGACATCCCAAGATAAAAGAAAAGATTCACTTAAAAACGAGTCTTTTTCCTTTATTATTCCATGTAAATAAGTACACTAAGAATAAAATAAATATTCAAACTTTCACTTAACTAAATTAATATCACATAAATCGAATCGTATCTGTAGCTGCACTTATATTGGCAGCATGTCCGCTAGTGACTCGACAATACTGCTGTCACGAAAACGTCCAATGCGTAGCGCATATGATATTACGTGCGCCACGTAGCTTTGTTCGTGCACGTTGTGGAAAAGATGCGCCATTGGTCCTTAAAAAATAACAAAAACAAAAATAAATACATTTTAACGTAACTAAGTCAAAAAGTCAACCTTTGGCAAAAATCGTAGTATCCGATCCACCGTGTGTGTTCTCATCCGTATTGATGGCAGCTTGTTGAATATAATCAAATGAGGTTGTGTCTTCTTTACTAGGATCGCGTCGTTTAATTTTATTAGTTTCAGGGTCTACTTCCGGTTGGAAGGCGTTATAACCAGTTCCGTAGGTTAATGTTGTATAGGGAGTTGATTCGCTTTTTGAGTTCGAGGCGATTCCCAGGATATTACTACCCTTTTCTGGATAGCCATTGATTGTTAGAGTGTGCGAGTGATCGGCTGTCACAATGATAAGGGTTTCCGCAAGATGGTCCCTGAAAAGACGAAATTACATAAAAGCAAAGACGGACTCGAATGATTGCATTTGACATACGTCATGTCCTTAACCGTCGCATCGATGGCTTCATTTAGGGCCAATACTTCAGACAAAGCCTTTCGCGCTGCACCTCTGTGGTGAGCCTGATCGATGTTTCCTCCTTCAACGATCAGAAGGAATCCTTTGTCTTTGCTCTTGAGAACTTCCAATGCCTTCAACGTCATGTCTTTCAAAGACGGCATTCCCTTTGGGCCGGGGTCACGTTCGTGGTCGTACTTTAGATGTCCATTGGCAAAGACACCTAAAAGTGGAGTGGACAGTCATAAAAGTCCAAAAAGTCGTTGGCTATTTGAAAACCTCACCCAGAACGTAATCCACATCAGCACCATTGAGTTTCGCCAATTCTTCGTTATTCTGAACCACAGCGTAGGAGGCACCTTCATCTGCCTTTTTATCCGCCCAGTCCCGAATCAAATTCCTTCCATCTTTCGAGTTACACGACCACGTATCCAATGGATCAGCTTTGGAAGTTTGCACATTGGAAACTAGGCACTGACGTCCACCACCCATGATCACCTAAAAGATTTCAAATCACATGAATTGTCATTTTACAAAGCCAGTAAAACAGTACTTACGTTGATTCTTCGTCCGGGATCGTCTTCCACCATTATTCGTCCAATGTCCTTGCAGCCAGTGCTCCTTGCGCTTTCGGGAACATTTGCCTCACATTCCCATCGTCGATCAGGCACATGGGCATACAACGCTGCTGGAGTGGCATGTGTCACCCTAGTGGTGGTCACAACGCCTGTGTTCATCCCGTCTTCTTGCGCCCACTTCATAATTGTCTCCACATGATGAGCGGAATCTTGAGCAGCGGTGCAGTTAGCCAAATTCACCGTTGAATCGACCCCACCAGTCTCATAATTAACTTTGACTCCTCCGAAGAGCGCCGTAGCAGTGGAAAACGAATCGGGTACTTGCTTATTCGCGCAGTAAGTCTAAAAAAATGTAAAACACAAGTTAGAATCCATTTTATTTTGCGAATTACACGCTCTACCTTCAATAATCCCATGTGTGGAAACTTTTCCCAGCTAAGCAGGCCTTCCTCTTTGAATCCATAAATCCTCGAAGCCGTAACTGTGTTCGGCCCCATTCCATCGCCAATGAACATAATAACGTTCTTGGCGCGTCTCGTGTTCACATCCTGATGCAGAGCTGCCTTCAGTTCTTCTATTCCTTTGTCGTACCATATTTTCTGTTCGGGAGGTAGTTCAACATTCCAGAAACTGACATCTGACGTGACGTCAGAGTGCACCTCGTAGTTCACCAAAAATGCAATGCATAGCAGCGTGAGGAGGGTCGCTGAGAATGTTATAGCAATGAGAAACACCTTGGATTTGTACACACTGGGCGGTCGTGGCTGTTGCTTGATATTCGAATTCGATTCGGTCAAGTCAAGGCTGTTAAGTTGCAAGTCGACGGTTTGTTCATTGTTGTGTGGATTGTGGTGGTTAAGTGACATCGTCTCTGCTGATGAGCTAAATTGAGAAAATTGTTTTTTTATCTTCAGAGTGGGCTTGTTATGTTTATGAGAAGTGATGATGATGGATATGTTGATGCAAAATCACCTTTTTAAGACCTTAAAATAAAATACAACTTTAGTGCCATCTGACAAATGTACACAAAACTAAACCGATAAGGAACCATATTTGAGAGACGAGTATACACGTTAATCCCCCTGCTCGCTACATATAGATAGAGATATTAATTTATTTACCTATAGAGTGGAACTATAAAGGCGCCGGCTCCCATTGAAGTTTATACACGGGCAATTAAACAAGTGACAAGTTTACGATCACTTGGTTTGACGACGTTGGAACTAGTCTGACTTTGCCACACCCATAAGTAAAACACCTATTAACTGTGTAAACCTCTTTTCAAAGCATCCCGGGATCCTTGTGACGGAAAAATGATGACGGAACTACAATGTATATGTTTTTCGAGTGTTATAGGTTTCAAAAATGTCATGTTTTTGGTTCGGTATTTTAAGGCCTTGAAAAAGATAGCTTTAAAAAAAACAATTGAAAATATGCACACTGCCTTCTTACAATGAGTTGGTGTCTACAAAATTCGTAGAGAATTAAGCGTAAGCCATTCTCGAGCGCATACATTATCCAATAGCATGACAAACTAGAAGTCCACTACATAGATATCTACCTGTCAATGTTCGCCCCACTGAGTAATTCGTTACAAGAAGAAAACTAATACGGGTTTTCAACTACAAAGAATCATTTCGCACCCACAAAAATGTGCCGATGGCCGACTGAGAAAGTGTAACCAAAATGTTTACTTGTGAAACTGGATGAACGCCGCGGTTTCTACGGCTTTACTCGTTCCACGAAAAGTCTTTATAAGAGGAAAACGAGGCCCTTCGATCAAATGTAGTTTCGGTAGGACAATCGAAAAGCACAAGGCAAGGGTAGCTAACGAGTTCTACGAACAAAATATAAGGAAAGAACATCGGAAAGAAAGAGCAGGCTAATCGCTAAATTCCAAAGGACCATAATTCCCCTGTCAGGCTGAGCAAACTGTTCAACCTGGACTATGTGTCCCGTTCACTCTATAAGATGAGGATAGAAATATCCAAACTTGACAACCGGGCGGCCCATTTGATGCGATTTTAAGTCGGTGGGGTATGCGTATGACTTGATGGATAGCATACACTAACTCATTTTCAATATGGTCGAAGGAAAGTATGCCTGATGATGAATGGAACTCCACCAGGAAGGCGTTCTCCATCTCCATAGTCCCCATGTTTTACTGGAATCCAGAAACCTGTTTACAAATGCACGTTTTGCAAAGCCCAGAATACAAACACAGAGCGAAAAAAGACTACATAAAATCAATAAGATTGCCTTATTGCACTGATTTATCATGAAATCTTATTAAAAGAAGTAAATAATATGAATTTTCCATAGAGAAATCTTAAAGCTTTAATGGAGAAAATCTTATTAATCTTTTTAAGAGTTTTTCATATCATTTTTGCATGCCAAATCATAGGTATTAAATGATAAAAATAATATGAAAACCTTATTACTATTTGGATTTAAGAAGTCAAGCTTATTACAAAATTATGTTTATAAACGTTTAAAAGGAAATCTTCTCAAATCTATATGACTTCTCTTTAAAATTTTAAAGAGATATCACATTAATTTTGGGTGGGAGTATTAAATTGTATAATAATTATATGAAAACCTTGTTAATATTCTGTTTTGAGAAGACGAACTTATTAAAAGAGCTTGTCTTTAAACGGTAATAAGGAAATATTCTTAAATCAATAAGAATTCCCCTTAGAACTAAAAGTATTCTCATATTTTATAAAAGTGCATATAAACGGTGTATTGCTTTGCCGAACGCATTCGTTTTCAGACTTCATGTCAAAAGCGCGTCTACGTATCGAGGAGTGTAAGTAATTTATTAAATAAGAAAATATTAACTTTGTATTTGTTTTCTTCTTTTAGAATAATTATACTTTTATTATTACTTTTTTCAGAAAAAATTGTTAATTTTGTCTTTATTGTGTATGTAAAAAATGAGAAAAAAAAATAATAATAAATAAATAAAATATTTTAAAAAGATAATAAGTTTTCCATATTTTTCCAATCGGTTTTACATATACTTTCAATAAGTTTTTCCTATTGGTGCGAAGAGATTTTCATATACTTTTCAATAAGTTTTCATATTGCTTTAAGAAGCCGTCGTATTGATATGGAATAAGATATCTTGTTAAAAGTATGTGGTTTTCTTATAGAATATTCATAAAGATTTCAATAAGATTTTCTCTATTGTTTTGATATGACTTTCTTCTTGGATGAAAACCATAGAGAAATCTTATAGTTTTTCTTCTACTTTATGTGGTGGTTTTCTCTCTGTGAAGGACCGGAAATCAAATACCGGAATTCTATTGATTTTGGGTGGGTGGAGAGTATTCTCTCCCGCCAAAGGCTGTTTGGACATCATCATCCTGAACGATTAGGACCCAACTTATTTCTTTAAAAAATATTTTTGTTAACCAAATAATTTCCGTTTTTTTTTTTCTGTATTAAGATCTTTTGTTTTCCGGTCTCGAAATTTCGTGATTGAATTTTGCATTTTTTTGTGAAACCGGGCTAAAATGTTCCAGATCAGATCGATACGCACTATTTGTTTATCGATTTTATTACAGCAACATTTATAGTAACTAGACATTTCTAATTTTGGCACCACGGAAACAATTTTACTGAGACCTTTAATATAAAAAAAAAGAATCAGCCAAGATGTTGCGCCGCGCCGTCGTGGGACTTCTTCGACATCATACCTCAAATTGTCTCAACCTCGCAAGCGAACATCAAAAGTAGCATTTTTATAATTACATAACTGTCACTGGCGCATTTGCAAACATTATGACAGAAACTGTAAAAGCTGCTGGCTTAGTTGTGAATAAATATATTCAGTGAACAACAAGGAACCCATTACACCGGCGAATCGGCGCAGTTAGCATTTCTTCCTGGCGTAGGCCTAGAAGTGAGGGGTTTACTGAACCTTTTAAATTCCCCATACCATAGTAACATACGCAGTAACAATATGCGTCCCTTCTAATATCTTAATAATATCTTTTTCGTCAGTTGGTGATGTAAAGTCGGTTTTCATCGTCTCGTCGAACGCACCTTCGTTGAAAATTGTGCTTTTCATTTCACTTGTTACTTTGGTGTTTTGGCTATGGCTTCTGTGTGTCGCAGTTGAAACAGAATCGCCTGAGCGCAGCATAGAGTTAATCATAAAGGTGATATTAATTTATGATAGATCCTTTGCTTGGCTTGTATTGTATCGGTTGTTCTACTGCTCCATTCTGTAGCCGAAGTGATGAATTCACCTGCTATAACCACTACTGCTTGGCTTGTATTGTATCGGTTGTTCTACTGCTCCATTCTGTAGCCGAAGTGTTGAATTCGCCTGCTATAACCACTAGATGCTTTCCTAGAGCTTAAGTTACAAAGTCGCCCAAAAGTTTAGATAATGTCAGCTGCACCAGTATTTTAGTATATGTAGAATTATTGGACAGCAACGACCGGCACAAAAAGTCTTCAATAACAGCATCGTAGAGAAAGACCTCGCCAAAAGACTGAGCTATGCCAGCTTGTTCAGAGAACATTCTATTAAATCCCTTATGGTTTTCGAAAATTTCGAAGCCGACATTCTACTGGAGACCTGTGTCGAGCTATATGTCACCCACTTATGGACGCAGATCGAACAGTGTACCTGCGAATACGACTACATCACACAGTTAAAGATCCGACCAAATTAGTTCTCTTAATGAATATCTGGACCAAATCTTGAAGTGGGGAAAAAGAAAATTGTTTAATGCCCAGAAGACATAGCTCACCTCTTTTAAAAAAGAAAAATGCTTCGACTGATCCATACGTTAAAACTGATGAACAATCCATCCAACCAACCCATGAAGTCATTGCCAATTCGGGAAAAACATGGCAGAACCACTTATCCAATATCGCAAGATCACCGTCCTCAAAGTTATGTTAAGCTCTAAATATGAGCAAAGAGGTACATACTTCAGTTCGAAACAACTCCTCCTTCTGTACAAGTAGAGGTTAGACCGGTCTCGAATATTACTCGGCCCCAAAACTACGAGAGACGAGAATTCGACTATTTAATTCACACACTAAAATTAAATCTACAACCGCTGGCGCACAGAAGACTAGTGATTGTCCTATGCGTAATCTGTATAGGTACTACCATGGCAGATTTGCAAAGGACCTTAACGAAATTATTCCTCGCAAGGCGACAAACTAGCGCTCTACAAGACAGACAACAAATGTATATCACCTATCTGCACGCATAACAGCCGCGAGGAACTAATTTGTTTTAATACAGGACAAGTGATCTTTGGAACTTGACCCTGCCTTTCGACTTTCCCGAGACAAGTATTAAAAAGTAAAAACTACGTAATATCATCTGAAATCCAAAGAGGTTAATGTCATTGATGGTGAGGGTGACCCAAGGGTAGGCTTGAGGCCCGGTGGGGAACAGCAACACTCTTTGCCATCGAGACTTTGAATGTATACCTCTGTGTAGTGACCTCTTGTTTTGATAAGTTCACAGTTGGGTTAGAATCTTTCCACCTTGAGCGCACCACAACCTAGGAAACTAACTTTGGCCCGCTCTTCCAAGATGTAATGTCGGGAGATTCGCGATACCACTCGAAAACCTTGGCAAGGTTTCTTATAAATTGTCAGTGCAAAACCCAATTAGCGAGAATTGTTTTTTTTTATTAGTCCTCGCTTCCCATTTTGAGTCAACTTTTATTGACGACTTTTTACAACTTTGACGAATCGCCAACAATTGCGATGCATTTGGTAGAGTGCCATTTTTACTATCCAGAGGTTCAAACCAACCATAACTGAATTAGGTCGGAAAATATTCACCTCAGCTCTTAGACTGGCACCTAAGTCTCTTGTTGATAAGGTATTAGAAAATTAGAAGTAGGTACATTGACCATAAGCAAACAATCAAAGTCAAAATAATTGTACAGACATATAATATCTTTATTGGTCTGTTATCGTGACAAGAACATCTTGAGCAGTATAATTGATGAATGGCAATTACATTCTTTATTTTTCTAAAGAGCGCACGTACAAATTTTGTTTATAAAGTTATAAACAATGTTCACGCTTAGTAAAACTGATAAAATGCGAATAAACGAATATCTACATCAAAACTACGCTAATCGACAGGAGTTATTATTAAATGGTTAGAGATAATGGCATTTCAGTTATGTAACCCGGCATGAAGCACGTTTATACAGGGTGATCAGTAGTTCCATCAGTTGCTACAGGAATCATCTTCAATCTTGCAAATCGAAAACAGTCTCAAAGGTATACGTGAGAGGTACTTTCTGCAAGAACGTATTGTCACTCTTGTCAGGCAATTTAATAATTTTAGATCTAATCAAATAAAGCTAGCAAAAATTAACAAAATCGTCAAAATTTATTCAATTAAAAGATAATTTGACCTGATATAATCTAAGATCGTGCTTAATCAAAGCTGCGCATTTCTTAAGTTGGCGATGACCTGACCATGTACCAAGCTGCAATTAGCTCTGTTTTCTGTATGGATGGAGAATTCCCTCTAATCAAATGAAAGATATGTGGGCTTTTGCACAAAATTTATTATATGAGTCTAAATGCTAAGATAAGAGAACTTTTTTATGTTCCTCATTTCATCTCAAATTTGTCGGCATTTTTGAATGACACTGTCACGGGCAACATGAGTGTTATTATTAATTTATATTCAAGTGCAGATGCAGGTCTGAAGACAAACAGAGATTTCTAAGAAAATAATCTCAGCGATTCAGAGACCAATTAAACCATTTGCATATAGGGGTATTTACCGACACGGGGGACTTACGCTAATGTTTTGAAAATTAAATGCTATCACTGAGTTCAACTATGTGTATAGAGGAATGTATCATGATGTTCACAAAAGTTTGAATATATCATCAAAAACAACGTACAAAACGTCAAACGTCCAGATAGTCGGCAAGCGGGGTCGATTTTGCTTACATGATAAAACAAATAAAAGGCCGGCGGTTAGAACTTCTATATGAAAATAAAATTGGCTATAACGCCAACCTGGCCTACACATCATGGATGCTACAGACTTGGCTCTAGTTCAGAAAACATGTAGATAGTGGGGTGCAAAATTAGAGGACTTAACTATACGAGATACTTTTTAAAAGACTGCACATGTAGATTGTAGACATCATAAATAGTAAGAACAGAACATGGAAAGAAGCTAAAAAAAACAGTTTAATCTCTTACTTCTATCTACTTACAGTGATAGACTAAATAACAGTCAACTACGAGAGAAACGTGCTTCCACCGCTGATCATATAACAACGTGCTATGTGTTATACGATGCAACTAAAGGACCACAATCTGCGCTATAAATAGGTACCTACGTGGCTTAACACGGAAGTAGTATAGTAAGGCCGGATTAGACATATAAAGTGTGTTTTTTAAGAGGTTTGGTTTTTAAGCTGGAAACAATGTCAATTTAATTGTCAATTAAAAATTGATTTGTGGTTAGGAGGTTTTGCCATTTTACGATCAATAGATTAACGCCAGAACAGTGCGTGCAAATTGTGCAAACTTAGTTCCGTTCGCCGTCACCCGAGGGACCGCGACTCAGGTGGCGCACGCAAGTGGAAGGGGACCTCAACCAACTTAGCGTGCGAAACTGGAGACAGCTGGCCAAAGATCGTGCTGGCTGGAGACGCTTGTTGGTTGAGGCCCAGGTCCACCCCGGACTGTAGCGCCACCTTAAGTAACTAAGTAAGTTCGGTTCGCCAAACTTATCGTGCGCTACGTCCATTTTGGGATCCCTACGTTATCTCCTTTTCCAAAATCCCTTATTGGACATAATCTCTCTTTTTTTATCTCTTTTTCCAAAATCTTTCGGGACAAAATCCCCTATGTCAAAATCTCCCATTTACATTATACATACTTATTAAAACACTCGTTAAAATCCCCTGTTCATTTAGAATCTATTCGTTTTTTAAACGCGTAGTTTTAGCAGTAAAATTAAGCAAACAACATAATTTAAACTTTGCATATACCCAATTTCGCACATATACCGCATATCTGACAGTAAACCCAAGCAGGGGGGTTGCATACGTATCTCACTCTGTCGCGCGACAGAATTAATAACACCAAATTTAAAACAGGGAGATTTTGTCCCGTCGGGATTTTCTCTCAGGGTCTTTTGGAGTAAGGGATTCCAGCACAGGGGATTATGGAATAGGGGATTTTGGAAAGGGGATTTTGGAAAAGGATCACCAACCCGTCCATTTTACGGTCGACATAATCGTCCATTTTTGGTTAAATGGATATGTAAACAAGCAAAATTGCTGAATATGAAGTGGAGAAAACCCAGAAGCCTTTGTCGGCACGCCCTTACATCCATTAAAACTCACTGTTTTTAAAACTTATATATTTCTTGAAATACGATACCTGCCAGAATGTTAGCGTCAATGCAGAGCGCTATAGAAACATGATTTCTGACTTCTTTGTTCCTCAGTTTGATAGCATTGAGGTTATACTCGTAGAGCTTTGGTTTCAACAAGATGCCACACGGCAAGCGACACCGTCAATTTATTGTTGGAAAAATTTGCTGAGCGCATAATCCTGTGATCTCACACCTTTAGATTACTTTTTTTGGGGGTATGTGAATTCACTAGGCGATAAACCAGAGACGTTGACCGATTTGTTAGTCAACATTCGCCGTGTTTGCTAATATACGGCCCCAGTTGCTCGATAAAGTTGTCGAAAATTGGATTTCACGATTGCGCTTCATTCGAGCTAGCCGTGGCGCGCATATGCCCGAAATCATTTTTAAACAGTAATGGCATAAAATTAGCAATTAAATAAAGCTAATATCATAGACATTAACATTAGCTTCAAGTTTTATTACATATTGAATTTGTATACCTCTAAACAAATTCGTATGCCCCCCTGCAACTCCCCTGCTTGGGGTCACTGTAGGATTTGAATTAATGGCTAATGGCGTACTAAAGTACTATACTATTATACTGTACCGTACTAAAAGTACTATTATTAGTTATTTGGGTGGATATTAGGTAAAGGACGCAGTCATTTTAGAGAAACCCTGAGTTAGGAATGACGATAGTACCTACCTTTACTTTTAACCTTTGTTAAAATCGTTTTTACCGTTTTCGAAAAAAATACAATTTTCAAAAGTACCGTTGTTGGACTTTTTAGCGAAATACTGGGAATGCAGTCATGTTATTCATGCCTAACATTGACTCAACTGTCAATTTGGGTTCAAATCGTTAAAACCATTCTTGAAAAAATCTAAATTGTTCAAATATTTGGAAAATTTTTATATGGGAAGTACCGTTAATATTAGGGCTAGTGGGCTAGTATAAAACAAAAAAAAAGCCTCCTAGCGGTGAGCCCACAAACTCTAAATGCGAAGTTTGAAACAAATCCGTCCAAGCGTTTAGTTTTCAGGGCAATGGGACCGACAGACATACGGACGGACAGAATTGCGAGACCCACTTTTTGAGTTCCCCTATCATCGTAATATCAGAATTGATTAAAATCTCGAGTTCGACATTTTGTACGAAAACATTATCTTTCTCTTACTACGCATACGAGAAGAGAAACCCGAATTCACAGAGCGAGCAAAATACAAATCTTCTCTGATATTCAAGCGGCCTTAAAAGTGCAAGTCCTGCAAGTCCTATCCAAGGACAACAAGGCCCAAATGAATCGGCGGACCAACTATCTAGGGCTGAATCTGTATCCGCGTTCTATGGACCACAACCTTATTGCAGACTCAATTGGGAAACTGCATTAGGGCTAATTAACGATTGGGAACAACAAATTCGTCTAAACCACTGGGAAAATGTTCCGGGTTGAAGACAATTCAAGAAATCCTCAATCTAAATAAGGAAAGTATTAGAAAGCTTCCTCACAGACCACTGTGCATTGTGATATCATCATAAAAAAAGTGAAACTGTGTCCGGAGATAGAATGCAGGTTCTGTCGTGATTGCCCGGCAATTCATCATTTAAGAAAACTTATCTTAATAAAGAGATACGTTTACCAGCAGAGCTAAGGAACTCTGCTACTATAAGGCTATAATGGCTTTCACTAGGGCGGTGAATCGTCCCTTAGACTAAGTCTATCCCTCTATGATACAATATATCTTTAAAGGTCGCAGTGTCAGCCAATTGAGCAGGGAAATTAAAAAAAAATAGTTAAGTGTCAGATTAAACATGCAAAGTGCTCTTGGAAGATGTTCTTAGTTCAATGTTATAGAGCATTTCCTCCAAGGAAGGGATGATTTGGCATTTCGTTTGAACAACATTGGCAAACATAATTATATATATTGTTGCCTATTTAGGTTTTTTCAAAATATTTTGGGGTAAATATTATCTTATTGCATTAACCGCAATTATGTATTCTCTGGATTAAATACTTGAGCCACTATTTAAGTGAAGTTTATCGTTAAGCTTGTACACAAAATTTGCGTTAATCCTGACTTTATCGTCGGATCGACACTTAAGCACGTACTGTGAAATCGGGCATAGAAATCGACCCCCCGCTGATCGTAATATCTTTTAAGTCACTTGGATTGTGGGTCCGAAATTCGGTCACCAATTGTGAAATAAATGACTAAATATGTCACCTATACACAAGATAATCATGAAATTAAATAAAAACAAAACACCTTGTCTACTCTATGGATCTAATCTATTGTCCACCATGTTTGTGGGAAAATAGTCAAAAATTGCATATTTCAAGTAAAAAAAGAACATAAAGGCAAAACAAACACCCAAACAAAAATGCGTCATTTACACTATGCTAAAATCAGTTACGTATCGTTCAATTTTAAGCTGGTTCCTGACACTTTACATTATACATTTGTGTTTTCCCGCTCTCATTAAACTTCTTTACTATATGTATGTCAATATTAGATTGCTCGTTCTCGTTATGTGACAGATCACACAGATCCATATTTGACTGCACATTTGTCAAATACAATTCTGTTTGTCCACTTATGTAGCTAGTGAATGTATAATAGAGATTAAAGTCTCACTATTATTCAAATAAAGAGCAATCTCATCGAACAAACTTCGATTCATGTTGATATTGGTACAAATCAAATTTTACAGTCATCTCAGATCTCACTTTTAAATGTTCTCAACAAAACTGCACAAAAGCCTCCCTTCTGAGAATTTACTTATTTATTCATTCAGATGCAACACTCTGATTATGTGTCATAATAATTCATAGGCGGCACACCTGTATACCCAGGAGCGGGGGAAAACACACACAACACGTCATCAAGTGTCCAATTATATCCATTTTTCGGTAATCGAAGTGAGAAATCCTCCACGAAGAAGGATAAACTTTTTGAATTACAAAAGACAACCATCTTTCTGTCGTTCCGTCACTCTTAATAAATTGTATCACACTAACCTATGTTCCAATATAATCTGTCTCGCCAAACACTATAAGATAAGTTAATTAAATCCACTCTGTGGTATATGTTTAATCGTTGCAGTAATAAATTCGATATCACTTTGTCAAATATAAATATTTGTCACTGACGACAACTACTATTGTTGGAATAATTTAAAAAACACGCAACACCGTAAAATGGGAAAACTCTGGCCGAACCGTTCCAAAGCTCACTAAGAACTGAAATTCATTCGAAATGATCGACTGTGGTATATGAAGACGTTGAATGTGGAATGTGACGTTTAACTCGAGAAAAAATGAATAAAAACCGAAATTCTTCTGATTATACTCGTACACGCACTTTGAGAGATGTACTCGAACTCGTAGTCGTATCCGTATGCTCATTGCTCACACTCCGCATGTCATCATCATTGTCGTGCGCCAAGGAGCGCCAAGAACAATTTCACGAGCAGAGTTGACAGCTGATTAAAAAAAAATTGCACAAGCATGCACGAAATTGGGAAATTTCCCTCACTCTCAAGTCTCAATCAAATTCAACGCCAGCGCTCTCTAGTTCATATTTTTATAGTTTATACTCCGGCAAGTTGTTTTGGGATTTTTATGTTTGCTTCCACAATGAATTATTTAGTGACGTTGGTATCATGAATGACTGTGGAATATATAATGTACTTAGTACCAAACAGTGAGTTAAAAAGTTTTTCGTGCGTTACATAAAAAAAAAATTTGCTCAAATTAGTCATATACACTTGTTATTAAAAGTACACTAAAGGCAACTACAGTTATATTTGACTGAATGCCAAGTAGTTAAATTATGGCCAGTTCTGACAGTTATAACTGTCAAAAGAATGTATGGATCTATGACATAAAGCACTGAGCTCGCAGTGACAATCCGCGGTACTAATAATCATTTTTAGTGTCGAGGCTAACTTTTACGAAGTCGCAATGACGAAAATTTCCATATAAAATTATCCATTGTGACCGTCAAAATATTTAAGTTGACGATTAAAAATGATTTTTGGTAAGGCCCAAGTGAAATCCCGTGTTCGAAGTTCGAGCCGAGTTGAGCGCTGAGCTGGTATTTAGTTACACCAAGAGTTCGGTACAAAAAAAAAAGGAATTCTTCTAAGCTGTGCCAACTATAGAGGTAGCAGTCTCTTTAATGACGCATACAAATCCTTTCTGATGTAGCTACTGAGTGAATGCCTGAAACCATTAACTGACGCACCTATCAGTGCGTTTTAGGTAAGTCCACGACCGACAAAATATTCACACTAAGGGAGATCTTGGAGAAAACCTTATATTATTTATTTTATAGGCCGCATATGAGAGCATTTATAGAAACGTACTAGAGCCATGTCTAGTTTCGGCATCCCTGCCAAGCCTGTCAGGTTGTGCAGAATAACGATGGAGAACGCTCGCTGCTCCTTAAAGGTCGGAAACAATCTCATCGAGACCTTTGATCTCAAGAAGGGTTTTAGACAAGATGATGCGTTGTCGTGTAACTTCTTCAACATCATGCTTGAATGAATTGTGCGAAACTCTCAGGCCAACGATATACAATCGTCCAATTAAAAGCCGATGATATTGACATAAATGGTAGAAAACAGCGAACTGTCACTGGTGAGTTTTCTAGTAGAGAAATGGAAGCGGCTGAAATGGGTTTAGCGGTTAACGAGGGCAAAATCTAGAAGGCCACCGATTAATAAGCGACAGGCAATACGGATTTCGGAGCCGTGTCTTTCCACTGGAGACCTGTTAAGCTACGTAACGCACTTATGGACGCAAGCAATTGAACAACGCGGCGAATCCAGGCATTTAACCGAATCTGGCATAGAGCCCTAATAGGCAAGTTATGTCGTTTTCGATTGGTAATCCAGAAGCGTCCGGAAGAACTCTCCGCGATTCTGAATTCAAATCCGGAAGCAAATTTCTCTTCTTTTCAGTAGAAGAACTGTCAGTTGAGTGCCAATCGAACGCTTTCAGAAGCGTTCGGATTGCTTCCGGACGATTCTGGATTACCAATCGAAAACGACATTAGCGTCTTATGGATTACCATAATAACTCTACGGTTGGAACATTTTCTTCTGGGAAGAT
Source organism: Cheilosia scutellata (assembly GCA_955612985.1). NCBI lineage: Eukaryota > Metazoa > Arthropoda > Insecta > Diptera > Syrphidae > Cheilosia > Cheilosia scutellata. The sequence continues at coordinate 69,780,567 of OY015311.1, read as the reverse complement.
CGATCCAAGTTTTTGTAGATGGTGTATCATCTAATTCGTTTGCTATAAATGCAGGAGTGCTCCAAAGGATATCTATTCTTTCTCCAACTCTATTTCTTATCCACATCAACGATTTGCTTGCTTCCAAATAATAATATCTACAGCTTTGCTGATGACAGCACTCTTATATCCTCCATCTCGAACAGTGGGTCTGTGAATGCGGCTACATCACACAGTCAGAGATGTGAACAAATTAGTTCTCTAAATGATGATCTGGACAAAATCTTGAAGTGGGGTAAAGACAACTTGGTTGTATTTAATGCAAACAAGACACAGCTCACAACATTTTCTAGGAAAAATGCATCAACAGTTCCTCAGATCCAAATGGATGACCAGACCATCCAATCCATCCCAAGGACTCAATGCACCTTCTAGGAGTCACAGTCAATTCAGGAATCACTTGGAAGGACCACATTTCCTATATCGCAAGATCGGCGTCCGCTAAGTTGAGCTAGCTATTTAGAGCAAAGAGGTACTTTAGCCCCAAGCAACTTCTCCTTCTCTACAAAGCTCAGGTTAGACCAGGCCTGGAATATTGTTCCCATATATGGAGCTTGGCCCCAAAACATTCACTTAACCTACTTGACAGCATACAGAGACGAACAGTTCGACTTATTGGAGACCCTTCACTCACATCGAATTTACAGCCGTTGGTGCACAGAAGACAAGTCGCTAACCTATGCTTGTTCTATAGGTACTTCCATGGTAGATGCTCCGAGGAACTCAAAGACATTATCCCTCATGACATGCTCATGACCATACAGTACACTTGACAACCGCGAGGACACCAATTTTCCAAAACTCCTTCTGTTACAGGACAAGTACTTTGGAACTCGCTTCCTGGGGATATATTTCCAGAAGTATAAAATTTGCAGCAATTTAAGTGCAAAAAAACATACATCTGCAAGCATCTCGGGGCGCTGTTGAAGCGTTATAGGTTCGCCTTTCCCGGGATAGGTATTTAAAACAAAAAAAAAAAACAAAATATGCTGTCAACGAGAAAAGAAAACTTTGAGGTAGAATGAGACTTTTACCTCGGCTTTGCTATAAACTCTCCCCCGTTTATATAAACAAATGTATCTAAGGCGGATGAATTATATCCTAGGTCGCTTCGAGAGAAAGAATCTTCGTAAAATGGTAGGCCCCGTTTGATTTGACGGGCTTAGGAGAAGGAAATTCAAACACGAACTATATGAACTGTTCTACAGCGAGATCGACCAGTCGTCTAAGATGACTATAGCGCTGCTGCCCAAAGAGAGGGATAACACACTAGAACTGGAGGAAGACATGACCTCGCATAAGGTGGTGTGCGGAACTGAAGGCAGTTAGCTAAAGACTGGGATTTCGTCTGTCTTCAAATGACTTTAGTTCGCGAAGTGTATTTTTTAATTAATTTTAATTGTTTTGAAACTGTAGTGTTACTAGTACTCAGTCGAGAAATTCTTGGCTTGATTTGTAGGAGACCCAATAAAAATAATTCAAATATATTGTACATCAAATCACCTAGCTGTCAGATTTAGTAAACAAGACTTTTGAGCGTTCCGAATGCACTGACACTGCTCAGCTCACACTGTCCTGTCCGCCTGTACCTATGACCACGTCGAACAACCTTAGAACACAAATGGGAGCGAATTCATCTAGTGATATTTACCCATGTATTTTATTGATATTTGATGTCGTATTTGCTGTCATTTTAAATCAATAAATTCTTATCGGTCTTCGTGCGTGCGATTGTGTTACCTTTATGTTTTTATTTATTTTATTTTCTGTAGGTTGCGGTCAATCACTGAGAGATATCACAAAAAGATAACAAAATGAATCTCATTATGACATTTTTACTAGTATTGCTATAAAAAGGCAATGTAGGAAGGAGTGATATTTAAAATTAATAAATAACTCTCAAGCAAAGTGCGATAACCGTAGCAAATTATAAAATAAATATATCTCCAGAGCGAGATCTATGTCAATGCCGAAAGCAATAGCTCCCAGTGAGAAACTAAATAAAAATAAAGGTTGAAAGTTATTTTTGAACTCTATCTAATCCTATTTATAAGATTCGATTTAATGCGGTTCTTGAGAAGTTTACATTTTGTGCATGATGATGAATTGGTGTGTTTGGAAATCCAAACTAAATATATAAAACGTTTTTTTAATTAAAGCCAGTTTCCTTCAAATACTGGCCCTTAGAAATAGAAAATACTAAATTGGACTCAAAATTCTACTTTTAACTTATAAAGGATAGGCCGAGTTTTAAGACTAACTGATAAAGTCTCGGATAGCCTATCCGGAACTTATCTGTCAGATAAACTTCAACTTTTGGTTATCTGACAGATAAAGTAATGGGAGTAATCCAGCTCAAGCCAAAGTGTGAATACCTTTATATGTTATGCTGCCACCAGTATAGCCCAGTTCAACCGTTTCAATGAAATTAAATGGCCTTACGTCCATTTTTGACACTAGCTTAAGCCCACATAATTTTACCATGGTCGAACCCAAAGTTTTTTCTAGACTAAATTATCTAACTAAATTTTTCCGAAAGTTTTCTTTTAAAAATAATTGTTTTCCATTTTTAATGTTTTTATCCATCAATCTTTTAAAATAAATTTTGATTTTCCACTAAAGGACCATTCACATGAGAGCGACCAACTACCTACGAACGAACGAAAATCAGCGAGTTTTTTGCCATCAGTTTCTACCCAACCAATGTCTAGTTTGAGGTTAAGTTCGAACGAATGTTTAATTCGCTAGTTTGTGGAACGCGAATAAATGTTGTGGATTGCGAATAAACTTTGACAATTCGCGCGAAGGGTGTTTTCGTTCGCGGAAAAAAGTTTGGAATTCGAATATTCTTTATTTTAACTGTTTATAAACTTGTTTTCTTAATACATTTAGATAAGATAATTAAATATTTTCTTCTTGGAATAATAAAATGTGCAATTTTGTGTTTATAAATGCATAAAAAGCGGTTTGTTCGCATTTCATCAATTCGTTCGTTCGCTGCCATGTGAATGGTCCTTAACTGCTTAGTTTTGTCCTTCTTGATGCTTTATCTGACATAAGCCTTTTGTAGAACTAATATGGATCGGAAAACTACTTTTTATAAGTAGGAATGCTGTTTAGAGGCAGCGTTATACACTTCAGCATAAGTTTAGATGTATTTTAACGAATTCTAATAAATCTATATATGTATATAAAAATGGTGGCAAAAATGTATAGTAATTCATCAATTGAGAACGGCTGGACCGATTTGGCTCAATTTTTTTTAAGTTCTTCCTAATTGCGAGGAGAAGGTTTTCCTGAAAGAACATTTTGGGAAACTCCGCCGGAAAAGTCGGGAAATTGGAAAAATCGAAAATTGATTTTTTATATGGAATTTTGTGTGCAATTGTTCCGGAATAGATTTTCGAATGGAAAATTAGAAAATTAGAAAATTCTTAGTGGAAAAATCGAAAAATTCCCAAAAAACGCGATTGATATCGTTCCTGGAAATTTTTTGCGAGTTCACATCGTCGAAGGAGGAATTCATCACCAAAGTTTTCCCCAGAATTGCACAAAATTATAAAAATCTCGAATGGATTAGTGACGGGCATTACTAGCAGTGAAGAATAAGGTCGTCGATAGCTTGAATTTCATTATTCAAAGTCAAATCACTGGAGAACTGCTTTCGTACAAATCCGTTGACAGCGTGACCGACGAGGATGAAGCGACCAACTAACTATACTACGGATTTTCGAACTCGCTTGATATGCCAGGAACGCATAATTTACTGCTGAAGGTAGGATCGATCATAATCAACGCAACGGTACGCGGTTGTCCGTCAAGAAACTGACGAACAATGTGATTCAAGCGACGATCATCAAGGGCAAATTCAAAGAAGAGGAAGTCCTTATCCCACGAATTCCGATTATTCCAACTGATCTTCCATTCCAATTCAAGCGGATTCAGTTCCCCGTTCGATTGGCTTTTGCGATGACAATCAATAAATCGCAAAGCCAATCGTTGAAAGTCTATGGGATTAATCTGGATTTCCCTGTTTTCGCACGGTCAGCTGTACGTTGCCTGTTCGCGTGTTGGCAAACCGTCTTCGTTGTTTGTTTTTGCGCCGGAAAACAAAGCAAAAAACATTGTTTATCACGTCGCTCTCTACTGATTTCGATTCCATTCAAATAAATCACATTGAAATTTGAACTATCTGTGTTTTATTATATCACTCTGGAGTTTATCTGAAGGCGTTAAATTGGGGCCTATGAATGGATAAAACTCGGTTAGGTATAACTTTTAACAATCAATCAGTTGGAAAGTGTCATTTTAATCACTGTACGAGTAAAATGTATCTATATGCATTATATCGTATTAAATGGATGCAATTAGCAGCTGAATTTGAAATTCATTTGAACCGAGCGACGCAATGATAATATGTAAGTAATTATAGGTTACACGTACGAGTAGATAAACGCTATGAGTTCAATGACGTAAACACAATATGGTGTCAATTTTAGAAAGCATAATTTTGAAAGATTGCCCATCAGGATTGCGGGTACAAATTGTACAGACGGTATTAATAATTATGGCTCACGCTTACCAGTTAATAATTTGTCGTAGAATTATGAACGTAATCCATGCAAATAATAGCATTGAACAAACATTGACCTATTAAGTGGAGAGAAACGATGAAAGCGAGAAACGGGAAAGCCCATTATACGGTACTAAGATACATTTTTAGTGTCCATGTTCAATTTTACGAACTCACAATAGAGAAATTTTCATATAAAATGTATCTATTATGGACTTATAAAATAGAAGTAGAAGTAGGGCCCATTTCTGATGAAACATAATAATGTTACTTACTTTGCAGCTTATACACGAACAGTTCGAATACCTATTAGCCGAGTGGTTTTTTAATGCTATACTTACTTTTGATGGAATTACAGTCCGTGTCGGACCTGGGCCTCAGCCGAAATGCCTCTCCCGCCAGCTAGACCCAACGCCAGCTCCCACCAGTTGCGCACGCCATGTTGGTTGATGTCTTCATCCAACTGCACGGGTCCCTCTTAGGTAAAGTGGTCCGCTACCACGTTGTCCCTCTGAAGTAGAGTTAAAGATTCTTTGGGCCGGAGCATTGATGTCCATACGATCTATATGTTCCAGCCATCTTATTAGATTAAAACTCTTCTTTTGACTAGGTCTATATGCTGTATACAGTTCTTCATTTTACCTTCTCCTCTAGACTCCTGCGATACAAACTGGACCAGAGATCACACGGAGAACTGAGTGTGATTTCATCCGTTCTTGATGGTTCTGCGCCATATAGCAGGACGGGGATGATGAGGATAAGGGTCTTACACAAAATCTGCTTAGTTTCTCGGGAGATGCCTTTCTAACTTAATTGCCTTCTAAGCCCGTAGAAACATATCCATTGTTATACGTTCTGTCCAAGGAGCCGGTTTTTTAACGCTGTCGATGGAAACAATTTCGCTGTACCTACAAGTATGATCATTTTAGTGGCCACCTTAAATTTCACAAGCTCACTGGGCCCTACCAATAATCATTTTTAGCCTTAACCTTAATATTTTGTAGGTCACAATAGATTATTTTATACCGACAAGTTTGACATTGTAAGTTTGTAAAATTAAGCAACAATAATTTATTATTAACACCTAATGTGCGTTTAAAAAGTTGAGGGGCATTTTTAGCAATAGCCGATGACGTGTTTAGAAACAAAACTTCGAGGTGTGATTAAAGCGGAGATTACAGTTTACATAATTTTACCTAACAGACTTCACTATATTGATGTTTGAACCGTCGCGTCTGCGGGTTTTTAAAATATCGTACTGTGTTAATTGGGTCATAGTTCATAGTTTAAGCGCGCACAGAATTCGACATAATATAGGCGTTCCTGTGCGTGAAGCAGGTTACCAATGTTTAAGGTTAGGTTAGGTTTATGGGCTGGCGAGGAGTACACCGTGCCACACTCAGGTCAATACTGACCCATTGTGTTGCCCGTGGGGAAAAGAGGTTGTACTTTAGTTACTGTGCTGCTACATACAAACCATCCTGATAATTTGACGAAGTACATTATCTTGTCTATTGATGTACTGGAAAGTTCGTCTAGTTCGTTGAAGAAGTGACTCCCTAGGAATTTATATATGGTGCGTTGGAGACCTGGCCAGTGACATAGTGCTTACTGTGCTGGACTACTGTGCGAGGGATCCCAGGTTCGATCCCCGGAAAAACACAAATTATATCTTAAGGTTTTTTTCTACTGCGCCACCTCTCGCGAACGTCTGACAAACATCCGAGAGTATAACTGTCCTGAAGAAGCTTCTCAATTCAGCCGTTCGAACTCGGCATAAAATAGTAGGTCCATTCCATTCGTCCAAAAATAGACACTCACACAAACGAATGGTTACGAGAAGATAGGCCTAGGATGTCTACCGCCTGTTGCGCCACCTATTTATTATTTACTAGCGGACCCGGCGACCTTCGTCTCGCCCCAATTTAACGCCTTCAGATAAACTCCAGAGTGATAATAAAACACAGATAGTTAAAATTTCAATGTGATTTATTTGAATGGAATCGAAATCAGTAGAGAGTGATGTGATAAACAATGTTTTTCGATTTGTTTTCCGGCACAAAAACAAACAACGTAGACGGTTTGCCAACACGTGAACAGGCAACGTACAGCTGTCCGTGCGAAAAACAGGGAAATTCGAGAATAATCCCACAGACTTTCAACGATTGGCCTTGCGATTTATTGATTTTCATCGTCAAAGTCAATCGAACGGGGAACTGAATCCGCTTGAATTGGAATGGAAGATCAGTTGGAATAATTGGAATTCGTGGGATAAGGACTTCCTCTCCTTTGAATTTGCCCTTGATGATCGTCGCTTGAATCACATTGTTCATAAGTTTGTTGACTTGGACAACCGCGTACCGTTGCACAATTTCGGATGATTCGGATTCCGAAACATGATTATGATCGATCCCACCTTCAGCTGTATATTATGGGGTGGAGTTCCTGGCACATCAAGCGAGTTTGAATGCCTGTAACCCAATTGGATAACCTAACTTTTTACACGCAAACTTTTTTTCTGAAAAAAATGATCGAATTGATAATTATCGCATAGAATTTCAATTGATCGTAATGTTTGTACCGTTTGCGGATGTGATGCGCGATATATCTACGACTATCCGGAATCAGTGTAATAATACGCAAAACTCGAATCAATTGCAGCAAGAAAAATAGCACATTTGCTCAATAGAAAATGACAATGCGAAAAGGACACCTGGCACCATCTATTATTTATGTCGTTAACTTCTCCACCCAAAATGCCCACAAAACGTCTTTTATCACAATGAATTTCACAATTATCCGAAAATTTTCCAAGCTTCCAAATAGTAAATACATTTTTTGCGTTTTTCCGGAATTTTCCGAGTTTTCCACTAAGAATTTTCTATTTTTGCATTTGAAAAGCCATTCCGGAACAATTGCACACAAAATTCCATATAAAAGTTCAATTTTCGGTTTTCCCATTTTTCCGACTTTTCCGGAGGGTTTTCCCAAAATTTTCTTTGGTAAAAACTTTTTCCAGCCGTTCTCAATTGATGAATTACTATACATTTTTGCCACCATTTTTATATAGATTTATCTAGCGTTCGCCTCTTTTGTGGCTTTTATACCTGCTTTAAGCTGTTGTCACTGCCAGGACCTCCGCTTGGAAGACGCTATTATGGTCAGGGAGGTGTATCGATTTTGATGGCCCTATGAACTAAGTCCGAGAAATTTTGGGATTTAGTTTTATTTGATTTTTATGAACTAAGACCCAACTAAGACCCAACTAAGAATGAACAAAGTCCCAATATAAGAATGAATTAAAACCCAATAGTAGCTAGGAATTTGTTCATAACTACGAACTCTCTCCATTCTTTCCTGCTGGGATAGGCGCTCGAGAACGGTCTTGATGTAAATGTTTAAGTTTTCAGTTGATTTAATAGACGGTTATCAAAAACTTAATAGATTACCTATTGTAGTATCGGCACTGTGCGATGCCAATACTACAAATACAAAATGTAAAACAATGAAAATAGAGTCGCACTATATAAAATAAAAATACGGAAAATAAAAGGCAATTGATAGTAAACTATAGAGAAATCGGTTCTTTAATATTGGGTCTCTACTCTACACCTATCAGAAATCTCTTTTTTTTGTGTTATAGATATTAAAAAAAAAATTTACGGAATTCTTTGGAACATATTCTTTGGATACTTTCGATTATGCTCACATTTGTATTATATATTTGTAGAGTGGACTGGATATGGCTCTTAAAGTTGCTGCGTTAGTATAGTGAGTTGCCATTTTCAATAGCATTCATTTGGATGCCTATGTAATATGGGATCTAAAAAGCTATACAACCTTCCATCCTGTGCATCAAATGTGAATCTTGTTGTCAAAACGATAGACCTTCAAACCGATAGATGTTGGTAAAGTTATAAGTTCGAAAGGAAAATCCTGTTCACTCTTCACACAAATATTCAGTAAACCTGCCAATATTCGAACGAAATTCATCCGGAAAATAGCCTACGGTCATCAAAATTTTGAAAACGAAATCGTTTCAAGAGTAGAAGGAGACTTTGAAGTTTTAGGGATACATCTTGAAACATGGTTTTATGACTTTGTTCACATGATAGAACTGAATAATCAAATCTTTATAAGAAAATATTCCAGAAAAATACTGTGACACATTTTAACTTCAATACTTCTCAATTTCATCATCTTAAGGGTTTAAGCGTGCGTTCCAGAGTCAACACCCCATATGCGCATAATATGTAATAAATTACAATCCCAATCAAAACACACAAATGACAATCACTTAACCTTATCATCTTCCTGGTATGGCATAAAGTTCATTGCCCAGCGCTGAGTTTTCCAAAAATAAAAATACGTCAAACTCCCATCATGTCACGTCATGACCGACCATGCTACAGAACGCATTTCGTCTAGCAGTGTAAATAAAAAATGAGACACCGCTCAATATAAAGAAAGACGAATATCAGTTCTTTTTTTTTAGCTTTTTACGTCCATATGCCGTCCAGTGCCGTCTTAAGAAGAGACGCTCCATGGAGATGGAGAGGAAGCAAGTGCGTGCACAATTTTATTGATCTGGCTATATTGAAAATTCAAAATCAAATCGCAGCGCAGTGATGACGATGTTCTGATTATTTGTTTTTGTTTTAAACCAAAACAATAGAGTGCAGATTTTATGCTTGATTTTGCTTTGCTCAAGGAAGTCAGCTCTTGTTTAGCAATTAGCCTTCACCAGTGGCATACGTGCAGCTTGCCATGCCGAAATGTGGATTCCATTGAAATTTCGCGACGCGTATAGGGTTGCGGTGACTAGGTAAGTCAATGAATTTAAACGTCTCGAAAGGAGTCACACACTGACTCCCTAATAGAAATAGAACATTATAATGAATTTATTTTACGATTACCATTTTTAGCAGAGATACCAGTGCATCCGTAGATGGGTTGGCTTTATTCGAATTGATTAGTTTTCATTAATGGATAGATGTTGCATTATGACGTGGTGTGGATATACAGTCATTCAGGGATTAGGTGGTATATGTTCCTATGATTCAATGGGCTTCATAAATCGGGAGTATACCAGTTCATTGACCGATATATGACTAGTGGCACGTCCAACTCAATGTACAAAAATGCATAAGTTTGATTGACGTGGTCAGGAGACCTCTAAGAATAAGAAGTACAGGAAAGAGTGTATATCACATATACAGTGTACGTGAGTGAGGCCGCAAGTTATGAAAAAAAAAAACAGAGAAATTGAAACTCATCTGTCATTTTGCTGGGCTGAAACGGCTGAAATTTGCTTGTTTGAAATTTGAAATCCTTAAAATAGTGAAATTACGTATTTAACTTAATAACACAGTGAAACAACAGTGAATACAGTGAATAAATACAATACTTTAATGAAATAAATTTAAAACAACATGCGGTGCTGCGTTAAATTGTGCTAAAACGAGTATAATAAGGAAAGTAAACATTTTTCATTTCACAGGTAAGTTTTATCTCATATTGCACATAAAATAATGTTGTTAGGTGTTTTTTTAGGTAGATATATTATCGTAGAACACTTTTATTTTGGTATTTCAAGGCATTTTGTTGCAAAAAAGGCTATTTGGTTGAAAACAAAAATGTACTTTATTTATGTGATAGCATTTGATTTAGCTGAAACTCATCTGTCAAAATCGGAATCTCTCGTACAGGGACGAACTATTTTTTTGTTGGTGATGGCAAGGCGCTTAAATCGGTTGAGCGCCCTAGTGCAGTTTTCTTGTTATAAATAGAAAATTATGTTTAAAGGTATTTCTTCTGTTGACATATTATCGTGCCGGTTACTATCTTCGTCAAGAAGTGTTTATGTCCAGTAACGTTGACTTTGTGTACATGAGAAAATAAAAGAGTTCAAATAACTAGGTATACTCTACTAATTTTCAAGATTTCCGAAAGCTGAATGGAAAAGTCAAAAGCGGGTGGAAATCCTTGAGTTGGATGAAATAAAGACTTCGTTTGTTGTCTGTTCAAGTCATTTTCATGGATGTGATTTTATAAATAATGCTCCAGAAAAAAAAAACGTTTTTTCCCAGTAAGTTAATATTAATAGTTCTAAAATTTTACAAGATTAGATAAAAACGCATTTGGCTTGTAGTTGTAAAAAATTGTTAATTTTGAGTCTATAACTAACTTGTAGCAGACATTAGGCCTGTTTTATTGGCAATCTATCTCAGTGAAGTAAAGTAAAGTAGAATCTTCAGCATGTAGTTAATAACAACAACTATAGGCGTATTTTTTGGGAAGTGAGTATAACAAAACCAAAAGTGAGTATACCAGTTTTGCATGTAAAAGTAAAAGTGAGCTAGCTATAGATTCTCAAAAAAATACGCCTTATATAGAGTCGCGAAAGTATCAAACAGTGTGTATTTGTTGTAATGTGTTAAAAATTCTACTCTACTTTACTTCACTGAGATAGATTGCCAATAAAACAGGCCTAATATGTCTTATAATACAATTTAAAAAAAAAAAACAGAATTATATTATCAATTCTCAAAATTAAATGATTTTTTCATTCAAAATAAACCCAAAACTGAAAACTGATAAAAACTGAATATTATTTATACGTTTAAAATATTTAGGTTCCTGTAAAAGGTAAGTTATTTTTTATTAAGGGTTAATAATAGCTGTGTTTCTTTGAAGGTGCCTAAGTACTTCTGAGAAGATAAAAACCATTACCTAATACTACCTAACAGCTCAACTACATATTTTCCTACTTTATCACTTTCAAAGAATGAGCTAAGAGTTACATTGGGCGCCCCAGCATTTTCGCATCCTAACTCTACGCCGGCCCCTTAGGTCGGCCCTGTGTCAATGCATTTGTGTTAGTGTAACTCACACTATTTTGAAAAAAGCCTCACTGTTTTCTCGATATGCCCCTTGCTGTACTTCTTATTCTTTGGGAGACCTGCACTTTTAAAAAATGTAGTGATATAGAGACGTAATGTTAAAACAAGAATCAATAGTTCACAAAAACAAGAGATCGCCCAAATTCAAATACTGCGGTAATTGAAAGTAGCTGACAGGAAAATTCAGCACTGAACTCTTACCCAGACATCCGATTTTTATTTCAGATCTCAGATTTTTCATGGCACATGGAACATGAAAGCAGATTGATCTAATTTTGTAAATGTAATAGTGCGTTATTTGACAGTACCTACATCAGCTGTGGAAATTGTTTTCGTTTGTCGTTGGAAACATACGAACTTCATATGGATAATCATATCGACGAAAAATCGAAATCCACAGATGACAGATGAGGAAGATAAGATGACGAAGATGATAGCAATTGCTCCCAAATTGAGTCCATGTCCATTATTTAAATTTTTGTTTTGAAAACAAATTCTGAATGACGTAAAACAGCTGTGCAAATCTCGAAAAATATCGAGATCAGCTAAATGCGATCCGGATCAAAAAAAAAAAGATTGACTTTTTTGCCCAATGGAACACCACATAAATACATAGTCAACTAATGTGGTTTTCCATTGGGACAAAATATCAATAATTTTTTGATCTAGATCAATTTTCATGTTTCATTGGGCAAAAACAAAAATCAATCTTTTTTGATCCGGATCACTTTTTGCAGATCTCGATATTTTTCGAGATTCACACATACTCTCAGTTATACCAATACATATATTGAATTTGAATTTTTCCAAGTCTAGCACATAAGGTGGTAGAAAAAGGAACGCACCGCTAGAGCCCTACCGGCAGTAGAACAAAACCGACATTTTGTTTTCGTTACGTTTCTTTTCTAAAAATAAAGACTAACTTGTTTGTTTTCCATATTTGTTTGACAGCTTTTTTTTCGTTTCTTCTCTTATATTTCTCAATCTAGCGGCTAATTCTGATTTAGATGGAGACATTTTTCTAAGAATCATAGGATACAATCTTCGACAATTCCGGCGAACTCGCTAATACAAGCATAAGTTGCTTCCAACGCTTCATTCACAGCTCCTGCGTGTTCAACGGGTAGTTGTGAGATTATTAAATCCTGTAGTATCACAATGGTGCTCCTCTGACCTAAGTGAAGCTGCACTTGTTTCGGCCTGCCACTCTAACCTAACCTTATAGGATACAAATTGTAAACAGTACCTGTTAGAGTCAAAGTCCGTCATTCTGCTTTTGAGACGCCGAGAAACACAACTTGTTGATTCATCGGAGTGATGGTCCACATGATCAGTCATGTTTACTAAAATATTGAGCGGTCCAGGAAAATAAACGTTGCCCGAAATCTAGGGAAGATGAATTTAACTGTTTAAAACTAAAAAAATTTTAATAGTCTATTAAGTTGATAAGTCGAGAGCAAGTAAACACACTGAGCCTCTGCATTAGACTAGGAACTAGAGCTTTCAATATATTATCATTAGTAAAGACTGTATGAGGGGGTAAATAATTATCTATATTCTATATTATATAATTCCTTCGATGTGAAACTCGATAACCGATGGGACGATTTTCATGATTCTTTTTTGGTTTTGTTTGTATTGCTGTATTTCTGGTTTAGGCAGAAGGAAAATTCGGGAAAATCGATTTATTCGCATTTTATCTAATACCTAAGCAATACAACTCCTGTGCACGGCCAAAGCCGCGCGGGTACAGCTAGTAGTCGGATAATTTGTTGACCCTGTCGTTGATATTATTCAATTTTCTTGAGAGTGGATGGAGGGTTTCCGTACTTCAATGGCTACATTCGGATCTCTAGTTTGCTAAAAGTGAGTACCATAATAGGAATTCATGCGAATATTTTATGCCCCTATTGTAGAACACAACTCAACTTTCACACAACCAAACACTAACAACTCATAGACAACCACCGCCATCTTCGCTGTGTACTGACAGTAAACTTTTCTATCAAGGCTGTGTATGACAATACAGAATTTTGAATTACAACCAAGAGACAACTCAACTCTAGTTGCAGTTGTCTTACACAATAGGGGCATTAAGCTTAATAAAAAACTCAACATTTAAGTTTTAATAATTGTCTGTAAAATATACCAATCAATTTAAGACAATCAGCCCTATCGAGGTATTTGTTCGGAACGGAATTTTCTCCGATATGTACGAAATCGGAGAAATTCCATTCGAGGTATCCGTTCGGATTCACTTTCGGAAAAATTCTCCGATGACATCTAGTGCATTTGGCCGCATTGCGATATACCGCGTTATGAAATTAACTTTTGCCAAATTTCTTCCGAAGTTCTCCGACATTATGGATATGTGAAATGATCGCGTTTATATGCTTCTACGCGAGCCTGAGCGCTAGTGTCCAATTGCTCTATATGTCCTAGTTATGTTAGACTACTGATGTGCAATTTGTTTTTGACAAGGTGGATCTCGCTGGACAGCTCATATAGTTCGTCGTTGGAGCTCCCCCTCCAAAGCTTGTTAACCCAAACGAGAATTAAAAGTGCAGTTTCCTAGACAACATGGACGACGCGACGTATACTTAGTTATACAAACTATGCGTCGAATATTCGATTCTGTGTGTGAGAATCTAATTGTAAGTTCTACGACCATGGACGATATGCATTAATAAAATCCAAAATGCATTGCCTACATTGAATATTGGTTGCGAGGACACAAGACCCTGAATCGAAGTTGAAAAGAAAAGCGTTTATAACCACCAAATCTCTCCCCAACTTTCTTCCGCAATGAAGCACACAAATATACATTTTTTTATATTTTTCTTTATTTATTAATCCGAAACATATTAAAAATCTTGAATATACAAGTATATATAAGAAACTGCAAAAAATATATTGGTATATATCTATACGTGTGTGTGTGTTCATGTAGTTTAAAATCTATTATCAACTGAAGAAGAATTAAAAAGCAAAACAAAATTAATGAATAAAAATTAAAAAAAAAAAACAACTTAAAAGTTTCAAATTTGGCTTGTAGTTTACGGTAAAAGAAAAATATGTAATTTTGTTATTATAATTTTAAACCAATGGTATAGCTGACATGTTTTTCATTCAATAAACACAACAAATAGAAATGTAAGGCCAAAATCAATTCAAAAAGGATTACTTTTAGGTTGGAGAACGTTTTCTGTTTACAGCGGATAAGATATTATATAAGAGAATACGTGTGTGTAACTATTTTGAACGGGGAGATATAGAGAGAGAGTTAGAAAATAGGGAAAACATATAAAGAGCCCTAAATAAGTCCAAGTCGACATTTAGATGTCATCAATGTCGATCTCTTCGCCGTCGTCGTCATCCTCGATGATCTTTTTCGGTGGAGGAACAGGAGCCTTCTTTAGCGATTGAACGTGAGCACGATCATTGTACTCGATCTCCAGATCGGAGTCATCCTCTTCCTCTTCCGAAGATTCTTCCTCTTCAGCCTCCTGGAGCCATTGAATGAATGGCTTGGCCTTCTCGTGGATCTCGGTGGCCACCTCCTTGGAGACGTACTTCTTGCTCACCTTCTGTGACCAGTCGAGGATAGCCTTCTCCTCAAGGATGTCGGCATCGTAGAAGAGTTTCAGAATTCCAGCAACTTTATCCATTAGCTTGGCAGAATGCAGAGCGATGATCTGCTCGATGCCACCGATCAAGTAGCGCTGTGCCTTCGTGTTACTGTGAGTGAAGCGCAACAAAAGATTGCGGTGCTTGCGCACCTCGTTGATGATATTACCAGAGAAAAGCAACTCGGCCAATACCAAAGTGGCCTTGTGATTGATATCCAAACGTTCGGCTTCAATGGCCAGGTCCTTGTGAACGGCGACAGAGTCCAACTGATTCGAATCGATCTTGTTCTTGACCATCTCGTAGAAGATGTCAATACGCTCCTTCTCTGTCTTGTCGTAGTCATCGGAGATGGTCATTGTCTTGGCGCCATCGGTAAGATCCTGCAAACGGGCGCGAATTGCCTCTGCTGAGGTATCAGTAGTCCAATTGTTGTCATCGTCGTCGTCATCGTCGACCTTCTTCGGAATCGCTGCGTTTATTTCAGCTTCGGTCTGACTGGCGTGATTGTTGCCGCCATCAGAGTCGCCCGAGTTGTTGGCCATCGAATTGTTGGCCGAATCGCCAATTGTGCCGTTCTCGCCGTTCTTCTTTGAGCGCCTGCCACGCTTGCCTTCAGTCAGCGATGAGCCCTGTGTCGCCGGGTTGATTGTTGGCGGATTCTTAAGAATGAACGTGTTAACTTTGTGGTGCACCTTCAGCAGACCATGGAATCCGCAAGCCTTGCACGTTTGTGAAATTGTTCCGTTCTTGGCCGAAACCACCAGATCGGTTTCCGGATTATCGCACTCCGGGCAAAGGACGTACTTGCGAATGAACCCATCGAGTAGGTCTTGCAGCTTTGTGGCATCATGAGAACCATTAACAATGAAACGTTCGTTCTGTAAAAAAAAATAAAAAATATAAAAACAATTTTTTTTTTAAACTGAAAAGCGATGGGATAATACGCTTTTGTGGTACTCACCTTGTAATCAAATTGAGTCTGAGCTCCCAATTCACAACCAAAGTACTTCGTCGGGTAGGTAGCCGGACGTCCGATGGCCTTGGCAACCTCGGCCATGTTCACAATGACGGTTTTGATGCCATTGCCTTTTCCCTCGACTTTGGCGTTGATGCGAGGCATCTTGTAGCGGTAGAAAATGTCAGTGACATTGCGGTTCACATTGACCGAACCCATTTTGGCAAAATCTTCTTTTTACTTTCTGTCGTAGGTCAACTATAAAAACTGTTCTTGTGCTTCAAGGACGATTCAAACGTTAACACTTTCGGAATCTTTCAATCACTATTACAATTGCTCAAGTCGTTTCTTTTTTTTTCTCTGTCTTTCTCGCTCTGGAGTTCTGGATGCTTCCTTAGTGTTGCTTTGCTTGGCTGGCTTTAGAGCTCGCTCTGCTTAAGCTATTGACCCTCTTCGATCTGTACTAACATTAGTGTGCTGCCGTAACGCTCTGGACGACGTTAAGGGTTTTAAATTTTTATTTTTTGATTTATTGTAGATATTTGTTGATAAATTCATGAAGTTTGTTTTTCTTCTTGTTCTTGTGGTTTTTGTTTCTGGCTTTCAATAAGCTTTGTGTGCAATTTTTTTTAATTGTTTTTTGTTAAAAAATAATGGATTAGTTCTCTTTTTGTTTTTTCACTTCTAGATTTTGGTTTTGTATTGGATTAAACGGACAAGAAGATCCTTGTTTGTCTACGCCACGGTAGATTTATATTCTTGAATGTTGTTATATTGGTTTTTGATTTAAAATTATAATTTTAATTTTTTTTTGTGGTTTTATGGTTTATGCTCTTTTTTTGTTAAATTTTTCTGGTTTTTAAATACATCAATTGGTTAGTTTATATATTAGTAAACATGAGCGCCGAATTGTTGGTGATTACCTCACGTTTCTCTAAAAGGTTGAAGCTTTCGATGTCTATTACTGGAAAATTTTGAAGTCCTGCAAAAGAGAGAAGACAGAAATGAAGTGGTTAATTGAGTTTGCTCAATCAAAAGGATTTAGGAACACAAATTAGTAAAAAGCATTTGAAGGATTACCTTTGGCTAAGTGATTGGAGATTTTCTTTTTTTTTCTTGCTTTGCTAGTTTCGCATGATTACTTAAACGAATAGAATGAAACCATGATAGGTCTGCGAGCGAGGCCGGCCATTGTTTATTTTGTGATTGTGATTGATTTTGAAGGGGAGCTTGCGGTTATGATGGTGTCTTGATGTAGGTTGTTGAATGTTGTCTTATGAAAATATGAAACCACTGCCGTTCCGACTTTGAGATTCACATAACTTTAGTAATTACTTTGGAAGTTACTTCAGAATTACAGTATTAAGATTGAAGTATTATTTACTTCGCGGTTTATTTGATCATTTAGAAAATTCTGCACTCGGGGGTGTAATCTCCCGAAACATGTGATTCCTTCGTTGTATTGTGTACGTACCTCACTAGTACTACGAATAGGTCCAGAAGATCAGGATATAAGAAGGGTTTAGTTATGCATCCTGAAGCCGCAACCCTTACAATGTATAGACGCGACAATTGCAGATAAATGATTAGAAATAATGTATTCTTATCTCTAAATGTCGTCAGTATAATAATTGAAAACGCAGATTAAGATGGGTTGGGCGAACAGAATCTTTGTCAGCAAGCCGCAGATAGACCGCAGTTTCAATAGGAAGACAACGTCAGAATGGATTTTAGGAATGCGCACAATAGACAAAGCTGGCGAATCGAGACAGATGGCATGAGCTCGTGAATGAGGTTATGAGCTCTGAAGGTCCACAGAACGAGACTGGGGAAAATCCTAATCAAACACTTGAATCTCTCAAGGACTCCCAAAGGAAATTTTGCCAAATCTTGTTCAGATTCTTTGAAGTTTAAAAAATGTCTTAGTTGTGCCGCCAAGCCACGCTACGACACCCTTCACTGCGAGTCTTCCTTCAACAAAGTTCAGCTAAGTAAGATGAACACGTTATAACCAAACCTGAGGTCGTTCTAGAAGCTTACGCTAAGGAACCCCTCAGCAGGAGTTATTTTCCCACTGCTCTGCGTCATTGTTGTAAAATCTAAATGACGACAGCAAAAAAACGTCGGGGCCAGAACCACTGGTTATACTGATGACATTGCACTGACAGCGATTAAATCACACTCAACGAACAATTCTAGGGAACCCTTAGGTTAGGTTAGGTGGCATTTATCCATTACATACAGAGTAATTCACTTAGACCAGATAAGGTCCATTGTGATACCATAAGCAGAGTCGGTTATTTCCGCTACTCTTGGAACCATTTCGAATTTTGGAGAAATTTCCGTATTTTGCTGATATTCCTTTCGGCAATATCAGTAAGATCCCCTCTTGTTAGATTTTGCTTTCTAATCGAGGATAGCGCCGGGCAGTTACATATAGTAGGTCCAACGGTCTTTCCTCCTCCTTATCCATGCAAAGCCAAAAGACATTAGCGGTAACTCCAAGCCTTGCGGCATGTCTTCCTAGTACACAGTGGCCTATTAGTACTCCGACAAGAGTTCCGATATGTGTTCTACTGACGTGTAACAGGATCTTTGTCCTGCGCCAACTTATCCGTGGTCAGGTCTGTTTTGCATGGTTACAGGTGTCAAGAACCCACCATCTCTCGTTAGCCTGTTGCAGTGCTAGTGTGGATATGTTGTATCTTACAGTTTCAATTGGCATATGGGGCTCTCCTTTACCAGTAGAGAGTTCCATTTTCGTACCGTTCCTTGCTAGTTCGTCTGGTTTACAGTTACCTGGGAACTAGGGAACCCTTAACACCCTCGAATTTGACCAGTAACTGCGAACTTATCCTACAAATCCATCGGTAGCTTTCACAAATAGAGAGAAGACACAACAGAATCACTCGATGAGTAAACTTTGAATGTGAAGAAACGGGCATTCGATGATCCGATAGAAAAACTTTGAACGTGTAACTATCAGGAACTCTATCACGCCAAATGTAATTCAGAAAATATATTTCGCGGACTTGTACCAGCAGCAAAGAATTGGAAAATAGTCCCTAACCCGCAATCCATTGCCGTATATAGAGACTGGAGTAGGGTCAGCCATCTTCTCCGAATCGCAGAGCAACCTGAGCACCTACCGGGCCATAGCATTGTCTTCCAAGCATATGATTAAGCATTAACAACAGCAGCCTGTGCAACGTCAGTAGGCGTTAGGGGCAATACCAAAGGTATTACCTTTCTTATCTACAGTCAGGCCTGATTTCACCTGATGAAATGAATGTGTTATGGGCTAAGGGTTCTTGGAATAGAGTACTGCTGGCTTCCTGGACATAAAGGCATTTCATTCAATATGAAAGCAAGGCTCTGTCTAAAACCATTTGTTAATGAACTAATTGGCCCCACCAGTATGGTTTTAGTCCCAATAATTGTTGAACCGACCAAATATTGACACTACGACAGATCCTGGAAAAATGCAAAAAATTCAGATCAGAACTAAAAATCTTGTTACCGATTTTAAGCCCGCATATGAGAGCATTAATAGAGATGGGCTTGCCCTGTCTAGTTTTAATATCTCTGGCAAACTTATCAGGCTGTGAAGAATGACGATAGAGAACACTCGCTCCTTCAAGCCGGTAATAATATCACCAACACTAGCAGCTTTATATTGCAGGCGGTATTGAACCTCATGGCCCGTTTGGACATAACGCCACAATAAATAGGACAGCTATGTACTTTAAAGTACTTTCTCGACCTCGGCTCCGCTGTAGACTTTGACAACGACATCACATCAAAAATTAAGCGAAGATTTACATTTGCCAATCGCTGTTTCTTTGGCAAGAAATACAAAGGTTATATATAAGACCCCTCGTCTCAGTCCTAAACTATAGCGCAGCAGTAAGGACGCTAGCGAAGGCGGATGAATAATTCTTGGTTTCTTCGAGTGATGTACGATCGTGTTTTGCGTTGACAGACATGTCAAAAGAAGATTTAACAACGAACTGAACTATATGACTTAGTGTGGATCAGTCGTCTATGATGGATGAAACATGTAAAGCGAATAGACACAAAGGCTAAAAGTCTTAGATTCCTAAGACATCGCCTTAGGTGGCACGCACCAATTTGGAGTGTGCAACTGGTTAGTTGGTAGTTACCACAACACCGCGCTAACTGGAGAGGCGTATTAGTTGAGGCCCGGATCCGCCTCTCACTGTACCAACAGTCCAACACCTATAAGGTAAGAACAAAATTGCTTTAACACCCTTCAATGACATAACTTAATAATTTACTTCTGAACTATAACCATTCCAGCTGCTGCTGTTGACTTATCGTTTCTAAAATGGAAATGCTGCTAAAAAGGCCTAAAAAGAGCCATGTCAAAATGTCAATTTATCCGCATTGTTCTTTATTCAAATCTACACCATGAACTATACTAGTTCTAAGTTTCTAATAAACTAATGGCAAATGCCGGTGTAATTGTCGTTCTAATGACTAATAATCATGACATGTTGTTCCGAGGCTTATATAAGCTGGTTGAAGTTTAAACTCCCCCTTACAACATTTATAGGTCATTGTGCTAACTTATATGCCAAGGTTTTGTAAATATTTCTCAAAATAAAATCAATTACTCGCGCTCGGAATAAAATTTACAACCAACTCTGCACTGCGGTTTTGTGTTCTATTGCATTTTAATGAGTCTTTTATTCAAATCAAGTTTTTATTGATTTAATTGTGTGTGTTGACCCAAACTCGTTGACGAAGGCAAACAGAACAAAACAACAAAAAAAAAACATTTTTTTTTTTTGCAAATATTTTTAACTTACCTATGACTTAAGTATCGCCTATGTGAATTCATGCACGATCTAGCTAACTTGCTCCGTTGAGGTGGAGATGGAGGTGCTCCTTTGTGAACTGGTGTTTCTGTAACGAAAAGAAAACAAAACAAGGTTAAACAAATGCAGAAATCCTTAACAGCTAAACAATTCTATACAAGTAGGTATAGGTATATATTCAAAACCCCCATCAAAAAGGGGCGGCGGTTAACGAATAACGATGTTAATTTCTATCCCCGTGCCCGCACACAAAGGTCAGAATGCGGTTGGCGGAAAAGTGCAAATAACCCCATTTGAGAAGGAAATGTTAATTGCAACGGCACCACCGCTATTTCATAGCGTGAGGGTCTACCAACTTGAATGACTATCGCCACCGCATACACACAGAACGTTGAATTTTATTTTTTTAAATTTGCTTTGGGGTATAGTTTGCTTTTCGGAAAGAGAAAACACATCGAATGACCTTGTGTGATGCTGATGAAAAATGGACGACAACGACACGACCAAATTACTAAATGCACTCCAATTTGGAAAATAAATTTCCCGCATCTCAACTACATGCCGGTGAATACACATAACTACTTCCGTTGCACGTCATAATGGTGGGGAAGTAATCGAATGCAATTTCATAGTGAGTGCACTCAATTATGCGATCCAATCATCCCTGAAAGGGCAACTGAGAGTCTAGATTTCTTTTTATTTGTGCTGGTTCAAGTAACCATATAAAAGGGGTGTAGTTACTTTTAAGTCTGCAATAGGGAAGTTATAACATAAGAGAGATAAAGAGAATTCAATTTGTGTAGGAAATGAATTTAGTAGTTAGGAAAAAAATTACGATACACTCTCGAGAGCTGAAAACATTGATGAACTTAAAGCGGTCCATACTCTACGTCTACGTACTTGGACTATGACTGTTCCCGACTAGCTTTGAAGTGAGGAACATCATTTCGGATCTTGTGTGTTTGACGAAAGTGTAGATCTTGAGATATTGCTTACCTCGAAGCCTAAAGGCTGCACGGATGTCTTACAACTTGGTTCCAAGTGCATGGGTAGCTTAATAAAAATGTTGTGCTATAATGGCTCTGTTAATAAATAAGCACCTAGGGAGATCTAACAATAACAACCTGGAGGTCAAGACAGAGAAGTCGATAAGTGTCTGTTTTCTGCAAGTCTACAAATCAGGAGCCCATGGGGGCCTGTGCGAATCGAGTTAGACGGTAGCCACACCAAAGCCTTGGACATTCTAGTCGTCGAAACAAATTTACTGTGATGTTTGGTTGGTTTAAAGTGGTGCTCGATAGGGTCTCCAAAGTAAATGCAATGTGCCAACACTGGGAAGGACAAGTCGGGCACACTGTCCGGTTATAGAACCAATTGCTTTTCTTTATGAATTTGTAAGTGTTAGGCTTGTCAGGCATCTTTAATATTGTTTGAATCGTGAAAACGAATCCCGTATTGGGCAGACTTCGGCCTGTAAGACGCTTCAGTAAATGTGAAGGTCAAAAGAGAATAAATGTCCAGTCCTTTCCGAATGGTTACAGAACTAAAGATGAAACTTCGAAGATTTCCAGAACTTTGAGAATATATGGAGAGCACTGCGCGTCGGTTAGGGAACTACATAAATGCGGAATGTGAAGGTATACGGAAAGAAGTTCAAGAAAATATTGGTAGTCTCCAATGAGGGAACAGACAGATTTTTGACAAGAATCGTATGCTTGAACCGATAATGAGCTCATCGAGTTAGTCGCCACCAATTGCACTCTGTTTGAGCAAGTATTTCGGACCATGCAAAATAATTAAAAGACTATCACGGAAGATTAGAAGTCCATGAAATAGGAGTCCACGAAGGACACATAAAAACGAACACGATAAATAAATGAACGCAGCGACAGTTATCATCGCAGAATACAGCAAAGCAACCAAGCTAACAATTGTACTGAAGAACAATCCATTGCCAATAGTCAGCAAACGTTCAAATAGATAGGAAGCATTAAGTTGTTGAGCAAGTGGCGTCGTGACCAAGAGGCAGGTGAAATCGCTAAAGGATATGTTAACAAATGTAGACGCCCGCATCAAAGCGAAGTACCAGACGCGGCATTTTTCAGGTGGCGTGATGGCAGTCTGGTCTCAAACAAGTTAAATTTTCAAGTGGCAAGTGGTTGGTAAGTGATATTGAGCGAAAAACTAGTGTATAACCCAGAGCCAGCCAGATTGACTGGTAGAACAAGGGACGGTTTTTTGAATTGAGCGTTCCACTTACGAAACCATACGAACTTGAGGTGGAAATTTACCGCTTCGTTGAGATTGTACAGCTCGCCTTCTGAAATAATACGCCCAAACCAAAGAAAAAGCCGGACAAATACGGCAACAGATTCGTTCTCCGCAACATAAGCACATTTCAATTTTTTGTGCAATTTGTTGAAGACATAAAAAAAAAAAAAAATAAATAGATGGCGCAACAAGCGGTAGACACCCTAGGCCTAGCTTCTCGCAACCATTCGTTTGTGTGTATTTCTATTTTTGGAACGAATGGAATGGACCTAAAATTGTATGCCGAGTCCGAACGGCTGAATTGAGAAGCTTTTTCAGGACAGTCATACTCTCGAATGTTTGTCAGACGTTCGCGAGAGATGGCGCAGTAGAAAAAAAGCTTAAGATGTAATTTATGTTTTTCCGGGGATCCAACCTGGGGTCCCTCGCACAGTAGTCCAGCACACTAACCACTGCGCTACTGCGCCCACGTTGTTGAAGACATACATTAGATAAGGATTTCAAGAAACGTGCGATAGGCTCTTACCTTGAAAGCTTAACTGCGAAGAAACGTTCCAATTATTCACTTTGGAAAGCTGTAAAAGGCCAGGTTCATAGAATTACTGACGTAATAGAGAAAGCACTTGAGGAACGCAAAATATGTTAAAAGGTGTGGCACGAAGGCTTACAACTAAAATTAAGACAATTTCTCCCCGTACGTCTATACGATATAGACGGCAATATACTTTTCCGTGTAAGACATGCAAACGAATAATCGGAGCTAAAAGAAATTCCGGCCGGTGTACCGCAAGGAAGCGTTCTTGTTATATATCCGTGATATACCAAAGGAACATGGCACTATCCTTGCTACGTTTGCCGATGACACCGCTATTCTAGCAGTAGGTAAAACAGTCGAAGAAACGACTGCAAAACTGCAAACCGCATTAAATAAAGTAAATGAATGGACGAGGGACTGGCAAATCGCCATCAATGAAACTAATCAATGTTGACGTGAACTTCACATATAAAAAAAAACGAATGACTTGCCAATATTTCTAAACTTGGCCAGAATACCTTTTGCGAACGAAGCCAAATACGTGGGAATGACACTCGACGCAAAGCTGAAATAGAATTCGCACGTGAAAATGCAACGCAAAGATCTCGAACTCAAATATAGAGAAATGTACTGGTTACTTGGAAAACATTCCCAGCTCAGTACCGAGAACAAACTGCTTTTATACAGTGCTAAAGCTGGTGTGGACCTACGGTATATGTACAACTTTGGGGTTGCATCAAGAAAACAAATGCCAATATTATACAATCTTTTCAAACTAAAGTGATTCGAGCAACTGTAAAAGCACCGTTGTCGACGATATCCACAGGGATCTTGGAATACCTACAATTTGAAGCTGAAACTAGAAGCTTTGCGCGAAAGCATAGAAACCGACTAATCGGACACAGGATGATGTACAGCCACATCGACGTCGGACAATTATTGGTACTTTTGCAAGGTTTGCACCTTTTACTTGAACTCTGAATACCGATAAAAATCCCCGTTCATATCTTTAAATACATAAATCATCTCGATCCTGGCTATGTCAATTTGAGTACAATACAAACCCACTTCGAGAATTTAAACAAAAAAACAAATCTTTACACGCCAATTTAAAAAGTTACCATCTCCATCGAATGGAAAATAAATCCAAGTAATTGCATACCGCAAGGACTTTTGCAGCCTCACACACAAACCCCCCCACTAGGATGGCCACCTGTGCTTCCTTTTTAGCTTTCGTAGAAAAAAAAAACATTCTGTCGAGAAAAATATTTCAGCAATGGTAAGAGCAGGAGGATATGCAATACTTTTATGAGGATATACAAGTACTGCATCATCGTTTACCGGAAAGAATCTATAACGTCTATCTATAAATAGAACAGGGGGAAACCAGATGGAGCGCAAAGTTAAGCGGTGGGAGGTGGCGTTAGACGTGCGGAAATTTCAATGAAATTGAAAATATCAGCTAGAAGAAGAATTTTTTAATTTGATTTCGTTAGAGTGCCGAGTGGGGATAAGAACAAAATACCTACAAACGAAAGGACACTTCGATACAATACAAGTTTGTGTGTAGCTTTCGACTTGGTGTAGTCCCAGTTTTACTGTTTGGGAAATAATAGCTGTGGGTATGCGGGTTGGAAATTGTGTAACTAAATCTACAGGGTGAGCAAATATTTGCAAAAGAACAACGCTTTTAAATCAAAAGCAACACACATTTTCAGGTGAAGGTTACGACGACAAATACTATCCGCCAGACAAACAAATCCAAAGTAGGCAGATTAAAAACTTTCTCAAAAATATAATCCGCGAGTTATGGAAATTTATCAACCCATCTCTCCTTGCACCCGTTCATACCTATTCCGACTTCAAAAGCAATTAATTAAAATCCCGCATAGCAGAGAATCATAAATCAACAACACAGAAATCCCTTTTTGAACAGCATCTATATCTAAAACCGAGAGGGAGCCATATACACACATAGATGATAGAAAATACTTCAGAACCCAACAAATGTGCATCTCTCTACAGTGCTCCTGCCACTGCTGCTGCTGCTGCTGCTGCTGTTGGGTGGCTGAGTGGTAGATGAAAACTATTGATTTTACAATTTCATATAAATAGACAGAAGCGTGGCGCTGTAAAAAATGTATATGTATTTTTCGCCACGTCGTCGTCATTCTGGCATCGTCGCCAGTAGACAATGTGTACAATGCACATATATGTATTTAAAGAAAATTCAAAATTTAAATGAAATTCAAGTGAAACTTACTTAAAATTTCGTCGGCGAATAGTGCCACAGATGGTAACAAACCGCCCACCATATGATGCAAGGACAATTGCGTTAAATCCGACCGGGGAGCAATGTAACTCGTTTATTTATTCAAAGATTTGTTTCGAAATTAATTGTTTTGTACGTTTTTTTTAAGCCACTTTCTCTGTGCACCTTTGATAGAAAAATGTTTTTTTTTTTTTTTTACTTGAGTTACACAGACTAGACGAGTTGTGTCTAGGACTTGATTTTCAGATATAATTTTTCTTTGCTTCCACACACAACGATGAAGTATTCTGAATCGTTCTGCGTTACACAATTTATCCTTTTCGACTGCAGTGCACCAGACTGGAGACAGTCACAGGAAGGTGAAAAGAAAAACTTTTACAAAACAAAAATAAAATAAAAGAAATGAAAAATCAAAAGCTTTCTGAGAGTATTTCTTTAAGGACGACGCGACAACAGTGTCGATAGAGGTGAGTATAATATTGAAATTTGAATTTCTCTTAAGGGAGGATACAGTCGCTGATAGAAGTATTCGTATAGAGGTCGGCAAAGGCCTGTCACGTAAAATGAAAATAATCGAACAATCTTGTTTAATGTTGACACGTTTCTGGTAGGATGTGTTTATGATACTTTCATCGCGTGTAGACGGGTATCATTGAATCAAACCAAAAGACGAGACATACACCAAAATAACAGTTTATCAGAAATGCCTGCATACCTACAAGCTGATTAGAAGCTGCTAGCTTTTATTTAGCATTTGTACTATTTTACTTGGCTGAGATAGAGTTTCAATAAAACAAACCTAATCTATGATTTGCAAGGAGTGGACACAATGAGTTGCTCACTGCTCGCCACTTTTCACAACCCACGAAGAGGACAGAATCACAGGGTATAGCGTGCTAGACCACCCAAAAAGCATCAAACAGGTGCGGATAGAGATTACAGAACCGTTTACAAAATGAATAAAGAGCTTACTGGCTCTTTATTCGCTGAAGAGCTCAGACGGTTCTTTGCTTATATCGGATGAGGATCAGTTCAAACGATGTGAAGTGAATTTTGCTACAGTTTGAAACCGAATATTCGGACCTAATTGTACGAAGACGCCAATACATGAGTATGCATATAGGTTAGGTGAGGTTAGATTCAGGGTTGTGCGGAGAACCTCACAAGACACTAGGCACCTTAGTGGGCCCACCGCGATCCCTAAGAGAACCATCTTATAAAAGAAGGAAAAACTTAAGCACTTTCTCTAAATTGTATTTCTCTACAAAATTTAAATATCTTCGCTTGGTCGTCAAGCCTCTTCTATGTTGTTAAAAAAGTAATTTCTCAAATCTTTATACCGAGTACGTCCTATGCCATGACATTCGCACATAGTATGTGTGTGTCAAGCCTCTTCTATGTTGTTAAAGAAGTAATTTCTCAAATCTTTATACCGAGTACGTCCTATGCCATGACATTCGCACAGTATGTGTGTGATGTCCTTCTCGACACCTATTTAATTGCAGAACCTACACAGATCTGTGTCTTTTGGCACACTTTCTAAAAAGACAGTGGCCAGACAGGATACCTATTGATATTCTCAGGTTTGCCCCGCTAAGTTAAAGAATTTCCCTAGTCCGTCTGTGGGCCGTTTCTGGCCACAGGGCATTGGATACGCGGTAACCAGTAATGTTGGCCCATCTTCGGGGTGCTTGTTTTAGTATACCACTTCTGATAATTTCCTTGAAGGTACCCAATGGTGGGTTGACGTGAACTTGTTGATTTCTCGCCATTTCCCCGCCCCTTTTTTGCCAATTCGTCGGCGAATTCGTTTCCTTCTATGTTGCAGTGAACTGGGAACCCAGCATAAGCTGACTTGGTTCGGTACACATAATGCCTTAAGCATTGTGCGACAATCTGTGACTATTATCGATTTGATGTAGTTTGATTCTAGTGCTTTGAGAGCAGCCTGACTATCGATGTAAATAACGATGTTGTTGTCGGATATCGATTCCATCTCTGCGGCTTTAAGTACCGCTAGAATCTCCGACTGAAAGCCACTGCAACTATCCGGTAGTCTTATTGACATTCGCAGGTTTAGATTTGCAGAATAAATGCCAGAGCCCGTTCCCTCCGAGGTTTTTGGTCCGTTGGTATATATTGCCAGCTCATTTGGTTTTATTACTGCGTTTCCGTGCCATTCTTCTCTTTCTGGATACGATATATTATATGGTATATCGAAGTCCAGCGAAGGGCAGACTTCATCCGTTGTTATTGGATTGTCATTAAAAAAATTCGGCCATAATTGAGCAGTGTCCTGTCCTATATTGCTTTTATGAAAAGAGCCTGGGGTTGAATGCAAACTGCGCATACATCGGCTGAGCTCCTGCGGCCGATTGTGCAGAAAACCGCATTCCAGGTCAATTAAGAGTTTCCGTGATTCAAAATTTTGCATAACCTCATCTCATCTTAGAAAAAGATGGATGTAAGCTCTTTGGATCAGTATTTGGTCAAAATTAATTATTGGCACTGGGTCAATGAAATATTTTTTGATGTAATTTTCGGTCGTAAAAAAACGCAAGTAGGTGAGGAGTCAAAACATTTTTATTAATTGGATTCGCTTTATAAGACTGAACACTCAAATCTTCTATTAACCTGGGAAATGTGGCAGAATTTGTTGTTTCTTATGTAAAACAGTCTTAATTCCGCAAACGGATGCAGCGATGCGGCCCCAACAGCTTTTCTACAGCTCGTGGAAAGGCACAAGGCTACCCTGGCCTGATAGGTTATTATCCGTCAGCCAAGAAGAAAGCATGCCCGAAAATATAAGCGTGTGATAGTAGAGGCAATTGAAGAGCTGGCAAAAATGGTTAATCATGAAGTACACAATCACCCTTATTGTCGTCGTCGTGTGTCGCAAACGACTGGCGACGTTTGTCGTGTCGAGTCGTTTGGAATTTGGTATTGCGTAACTGAAACGACTCGACTCTCTGAACTCTCACATCCCACATACATTTCACAAACTATGACACATTGGATTTGACATAACAGTCGACGAATTTATATTTGGTCTGGTGTTTTGTTTGTGACTTGGTTAATTATTTAATAAAACAAATCAAAAAAGAATAGTGTGACATGTTTTTTGAAAGCAGTGACCAGGCAGTGACGAAGAAGAAAACCAGAAAAAAGTGCTGGTAAAGTTAAGGAAGGAAATTCGAACCAAATCCAATCCATTGGATTTGCCCGACATTAAGTGGTTGGTAGAAATAATTTAAATTGCATACATTGTGTTAATAACAATTATTTTCAGATTTTAAAAGTATTTTAGACTATCGGAAGTCGAAGGTGGCCCAAGACAATTCAGAGATAAGGCTATGTCCCATTGCCGATTAACATCACTTTGTTAGGCCCTTTGTGAACGATTTCGCCAACGGAATATTTTTCTCCATTTCTTTCACTAAATGTTGAAATTGTCCTATTTGTGATTTTCATTTTAAAGAATATGTAACTATCTTTTCGTTAGTTAAATATTAAATACACAAACTTTTCTTTAACACTTGATCACGCAGTTGTTAAAACTTATTGCAAACTATATCAGTTGCAGCTGTTTTTATACCCCTGTGGCACATCCCCAAGGATACAAAAATACGACACCCAGGTACTGCATCCTTCCGCTTTCTGTGTTTTTAATCATATTAATGATTTTATGGCCTTAATTAGGGTCGTCGTGTAATAACTCATTACTTGAGCGCATAGATTTATATGGTCCAAGACAATTCAGAGATAAGGCTATGTCGTCCCATTGCCGATTAACCTCACTTTTGTTAGGCCTTCGTGAATGATTTTGCCAAAGGAATATTTTTCTGCATTTCGTTCACTAAATGTAGAAATTGTCGTTTATTTGTTGTCTCCATTCTGCAAAATAACTATATTTGTCTTTTAGTTAATTAAAAATTAAGTACACATACTTTTTTTAACACATTTATCACACAGTCGTCCGCAAAATAGTCGACGACAGAAATGTATCATTTCCACGACAAACGTCGTCACAAAACGCCTCACGCAATACCGACGATCGTCGTCGAAAAATACAATCCACATTTTTTGACATTTCAGACGCCATTTGTCGATCGTCGCCGCGACAAAAGTCGTTTATTTTCAGTCGCCAATACCAAACAGTCGTGTCGCTTTTTTTTAGAGTCGTAAACGACGACGACAATAGGGGTGAATGACAAGGGTAAGTGTCTATCTACAAACAAATATCTGTTCACCGTAAAAGACAAAACGTCACTACCAACAACTTCGAGTTAGTTAAGAAGTTCATCTACCTTGGAGAAAGAATACCTCTAGAAAACAGCTGATAAACAGCTAAAACAATGATGGGGTTAAAACTACTGATTCGAAGGACGAAATGTTCGCTTTATAAAAACCTTATGCTGCCAGTTCTGTTTTCGCGACGACTGCTGGATGAGGAACAGGAAGGCTGCGATGACTGGCCTCAGAAAAGAAAGACAAATTCTTTAATGAATTTTTGGTTTTGCGTGAAAGCAGAGCAAATGAAGAAGAAAATACAACGGCGAACTCTATGAGTTGTACAAAAATGTCTATGTAGTCCAAAATGCTTAATAATGCTCCAGCCAATAGAAATTTCGAAATTCAGTTCTAGTGTTGCAATGACAAAAATTAATTTTCTTTCATCTGGAATCCTTATTATATCTAGCAAGTACTTCGGACGACACGTCAATATAATCCGAAAACCTTTTTACCCTACTACTGCTTAAAAGGAAAACGTAACTTTACTATTCTCTTACAATTCCACTGCGCATGTTCGATTTCTTCCTTTTGGAGAAAAAGCTTTCACAAAGGATACTACTCATACGCGTGACATTCTCTTTGCTATTACCCAAAATTACACATTCACAAATGCTAGCCCATCAACCAGAACGACAATGATAAAAAAATAACAAGCGTCCCGGAAAATTGTCAGCACAACAACAACACAGCAGACACATAATCCAATGAATCCATTGTGTTACTCCTTTATTTCTCGCTCTCAGTTTTTCAACAGACAAGTGTTTACACTGTTACCATCTGTAAACATACATAGACAGGTATATTTGTTGAATTTTCATACATTAAGTCCCATTTCATGTCATTTTATTTCGACCAATTATGAAGGGAGGCAAACAGTAGACTCCATAATAAATTGTGGTATGTAGAAAGCTTTTTTCATTTAGGTACGTAGGTACCTCTTCGAGTGAATGGAAAAACTGAAAGGAAAATGCAAATATTTTGGCGAATATAACTCGCAGTATGTAATTACAGAGATGATTCTATAATGAGGCTCATGTACATAGAAGTGGTCGGATTTAATACCAAAACTGATGAATAAATTCCTCACATAGTCAGAGGGTTAATCCCAGTTATTTAGGTTATGGCACTGGCACATTATGTACGTACGTCTATCGGCGGCACATTTTCTTCGATCAAACAAGTAATAAAATGTAGACTGATATTTGCATGCGTATATTTTGTGTAATTCAATCGGTACCTGGGCAACCGAGCTCTGCACAGGAGTCAGGACAGATTTATAGAGTCTAGCTAGATCTATTTCGTAGAAGTTATGTTTCTTATTTTGTAACCCAAAATTTCTTTTTGCTTAACAAATTGCACTTGCTTGGTTTTTTAAGGTTTTGTATATTTATTTTCTTTTGGTGTAATGAGGAAGTAATGAGCCACGGAGACCACAATTTCTGCTAGGTGCAATAGCCAATAGTAACTCACATTTGACCAAACCTTTTATTTTCAGAAATGAGCTATCGTAAACCCCATACCTTGTAAATTTCATGGAAATCGGTAGAGCTGTTTTCGGGAACGCACAAATCCACATATAAAAATTGCTCGTATAATAATTAGGCCTATTCGGCAAAATCTTTTATTCTGTTATGAATCATAAAAGATCTCGACCATAAAAGATCTTTTATAAATCGTATTCAGGGTTTCGAACTTTTATGAAAATCTGTTATGGAAGTTCGAAACTTGAAAATCTGTTACGAAGCTGTCAAAACAAACCGCAGAGTTTTTTTTTATACATGACGGTAGGCACCTGATCAATTTTATGCAAAAAACATATTAAAATGCAGTCTGAAAAAAGTGTGTTTTGAATTATTACAAACTAAATAATTGTGTAATAAATACTGGAACATCTTTTTAGGAAAAAGACAACAAAAAACCACGACGAGGCAAAAAGAAGTATATTGCTCTTACATGGAGCAAAATGCAATCAGAAAACTCTATTTCAAATCAGTAACCAACTGAATCGATCTCGATGTACTGGGCTACGATAAACGAAAAATGTGTTCCTATTGATGCCTGATATGAACTGTATCCGTAAAAATGTATAGTGTCGCGAGAAAATTGAAATAAATACCCAACTTTACATCGTCATTACCTGCATTTGAAATGAAATGGTTGTATTCGTGTTTTGTATATTGTTCCAATTTGTTCATTATAATTCTAGCGAGTAAACCGCACATTAGGAAGATCAAATGGATTACTATTTAATCTTAGTTCCAGCAAAAGTAATCGGTGTGGGTGTCTTCGTCTGAACCAAAAAAATTCATTCAATCATTTTCAATGGTCCGCTTATCCATTAAATGGGTTGTGGGTGTAGGTTGCTCAAGTGGACCCTCCATAGCTCTCGATTCTCCGTCATCGTCTAAATCATCAAGGGCAATCCCCATACGACAAGAGGAGAGATTATGAACTTGATATAACCATCTCATACTGGGTCTACATAGAGGACGCCTGCCTGGGGACATGCGTTTAACATGACCAAACCACCGAAGCATGGGCCGCTTCGGAGAAGTAGCTACTCGACATTGAGTTCCTCGCGAATTAAAGCAAAAATATAAATTTCCAAATTATTTTCCATTACAAACCCACTAGTTTATGCACAATTATTCTAATTAATAAAAATCTTTTATGATAAAAGTCACAAAATGCTGTCTTTTATTCTGTTATGATTTATAACAGATTTCATAAAAGATTTTTGCACGCAGAATACCAATTCTGGAGATCGTAAAAGATTTTTTGACAGTTCGAACTTTTGTATGGAAATTCATAACAGAATAACAGGAAAAATGGATAAAAGATTTTGCCGAATAGGCCTGAATATAAGATTTTACATGTGGTCTTAGGTTAGGTTAGGTTGAATCACAGAAGACTAGGCATTCGCATTATATTGGGCCCATCGCCATTCCTTGGGAACCCTGACGGTCAAAACCTAAACCAAACACAATGCATCTTTCTCTAGGTTTGGGATAAACTCCAAGTGGACCTAAACTGGAGTGGCCGTTTGGAGGTACAACTTCTTGCAGACTCCTGCTGGAGATAAACTTATCAGCAAGCTGGCAAACTGCAACATAAAGTGAACGGGATGGCCAATACGTAGCTAAGCTTGCTGACACTGCGCACTATGCATTTAGTATAATATTTATAGCTAAGCCAATATTGTTTGCGACGCGACGGTTTCCAAAGCCTGCTAATAAAGTGACATAAGTCGTTGCACTTGTGAAATGGAAGTGGTGCATTTTGTGTTGTAATTTTTGATTACACTTGAAAGTTGACGAGTACCGGCTGGAATCGGTTTTGCTACACCGCTCTATTGTATTAGACTGTATACAAGCATTTCTAGCATTTCTAGAAACAGTGGAGTACAATCAAGGATAAGGGCACTTGCACTTGCGAAGTAATTGGTTGCTTAAAAACAACAATGATGCAATGTTGCTTTGTCATAAACCGGGAGGGAGATCGTACTATGAAATTACGGAAAATAAACCCCCATCCATGTCCGGTTAAGTTAAACTCGGTTTAAACTCTCGATTAAGTTTAAACTAGCACTGTAATACACCTTTTCATGTTAAACGTCGGTTTAAACTTGATATCTGGTTAAACGGAGTTTAAACTTGCACTGTAAAACCGGCTATGAGTGTATTACAGTGGAATTTGAACTAAGGTTTAGTTAAACTTAAACTTCGGTTTAACTTTTCTCGCCTGTTTTGTACGCCACTGTAAACGTAGAACTCATGTGTATTTGAAATTCCATCAGTTTTTTTTTATTGTGTCAGTTTGGCAATTTAGAAAAGTGAAATAGTCAGGTAAGACAACATAAAGATCGTTCCTCGTATTAGTCATTTAGTTTCCAGATGTGTTACCCTGCGTCGACCCTGACGACAGTCCTGTCGCCAAACACCAGCAAAGAACAGCCATCAGTGGTGAGTTCAACACCAGTGAAAGTATTGTAAACAATTTCCAGCCTGAACTGGTGGAGAAGAAGAAGCACCTCAAGGAAATGGTCGAAGGTCAAATAGGCAAACTAAGTAGTTCGCTACAAGTCGGGCAAACTATAATTAGTCCTCGGCGAGTCGCAATTCGATGAGACCATTGGTATAGAGACTGGATTTCTACAGGACCTCATATCGATAAGCACAAATCGGGAAGAGCGAAGTGGTAACATGATCAATCTAGGACCAATTTAAGCCAAACTAATTGCCACGGCTGACTGAGAGGACTTGTTGCGGCAAAAGTGATGCCAAAAGCCGTTCTATTTAGCCGGGATATAACTCATCAGCATCACCTATCTTTCAATATTTCGTATACACACGCTTGATATACATATGTATATAATAGAATATTTGTTAAACTGTTGATTTAAGCTAGATTTTTATTTTTTGTATAAATGAAGAACACGAAAATTTCGATAATGCGTTGTGTTGTATGTGGAGCGCCGCCGCCAGGTGCGGTGGTTCGTCCAGGATACAAATTACCTCGAAGATCAATAGAGAAATTGTAATCAATCGGATTGGAGAGGGCAGTTTCGATAGCCGCGTCAATGGTCTCACGTGTGATGAATGTTTTCGCCAATGTTTTCGGATGGCCAACACGTAGCTAAGTTCGCTAACCCTGCGCACTATGCATTTCGTATAATATTTATCGCTAAGCCAATATTGATTGAGATGGTTTCCAAAGCATGCTAATAAAGTGACATAAGTCGTTGCACTTGTGAAATAGAAATGCCGCAGTACCGGCTGTAATCGGTTTTGCTACACCGCATTTTCTAGAACCAGTGGAGTACAATCAAAGATAAGGGCTCGCACTTACGAACTAATTGGTTGCATAATCCGGGAGGGAGATCGTACTACGAAATTCCGGAAAATAAACTCAGTTTAAGTACCCACCCTTGGCCGGTTAAGTTAAATCGGTTTAACTCTTAATTAAGTTTAAACTAGCACTTTAAACACCTTTTCGTGCTAAACGTCGGTTTAAACTTGATATGTGGGTAAACGGAGTTTAAACTTGGACTGTAAAACCGGCTAAACTCTTGAATGACAGTTTATGCCTAACAAAAAGTAGCCCATAAACATTTAAGTAGAATTTAAATCGTTATGAGTCGTATATATATAGCAAAACCAACAAAAAAATTAGCGTTCGTTATTTTTTGAATCGGAAATATTTTCCAATATGTACTAAATATTCACTACTATTTGAATGATCTAAAAAAAAGTTCCCCATAATAGTCTATACAAAAACAATTATCTGCCCACAACCACACTGATAAGCGCCCTCTGTTTCCAAAACGTTATCAGTGCACAAGTGACCTGTTCACAGAAAATAAGCCTGCATCACAATACAACTTGCAATCAAAGCAATAAATGTACAAAATATATAGTCGTCGAACGTGATGCAACCTTTCAAAAGACGGGGGGTGCTACATAACCAAACAAAAAAGCTGCATTAACCAAAATTTCATAAAATGTAACGATAAAAAAAAAAAGACATAGCAACTACAACGCGATGGCACACCAAAAGTGTCAAGCGTTACATGAATGCCTTTTCATGTTGTACCTATAACTAAAAGCGGACGTTCAACTTTTCAAATGCAATCCAATAGCAGCACCCCAAAGCCACATGAAACCAGAAGCAGCAGCAGCAGCTTAACCGCAAATAAATGAAATAAACTTTTTGCCTTCGTGTCGAATGGCAAAATAAAAACAAAGCGAATAATCGCTGCTTGGCACATCACGATTACGAAATTATATCAGAAAACGAGTATTTCATTTTGTTTTTCTGCTTCAGACTTCAGACAGCTTTTGTGAAGGGTTTGGCTACGGGTAGTTATGAGTGTCAGTCTAATCACTTGTTTTTAAATACCCAAGTGTAATCGGTTTAAAAACGCATATACTCATTTTTCAACACACTTTAATTGTGTGTCCTTGATTGTTCAATTAGACGGTAAGCTCACGGGTTTTGCCATTAATGAAGAACGCGATAATCCAATAAATGTAGAAATTGGTGTACAGTGAAACACCTACAACTCCAACTACATATTGCCTTTATCGAAGCTCGAAGGTGTCGTATCACTTCGTATGTCGTACATTACATTATGCTAAGAGTGGGAAGTTAATCGCATAAGAGACCCACCCAAATGCAATTGAAACCCCTGATGAATTGTCTTGCAACTAAGCTAAACGAACTAAACAAATTTCTGCAGAAATAATTAACAAAGAAGCTTAGCTAAGAAAAGAAGAATGCCGGTGATACGACTCTTGCGATGCCGCGGCAAAAGGTATATAATATGTTTGTAGTAAAATATGAAAGTACTCCTCACGGCAAACCTCACGATTCACGAAGCACATACGTGATCGAAAGTCTATGCGGTGTTGTCATTATGTAACTTTTAAGTATCATTTTTATATTTATTTATATTGTATTTGGTTTTTTTTTACGAAAATATTAAAAGCGTAGTGGTTCCGTAGTTAGTGTGATGGACTGACTGCTAAACCGATGGGTCTTAGGTTTCCAATGCGTTTCCAGAGTAAAACTATTTTTTTAAGGTTCAAAGACTAGCGTGCATCGGCACCACTAGTGCGATGAGGACAACTCCAATCGCAGGACTTGAGGTTATCCTCAACCTGCTTCCGCTAGACATTCATATACAACTATCGGCCGCAATTAGTGCAATGAAAAACTGGAAATTGAACGAAACGGGTCATTCGATGATCCTACAGAAATATTTTGGCCGAGTACCTGTCACGGAGTACATCACGCCTTACCTAGAGTTTAGAAGGTCCTTTTCTAGCGCCTATCCCAGCAGGGAAGAATGGAGAGACGGACTCGTACCTAACATACAAACCATAGCCGTATTTACAGACAGATCTAAAATGGACACTGGGGTAGGGTCAGGTGTCTTCTCCGAATCGCTGGGTATATCAAAATCGATACGCCTACCCGACCAGCAGCGTCTTCCAAGCAGAGGTCCTGGCAGTAAAAACAGCACCACAAGACTGCAATGGCAGTCCTTCAACCAAAACCGAGAACATAATACGGAAGGATAGGAAATTCCTGTCCATCCTCGTAGCAATCATAAGAAAATGAGCTTAAACGAGCTAGAAGAGCTTTGTAGAGGCTACGGTGATGGGGGAGCACTTGAGGATACAACCGACACAACAGGGTCCAGTACCACGAAACAAAAAGTATTCTTAAACAGTAACAATTTATCGGAGCAATATGCAAAATGCTCCCATTCCACAATACTTGTTGTTTCGTGGTACAGGCGTCAGGTATAAATTCCTATGGAGTCACTTCTTCAACGACCTAGACGAGCTTTCCTGCACAGATCCAAGATAATGAACTTCGTCAAATCAAAAGGATGGTTTCTATATAGCAGCACAATAAGTAATTTGAATACAGGTACAGGGTTATAATGGGTAAGGGATAACCAAATGGGCATCACAATGGGTCAGTATTGACCTGAGTGTGGCACGGAGAAGCCAGCCCACAAACCTAACCTAACCTAACATATCCTTAGAAAAGCTACAGTCATTTGCATTTGGCATAAAATTGTAGGTACCAAAAATTAAGCAAGCCTAGGGAGTTGTTAAAGTTTGTGGTATCTCCTTTTTAGCGTACATATTTTTCATTTTTAGTATTTTTTTTTTTAAATTGCCCCTCCCGCCTAAACGATGCCAGATAGACCCATAGTAAAAAAATGCTTGTATTTAGCCCCTCTACAAAATACCGTTATCAATTTTTGGCGCCGTAGTTATCGTACTCGTGGCGATTTTTGAAGTATGTAACTCGTTCGACTTGGGTTTGTTGTAATTAGAATTATTATGTTTCCTAAAATGGCGCAGCTGATAGGACTGTTACTGCGATTTGCTGACTAAAGGTAGGGAAGATTTCGGAAGACGTATAATACCCTAACTATACGTAAGGTATACACGCAGTGGAATATGGACTGTTTCCGTTATAGCTTGACTGTTTCAGAGCCTTTTCATTATCAAATTCAATGCTCCCAGTTGGTATGCTGTGGCAGCCAGATGAGTGTAATGAGTGAGTGGATACCTACCTACTTAATTTACGATTTTAAGCCTACATATCCATGACAATGGAGCCTTTTCTGTGGCCCAAGAACTTGCTTTTTTAAAATGTTTCAGTGATTCTGCAGTAGGCACTGTTTAATTTCATTTTTGCAAGAAATACAGATTGCTCTTCCCTCTGGCCAGAATTTTTTCTGTCTTACCCTGATATTTGTCCATTCTAATGGACTCCTTTTACTTTTTTTTTTACATTTTCGGGAGTTTTCGTTATTAAGTTTTACTATTTTCCATTCCCTTGTTCAATCGACTGTATTGACGCAAACATTTAATTTTTACAGTCACATCAATTTGGGAATATTTAATATGGTAGGACTACACAAAGTTGAGTTACCTAATTAGAACAAATAGATAGGTACATACTTCAGACGGAAGCAACTCCTCCTTCTTTATAAATCACACGTTCACTGATTTTAATTATGTTACCATATATTGAGCTCAGTTCCAAATAATAAACTCTCACTTGAAAACATAGAGAGAGTTCCAAAGAGATGAACGGAATTATTCCTCGAAATGCGAAACACAATCATCACCTAAAAGTACACTTGAAAAACATGCTTTGAAACTTGCTGCGTGGAGACAAATTTCTAGGGAACCTATGCACAAATTATATGTAACAATAAGAGCAATCGGAGAGTGTACACTTGATTGAAACCCATACCATTCATTGAAATCTCCAGAGTGTAGTCAACCCAAAAGGAAAGTTGCGTAATCTAAACGCAACCTTTTGAACTTCAATCGCTCGAGCTCACCAAATTCCTATGAAGCTGGACATACTACTTCCAACTAGCAAGGAAACTGCAAATAATAAGAGTACTCGCGTACCCTCTAACCCACAGAAAACATGATTAACTCGCTCCTAGTGAAAGTAAACTGCTCATTTGATTACATAGCAAATGCAACTACATAATTGTATTTTCACAGAAAACTTGAAACGTTGGCAAATAAACAAGTACCGAAGCAAAGCTAAGATCACCTTTTCCAGATGGTCAAATTCGACCTTGCTTTCGTTTGCGTGCACTTCCACTATTTATAATACGTAGTAATAAATTTGACATAATTACTTACCAAGAATTCTTTCAAAAGTCATATAAAACAATGTGAATCCCCTCCGGGGTGCGTTGGAATTTCTCGAAATGGCACAAAGGAAACGTTGCCTTCAATACAAAATAGTTATGAAAATCTTCAGCAAAATCACACCAAAACCAAAAAAGTCTAATCTTTTATCGTGTCTGTTTGTACACTTATTAAATTCAATTATCGAGTGCTTCTGCGAAACAATTAGTTTACAGGAAAGAAAAAAAAATATTTAACACGTTTTATATATCACTGTTGCCACTTGGCAAAAACCACTCAAAATAACATTCAGCAAAAGAAAAAAAAACAGTAAAATAAAACAAAAAAAAAGTTTAAATTATCTTTAGCTTGCTCTTTCTTGCGATGGTGGATGTACTAGGTATTGTCTTTTTATCGATGAATCGACACTGTTGAGTCTCTGGCTGCAGCACTACGACGAACGATTAAAAATAAGAAATTTAATGCGAAACTTGAATGATTTATGCGAATTTATGTGTTAATTCCACTTTTATTCAGTCTTCCTTGCCAACAACAACTGTCAAACACGAGTCGACTGGCTGTCAATTATTTCTTTTTTTTTTATTGCTTTTTACGGTTCAATCTCTTCCAATAGCGGTGTAGGAATCAAAATAAACGCGTGCGTAATAACACACGATGTGGAAAATCGAATAAAAAATTTATATTTTTCATTAACAATGAAAAAAGTGCAATATTTTCGCACGTTCCGATTGAAAATTGGTAAGCGCTGAGGAAAAAAAGAGCAAAGAAAAAAAATAGTATGAGGTTATATTTGGAATGTGTAATTTTGAGTGCTAATTTTAGCAGAAAATTGGTAGCAAATTGAAAAAATTAATTAAAAAATGAATAATACGATAGGTGGGCTATAATTTGCAAATTATTTAACGTACCTATTTGAAAATAATTCAAATCTAAAACTCTGATGAAAATTTTCACAAGTCAACTTGCTGAAAAAAGATTTCCAATATGGCGAGCGAATAAATGGCGAAGAACTTTCGAACTCGAATCAGATGTTCCGTTCCGAGTCTGAATGCATTCAGTGACCATATTTTTTCGAAGTGGGTGCATTTGAAATTGTCGTGGTACTTGCCGGAGTCATCTAGCGGTTAATAGTGTATATGTCAGAGTGGAAATGCGAAGTAGGTAATAGATTTGTCGATGGCAAGAAGTTAACGGTATACATTATAATAATTTATGTAGATTCCTTGGCGCAAATAATTATAGTCGACATAAATTCCATTTTATAGTAAACAGCTCGTACAATGTAAAATGTACGCGTTATCTCTTAGTAGGAATCTCAATCATCCGCTATCTGCCATTTTTTATGCAAAATTCTATAGATTATTTTCGGAGGATTTTTTTAAAGGCTAAAACTGTTACAAAAACTGAAATTATCTATTAATAGGCGTGTTTTTGTTTTTTTGCAGTCCTATATAAGCTTAGATAAAACAAAAAAAAAAAAACGCCTTACGACTTGGCAGCACTATGGTAGTTGACTTTTCAGCTGTTTTATATCTGTCTTCATCAATGTACAGGCAGTAAATTAGTTTTAAAATGATAAATGACGAGGCATATTAAAATACCTAGTTCACAAATGAGAAGAAATACATTTAGGCTCCTATTGTGAGTGTCGATAGTTGATCGTTGATCGACAATACTGTCGATCGATAGACAACTTTGATTGTCGATTGCAATTGATATTTGGAGATTTGACAGTCGCTTGTAGTCGATTACAAATGTCTGGTCGATGCTTTTTCTTGGAAGTGAACAAATTTTGTGCGTACGAATAGCTAAAATCAATCGACGCAATCGACAATTGTCGCGACGATCGGTGATCGACAATGACAATAAGGGCCTTAGTTTGAGATGCTTTATTTATTGTTGGTAATCTCTGCAGTAACAGCAAGTTCCAGCCGTAACAGCAATTTGCAGGACGTAATGGATGAGCTTGCACTTTTATCGGATGATTCAAGTTCCAGCAGCGAATCTGTTGCAGTACACTCCTTACGTGCGCTATAGCATTTCAGCGTCCCAGTCTGGTCCCCAGTGTCTCTTCCTTTCCTAAGTCCAAATTTGAGTTGCAATCTTTTTTGTCCATATTTTTATTGTTGATGTTTGTTTATTTTCTCTTTTTTAGGGGAGACTGGAGCACCTTGGAAAACTTTTTACTTTGAGGTCTCATAAAATCCTATGAGTGTTTAAATTATTGGCCTGTAAAGTATTCTCACTTTTTGGACAAATATAACTACGTAAATTTAAATAATTAAATAAATAAATAAATACATTTTTCAATAAGAAAAACAATGTTTACACACAAATAGAAAATTTAAAATATGCAATTTAAGCATAAAAACCGCCTCATGCGGCTGTTTACACTCGACGACTGAAAGGATACGACTAAAGAAGAACGTTATTACCAAGTTTAAATTTTGGTTAATATGTATGTACTTTTAAATATTTTTTAAATATGTCTTATTAGCAATGTTCAAATGGGTCTCACGTTCAAATGTGCCCCAGTCTCTATTAATTTTGGTTGTGAAATTAATGTCATTTATGACACAATCGATAGCACTTTCGATACATTTAAAGCAATCGTAGATTAGTAGGCACCTACCTAGCACAGTTTTTATTTAAGGCATAAGGCATAAGCCTAAGCCCCGATGATTAGGATTGCATATTTGTATGGAAAACTTGCTAAGCCAATATAGGATTGCAAAAAAAAAAACGCGCCTAATGAAATAAGTTTTCCATTGAAAACTTTCGAACTTTTCCATCAGATTAATGCTTTGCCAACTGTTCAATTTAAACAAAGCGGCGATAATTACCAAAATGCTTATTGTGAATAGCTTGTCTTGTTCAAATTGGTATTTAGCTGGAAATGTCTCCAAGTAGCTCGAAGTGTATACGCGTACTTTTGGGTACATTCTCCGCTCATATAACGCTTGGAATCGCATACTTTTGGCTAGCTGGGAAGACATGCAAACTTTCATAAATCTTTATTTTCTTTATGGAACATCTTTCTGTAGCAACATCAACAACAAATATTTTTTTCTTGTCTCATACTGGGATATTAGTGTCACGCTGTTCTCAAGTAGGTAGTGTGTGGGAAATTATCCCGTTTCATAAATTGTATTGTGGGAGGAGCCACCATTATGTGTCTCGCCTTGAAACTTTCGCTGCGCTTTCTGTGCAGGGATTCTAATTGTTTATATTGCTGTGTGTGTTTTTTGTACGCCTGGTACCTATTAAAATTTTATTTTCGTATTAAGTTTTTTCCAGGATAAGTTTTACGATTTTACAGTAGCGATTTTTTCATGTAAAATTATCTATTGTGACCTACAACAAATTTAAGCTGAAGGTTAAAAATGACACGCATTTACATTATATCGACATGAGGGGCATCAAAGGAAGTGCGATTTACAACTATATTTTTCTAGAATGTGGTAAAATTGTGTACGTCTGGTTTCCTGCTAAGTAAAATGTCACTACGTTCACATTATTCCTTTTCATTACTGTTTTAACATTTTACATAATCTGTCCAATGTGCTTTGTAGCCAACCGACAGTAGGTAATTTTTTTCCACCCTTAAAAAAGTTCCTGTGGATGTTTTCAATCAGTTTTTTACGACATCTGATACTGAAGTTGTCCCTTTTGTCAAAGTTGCTCTGTTTCTCGCTAACAAGTTTTGCGTTAAAAAGTAGAAATTTCCTTAAATGTTCAT
Organism: Cheilosia scutellata; assembly: GCA_955612985.1. Lineage (NCBI taxonomy): Eukaryota > Metazoa > Arthropoda > Insecta > Diptera > Syrphidae > Cheilosia > Cheilosia scutellata. The sequence continues at coordinate 69,737,317 of OY015311.1, read as the reverse complement.
TTTTATAAAAAAAAAAAAAAAATAAAAATAAAAGAGAAACGCAATTTGTTTACTTTTTTGTATTAACTACACATAGAAGTAATAAAATTATATTATCATATAATAATAATAAAAAATATATAAATTGTTTTAAATATATTTACAATAGTTAACAATATTTCATCTTCGTGTTTCGTTCTTTAAGAGAAACAAAATATATATATCGATGATTAAGCGAATGCAATTTGTGTGAAAATATTGTATCTAATAGGGTAGCAAAATATTAGCTAAATTTAGAAAAATAGTTATGCAAATTTTTTTTTTCTTTGTTTTTAAGCAAATTCAAATATAAATTCATTGAATAAATGTGTATAAAAAAAGAAGGATGTTAAAATTACACGACTACAACAATATTTGTATATATTGAAGGAGTGCCCATTTTTACTTAGATAGTATAAATATGTTTTACATTTAAATTGTTTAAATATAAATACTCCATCTTTGTGTGGATTATATAGGATTCTCAAAACATCAAATAGACAATATTTCATTAACACTATACGTGCGTATATAAATCATGCTTAACAGTTCATTTTTACTTATATTTTGTGTATGTTTTCTAGATGTAGTTGAAGCTTATGCATTCTGTTGAATGAGGCTCTCCCATTTGGCTATAAGCTGATGTGAAGATGGAGCTTCCTCTGGATCTAGATCACACAATTGTGCTAGAGACAATGCTGGTCGCATGCCACGACTGTAAAGGTGTTTACCATCAAAGTCCGGACTGGGTGTCGCTCTGAAAAGATGTTATAAATAATTTAGTCAATATTTTTGCAGTTAGAAATCTCTAGGGGTTCTACAGTAATCTAATGGCAAAACAATAAATGATGCAGCCTGAAGAAAGTAGATACATGAGGTACTAGAGCTAATTGGAAACATTTAAAAACTTCAACAAAGTTTTGAAAGCCAAAAAAACGTTTCTTTAATTTTTTTTCAAATCAATATTATTTTTATTATCCAGTGGTTTAAAAAAATATGCTTTTAACCCCAAATTTGTGGAATGCATTTCTAGGTCCTCTTAGAACTAATTGTAGAAAACTATTCAATAATGCAAAAAGTACGAGAAACGAGTTAGACTGGGTCTTTAAAGGGTGCCCCATAATTCACGTCAAATTTAATTTTGGTAGAAAAACAGATTTCAAATTAGAAAGCCTGCTCAAAAAAAAAACCCAAAGAAAAAGTCCAATGGCGTTAAGTTGCAAGATCTGGATGGCCAATTCTGATCGCAAAAACGGCCGATTACACGATTAGGAAATTACTCATGCACTTATTGAATTGTTTCTCTGACTGTATGGCATGCATTCAACAACCGTCTTGTTAAATCCATATGTTGGTCACATCCATAGATATCTTGTAATTTAGGCACTAAAAACTGGGTTATCATGTCACAATAACGAACACCATTAATTGTTACTGCCCGACCAGGCGCATTTTCAAAGAAGAATGGTCCGATAATGATTCCAGCCCAAAATCCGCACCAAACAGTTACGCGTTGTGGATGCATTTACTTCTCAACAATTACTCGTGGGTTTTCTGAACCCCAAATGCGACAATTTTGACGATTAACAAAGCCATCAAGATGAAAATGAGGTTCATCATTGAAGATGATTTTGTTCGAAAAATAAGCATCCACTTGTTGTTGTTCCAAAATCCATTCAACGAACTCTCTACGCGCTGCATGGTCAGTAGTCTTCAGTTCTTGAGTCAATTGAACTTTCAAGGCTTTCGTGAGAATTCGCTGTAGAAGGCTTCTCGAAATGCCCAATTCTTGACTACGGTGCCGAAATAACGTTCCTGGACTGTCAGTAATACTCTCGCGAACTGCTTCGATGTTTTCTGTTGAACGACTTGTGTTGTGACAGGACACCCAGAGTGTTAGATCACTAATTGATCCAGTCTTTCTGAATTTTTCAATTATTCTCTTCACAGTTGATGGTTTTAAAATATTATGACGGCCATATTTTGTTCGAATATTGAGGACTGCAACTGAAAAACCTTCATTATTTTTAAAATATTACTTCACAATGAAAATGCGTTGTTCTAGCGAACATCGCTCCATTTTTACTAACCCCGAACTATCAGCTGTCAAATTTTTATCTTTTTGCTTTGGCATCACTGTACTATTAAATGGCGCAAAATTAAAATTTTGCGTGAATTATGAATTATGGGACCTCACTGTGAAAAGTGAAAACTAAATTTAAAAAAATATCTCGACATCTATATTCTCTTATCTATAGCTATTGGCAAAATAAATTGTCAGAACTAGTCTAAAAACTAAAAAAATACCTACATTATACAGCTACACAATTGATTACTTTCTTTACATATTTTAGGACAAACAAATCTAGATAGAGTCAAATCACTCGACATCCAATTACTCGAGGTTAATTGTATTTCTAAGGGTGGCTTAAGTGTCAATTGATTTGTCAAAAAATAGTTGACACTTTAATTGTGCCACTCATAAGCGATAGATACAACAATTTTACCTTTTTTGCTTATAATCTTCATAAATCAAGAAAAATCTATAAATGTTCTAGCTAATATCAAAAAACATCGCAACTTTTACCAATTCGAATATCGAATAAACAAAATTACCAACTCACAAGGTGTTACAGGCTGGCGGCCATATTAACATTCCTTTGTATATCGGTTTACAGATCGGGTTCCTTTATAATTAAGATTTTTTTTCTCACCCGAATTATATAAACATCTATAAAAATAGTGTGTCACCACAAAAACTCAACACTCACCTTGGCGATAAACTGTTATTTGATGAGTCGCAAAGCTCTCCAATCGATTTCGCTGATCGTAGTTTTCCCGGCCCGTAACAGTGCTCCACTTCCGAATCTTCATCCGACTCCAATTCTCTGAAAAAAAGTAACATTGACATTGACAGTTCACTAATATTTTACAACTACTGTATTGACTTACTCATTTTCAATGGAGTCCAACAAATCTGGTGTCGACTGTCGAATTTTTCGGATTTTCTTCAACTCACTCTCGCGGCTCTTGAGATCCTTCAACTCACGCTGAATCTTCTCCTCCACGGGAATGTATCCACGTCGAATGGGCTTCCCATCGGAGTCACGCTCTATGATTGGTGGGGTGACTGTCACTGGCGGAATATATGTTGGCGCTCTGGCAAAATCAGCAATCAGTGGAGTAGATGGGGTATTGGGTTGAGGGACGGCGACTCCGCCGCCGACGCCGCCACCACCAGATGCGTTTCCATTGATAGCTGCAGTGGCGTTGTTATTAAGCGCGATTTTGCCGCGTGACGCAATGAATCGCTGCATAAGACCCTTGTGTGCTGGGCCGAATGTTATACGTCGCGACGCTGTAGAGATCTGTGGCGTGGACACAGTCCGGGTTAGAATCTTCTGTGGCGGCGGAGACGGAATGGAGTTGTAGCCATTTGGACGAATGTATTTCTTTTCGTTGATTACGATGTTGCTGTTGTCGTTGTTGTTAGTTGATGTTCCATTGACTGGACTTGATGAGGCTGAAATTCCCGAGTCATCCGAATGATGTTCATCCAGATTGTCATCTTTACTGTTGACGGATGTTGTCAGTGATGATGCAGCCGACAAGGAAAGGTTATCGTCCTGCGATTGCTGTTGGGGAATTGGTATGGTGGTGTCGTCAATGTTACCGTTGATGGTGTTCTCCTCTGATGGATGCATCTTCTCACGTAACTCACGTTCACGACGTGCCACTTCGTTGATTTCCTCTTGAATTCGCTTCAAGGGATCGTCTTTCTATAAAAGAACGTAAAGAAAGAAGTAAGAATGCGAATTAGTGAAAGCGTAGGTTCATGGGACAGTATACATTTGAAAAGTTGTGGGTTTCGTTGTATTAAGTTACATGTATGTGGGTGCTGCTTCCCAAGCCCCAAAGCCAAGTACTTCCTATCGATTTTATTAGCGTATAACCTAGAGAGCTAATGCCTTAGATTAGATTACTTCGTTTGCAGACTTTCCAGTCACTGAAAATGAAAACTAAGGGAGGGTGTGTGAACTGGACAGTAGGTGGGTGTAGTTAGTTTGCGTTTTATTAATTGGACTCTGGTGGTTGTTTTGTATGGTTTCGTAGTTTGTCCCTTCAAGATATGTGTATAAAAAAAACTGCGAGGATGATACACTGCTCTTAACTTAATTAAAGGACATTAACTTGACAAATGTTATATTGGCCAAATTAGGGTCTAAAATAACCACAAAACATGTTAATTTTAATGTAAAATTACGCGAGCATAAACAAATCAGTGGTAAATACAGAGAAGAAGCCAACAATTTTAATGAAACGAATAAACATATTTTAATCATCATATACTCCATTATAGCGGCCCATACGCGAAAGTGTCTGAATCACAGTAATCCGTTCAGTCGGTCGCGTGTTTGACATTCTGTGTAGAGCACTCTCCTCAGAAAAGTTTGACAAATAACAGGACAGGACATAAATGTCAAATACAGTTCTCTTGTTTTACATGTTTAACATCGCAAGATGTATGTGATTAACAAATCGGACTCTACATGTAAACCTGCATCGTTTTCGAGATTAATTTTGTTATTAGATTAGTTTTTGTATGATTAATCTCGAGATAATATACCTACAAAGTTAACTGGATTTAATCTCCGGTGGAAACGTAGCCAAACTACTACGAGCAAAAGAGGCGGGAGGAACATCGGATCCTCAGAAAGAAAAAGAAAGAGCACGAGAAGCGTATGATCGAAGAAATTGAGAGATGCTACTCCAGGAACCAAGGTTAAAAATAACGTACCAGGGCAAACAATCCCGTACAGAAACCTGTAGAGATAATGAGGGAAACCTTGTAGTAGAATCACGGTCGGTACTGAGAATGTGGAAAAATTACTTCTGCAGACTCTATAACGGCGACGAAGACCTGAATCCCGCTGTTAGGCAGAACGTACCATTCAATATATACGATGATAGACAAAACTTCCGTCCCCCTGACCAAAACGAAGTACGGGTAGCAATATTCAAGCTAAAGAACAACAAAGCTGCAGGGCCTGATGGTCTAGCTGCCGAGCTTTTTAGAGCAGCTGGAGATGACTTGGTAGAGAGAAAAATTCTACCGTCGATCAAATTTTCACACTTAGGCAGATCCTGGGAAAAACCCAAGAAGTCCAAATCGATACCCACCATCTTTTCATCGATTTCAAAGCCGCGTATGATAGCATCTATAAAGACGAGCTATACAGAGCCATGTCCAGCTTTGGCATCCCTGCGAGCTGTCACTCGTACGTTTGCTAGTATGGAAGCGGATGCGGCTAAAATGGGTCGGTTAACGGCGGTTAACGAGGCCAAAAACCAAGTATATACTGTCAACAAGAAGGGACACCCAACACCGTAGAATCGGACAAAACGTGGCGATCGACAGCTATAACTTTGAGGTAGTAAGGGACTTTGTCTACCTCGGCTCTGCTATAAATTCTGACAACATCTCGGAAGAAATTAAACGAAGAACAACTCTTGCCAACCGCTGTTTCTTTGGGCTAAGAGTAGTAGAGCCCTATCCCGAACAACTAAGGAGATTCTGTATAAGACCTTGATCATCCTAGCCCTGCTTTATGGCGCTGAAGCTCTATCTAAATCGGATGAAGATATCCTCGGTCGCTTTTCGAGAGGAAGATTCTTCGTAAATTTGTCGGTCCCGTTTGCGTTGACAGGATTTGGAGAAGGAGATTCAACGACGAACTATACGAGGACAGCGACATCGACCTGGTCAAAAAACTGCGCGCGCAAGACGAAGGCGACCTCAACCGACTAGGAGTGCGCAACTGGAGAGGCTTGTTAGTTGAGGCCTCAGTTCACCCAGAACTGTAGACCCGCCTAAGTAAGTAAGTAAGTAAACGTACCAGATGAACGGTTAGTCCACACCGAAATTGTATCTTTTGAATCCCGAAATATTCTGTAGAAAAGGAATTCCAAAGCTTCGTATCTTCGAAACAACCCGCCTACAAAGAGTGCACTAATCAAAGTCTAATCCCCATTAAAGGGTATCACAATGGGTTCCCAAAGCCCTTAGTGTGGTATACCAGGGTCAACTCTGCTTTTCCTATAAATGAACATAGCCTAACCTTATTAACTACATCTATTTATAGAGAAGCAGTTTAGACTCTAGAGTATGATTTAGAGTTGGTGGCGGAGGATCGAGAGTTATGGAGAAATATGGGCATCCTACACGTAAGACTGTGATATTATAAATAGGCGTTACACTTTTAACCCCGCTGTTCCATCAACAACAAGACTCACATCCGTAAATAAAAGATTGTGTCACTGATTGGCCCTTGACACGATTTTTCACATGTGTAATATTGGCTTGTTTTTCGGTCTGGCATAGCGTAGGTATATAAAATATGTAATTATTCAGGTGAGGTAATCATATCTTTTATATATGTACCACAGTATGTTGTAATCGAACTCCTCCTAAACGGCTGGACCGATTTTAATAAAATTGTGTGTGTATGTTTGAGTGGGTCCAAGGATGGTTTAGATTCACATTTGGTGAATTTAACAAAAGGGCGTGGCACCTCCCATACGAAAAAAATAACAATACAATCGTATATCTAGAAAACTACCGAACTGATTGAACTCAAATTTTAAGAAAATATTTGTTATTGGCTCAAAGGCGTTTCTGTGAAAGTCTGTTCAAAATTGGACAAAGGGGCGTGGTACCTCTCAAAAAATACTTTTCAAACGCTATTCTTCTACAGTCATGGGAAAAAATATATCTAGACAATACAAATCGTGGGCACACGTGACACGTCTGAGGAAATATCGGTCGAAGACTCGAAGCACACAGAGTACAGAATCAGTCCGGACACATTGGTTAAATAAAACGGCCGCAGAAAAGACAGACAATGAAAATGTACGAGCAGGCAAAACAAAGTTTGCCGGGTCCGCTAGTATCTTTATAGATATAATTCTTCTGTACGTGTGTTGTAATCGAACTCCTCCTAAACGGCTGGACCGATTCTGATGAAATTTTGTGTGTTTGTTTGAGTGGGTCCAAGGATGGTTTATACAGTAGACACTCGATATAGTGAACTAATAAAAACCAGGTCTGTTCACTATATCGAAATTGTTCACTATTTCGAGCGGGAGTTTTTAAATGTTCAAATAAGCTAATAAATTTGATATAAATAAACACATACCAACGTTTTGATTACAAAACACTAAGGGCCAGTTTCAAAGGTTCTGGATAAAGTTTCGGATAGTTAGCCGACACATAACGCTTTCCACCAGATAAAAGCTACTGATATTTTTTTTCTGTTTCATCGTCAAAGTCTCTGATAAACTAACTCCCGGAAAAATTTATCAGACACTAAAGTTTGTTTCGATACACATGTCATTTGTTTGTTTCGTGTTTTCTAATATTTTTTGTTGTTTTAGGTCTAAAAAAAACCCTTGATAAATTATCGACAGAAAAAATTGAAGCAGCAAAAATCCAAAAGAAAAATTCTAACAGAGGAACTGGGGCAGGCATCCAGATACTCCGTTTGCGGCTGAGCTATTCCTTAAACTGGGCTCCCAACCAGGCTGACTATCGGCACGGGTCGTATGACACCTACGTCCAACCCATCAGGGAAAAGGGGGTATAGGATAAGAAATAGTGAGAAGAGTGATTTGCGGATAGGAGTAGGAAAAGAAGGGGGAAGTAGATAAGCTCTCCAGGGCCGGGCTTATCGACCACTTTAATTAATAGTTTTTGGGTAGTTCTTAGTTCGTTGTTCATCAAAACAGCCTGTCTGTCATGGGTGACCCTACTGGCGACTAAAGCCGCCGACAGCATAGCCTATTGAATTATTACAACTTAAACCTCCACACCACCAACGTCCAAAAAAGGACGCAACGGCAAGGTGACAGCCCCTTCGTGGTAGGAATGTTTAGGAAAAAAGTGAATAAAATTTAATTTCCACAGGCGTTTTCTGCCGTTTCAGTAAGCCGGAATCGAATTCTGAAATATTCATGGTCGAGGGTTTCAAAATAATTTGGCCTTGGGCGAAATACTCTGCGCCTACGGGGCCGTGTAGTATGATCGTAATATTCTTTAAATTCTCCTTCTAAAAACTCAAAGAAATCCATGTTAGTCTGGATTGCTGTATACGCCGGTTAACGAAAGAATGCTCTAAAAGTATATTTTTTCCAGCCACTTCAAATAAATATTTTGTTTATCTACCGGATACAGACTTTAACAGCCACTTGAACTGGCTGATAAACTATCCGAGACTTTATCTGTCAGCTATCACTATCCGAAGCCTTTGAAACCGAAAGTTGAAGTTTATCTGACATATAAATTCCGGATAGGCTATCCGAAACTTTATCAGCTAGTCTTGAAACTGGCCCATAAAAAAAAAAAAAATTGTATTAATCTTTAAAAAACACTGAGATGAAGATTTTTTTTTTTTGAGGAACACAGAAATAAATATCATTTTTTTCCATAATTAAATTTTTAAAAAATAATTGGCACGAGTACGATAACTACGGCGCCAAAAATTGATAACGGTATTTTGTAGAGGGGTTAAATACAAGCATTTTTTACTAAGGGAAGGGGGGTCTATCTGGCTTCGTTTAGGCGGGAGGGGCATTTTAAAAGAAATAATACTTAAAATGAAAAAAAAAATTTGAGAGACAATGGCAACACTTACAATAAAGGACTTTAGGATTTTTGGAAGCCAGGAATCTGTTCTTTGATATTATTTTTAAATCAAGTTATAGCTGTTAATAGTTTTTGAAAAAAATACTTTCAAACTTGAAATTTAAGGAAAAAAATTAAAAAAAAAAAAAATGTTTAATGCTGATTTTGTTCAATATTGAGAAAATATATACTTAATTTTTTTGTAGTTTTTACTGCCTAAATTAATTCTTAATCGAACACTGAAAACCAGATGGATTTATGTCCTCTAATTTTTGAGAAAATTTAAAATTACTTTTATATGTCGCTCCGCTTAGAGTAACAAATTGCTACCCTTGCGCCTTAAAATGCGTATGGGGGGGCATGCTGCCCCCCCGCAACCCCCCTGCTTGGGGTCACTGTTGGATTTTGGGATGGGTGTAAGGCTAAGTATATGCTAACTTTCTTTAAATTATATAAGTTTACCCAATGTCAACAACATTCTTCAGATACAGTCTCTGGCCTGAAATTTCACATTGGTAGACAAAATTTTGCTGATTTGCATTTTAGGCAATTTATAACGGATTCCTGGTTTTTAAAAATACTATAGTTCGTTGTTGTAAGTGTTGCCATTGTTTTTTAATATTTTATTTTAATTTTATTTATAATTTTTTTTTTAATTACCCCTCCCGCCTAACCGGAGCGAGATAAACCCCCCCTTCCCTTATTAAAAAATGTTTGTATTTAACTCCTCTACATAAATCCGTCATTAATTTTCATCGCCAAAATTATTTTACTCACCCCAATTTTTGTCCTTAAATTTCAAGTTTAAAATTGTTTTTTTCAAAAACTATTTAAAGGAATAACTTGATTTAAAAATAATATGAAAGAACAGATTCCGGGCTTTCTAAAATGGTATAGTTTTTTATCATAAGTGTTGCCATTGTTTTTCAATATATTTTTTTCCATTTAAAGTATCATTTTCTTTAAATTACCCCTCCCGCCTAAACGGAGTAAGATAGACCCCCCCCCTCTCATAGTAAAAAGTGCTTGTATTTAACCCCTCTACAAAATACCGTTATCAATTTTTGGCGCCGTAGTTATCGTACTCTCCCTAAATAATTTGTCAACTTCATTAAGTGTCTTTTTCGCCATCGTCGAAGACTAACCGCCACCTGTAGGAGCTCACTACATCAGTCAACTTCATTTCGACACTCTAAACATCTCGTCAGAGGCAATAGACTGTTAAACTGTTTCGGTCACCATTCGCCTTTGCTTTCCCTGAAGGAGCTCTACCCCTTTTTTTTGGTACCAAGCAGTATGGTGGTTTGCTTCAATCAAGCTCTTCTGGTCAACACCAGTTTTTGCCTCGTGGATGGGATTTCAAAGGAAATAAATGGGGGGCAGAGTGCTACGGTTACCCTCCATCCTTTTCTTCAAGTAGACAATCCATCCACTGACTTTTGGTTAAGCAGAAGAACAGATTGATTCAACCACCCATTTCTGCAATGCATCAGTCTCTCTCTCCTCAGTGGTGGACTGTCATGGGCAATAGACAGGGGGTAGACTGCTACGGTTACCCTTCGTCTATACCCGAAGACAAACCGCCACCAGGAGATGCTAAATTCAAACATGTTTAACCAACTGAGTTGACTGTTTCATCCATCACGGTAAGATGTACGGAGATACCTTTCTTTAAAAGAAATTCGTAGGTAGTAATAGAGTTCCCACCTGTAATGTCCGGCCCATAATTTTTCTGGCCACTTCCTGTGTCCTATTTTTGGGACAGTCTAGGTGGCTAACCTAACCTTCATAACTAAAATATGAAAAAAACACTAATGAACGGTAAATTGTTCTAAAAAATTGTTGACATGCAGGCGCATTGCTAAACTGGAACATTTTTCTTTGACTTTTGCGAAAAAAAATCTGAGTTCACTATATCGAGATTTTCATAGTTCACTATTTAGTGTAGTCTGTGTAAAATGTTGGTGGTTCACTATACAGAGGGTTCACTATACCGAGCGTCTACTGTATTCACAAATTGGACCCGGTAAGTGTCGAGTTAATGCATTGAGGCAAAGACAGGCACGTAAAAAAAAATGTTTGATGAATACATAAATAGATCGATCAATATACCCAAAGTTTGCAGTTTTTTTTTGGGCTTACAACCATGCCCACGACGAGATCACCTCAAATCTGTGCTTCTACAATCGGAATTCAAATCCTTGCGAATACACGTTTAGGTATTTAGCGAATCATTTTTCTATCTTTGATTTTTCATTATCGTAGAGTTACTGCATTTTGTATTTTTAAGCTAAGAAATGTGAAAGAAGTTGAACGGGAACATAACGAGTTTTATTTTTAGGAGCGAAATGGAAGTCATGTAGGTGGGTCAAGTCGAAGCAAATGTTCTAAGTACGAAACAGCTACAACCAGTCTGTATCTGTACTCTACATTATCCAATTTGTTACACGATACGACCATCACACTCTAATTAACTAAGGTAAACACTTTATACACACAATCGATTAAACCTACTACCGTCAATTTCAATTATACTGCGACTGCCTTTTGACCACCCAAAAATGTCTTTCCTGTTAGATCTATAGAAAATTTAACAGAAAATTGAAAAGGTAAACAAAAAGCAACAAAGGAACGCGTGCCATACTGCCATACCCAAATGCTCTTATTTTCTTATGCCTTCCTAGTAAGAGCTTGGTCAACAACAAAAAAATTTTTATCTCACCGTGGCCATCTCTTTAACACGGACACGATGACTCTGGTGATTTAGAGACGCACTAAGTTTCACCGCACCTTTTATTTTATTTATATTTTTGTTTTTGTTGGTCTAAATGGTGCATGTATGCCACTTCCGATTAATCAGCTATTAAAGATATTTTCGGTTTTTATGACACTTTTCCGTGACCATTTAAGATTTCAATGGAGATTTACACACAGTTCATGGATGAATTTCTGGTTTAGCAGGGGCTGGTTGTTGTTGATGTAATTAAAAGGAAGGTCAAGCTGGGAGATTAGTAAATGGATGGTTTGCATTTCACCTTGATAGCGATAGACACAGAGTTCTTTATTGAGCATTTTTTTGTCTATCGCCAGCGCAAATTTATCACTACCTTGGCAGTTAAAATACGTATAAATTATACATGTCTCGGCATCAGTTTAAAGATAGGTCCTAAACATCGGACTCTGATGTTGGATATTGTAAGCTGAAAACGAGTTTTCTTAAGAAATATGTGGGATATCTTGTTCGACTACAAACGGATTCACCGATCTCGGTGAGGATGGAGAATTCAAGGCTGAACTCTCAATTTGATTCCAAGAGCTTTTTTGTAGCAACAGCAGTACAGCTCTGTGGTGGGTTTCTTAACTCGCTCCAGGATGTTGGGTTTCCAACAAAATTTACTGTATAGAATGAAGTCTAAGTTCTTGGCTGTATTCGTAATCACCAGGAGGGTGCCGTATAATCTCTACACTAATCATAAACAACGATGCTTGGAATTTTAGACTTTCCTGTGTAGAGAACAAGTTTTGGTTTTCTGAGGATTGAAAACCTGGGGCCGCATTTTTTGGTCCATTTAGAAAGCATGGAGAGGACATTCTGAAGAAGATCACTGAGCAATTTGGGGTGTTTTTCTGAGACTGCGATATCAACATCATCTGAAAAGCCCTTCTAGTATTAAACGTAGTTAATTCATCACTAAGGACAGGGACAAAGACAGAACAGATCGCGCCTCTCTGTGGTGCACCCCTATTGACGAAACGAAAATCCGACGCCTCGTCCAGTTAAGATTCAATAAACCTGTTAATGAGCAACTGTTCTTTAAATATTTTAAAAGATGGTAAAGCTGCAGGATCGGATGGGATACTATCCGAGTTCTATAAATATGGTAATAAAGAGTTATACAACACGCTTCTTGTGATGTTTGAGAATATCCTAAGTACTGCAGTAGTCCCAAATCGCTTTAGAGAAGCCTTCTTTTTCCCCCATAGATAAAAAAGGAAGTAGGAACATCGAATCCAGCAAATTACAGAGGCATTTCTTTTTTAACAATCTTGCATGGCCAACTATCTAGAAAGATAAAAGATAATAACCTACTTAAGGAACACCAAGTTGTTTTTAGGCTACACAGAGCGAAAAAAGACTACATAAAATCAATAAGACTTATTGCACTGATTTACGATGAAATCTTATTAAAAGGAGTAAATAATATGAATTTTCCATAGAGAAATCTTAATGGTTTAATGGAGAAAATCTTATTAATCTTTTTAAGAGTTTTTCATATCATTTTTGCATGCCAAATCATATTAAATGATAAAAATAATATGAAAACCTTATTACTATTTGGATTTAAGAAGTCAAGCTTATTACAAAATTTTGTTTATAAACGTTTAAAAGGAAATCTTCTCAAATCTATATGACTTCTCTTTAAAATTTTAAAGAGATATCACATTAATTTTGGGTGGGAGTATTGAATTGTATAATAATTATATGAAAACCTTGTTAATATTCGGTTTTGAGAAGACGAACTTATTAAAAGAGCTTGTCTTTAAACGGTAATAAGGAAATATTCTTAAATCAATAAGAATTCCCCTTAGAACTAAAAGTATTCTCATATTTTATAAAAGTGCATATAAACGGTGTATTGCTTTGCCGAACGCATTCGTTTTCAGATTTCATGTCAAAAGCGCTTCTACGTATCGAGGAGTGTAAGTAATTTATTAAATAAGAAAATATTAACTTTGTATTTGTTTTCTTCCTTTAGAATAATTATACTTTTATTATTACTTTTTTTCAGAAAAAAATGTTAATTTTGTCTTTATTGTGTATGTAAAATATGAGAAAAAAAAAATAAAAATAAATAAATAAAATATTTTAAAAAGATAATAAGTATTCCATATTTTTCCAATCGGTTTTACATATACTTTCAATAAGTTTTTCCTATTGGTGCGAAGAGATTTTCATATACTTTTCAATAAGTTTGCATATTGCTTTAAGAAGCCGTCGTATTGATATGGAATAAGATATCTTGTTAAAAGTATGTGGTTTTCTTATAGAATATTCATAAAGATTTCAATAAGATTTTCTCTATTGTTTTGATATGACTTTCTTCTTGGATGAAAACCATAGAGAAATCTTATAGTTTTTCTTCTACTTTATGTGGTGGTTTTCTCTCTGTGTAGGATATACTACTATCGACCATGTGTTTGTTTTGAGAAGCATTGTGGAACCCTACATTGGAAGGGGTAAAAAACTGTATGTGTTCTTTGTAGATTTTAAATTTTGACACCGTAGAGTTTTATTTTATAAACTTTATATGCGGCGGTGTGGATTGGGAGTTGGAATGGTTTCAGTCGCTTTACGGTGTTAAGGACCATTCACATGAGAGCGACCAAATACGTACGAACGAACGAATATTCGCAAGTTTTGACAGTCCGTTCACATTTTTCAATAATTTTCTTGATCGCGGCAGTTCGCGAATTTCAGTCCTCAGTTTCTACCAGCAATTTCTCATTTGAGGTTAAATTCGAACGAATGTTTTATTCGCTAGTTTGTGGAACGCGGTTTAATAATGTGGATTGCGAATAAACTTTGTCAATTCGCGCCGAGGTTGTTTTCGTTCGCGGCAAAAAGTTTAGAATTCGAAATTTCGTTTTCTATACTGTTTATGAAACTTGTTTTCTTAACACAGTATGTGTTAGCTGTATAGGTATGCATCAGGACTGCTTATCAAAGCTCTTCTGTTCGCAGATTATATCGTACTACTGGGGTAGGTATTCACCTGAATACTTACAACTTATGATCAATAGGCTGGATGTTGATCGTTAATCTAAGCAAGTCAAAGATTTTGATATTCAAGATAGGGAGCGGCAAGAACTGCAGAACTACAGAAAGTCGTATAAAAATCGTTAAGGAATACAAGTACCTTGGAATATACTTCACAAAAAATTTAGACATAGAGACGGAGAGACGTCAAGGATAAACTATAGTGAAGTCTAAAATGGTCATCAATTTTGTCTGGAAGAAATGTCTCATTGCCCATAGCAGCAAATATTAGGTTTTTATAGCGGTAGCAGAGTCCATCATGTTCTATGCTGTACAAGTTTGGGGCGGAAGGAAATATGAGACTGTCGTGAAACTATTACCTACGGTACTACATAAAGGGAACATTTAATAACGATAATGCTGGAAACAGGTTTATCCCCATTATTCATTAAAACTTTTAAGCTGTATGTGGACTACGACTCAAGGTTTTGAATAAGCCGGATACCAGGCTACCGAAAAAAGCGATTAAAAAGCAATTAAATCCAGGACAGGATGGTACAGGGTACAGGGAGTGTTAGAGGGCTGTGGAGTGCACTTGAATCTGGATAATAGTGCAGATTGGACAAATCATAGTTTATCAAACGCATGCGGACGAAAAGGCTCTGTTAATGTATTTACAGCAAGCTTAGGGAACACTGCATAGAATGATCCACAGTTGTTTAAATCATAACCTGCAGAATAATAATGACTTCTACGACGAATATACCATATCAGCAATATCGACAGTTTTTAAGTTAAATGGAGAACTTCTGAAGCTTAACTATATCCAACACAGAGAAGACCTACCAGTGAATAGTGATGTTGAACTTGTGTATAACTTGGCAGAATAAGAAGATGTCATGTATTTTGTTGGAAAGTGTCCAATTCTAAAAGAAATTACGAGGCATATCTTCAGAAGCATAATGTCCTGACGTCGGATCAAGTATTTAAGCTTCTAAAACAATACTGCAAATAAGCGTTAACTTATCGCGAAAGAATAATTACCGAAAACTTCTAAACCCTACGGATTTCGAATTGTAAAAAACAGATATTCACATTTTGTAAATTTTCTTAACTTTATTGAATTGTTGCCAATTAGGCAGACGGCAAAGCCATGTTCACTGATTTTTTGTAAACATTTTAGAACAATCTCGAAGTATATTAATAAAAAATCTATCTAATCTAGTTCAATAATGTCCCAATCATCGTCTCTATTCCATCAAAGTTAGTATATAAATGCGCCTATAATTGCATTAAGTTCGACATTCTTAAACTTTCCCTTTAAGTCCAGGAACGGTACCAAAGTAATTTCTTTGCAATTTTAAGATCTTTCAGTAGTAGATTAGGTATATTTGCTAGTGAGTGAAGAGGTTTTTCTATCCAATTCACGTTATATGTTCATATTGCCTTGGTTACAAAAACCGTATTTAAACTTTCCATAGCATATTTTGAAGATTTTTTTACTTCTGAGGAGAGACTCATTTTCTTTATGGCTGGTAGCAGATTATAGCTGGGCCCAGCCGGGGTTCGAACCTGCGCCGCACAGTGGGGCGCTTTGTATGGGGGAGCGGAAAAAAATCTATAAAATCTGAACTAATAAACTTAGAGCAATGAAATTTTGCACACCTATTTGGATCGGGCAAACACACATTTGGACAAAATTTGAAAAAAAAAAAAAAAAAAAAAAAAAAAAATTGGAGGTAGGAGGTTGAACTAAAAATTGAATATCTCAGCCCTCCCTCCCTCAACGGATTAATTTTATTTTGCATTTAACTGAAAGCCCTATATTTCTTCTTAAAATAAAGTCCTGGTTGAGTTCTTTCCAATTATTATTAGAAAAGAAATTCTTACTTTTGTAACATTACCAAAGTCAAAACCGTGTTTTTTTTAGTCTAAACCAGCGATACTAATTTATACACTACGTTCAAAGTGGTCTCAAAGGGGCTCCAATTCTTTCAAAAACAGTTAGCTGAATACTGCAGCTTTCTAATAAATGAAACCACTAGACGGAGCTTAGTGGAGCTAAAACTGTAGCTCAAGGGAAAGAACAGTAAAGTAATAATTTTGGGGCACTTGGTACTAACCCTTATATTTTATATACACATATGTATATATATATATTTATTTTTTTTTTTTTGAAAGCTGAAGATAGATATTATTCATTAAAGAAATTAAGTTTTAGCAAACGGTTATAAAAATGCTACTTTTCTTGTCAAAGAGTTATTGCAAGAAAATACATGAAATCTAAAACTAAAAGAAAGGGCAACTTTGGTGCGATGTATCTCGAAAATTCTTTGACATAAATTTCTCAAATTTTGGTAAAACATAGAACAGATATATATATCTTAAAAAAAAATCAATATTACGAATTTTTAACATTTATTTCCGCATTTTCCCCACTGTGCGCCGGGCCGCCGGCCGCTCGGGTCACAAGCAATGACTCTAACCACTATAGGTACCATGGCCATCGCTCGTATAACCACGAACTATACGAGCTTTACAGCGACACTAACTTAATCAAAAAGATCCGTCCATAACGATTAAGATGGATATGTCAAAAACGTTTCATTCCGAAGAATCTTAGACTCCATCTTGAGGGACTACACACAATAGAACACTCTAATCTCCACAATGGCGTGTGCAAAATAAGTTTGAACTCAACTAAGTCGGCGTACGCGGAGGTAGGTAGCTGCTAAATAGTTTATGTTGAAACCCTGGTTTCGCCGAACTGACGCAAAAATGGAACAACCCTCTGCTTCGGCTTCAACTTTTAAATAACGCTTTGAAAGGTGTGCGTCAAAAAACTGCTGCGCACTAATTTAATCAAATTTATCTGCCAAAAATGACCATCGTCATTTCTGGTCATTAGACAGTTACAGTTCATTTTGACAGCGAGAACTGTCATAATGGGACAGAATTTCACCATTTGCAATCCAATCTAACTGCAAAAATGATTATCACAGCATACCTATGCCTTTACCGAAATAAGACAACAAACAAATTAGATGCAAAAAAAACAAAACAAGTAATTGTATTTGACATCTAATGAAAGTTGTCACACTTTCTGCTTTCATCTTATTAATTTCCTAGGTTAAGACCCGATTATTGATTGTTGATCAAAGACATTCCAAGTTGCTATACAAACAATGCATCATTTGACAAACGAAAATCAACACCTACCAATTAATTTCTGCCATATTTGTGCAGCAAGTTTACAGAGTGTATCTATACACTACACCCCCTCCTTTTGCGCCAAACGTCTCGCATATTCAATATTCATGACCTTCACTTTGCTATTACCAACGACGACGACGAAAGTGAAAACTTGAATGCACTCTACCTTCACCATGTGCGCTGTGCGAGTCAGCCGCTACTTCTGTCATGGCCCATGGCCACACTGAGCAAAAAACAAAATAATATTTTTTTTTATATTTTTTTTTAACAATTTAACCATAGCAAAGCAACAGAGTATTATAGCTTGGCCTACACCATCTGCTGGGAGCAATTTCTTTCCAGGCGATTGGCTTTGGCTTTGGCTTCACTCGTGCTCCGTGACCTGCCACTGGCATCTGCGCCAAAATTACACACCTGTCATTCCTCTTAACCAGTTAAAAGAAAAACGAACAAATTATGTGCCGACGACACGACGTAGACGAGTATGGTTAATGCCATCTAACCAAATACCGCATTAAAATGTGAGAGAAGTCCAGTAAAAAGAAAGCAAAGTACCGAAATTATCTTCACAAAGAAAAGAAGTTGTTAACAATACAATTTTTATTTTTTTAACAAAATTTATTATTTTCTCCTGTTTGGGGTGTTCGCTATAGATGGCATGGCTGGTGATTACAATAATTGGCAAGTAAGACATTATTTGGCAAGCATACTGTTATGTTTGCAAATAGCTGCCTACTATTTAACGGTAATTGGATGTAATCTTAGATAATGTTTTTGTTACTTATGACAGTCAGATTGTGAGATTGAATGTCAGGCAATACAATGGTTTTCTGGAAAACAAATGTGCAAAGAATACATTTCGATAAATCAATTTTTAATTCAATAATAAACAGTGGGAAGCGTAAAAGGACTGCATGGGATTAAGCCAGCTTAAGCCAATGCAAAACTTACGCGAACTTATGGTCATTTTTGACACTAACTTAAGCCAACATAATTCTTTGACTCTTTATTTGAATTTTCGAACAAGATGCTGAAAGTGACGCATATGAACAATTGTTTGTTGACAGCATACACTTAAGTGACAGCTCACTGTGTTCTATTAAATATGTCAAAATGTGTTCGGCAAGTAATTGAGCAGGCGTTTGAAAAATGGTTTACCTCGTGCATTAGCTCGTCAAAGAAGTCGATAGCGCGCGTCATCTTCTTTAGTCTTTAAAGACTTTGATGGACGAGTGTGCTAGGGAACTGTGTCGCAAAAGTCGCAATTTGACACTTTTTTCATAGTAATCCGAGCTTCTCCGTCATCTTTGTACATAGACGGAGGAGTTTGGCCGTGATACGCGTTAAAAGTCGCAGGGGAAAGAAATTTTCTCATCTATTCCAGATCCGCTGTATTAATACAGCTTGCTCTTTGTTTCCTCGGAGATTAGGACTGATTGGCAGGATTTCATTTTTTTTTCTATATTCCTCGCCATTTTACCCGCTCGATTACAAAGAAGTCCTTTTCAAGTTCTGAGAAAATCCTTACGCTTGAGCAGAAGTGGCTCCCCAGCCGCACGCCACGACTCATTTTTCCTAGTCTCTTCTCTATACAAACAAACTCTTTCTTTATCGCCTTTTGTACCCAGTCCATGTACTCTGTTTAATCCTTCCCTAATTTAGGCAGTTAGTAGTACGAGGAACTGTTCATGTTCCTGACAATTCTGATACTTATTATATATTTTGTGCAAATTTTAGCACTTATTTTTACAAGTTAAGGTTACATTAGGTTATGGTGGCAGGCCACAAAAAGTACAGTCGCACTTAGGTCAGAGTAGGCCCTTTGTGATACCAAAGGATCGAATGATCTCAAAACTACCCGTTGAACCTTAGGCTAAGAATAAAGCGTTGGAGACGGCTGATGCAAGAGTTTTATGTGCAATTTACTCCGAACGTCTCGGACTATCCAGATCAATCAGATTTCCTGATTACAGCAGCGTATTCCAAGCTGAGGTACTGGGAGGGACAACAGCTGCTAAACAGGTTGCAATGATGGCAATACCTCATGCAGATATTATGTTTTTCATTGCCAGTCATGCGGCAATAAAAGCTATCTCTGCCTTTGAGTTAAAATCAAAGCTTGTAAGTCGCTGTCGCGAAGAGCTACGGGTTTTTGGCGAGCAGCACAACGTAATGTCGTTTTCCACTGGGCAAAAAGAAGCGTCCGGGAGCGTCCGGAATCAAGAAAATCACTTCTGAAACCGTTCCATTAGCGCAAAAAATACTCTTCTGTTGATTCTGAGGAGAGAATTTCGCTTCTCGATTTCAAGCCAGAATCCACCCGAGGAGCACTTACACAAGTGCATTTTATGTATTTTATACAAGCCAGCTGGCAGCAGCCATACAGTAATTTTTGACGTTTCACCAATACGAGAGTGTAGTCAGCCAGAAGCAGTTTTCTTGTTCCATTGGATGTGATGTGTGTCTGGAAACGAAAAAACTGATAAGCTGGCAAGAAAAGGACGTCCCTTGAACTAAAGCTGGCCGACACCACAGTAATGTGACACCCTGTAATTTCAGACAGACGATTGGGAGCAAAATACTAATGGCGACAAATGAAAGATGGCCAAATGTGGCCAATCACAACAAACAGAAAACTGAAAAAATGCTGAAATACCATACCAAGAAAAAGGGAATCAGTACAGATGACCTGTGCAGAGGATGCCGTGATGAGATGCATGAGGACACCCCACACTTTCTTTGTCACTGCCCAGCGCTCTGCCAGTTAAGAAATAGAATCCTTGGAAGTTACTTCTTCGAGGATTTATAGAAGAACTTTCAGACAGGTCCATTAATGAACTACTTAAGTTTGTAAAAAAACGGGTTGGTTTACCAATCCGTAGGTTTATCATAGGTTTCCAGAGTGTGGGGGTCACAAACCCCAGGGGCATCCCAACGGATCTACATTGATCTAAGTGTGTTACTTACAGGTTTCTCCTATCTTGCTAACCCACAAAACTAACCTAACCTATATGTGCAATGGCGGTGAAGAATAGCCTCCGTCTCCTCCTCGTCCATGCAGCTTCTACATTCAGGCAGAAATCGTTTGACGGCAGGCCCAACCCGACGACATGCCACCCAATGGTGCAGTGTCCCATAATTGCACTTATGCTATTCTGCTTATAAAGAATCTTTTATTGTAATAAAATTGTTGGAGTACTTGAGCCGTTTCTTAAAGACACCCCCCACACTTTTCAAGAGTCGGTTACATTTATTAACTTGATGCAACTAAACAAAAAGTGGGCGCAGTAGCGCAGTTGTTAGTGTGCTGGACTACCGTGCGAGGGATCCCAGGTTCGGTTCCCGGAAAAACACAAATAACATCTTAAGGTTTTTTCTACTGCGCCACCTCTCACGAACGTCTGACAAACATCCGAGAGTATAACTGTCCTCAAAAAGCTTCTCAATTCAGCCGTTCGGACTCGGCATAAAATTGTAGGTCCCTTCCATTCGTCCCAAAAATAAAAACTCACACAAACGAACCCTAGGCCAAACGAGAAGCTAGGCCTAGGGTGTCTACTCGCCTGTTGCTCCACCTATTTATATTTTTATTTTTAACTAAACAAAAAATCGGCAACAACGAGCAACTTTTCAGAAATTAGCTCGGAATAAAATGTTAAGAAATAAGAAGTGAGTTTGGATTTTCATTTTAGGTATATGTTTTAAAACTTGTAAATGTATACAAGTCGGTATTTTTAAAGGTTTCACCTTTCGGAAATGCAAATTTATATTTGTTTATCCTTATGTACCTTCTCCGAGTTTCGACTTTTAAAAAAGACCTTAAAATGTTAAAACTACTGGACCAAATTGGATATTTCCTTCTGCGGATTTGTTCGTATTTGGTTTAGAAAAAAAAAGTCGAAAGATTCTCAACAGGTGGCGCTGTAGGCGCACATTTCGATATCTCGAATACCACCGACTCCATTCAGCTCAAATTTTCAGGCAATCTTAGGTATTGACCCGGGATAGTTCCTGTGAGAATTGATCAATATTGGACAAAGGAGGCGTGGCACCTCCCATACAAAAACATCTACTATGGGGTGAAACTCGATGACGTTATAACTCGATAACCGCTGGAGATTTCAATGAAAGTCACTCCCCCACGGCTAATCGTCGCTACACCCCTGATTATAATGAATCTACGACAGATCCTACTTAATCGAAATGATTTCTGTCTGGAAAATGAGTACACATATAGTTTTTTTTTTTACAAAAAAATAATGTCTAACAACTGTTAGATACTCGCTTTAATAGCTGCCAAAAGTAAAATTGATCAGGAAACGAGTGAAGGTCTCCCTTTTTATTTTTTTTATCCATTAGTGTACTAATACGGTGTATGGTACAGTACCTAATGGATAACTTCAGTACATTAATGTCAGAAAGTTTACAAAATCCTACTAAAAGTTCCCATTTTTTCATTCAGATCCTGAGATTGCGCGATATATTATCAATCCGTTCACTTCGCGTTAGTGCCCACCAAGCTCGGTTATGATCTTCTGCAGATCAGAACATCAAGTAAATGGTGGGTCCTCTTACAGATTAGCACAGCAATCGCAGGCAATAATTAATTCTTGTTTGCATGCGTTTACCAGAATATCAATTTTCCTAGTGGGAGGTGTCTCCGCCGAATCGTACGAGAGTGCAAGGACACTACGAAGGCATCTTGCGGCCGGTTTAGTCACTTGTTTAGCCACGAGGTCCATGTATAGAGAGATCCGGTGGATTGTCTACTTGAAGTCGGTTCTTCAGCACAGCACAAGAACTTGTTTGAGCATCGCCATTGTCTCTGATAGACCTCTGATCTATTTCCAAACAAAATCAAAGGTTCCTGTAGCATCTGTCTGTCCCTTTGGGGCTTGACAATAATATAACTATCCTTAGGTATTGAACTCAGTTTCAGAAATTGAAACACTCTACCACAGATTGCGCAGCAGCCAAGTCGTCAAGATAAAGATTGCAATTGCAACTATAAAATTTTATTAATATTTTAACCTAAAACCGGCTATAAGGAATTTAATTAACGGAATGCTCTTCGCGTATAGCCGCAGGTAAGAAATTAATTAAGTCGACCATTTTGCATCTTCTCGATGACATACCGATCAAGATTCCATTCCATGGCACTATTATCTGCCTCAAAACGTGCGACACTTAGTTGCAATCACAGAAGATTGTCCAAGCATATATAATGGTTCTAGATTTATTTTTCTCTTTACTTTGATGCAGATGCTGTGTGCGCGGCATATGAAAATAGAGGCTAACCGGGATCTTTGCGGAGCATTTTAGATTGCACTCTTTATGTACATCCCGAACCGAAAGCCTGGTTATCTCGACGACCATGGTAATTATTTTAATGACCAAGCCATCCAGCGATGTTCTGCAAAACAATGAAAACCAAGTCTACTCCTCGTTGGACTATTTTTATAGTTTTTTTTTATAAAATACAACAAAGTATAGTATAAATCTGAAACGGGTTTTCTTTTTTTCTTGAACTGAAGCTGAACATTGAAGGTCTATGTCAAATGAAGTGGACAACAACGCACAACAAGCATGGTTTTACTTTTCATAATGGTGTCCACTTTTCACTCCAACTCATCTCCTATCCTTTACTTTACAAGAGAGATGTTAAGTGAACTGATTTTCTTTCTTTGTTCCAGATTTGTTTACCAGTTTCATGTTCGTCCGCTCAATAGATACTTTTTGCAATGTAGGTTGTTGTTGCTTTAAAACTATATCTTAGCAACTACAACAAAAAAAAATTCTCTTCGGATAACAATCGACAGATTCACGTGGCGGTTCAATGAAGATGCGATTAACGTCAGGAACGAGTGGAATAGAGGAAACTTTTGACCGTTTTTTTGTTGTTTTGTATCGAGCAGAACGGATTGAAATTGCTGTTTTGAACGAATCTAATAGGTGGTCATCAGTGAATAAGTTTAATAAAAAAAAAACACACACCCGGCTGACGCGAATAGGAAAAAAAAAAGCAGCAAAATGTATTAGATGTATCAGATACGAGGTTATCGGGTCAGTAGACGATGGTAATGTGATGATGAACTAGAAACGAAATGGAAACCGAAAAAGTGGATATTGATACTGGAACCGATAGGAACATTTTAAAGGCTTGAATTAACAACGGAACAAAACCCGAACACCGAGTCACAGTCCGTACTGAGGACGTGGAAAACCATTTCTGCAGACTGTTAAATGGCGAAGACGACACAAATTCCGCTTTCAAGCAGAATGAACCATTCAACCTGGGCGATGAAAGGCAAGACTTCCGTCTACCTGACCAAAATGAAGTGAGGATAGCAATATCCAAGCTGAAGTCCACAAAGGCTGCTGAACCGGACGGCTTAACTGCCGAGCTCTTTAAGGCAGAGAGAGATGGCTTGGTAGAGAGCATATACCAACTTGTCTCCAAGATTTGGTCAGAGGAAAGTATGCCTGATGAATTGAGTCTCAGCATTTTTTGCCCGATCCACAAGAAAGGAGACCATCTAAACTGCACCAACTATAGAGGCATCAGTCTCCTTAGCATCGCTTACAAGATTCTGTCTGCCGTATACTGTGTGAACGGCTGAAACCATTTGTAAACGAACTGATTGGACCCTATCAGTGCGGTTTTAGACCCCGTAAATCCACAACCCAACAAATATTTACACTACAGTAGATCCTGGAGAAAACTCGGTGAAAATCGAGCAAACCAGTGCGTCTAGATCAGATGTGGTGGTCGTCTACTGATGAGCCCACCCATTACATCGGGGCGAAACGCATACTGGAGTCGAGGCCAGATCAAATTTAAAAGTTTGTGAAAACTCAAGAAGTTCAAATCGATACCCACCCTACCTGCTTATCGATTTTAAGGCTGCCTATGACAGCATTTATAGAGAGTTGTATAGAGCTATGTCTAGTTTTGGCATCCCTGCCAAACTTGTGATGCATACGCTGATGCTCCATTAAGGTCGGTAAAGAACTCACCAGAGACCTTCGATGTCAAAAAAGGATTTAGACAAGGTGATGCACTGTCAAGTTACTTCTTCAACATCGTTCTTCAAAGAATAGTGCAAAACTCAAACCTTAACACCACAGGCACTATCTTTCAAAAGTCCACCGCCATCCATCTACTCGCCTACGCCGCCGACGACATCGACATAATCGGCAGAACGCAGTGTGATGTCACTGCCGTTTTTGTGAGTAATGTGACGGAGGCGGCGAAGATGGGTTTGGCGGTCAATAAAGGGAAGACAAAGTATATGCTGTCAACAAGAAAGCAAACCCACCAACAACATCTCGGACAGAATGTCACTATATACAGATATAACTTTGAGATCGTTAAGGACTTTGTCTATACCAATGCTCCGCTACGAACTCAGACAATGACACCAGTGCTGATATCAAACGAAGAATATCTCTTGCCAATCGCTATTTCTTCGGGCTAAAAAGACAACTGAATAGCAAAGCCATCTCTCAAACAACTAAAGTAGCCCCTAATCATCCCAGTCCTTCTCTATGGTGCAGAGGCATGGTCTCTATCAAAAGCAGGTGAGGTTACTCTTGGTTCTTTTGAGAGGAAAATTCTTCGAAAAATGTTCGGTCCCGTCTGCATAGACGGTGAATGGAGGAGGAGATACAACGACGAATTGTACGGGCTGTACAGCGACATCGACCTAGCCAGAAGAGTGAAGGTCCAACGACTGAGGTGGCTGATGGGTCATGTAGATCGAATGGGCGCGAATGCTACGGCCCGAAAGATCTTCGAATCCACACCCGAGGGACCTTAACCAACTTAGCGTGCGAAACTGAGACAGCTTTCCAAAGATCGTGCTGACTGGAGACGCTTGTTGATTAAGGCTCAGGTCCACCCGGACTGTAGCGCCACCTTAAGGAAGTAAGTAAACTCAATATTGGTGCGCTTGTGCAATTCCTGCAGAAGAAGTTTGGGGGCTTATTCAGGACGATGGAAGGAGGAACGCTGAGTTTTCCTATAGGATTGGTTAGACTAGGTCATTTTGAGGCTGTTAATTCATTTTGTTATCAGGAGTACCTAACGAACTTGGTGTCAAAGTGTTGGTATTTAATTCGGTGTTGGTTATTGAAATCTTACCTATGGTGATAAGATAAGATTTGGGAGCTGCCCATATAAGAACTAGATCACGGATACAAGCCGCATGAACCGAAATGAGATTTCTTCGTTGTATCTCTTTTCTCTGCCTATGGAGATTGGGCAGGACTTTTTATGATTCACACTTCTTAGGGGGTCCATGTATTTTTGTTTCGCTAGGGCTCTTTGCTCCTTAGACACTGTCTTGGACCTGTGATATTCGATAATAGCAGCAGTGAGAGCAACAATAAAACCGAAATTTTTTTTTGTTACATATAATGAAACACTCTACCCAGACGCAACTGGCCCATTGTATGACCAGGAATCAAATCCACTATTACCCATTTTGCTGGAATTTCTTCGACTTTTGGAGAAAGTTGAGAATGCACTTCAGCGATGAGGAGAGCGTACATTACCAGCACTCACATCAGCGCCGCAGATCTGCCACCTGATCCGAGCAAAGGCAGGACAATAACAAAAAAAATTGATCCAAAGTATCGTCCCCCTCTCTACAAGCGCTGCAGACAGTGCTTTCACTTAAGCCTAGCAAAGTGTCTCGTAACAAATCCAATAACTTGTATATATTATTTTCTACTGAAAGATAGCAGAAATGCCGCAGACTTCTTACAAACGCTTGGGAGCATGCGTTTAGTCTGCCCACTTCCTGGAGAGCAATTATGGGTTTGTAAAAAACCCAGTCGTCAATGCCGGTGCACATATGCCTCCGCTAGAAGCAGGCCTGTCAGTGGCTCCATGTGCTGCAAAAAAAGGTCTGTCCGACTACGGTGCAAGAAACTTTTTAGGTCACCACACCGGCTTCATCCAGATCTTTTGCAAGCAACTTCCACATGGTAGCTCCCAGCAACAAAGTCTAGACTCCCAGAATCGAACTATCAGCGACAGAACTATACGACCAACGGGCCCACTATGTTGAGAGAGATTAAGCGTACCGGCTGAAACCTTTGCGCTACTTTCTCCCTCCTTCTAGTCCATTCTCGCGAACTAGTCGTATATAGTTAACCGCAGGAATCTTCAGAAGCGAGCACTGGGCCCGGACCTGTATTATCGCCCGATGAGACGAAGCTCGTTTTTTGTATGTTGGTTGGGGCCTCCAGAATTCGAATCACTTTCGCGAGTGCCACCTGGAGTAATACCTATACCATCCAATACTTTTTTTGACAGGTTTTACGTCGAAGTCAATACGTTGATTTTAGAAATTCTTCAATTATAGGAAATGCGGCCCTTCTACTGATTCATGTTGGGGACGGAGTTTAGAGGAGACAGGGTTACCCTGTCAGTTTTGAAATGTTGTATTGACAGTAAATAACATGATTGATGAATATTGAAAAGCAATATATATATAGACATTCATGGCAAAACGACGTAAAAAGCAAGCGTATGTGATATCATTCATCACCCTTGAGCAATACCAGATCAATTCCAGTTCTGCAGTGTATCTATATTAGATCACCCACTGCTTCAGATAAAATGTTATACACCTGTTAGTAAGTATCGAGTGTATTTACATCACAGTCAATAGATAGATATCTCTGATAAAACCACTCATTGATCGATTGCACAACAATGTGACATACTGTCATCGTGTTTGATGACTTGACAATCTCCGGGATAACTGCCTGTCATCTATGCGCTCTATTATGCAATCGGCTGCTTCTTCTTCGGTGTAACAAACATTGCCAGTGCCACCACGCCTAAGACGTGCTTTTAATTCCAAATGCAACGTCTTAACATTTCTAATGGTATATTGAATAACTTCCACAAAGGGAATTAAACGTTTTTTTTCCTTTCCAACCTGTGTTACGAAACAAGCTCTTGTGCTGATCGAATTTTCAATTCCGCACTGTCATGTTTGACATCATCTTCAACAACGAATGGTACAACAAGTGACAGTTGGTGTGGTTCCCTTAATTTATGAAAATACTGCATTGCGTGCAAGGAATTCGCAATCGCGCATGGAGTGTGACGTTGGAGACGTGTGACACAAAAAATATACAAATTCAGCCAAAATGCGTGTTATGTCAGTCAGACTACGCGACGACCAAACGGTAGGGGTAACATCTTTTATTTCCGAATTAGATGAGAGGTTTCGTCTCGTTTCTCTCGAAAGGTCGCACGTTTCTTTGGTTTTCTTTTCGAATGCATTTGCCATTTATTACGTGAATGTTCAATGAACAGAATTCGCTTTAATATTATGTTAACGAATGTGCATTTATTTTATAAACAATTAATTGCAAAGTATTGTTACAAAAAAATCGTGACGTGAAGTTAATGTTATTTTCAAGTGAGGTTTGTGTGCGAGTGCGGTCAAATTCATGGCCGTAGTTGCTGTTGTTATGATCGCACACTGAATCGTGAAGGAGATTTTTTTTTTTTTTTCAAATTGCATAATGGCGGACAATATAGGGGCAATGGTAAGCCGGGTTTATTTGTGAATTTTGTTGTTTTCTTTCTCTTAAAAAAAAAGTCGGGGGCATCATTTGGAATAATAATGATTGCTTTGGGGTGAATTACCTTTTCTAATGGGTGTAACCGAATTTTGTAGGGAAATTTTGTAACATTTTTTACCTCGATGAAAAGTTGTGGTGGTACTGTCAATTTTGATTATACATTTTTCTACATTTCTGCACTTACCTGTAAAGAGAAGAAGAGAAAATAAATATTATTATACTTGTCAAACAATAATAACAATAAATATAAATTGCTAAGGTGGTTGCTGTCACAAAATATACACAAATGATAAACAAACTTAGACCCCTTAAGGAATGTCGCTATAAGGATTTATCAGGAAGCAACTGAGGTAGTTTTTAAGACAAGGTTCAATCTAGTTGTCAGCACTTTTACAAAGGAGCCGCTTGAATTTTGGCTAAAAAATAACCATAAAAACTAAACAAAATTGACAGAAAAAAGCTAACAAAAAAAAAAAAAAAAACTGACAATCTGTATAGATATACATATAAAGGGTAGGCCAAATAGAAGTTTCTTTTTAAAAAGCGCATTCTGTCATTCCAATTTCGCGAGACCTTGTTGATGGTTTCGGACTGTAGCTCGCACGTATTTCTTGAATGATATTGGAAATAAGTTTTCAATATTTCCCAACGTTGTTCAAGCGTAAAGCGACTCATTTCTTTCCGCGAAGGTATGATACTGTCTTTCTGTCAAGATTTTGATAGGTGTCAGTGTCAAAATAACCTATGATTTAAAAATAAACCACTAGATGGCCCACCCTGTATTTATAAAAATGTTAAGTTGGTTTGTGCACGCTTCAAAAACTCGAAAAGTTCTGCATTGATTGAGCTCAAAATTTTTAGACAATCGTGGGTATTTGACTGAGGGTTTTTGTGAAATTTGGTCAAAATTGGACAAAGGGTGGCACCTGCCGTACAAAACCAAAATTTGCTAACGCTAGATATTTCTTAACACTTGTGGGAGTTAAAGTTGTAAATCTGTGGAACATTGATTGCATTGTAATTCTTGAGCACGGGCAAAGCCGGGCGAGTACAGCTATATAAATATAAAAGAGGAAACTAACAAACTGTGAGGGAATCTCTGTGTACCAAATCCTGAGGGCTGCGCGAAAATATATTTAGGTAAAGTATATTATGTGTTAAGTATACCTATCACTTTCCACTAATGCATTCAATAAATTTGTACATTTCTAGTGACACTCACTCTTTCCATATTTTTGCTTCGCCAGTTAAAAATAAATAAATAATTAAATAAATAATAAATATGTAGTTGCTACAACAAGTCCGTATTGGCATCCTAGCCCTAGGCCTTGCTTCTAAAAACCATTCATTTGTGTGAGTTTTTTCTTTCTTTTTTTTGGGACGAATGGAAGGGAAAGGGACCTACAATTTTAATACCGAGTCCGAACGGCTGTGCTGAATTGAGAACATTTTTTAGTTATATTCTCAGATGTTTTTCAGACGTTCCCGAGTCAAAAAATATTGTTTAAAATAATAAGTGCCCTTACTATGTCGTGATTCAAAAATCCGAAAATGTAAATTTATAGATTAAAATAGTACCTACGTTTACACCGCACCTAAATTCAATATTACGCAGACAAAATTTCGAAATCCAATTCTGAGTTCTCACTGAAACTTCAACATTTCAAATGACAGCTAGTGTCAGAATTGATTACTGACGTTTTTTGTGTTTCGAAATCAGAAGTGGTTTGTTCCTAAATAATTTTTTAGTTAATTGAATCTAAACATGAATTCAAGTGATAATTCAGACTATATTAAATATATTGCTGACTCAATATCAATATAGAGGTATGAAGTTCGCGATGGCTATTTTGATGGTTGCCACGGAGCAAAAATCAGCAAAGAATTCTTCATCGGTATCTTCTTTCTTTTTTTGTAGCTTTTACGATCCATTGCTAGTTCTTATTTTAAAAATTTGCAAATTTTTTGACAGTTGTTTTTTTTATTTGAATTTTTTTTTTCAGCGAGCTGATTACGCGCGGAATTCGTGAAGAGGTTTGTTCGACTTGACAAACTTAGAAACGCAGCGATGAATTTCAACATTTCTCTGAAATCCGACATTTCGAAATGTTGCAAAATATATGGCGAAATGCTGAATGTAGCCGAAATGATGAATTTAGGTGCTGTGTAAACGTATTATCAAATGTCAAAGTTACAATAAAGTTCAGAACAAATTTGAAATATTTACTAGAGAAAGTACGACATTTTTTTGCAAAGAACTTTCCCTTTTGGCACTTGAAAGGTGCAGATACTAAATGGACAACCAAAACGAAACATATTTTCCAATCTCATCTCTAGGCCCGCAATTAGTTTTGTAATTACTTCCCTGGCTGCACAGACATAAGAAATTAGTTATTGAAACCACTTGGTAACCCCCTTCACTTCTGTAGTTATTTTAGCTTAAGTACAATGAACTGTCATTCTCGAAGTTGGGAACTCAATTTAATTTGCCTCTGAATCTTATAAATGCGAGAATGAATTACGTACGCCCAATTTTTGACAACTTTGACATGAATTCTAGATGCAAATGTCATAATAGGATGGGCTCACAAGCAGCTGAAATTTTCATTATGATGACAATCAAAAGAGAACCAAACTATATATATTGTCCGGATTTAATCTGGCTTAAGCGAATGTCCGATTGCAACAAAATACGTCCATGCCCATAGTAAAATTAATACATGTAGCATTTGGCAAAACTTATTTGGAGGATGTTTGTTAATTTTTGACACAAGCCTAAGCCCACGTAATCCCATTATTCTTGTCTTGATTAGGTAACAGAAAAGCTGACGGAATCGATTCAAACTTCAAAACTAAGAAGAATGACGTTGAAGATAATCGTTTCGAATCTTAACTGATTTTTCTATATGTGCAAAGCCTTTTTTCTTCGCCATTTTGTCAGTACATACCTCCATATTTGAATAACTCTGTTAGGTTAGGGGTATCTGGCTTTTCAGCTCAGTACGTCACTTGCAATATTTACGTGTAAAACATAATTCCGCATACAAGCACCGACGGTTGTCAATCTGATCAGTGATCAAAATACCGTGAAAGTCAAATCGTATACGCCCGCACATCAAACCAACACACACTGGCAGGCGTTACTATTTTTACACTATACTCGTAGTAGTATTTTTTTTTTTGTTTTGTCTGCCGTTTAATGTAAAACAAATGTCGCTTTGTATTTATTACCGGTACCGGGCCATACGCAAATGTAATAATTATGGTCCAATAAACTATACTACGTGCGGGTGTGTTCGTCCCATTACAGCTACAGGCGGTAAAATGATGTTAATCATGAACATAGACCGTTGGCCCAGATATTTTCACGCACACTGTCAGTTTGATTGGATTGCGTCTCTTACCAGGAATACAGTTGCTTTTGCTTGTGTTTGCTGTTGTTTTATTTAATGTATTTGATTGCATAGTTTTCCAGAAATTCCAAAGACAATTCCACAGATCGTGCTCCAGTGTTCTTTTACCGTCAACATCACGGAAACGTAGAGTTGCAAAGGAGAGAAAAAAATTTCCTAGAAGTGCCCGCCAAAATGATATCTGTCAGTTCTTCTATCTAATGGTGATGGTAATGGGATAAACGTGGAGAGAAAACGAGAAAGAAGTCTGTTTGTTTGTTTGGGAAGAATTGACAAGACCGCAATTAGCCATTTCAACTACAAAATTGGCAGATCACGACATTTGGCTTGAAGTTTGTTGTGTTCAAGTTTTTATTGTTGGTTTGTATTGTTTTTTTCTGGTTTGTCATGTGCGCATGCTTTTGATGTAGCTTGGTCTTGGAGTTCATGTTGGTTGGACTATGTAGAGCGAGAGTTCAGTTTGAGTTGACAGATACTACCTAATTGTTGTCTAATGACATCATTTATATTTTTTTTGACTCGCACAGACAATCAAGTGATATAACAATTAGGAAGGCAAACACACTTAACAAGGTTGGAGTTTGTCAACGAAATGTGGATGAAGGGATCATTTTGTGACGAGGCGAGGTTATTTGTATACAGTTTATTCATTGTTTACATTGATGGACTTGAGACTTGTGTGCATTGACATACCTACTATACATGGACTGCTAGTGAAATGTCAGTTTCATACAAACCTGCGAGGAAAAATGAAGCAAACATAAGCCTAGCCCTTTTGGTTCAGTGCGGCGAAAGTAGGAAAGAGGTTTCAGCTTCTGCGCGCCTTTGCTATTTTTTTACATAGAACACAGTGCCATCCATTGTAGAAACATTGCAACTGCGCAAAAATAACGACTTATTCTAATTATTTCGAACGTTATATAACAGATGGCAGTATGGCACACTCAGCACACAAACCTCGACACAAACCAAATCGCCCGAATTGCTCGATGACATTTGAGTGTTTTCGTTTCTCTCCGCTGTGAACCAAAAGGACTAGTGCTTATGTTTGCTTCAACGAAAAATTAGCTGCCAGCAGTCCATGTATAGTATGTCAATGCTTGTGTGCAATGGAGTTCGTTATAGGGCGGCAGATATGATTTATTGTAGACGTATGGAACGAATGAATAGGGTTCGCTTTGCCGAAAGGTACCACCATAATCCTAACATAACATTTGCCGAAACCAGGACGATAGCTTAACTACATATGTTGGATGGCCTAGCATCAGAGGGTCTGGGGCATGGGAAAATTTGTTTTTATAGCCCTGGACAACATGGACCACATCAAAACCTCTCTCGCCTTCGGGTCCACAGAAAAGTTCAGCAATTGTGTAGCTAAGACTGAGCTGACATTGGCTTAGATAAAACTGCCAATGTCAGTAACTGCGTGCTTGGTAGAGGAATGGTGAACATCTTGAACGAAAATGGAGACGCATGGACACCGGAAAAGGTGGTCAGAAGTGGGACAATGTATAGGATCTAAAAATGCCAACCTGCTCTCCAATCGTCAAGCTCTGCCAATAAACCGGGGAACATTAAAAGAGGTAGTTAGCTATAGAATTGACCAGGTGAATCTTGCTGTGTTGCAGTATCCCAGTATAGGTGTCCACCTATTGCTTGCTTTACCTATATACTGCATCAGCATTGTTTAAAATGGGACAGTGGATCTTCTTGGTGGTTTGGTTTGGTTAAAATTGGCTGCCAGCAGAGAAACGCCAACACACTTAAACCAGCATAGGTCCATAGTAATACCACGAAAAAGGATCATTGGAGAAACATTTTCTCTATACCTACTCGCTGAACCATTTCGAGCTTTTTATTAAGCGTAAGAGTCTTTTGATATCTATGTTTGTCAAATCGCACCTAAGTCGTTGTATTGGAAGGTTCATTCTACGGGAGAGAGCGGGGTACGAACAAAGAAGGTGAAAAATAGTTTCCTCCTCGTCTTCATCCATACAGCTTCTGCAAAAGTCATTTGCGAAAAGGCCTAGCCTTACAGAAATCTTTCCTAGGCTTTCCTATTGTGTTGCTGATAGTCTGTTTAAAGAAACCAAATTCTTAGAGCGTTTTAAAGCTCAGCTCAGGTCAAATTTGTAGTGCCACTTTGTCCACCTAAGATTTCTACTCTCGATAGCATCCAGCTTTAATTTGTGTTAAAAAGTAGCGATTGGTATTCTCAAGTGGTTTATCCGGTAGGATGGGTTGAGTTGTTCCTGTATAGTCAGTATTTTCGGTTGAGAAGTTCTTTAGAATAGAAGCGTGGCCAAAGTCTTTCCTTGACCAGTGTGAGGTAGCTTTAAGGCGAATGGCCGCACTCGCTGCCATTTGCTTGCTATAAATATATAAAGGACTAATAGATGAAACATTATGTCCAGTGACGCATCGGAGGGAGTTGTACATAGACCCGTTGAGTTATTCGAGATTGTAGGCCCCATTTATTTCCAATCGATTTTTGAAAAGGGAAAAGTGCTACTGTAGCCTTCTTGACTGTTTCTTGGATGTTAAGTTTCCAACTTACCTTCCTGTCGGAGAAAGTTAGGCTTACACCATTGAGAGCGAGATGGTCGACTATCGGAATTTTATATGATTATGAGCACCAGATCAGTTTTGTGGGGGTTCACACCCAAACCGCACCGACTCGCCCAGCTAGTTAGTTTGTTTAAAGCATTTTGTAGGAGCTCTTTTAGAGTATATATAGGTGCTTTCCTGAGCCAGCTATAGCAACATCATCTGCATAAGCGATCGCCGTGCATCCTTCGCCTTCCAGGATTATCATTAGTTCGTTGACCACCAAATTCCAAAGAAGACGAACGCAGATCTTCTTGTGAACGTCTCACCCAGCTAATAATCCGACCATTAAGCAATAGATAAATCAGTTCGCAACAAGTCAGGTCTGATAGCGCATCTGCAATCAGGTTGTGTATCATCTCATCTTTTTTTTTTATATAAATGACACACCACGCGCCAAAGAGTTAGGAGATTCCGATGCTTGGTTTGAATTTGAGGTCAGCAACTTTGTTGTTCTCAGTAAAAGATCTTACTTAATACCAGTAAAAGCTGTCAATGATCATTATTCTACAATACTCAAAAGTTCATATACCTTGGGACGAAAATATTGACCTCTCCAAACCAACGATGACCCTTACCAGCTCAATGGCCTATATTTTGAAATTTATGTACCAACCACTTCCTGTAGAATTTCCCACTTCAATCTTAATAGAAATACGTTTCATAACATCCGCTGGAGAACACCAAAAACTCATCTTCACATCTCACGAACGATTTCATTCATTCTTTCCTCCTGACCCGCATCTTTTAAGTGGTCAAACAAATCATAAGCATAAGTCATTAACTTCTTAATTAAGGTAAGCGAAAAACAAAAAAAAAAATGACTGACTGCTGGGAGAGAACGCACAAATGTGTTTATCTATGTAACTACAAACTCTCCATTAAAATTTATCTAAATTTGAAACCTTAACGCAAACAATGGCGTATAAGCGGTTTTGCTTTATGGCACATCATTTAAAACCACCAGACACAGACCCACCAGCCTTTACAATAAAAAAAAATTATTTACTTTTTAATTTGAACAAACAATTGGAATCGAAGAGAAATTTCTGATTATTACCAAGGAAATCCCCGTTCGAAATAGAAATTTTGCGGTGACGGAGATGGTAATAGCTATTCGAATTCGAATAGAACTGTCTAACAAATTACCATCTAATTATCGAATTTGATTTTTGATTCGCAAAAAGAAAGAGGAAACAACATGCGGATAGGCGATTTTCACATGACTCAATTGATTTAAACGGTTTTGTTGTTTACATATTTTTATAATTAATCAAATGTAGTCTATACGGTATTCAATTTCGAAACAAAAATGGTTAAGTCCACAAGTAGTGTGAATCATATATTTCACTACAAATTTTTATTTGCTTTTATCTTATCAGGAGTGAACTTATTTATACAACAGGTTGTGTGTGAGTATAGCAAAAGTACGAACATAAAAGTCACTAATTGTGTAAAAAGCACTTTGGTAATATTTACCTTGAAATTGTAGCTACAAAATTTAATTTCTAGATTGGTAGGTAGTTTGTGGTGAAGGGAGAAATTGAGATATTCGACGTTGACTTTCGTAATCAGAAAGGCGGTTAACATTTTTTTCTTTATAAACTAATGAGCGTTTAACAAAAATAACAATTTTGTCTGCCGCGCACGTGTCTTGGAGAATATACCCTAACGCCAAGTTTTGAGGACTTTCTAGATCAAGCCGTGAAGCTTCTAATAGTAAAAAAAAAAACACCAATAAGTTCGGAAAATACAACAAACAGCAACTCTTGGATCTTTTCAAAGTTGTCAGTTGTCTTTGCCCAACCGTAGCGAAACGATTTGGCTTTAACAAATAGAATCGATAGAAAGCTTTTCTAGTTAGTCTGTAAACAGGGTCGTAGTGAGGGTTCAAGCCAGAGGTAAGGTAGACTGAGATACCCATCTCCGAATCCTCTTGCCGCTGGGCCCCTCAATTTTTGCCAGGAATCCGCCATTTTGTTTTCCTATCTGTGTACATCAGTTCCTATCTGTGTAAAAAGATTAGGTGCGAATGTGTTGGTGGAGAGGATTTTTGACGTTTGTCAATACGAATTTCTATGCAACAATACTAGCGCACCTAAACTTTTTGGGAGCGTAAAATTTAGCTTGTAGGCAAATTACTGTAAATAGGTCGAAGATGGGAATCTCAGTCTCTCTTACCTCTGGTTCAAGCCTTGGGGGGTGACTTCCATTGAAATGCCGACTTATTTCAGGAACTTGTCGACTGTATAGAAATCATGAAAAGAGGCCCAGCGGTTATCGAGTTATATCTAACGTCATCGAATTTCACCCCATTGAAGATGTTTTTTGTATGGGAGGTTCCACGCCCCTTTTGCAAATTTTGACCAATTTTCACAGGAAATATCCCGGGCCAATACCTAAGATCTCCTGTAAATTTGATCTTAATCGATTCGGTGGTTTTCGGGATATAATATTTTGATTGTTTTTGTTTGTATGGGAGGCCAATACCTAAAGTACCATTCACATGAGAGCGATTAACTATCTACGAACGAACGAATATTCGCAAATTTTGATAGTCCGTTCACATGAACACTTTTCTAGGTTGCGGCAGTTCGCGAATTTCAGCCACCAGCTGTAATAAGAAAACAAGTTGATAAACAGTTTAAATAACGAAATTTCGTTTTCCAAACTTTTTGAATTTAACCTCAAATCGGAAATGCCGCCCGGTCTTTTTAAAATCGAATCGAAACTTGCTAAATTTTAAGGATTTCAGTCGGCAAATTCACCGATGCCGACCGTCGAATCTAAAAAAATCAAATCTACTCGCAAAATTTTAAGGATTTCAGTAGGCGTATTAGCCCATGCCGATCGTCCTTTTTAAAATCGAATCGAAACTCATGTTGAACCTTTAAAAATGCCGACTTGTAGGTATACATTTACAAGTTTAAAACATATACCTAATGAAAATCCAAACTTTAGATCTAATTTTTTGAAAATAGCTCGTTAATTTGCCGACTCTTAAAAAGCCCCTTACCCTTACCACTTATCCTCTTACCACGCCCCCCCTCGCCCCGCCCCTGTCTGTAAATCGATGTACATAGAAACATCGATTGTTACAAAAAGGACATATACGAAATATAAAATTTGTTTATAAACACATTTTCTGCATTAGATATAGCGTTTGCGTCTTACGAGACTTAAGTCTGATTTTAATCTTATTAATAACCAGCTTTTGCCCGCGTATTTCGTTCAGAGAGATTCTTTCACAGTCAGTTAGTTTCTTCTTTTATATTTATATAGATATATCGCAGAGGAAACCTACCTAGCAAAGTAGGTACCAGTAGCAGTTAGTATCTCTAAAAAATATGATAACACCCCATTGGAGAAAAGAGGCCCAAAATTATATGATCAATTTGTAAGTGAAGCGCTGACATCAAGAAGTTTTCCCTAAAAATGGTTTCAAGTTTTTTTGGTATTAATTTTTATTTATGAATATTATGGCAAGTTTAAAGGGTAAGGTCATTTTCCAAAATCTTATAAATCTATATTCTTAGTTTCTTATATAGAGTACACAAACCGAATTTGAAGTCGATCTGCTGAAAAATAAAAAAGTTCCCATATAAACTTTGAACCCCCAATTTTACTCCTTTGAATTTCGAAATATCCTTCCTTATACTTTGTATACATTATAAAAAGAACCGCAGTCAGTCAGTGAATTGTATACGAAAGAATACTTTCATACCTCTACACCCCTGTCAGTATGCGTATCAGAAATCAACGGAAGGTGCACTGTTTGATCTGTGCGCCTTTCTGAACAACATCAAAAAGTCACTTCACGCATAAAACGAGACCTTAAGACAATCCTTGAATGGTATAACGACGAAAATCTGTCAGTAAATCCCAGTAAGACTGTCATTTTACAAAAAGAAGAAATTTAAACTTAGGTCAAATTTCAATAAATGATAAGGTCATAGAGTATTCTGTATTCAGATAAAGTCAAATACCTAGGAGTAATCGTAGATAAAAGGCTAAACTGGAACTCCCAAATCAACAATAAAATAACAAAAGCAATAAAATCTTTATGAGCCTGCCGACGAATGTATGGCAAAACCTGGGGGATCTCCCCTAAAATCACCAACTGGATCTATACAGTGATCAGGTCCATTATTACATATGCTTCACTAGAATGGTGGACCGAATCCAACCAAAAAAACCAACATCTCAAAGCTTAAAAAGGTAATCAAGGCCTAGCATGTCTGAGACTGTCTGGACTACCACCTCTCCACATACATATCAACAAAGTGGCAATCCGCAGTTCGGCAAGTTTGCTACAAGCGAAAGAGATAAGTCTCAAGAACCACCCGGAGCTGGAACTAACGACTTTACTCTCAGAAATTCCGAAACTTGAAATGATCTGCGCTGTCACAGACTGCATCCCAAAAACCTTATGCTTCGACAAATGGTCCTCCGCGGAGATCCCAAGTACAGAAGCATGGGCAAGCAATTGCCTACCAAACTGCCAAAGCTTAAAGTGGTATACGGATAGTTCCAAAATGGAATCGGGGGTGGGAGCTGATGTTCATGGGCCAAACCGTAATGTCTCAATAGCTATGGGGAAAACGTTTGCTGTTTTTCAGGCACAGCTCCATGCCATTAAAGAATGCGCAAACATTACCTACAACTCGTATATTCTCAATCAGCCATAAAACCTGTTAGCTCATCTATTATTGACTCCAAATCAGTGCTACACCTACACTGCTTCAAATCTGCGGAGTGCCGACTATGTCTTGAGGAAGACGAAACAGCTGAGCATATCATTTGTGAATGGCCTGCTTTCTGTGGTATCACAAGGAAGTAATTTTTCAGGGAAACAATAAGTACCGAATTATTAAAGACGACCTCTGCTGAATGCATCATCAGCTACATTAGGAATGTAGAGACGCTACTCCCCTAAACTGAGTTCTGACGCTTCAAGCACAAAAGATCTTACAGGTCGACGTGCTCTTTATCTTTAAACATCGATATGGCGAGTCAGAAATTAAAATAAAAAAAAAAATACGAAAGAAGATAATATTAAGTATCTAGTCCTCAGGAATATATAAGACCCTCATCATCCCGCTATAAGGCGCAGAATCATGGACATTAGGGAAGGCGGATGAAGATATCTTTAGTCATTTTGAACGCAAAATTCTTCGAGTGATTTTCGGTACCTTTTGCATAGAGGAGATTTGGAGATAGAGATTTAACGAACTATACGAGCTTTACAGCGCCAACGACCTGCTCACAAAAGTTCCAAGCAGTCGTCTAATATGGCTAGGACATTTAGAACGAATGGACACAAAGGGCTTACGAAAACGCACTTTTGTCGAACTCAAATTCATTGGTATACTCCACTATTGCAATATCATTCGGTCCTTTACTTATTACGCGTTGGAGCCGGCTATATGAATTTTTTCTGTAGTACCTAGCGGTCACCGATTTAGTAAGAACGGAAAAATTGACATTCAAAGTCATAAATAGTCTAAGCCATCCCAACTTATGTAAATGCTAATTCCGTTGGCTTGTAACTATTTCAAAGCTTTGACAAGCCCACTAACTAGCTACCTTCTGTTCTTTATAATTATATACCGTCTTTTCAACCCAAAATGAATTCACTATTCACTTCTCTCCGTAATCCACAAACGTCAATAAATCATGAGACGTCAAAACTACGGACACTAGCATATAATTACCTGAGTTTATTTATATCCCTTCCCGTCATACAAGAAACCTTGTTCATCTTTACAAATTCAAATAGATGCTAATGGCTTCTTCAAATCTTAAAAAAAAAAAAATAATTGATCACACATAATTCCATGTCCCATGGGAGTGCATCAGCAGCAGCCCAGAATCGTCTTCCATTCCAGCCAGAGAGAGGGCAAAAACCTTAGCGAACATCACGCAACTTCTAAGCAAACTCTACTAGAGTTGGTAGTGGTACGAGTATCTGTGTCCACAATAAGACCGAGGAATTCCAAGCAAGCCACCAACAAATAGAGATTCCTCCGTTCTAGCATCGCGGTAGTATCTACCTCCTAGACCTACCTATATACATGTCGTTGTCGTGGCGGAAATGAAATACGGCTGCATGAACTTGAGATGAAGAACTGTGTCCGCATCCACACGATACTACACGTGTAGAGATATATATTTTTTTGTCGTGATCATGGCAAGATCACAACTGGTATATGCAAAGGCATAAACTAAAGTCAAGTCGTTTCGCGGTGCAGTGACTCCAAAAAAAAGTTGAAAAAGTATAGCATCTACGCCCAAGATGTTACAGAACACAAAATTGTCATTAGATATGGTTATGCGCTCTTCCTCCCCCCATTGTCAGTTGAGCTCTGTTTACACTTGGGCGTGTTTCCATTTTCTATTAGCGGCATCAGCTCAGCAACTGTTTAAATATTTAAAGCGGGCGAGTCTGGAAAAATTGCCTTATACCTACACCATGTTTTAGGCAGGCCATACATCAGTACACCCACCTACGTAGAAGGTACATACTTGAACATAATTGCCGCCGTTGTAGTCAAGTCATACGTTACTGTTTCGAAAAAGCGTGATAATTGGAAGATGTTTGTGTATGCACAGCTTACGAATGACACAACAATCAGTGTAAATGGGTTAATTGAAAATTCCAGTAGCTTGTTAAGGAACTGAAATTAATTATGTGGAGCAAGTGCGCGTCTTTTTGGTGAGAAAAATGTTAAGATTGTCGGATTGGTTTTCCAAATATGAGCAATATTCGCCACTTGTCGTTCTTATCAGTGATAATGATAATACACATGTTCATAGAAAGAGGTGACGTATATGTCAAAAATGTACCTGCTTTTAAGTGATTGTAAATAAATGGAATGTATACAAAGTGATTAAGGTATTGCTTGATTTTGAAATTCAGTTCAAGTCTGATGGTATAATTTACAATCAATTGTATTGCTATATTGGATGACATCAGGCGGGAAATGACGTTTGTATTTTGGTAGAAAAATCATTGACATTGACAAAGGGTTTACCAATATTCAGCGATGTGAAATTCGAAAAAGGAAATGGCGAATTACA
Organism: Cheilosia scutellata; assembly: GCA_955612985.1. NCBI lineage: Eukaryota > Metazoa > Arthropoda > Insecta > Diptera > Syrphidae > Cheilosia > Cheilosia scutellata. Next base: position 69,695,940 of record OY015311.1, on the reverse strand, counting down.
GACATCTAAACAATGTTTTCATGGAATTATTTAAATTTCAGACTCCTGCTTATGCAATATCAATGTGTAATGACGTCTGTCATTCGCTAAAGAGAAAAACTGACAGTGTATCGTGGAAATAGTTTAAAAATGAGTACAACGGCCATTCGGGTTTCATTCGCTTTGAGTTCTCCAGAAGAAGATTTCGTATTCGCCTGCGAGTTCACTTGACAAGACCAGATGATACTCATGATTCTTGTGGAATAGTTGACGTCGCGACTAATTCCGATGAAAGCTTTCTAGATGAAGCTTTTGCAAATGCACATACGGGAAGATTATAGAAACTTCCTGCGGAATGATTTGCAAATTTATGGGGGTGGATTATGCGAACTCAAAGAAGTATAAAAAAGCGAAATAGGCTACACAGTATTTTCCTGAAGGCTTCTTAATGTTGGAACGGATTCTTAACATCGGTAGTTCCGAATTCAAAGCATTCAACTGTAATGAAGAAGTCTCATAACTCCGTCCTATCAACTTTTTGGAGATAGTGTGACATTGTTGTATAGTTGTTGTCACACATTATTATGTTGTATGTTGATCCTAGGACTTTTTTTTTCATATAAGCTGACTCGCCAGAGCGATATGATGCAAGTTGACCTAAAAGATCTATCGGGTTTAAAATTGTCAGGTTTATGTTTAAATTCCTACTTTCCTAATGTAGCTGATGATATTTTCAGCAGAGGATTTCCTTAATTCTTCGGTACTTATTACTTCCCTGAAAAATGATTTCCTTCTAATACCATAGAGGACCGGGCATTCGCATATGATATGCTCAGCTGTTTCGTCTTCCTCAAGACATAGTCGGCACTCCGGTGAGTCGACTAAATGCAATTTATTTGATATCGTGCCTGCTTAGATTTAGTAACTTTTTGGCATCCGCACAAAATCATGTCAAGTTCTGGAAGTTCGGAAAGTAGTTCCATTAGTTCTTGATGTTGATTAATATTTGATCCTAGGACTTAGTTGTGCAACGATAAAAAAAATAAAGTTTCACGTCTGACGGGACAAAAAGACACTTGACTTTGAAACAAAAAAAAAGTTTCTCGCCTTTGAATTATCGCGCTCAAACTACAAACCGGAGTACAGTACTAATAATCATTTATAGTGTCCTGCCTACAGACCTAATCGGCTATTGTGACCTTCAATAAGTTAAAATTAATTTGAGAGTTGTTAATTTAGTTCAACAAGCCAAAAACACGTCACCTCCAACGAATGGATAATCACAACCCCCAGATTCGAGACGATAAGGAAGGAATATAGAACATCCGTTTCATAGACCAAGCGGACCCCCCTTTTACCCCTTTAAGGGTTGAATTTCCAAAATCGAAGAAAATAGTTTTCTTTATTTTTCATAGAGAGTACACAAACCGAGTTTGAAGTCAATCGGATGAAAAATAAAAATGGGTCCATACAAACTTCGACCCCCTTTTTTCCCCTTTAAAAGAGTTAAATTTCCAAAATCAGAGAAATTAGTTTTCTTTATTTCTCATAGAGAGTACATAAACCGAGTTTGAAGCCAATCGGATGAAAAATAAAAACGGTCCCATATACAAACTTTGACCCCTCTCTTTTACCCCTTTAGGGCGCAATCTGAAGTGCCCCAATATCTTAAAATCATTTTCATATAATGTGTCCTACGTGGTAAGAATTTCATGCTTTCATCACAAAGTGCACAATTGTTATACAATTTTATACTATGCCGCCTTACTATAAGTATCTATCCACATAACTTAATCTAATCTTTACAAATGCGTGCGCTATGATTGAAACATCCGCTTACTGACTCATTACTTAGAAGTGGCACTAATCGAAGTTCATTGGAATCCGATAGTGGGCAAGTAAATCAATATCTTTCCAATAAATGTAAACGGATATGTACGAATTTATGATGTCAACCGCCTTCCAACTTTTCCGTCCATAGCTTGACCAGCTTCCGCCATAGAGGCAGCTCTTACCATTTAAATTTTCGCGCGGTAGTTCAAAGCGACCACCCAGAGCTATTCGAAACTCGGTCCAGCTAAATTGTTGATCATACTTCAACACATCAATACGCCATAAATCAGAACACAACACGGGGGTCCTCAGATTATTTTACGAGTACATAATGCCCTTTTGCCTAAAATTTAAACCCAGTGGCACTTTCAGTGTTTATAGCTAAACGCCATGAACTCAAAGATCGTGTTCATTGTTCATGTGCCGCCAGAGTGTGAAAAATCCTTTATGTCAGTCTCCGGCAAAACGTTTTTGAGGTCAAATCATATCAAGTTTAAACTCCGTTTACACCTCTGCCTTCGTCAAGAGTTCATTAATCCATTCGATCACTTCCATCCACAAAGAGAATGGAGTTTGCCAGCCGCGCCGCCGCTACGCTCTGTCTGGCCAAACAGGCCAAGAAGAAAAGACAATAATATAGGCGAACAATCCATTGTCCAGATCCAGACCTATGGCTGACGGTCGTCGCGTCGTCGGTCGATGAGTGATCTTTCTCGGTCGTCGAAGCCATTCACCCGGGGTGCTGCTCTAAAATTCTGTAACATAATTCTTCCTTTTCTCTCGTCGTTGTCGTCGGTCGGGCGTCTTGGTTTCGCATTCGTTCACATTGCTTCCGCTTCGCAGGCAAGAACAAGAAATAAAGTTCCACTTGGCTGACTTGGGATGAAAATTAGAATACCGCTAGTTCAATATTACTCGATTTGCCAAGACGCGCAGCGCAGTCAGCAGCAGTTTACAACAGCACTTCTTTGGCTGCTTGGTGCTGGGCTGGGATGCCTCACGTGTCACATTTCGTTGAGCTCGCTTGCGCGCGGAGCAGCTCGAAGAGGAAATCGCATCCAACTCTCGTATTCAAGGCAAACACACAGATCGGTGACCCTGGTGGTACAAATTTAGTGGGCGTGACGTGCTTTATAGGTTGCTGCATATACTCGTTGTCACCGTCTACGAAATATACCTTAGCCACGCGTCTTTTTTGCGGTTGAGAACGTGCCCTAAGACTATACTCGACGCAAAAGGCGGCAATATTGTGTGGCGGATATTATATTCCACAGAACATAAAGCAGCAGCGCGCAAGAGCGTACAGCGGAATTAATGGATTTGGATCGGTTTAATCAAGTAAATAGGCTGATTGTATCGCACTGTCTTAGATGTCAGAGAGCGAGTGGGTGCCCCAAAAGGTACCAAAGGACATTGGAATTTATTGCTATCCAAAAGGAAAACAAGTTTTATTGTTTTGGCGCAGCTGGTGCTGTCTTTACAATGGGAGTTGCAGTTGATGCATGATTTGGCCGATAGTGGATGGAATGGAATTTCGGTAGAAGGGATACCAGGTGTTGCCAGATTGGGGTCAACTTGGACTTAAGTTCATAAATGTTTGGTGCAAATGGTCCAAGAAGTAATGGGTGATCGTAACCTTTCATCTTTCATGTGTATTCACTGTAGATCAACTGTATTTTGCTTTCGGGTGGATGCTGAGGAATCTATATAGGAAGGATATTCTATGTGAATAAAACTTCTTCTATGTGTAAACACAGAATTGCAATTCCAACCTGCGGCTTATACCAAACACCTTGAGCAAAAGTCTTAAGAATATACTGTCACTAAGGAAGGGACGCGTATCAGTTCAAAGTGGATATGATTTTAGCCAGGGGGAAGGTACATTGAGAAAATTCCTATTGCCACAGTCAATCGTTGTTTCCTATTCAAATCAAATTTTATGTTTAAATTTTAAGGCTTATACCCAAGATTAATAAACATAACAAGAAAACGACGAGCTTATTTTAAAAAAGGTGAAATAGGATGAAATAACTATCATAAGCGGCAAGGCACATTTCCAATCTCTTTTTGTGGGTTTTTTTGAAACTACGAGTCTATGTCAACAAGCCTCAGACTCTTGAAGCTCTCAAAGAAAATATCCATCAAGAACGCGAGGACCTGCCCTGGAAGTTCTGCCAAGAGTGATGGAAAATGCCATAAATCGGGCCCGAATGTATACCAATTTTGGCGGCGGCCACTTAGCCGATATAATTTTTTCGAAACAAAATTTTAAACATCAAATAAACATAATTCATAAGCAGAACCAAAGTTTTTCATTCATACAAAAAATGGTAGCCAAAGAACATCGGGTGACAACTTTTATGCCACCTTGTAAAGGGTGTCCCATAATTCACGCAACATTTGAATTTGGCGCCATTTAATAGTACAGTGATGCCAACGTAAAAAAAAATAACAATCAGCCCTATCGAGGTATCCGATCGGAACGGATTTTTTTCCGCTACGCATACTTCGTCGGAGACTGAAATTACATTCGATTTATCAATACTTCACTGCAAATCGTAGTAAACAAATTCCGCAACCAATTCCTGTCGGAGAATATCGGAAAAAAATTCGTACGAAGCTGTCAAAAATATCGGCAAAATCGCACTTGATCGCACTGAAATGCCAGTGTGCCTTGCATATTTGTCTAAAAGTAGTTCCGAAAAGCTGTTCGGAAGAATACCTCGAAACAAAAATCCTCCGATTCGTATTCGTATTAAACCGGAGACTTTTCCGTTCCGACGGATACCTCGATAGGGCAGAATGTGACAGTTGACATGACAGTTCGGGGTTAGTCAAAATGGAGCGCTATAGGGACGAAAGAACAACGCATTTTCATTGTTGAGCAATATTTTTAAAATAATTAAGGTTTGTTAGCTACAGTCCGCAATTTTAGAACAAAATATGGCCGTCATATCATAGTTATTTAAAAACCATCAACTGTGAAGAGAATAATTGAAAAATTCAGGGATACTGGATCAATTAGTGATCTTAAACACTCTGGATGTCCTGTCACAACCGCAAGTCGTTCAACAGAAAACATCGAAGCAGGTCGCTTTTTGGGCTGGAGGCATTATCGGACCATTATTCTTCAAACTGCGGCTGGTCAGGCAGTAATAATTAATGGTGTTCGTTATCGTGACATGATAACCCAGTTTTTAGTGCCTAAATTACTAAATATGGATGCGACCAACATGTGGTTTCAACAAGACAGTGCTACATGCCATACAGTCAGAGAAACCATTCAATTAGATACTGCATGAGTCATTTCCTAATCATGTAATCGGCCGTTTTTGCGATCAGAATTGGCCATCCAGATCTTGCGATTTAACGCCAATGGACTCTTTGGAGTTTTTTGAAGTCAAAGTTCTAAGCAAACAAGCCCAAGAACACCGAATCAAATTCAGCCACATTTATGCCAAATGGTCATAGAAAATTTCAATAAAAGAGTACATACTTGCCAGCAAAGCCGAGGCGGCCATTTATCCGATACATACATCCGATCCATACATAACCCCAATCCGTATCTATACTCTATGAATCAATAAAAAATTTAAGCTTTCTAATTAAGAATTTATATTTTCTATCAAAATTACATTTTGCGTGAATTATGCGACACCCTTTATACCCAAACATAGATAAGTTAATGAGGCAACATAAGGCAAGCATCTCTTGACGAGTACCCATCTTCAAAATGAAGATAGCTATTCTTCACCTGCGTACATGTCCAGCCCTCGAAACACTATAAGAAAACTACATCTAGAAGAATATTTCTTCGACAATCTCGTCGAACTCGCTGAAGATAAGCATCAGCAGCATCTATAAGGGTTCATTCTTTGCTCCTGTGGGTTCAACGAGTAGTTTTAAGACTTTTGGATCCTGTGGTAGGTCTAAACTCTGGCCTAAGTGTGGCCTTCCACCCTAACATAACCTAGCTTCGTTGAGAAATGATTTGTTTTAGACGAAGAACATTTCCACTCCAATGGCCACGTCAAATAATCAAAATATGCGCTTCTTTAGTGCGGAAAACTCTCCAATACGCGTTGGTTGTCATGTGAATAAAAACCAAATTTGTGGACCTTAAGTCAAGAGTTGTTTGTATTAAATGTTCACTGCGTCAATGATCGATTAAGGGCGTCTAGAAATGCTCTAAATCGATAGAAAGAAGTGACGTAGTAATTTTGAGTGTTTTGCTAAAATGCGCTGAGTGAACAAAAAAGTCAAAAACTTAGTAGCAGAATTGTTACCACTGAACCGCGCCATGCTAAACGTTTTCTGCCTGAACTATGTCTCGTTCATTTCATTTACTTTTTAACGAAGCAGGAATTTAAAAGCGTTGTAATAATTTAATTCGTACTACCATTTGAATTATGATTCAAGAAAATATGGGAACAGCCCTTATTGTCATTTGTCAAAACTTCTTCAGTGTGTATGCCAGCCAACTATCTTGCAAAAGTTAGTGTCGTTTTCGGTCGGTCGTCCAGAACCGTCCGGAAGAACTCTCCGCGATTCTGAATTCAAATCCAGAAGCAAATTTCTCTTCTTTCACGAGATTGATTGCTTCCGGACGGTTCTGGACGACCAATCGAAAACGACATAAGTCAACACTGATTTACTCAAAACTATGAAATCAATCCGAAGTTAGACATCTTTGACACATCAAAATAGATTTTCAATTATTAATGTCAGTTTTACAAAAATGTTTTTTAATAAGTCATAATCCCACCAGAATAATAATTATACTATTGCATCGTTCAAGCTGTGTTGTGTCTTTCGAATGCGGGTGACAACTGACAGCCGTGTATTGCCCTTGACATACACATAACATAAACTCAACGACAACAAGCTACACTTTTTCCTTTTAAATACGGCACCAATAGTCTATAGTAAACGAGTATAATGATAAACAAAACACGACATAAATTGCATAAATGGCAGAGAGATATGCACTCGCACTAGTTGTTGAAAATGGATGTGAAACGCTTTAATTGCCCTAGTAAAACTACGCTACGCACATGTAGATACACCTGTATGTGTGTGGAGTTGGAGTGCCATCGTATAGTCAGTCATGTGGGTTATTTATCATTTTGTGGAGTTGTACAAAAAAAAAATTACTTTCGTTTTATTTGGAATTAATGCTGGTGACATTGTTTTTAGATACATTGTGACGTGTTTAGATTGCGTAATTAATTAAAAATTCAATGTTTGATCTGATGAGCGGTTTTTCGATGGAGGAAGAGGAGAATTTCACTTTCAGCTATGTACTTGTCGTCAGAAAGGTGTCATTGAAATTGCTAGTAGGTAGATAGGGGCTAATTTGTTAACCTTGAGGAATCCCATTAGAAAGAGTGAAACTTTCCTATAGGCTTGATGATAAAAGGTTTCGATGCTATGATGTGGGCACTTACGAGTATTTATACTTGAAGCATCCTCAAGTTTACAAAGGTTTTAAATAACATGGTTTTAGGTAATATGAATCACACCTGACCAAGATGAATTGGAAGGAGGAGAAGCGAGTGCATGGGCAAAAGTATTACATTTTAAGATGAGACACTGAGGGTATCAGGGACACAATCGTCTGTCACGTAGAAATCGAATACGCGCTTGACGTATTCTTACAATACCACTTGGCATAACACGAAATAGGTACATAATTTAACAAATGGAGCATTCTATTAAATTAAATAGTACCAAAATTGACAACAAAAACAAGGATTAAGGACTGTGTCGTAATTTAGCATTCTTCATTATTGATGCCAATGTGTACCCTAATTTTTTGTAATCACACAAAAGTGTCAAATGAATTTGTATTTTTAATTGTTTTGGTTTTAGGGACATTCCACTAAGTGTATGCATGGATGGAGTGGAGTCAACGTTCTAAAAATTGACAAAGGGCCAAACTGATCGAATTTTGACTACGATTCGGTGAGTTGTTTTAAAAAAAAAAACCTTTTTTTGAATAAATATGCAAAATTTGTAACATTTAAAACCATCCCACAGTCTTAAGAAACATTTAAAAAAAATTTTGATTGAAATCTGTTCAGTAGTTTTTGCGATTTGAGGTAACAGAGAAAACTTCTACACTTGTATACTAGCGGTCCCGGCAAACGTTGTTTTGCCTGCTCGTACATTTTCATTGTCTGTCAATTGTTCTGTGGCTGTTTTATTTAACCGATGTTTCTGGACTGATTCTGTACTCTGTGCTTCGACCGTTATTTCCTCAGACGTGTGCCCAGGAATCCCTCCCACACTTCGCGCGGTTGTTTGGACAATACACATCAATGTCTACAATTTTACAACTTTAGCTCCCACGGGTGTCGAGAAATGTATGATCTTCTTGCTTTTTAATTTTTTTTTGTTGAGTTTATTATTTGAAATTTTATTCATGAGCTTTTTGCTTTTTAATTTTTTTATTTATTGTTGAGTGGTTATTATTTGATCTTTTGTGGAATCGCATCGCAGCGCCACCAACCATCCTACCGCTAAACCATCCTTAGACCCATTCAAACACACACACAACATTTCTTTAAAATCGGTCCAGCCGTTTAGGAGGAGTTCGGTTACAAACACATCCAGAAGAATTATATATATAAAGATAAAGAAGAACCTTAATAATAAGCATTTTTAACCTACACCTTTGGGTATCATTAAAACAAAACTACATTATAGGCGTATTTTTTTGGGAAGTGAGTATAACAAAACCAAAAGTGGGTATAACAATTTTGCATATAAAACCAAAAGTGAGTATAACAAAACCAAAAGGTAGTATACCATTTTTGCATGTAAAAGTAAAAGTGAGCTAGCTATAGATTCCCAAAAAAATACGCCTTATGTCAAAGTCACCCACTAGAATATAACTCACACGACTCCTGATAGATCTGCAAGGACAAGGACGAAGAAAAAATATGAACTATTGAGGAATTATCATCATCTCTCAGGTAAGCTAAGAGACCTCCTGAATTTAACTAGAAATTCTTTCCAACAGCTGAGTAAAAATTTCTTTGATGCTTTCCCTTTTATTAACAGAAACTGTGACTAAACTATTTCAACTATTGATGTTTTTTTTGCGGTATTTTATAACAAAAATCTACAGACGATTGTATTTTAAATCTAGTACAATTTACCTTTAAAACAATATTGTTAATCCGTCTTAATTACAAGTCAATTTATTATATGTCACTTCTATAATATTTCACAGGCAATTTAACTTTAACTTTACACAAACGTCAACTGTCACAAATTATACGAGTACTAAAATCTTTTCGTGGATTAATCACTTCAAGTTAAATCAATTCCAACTAGAATCCGAGCGGAAAGCAAATGCTTATTAAATGTTAAACGAAACCAAAGTTTTGTACTAAAACTATCACTTGTTAGCTGTCAATCAACTCAACTGTCTTAATCGACATTAACACTGCACAGTAAACGCGATCATCACACTTCAACGTTTAACTATCAAATGCACAATATAATCGATGGCAAGATGGAAAATCATTCGTCGAAGATTTGTAGAAAAACTTTCATTGCGACACATCCAGGAACTAGTGTGTTGATGTGATGGTGATCCAAACACTATTTATTTATTATGTAAAATTATTATAATGTGGCGGCTCTGCATCTCTTTAAAGTGTAACGGTAAATCGGATTTTGCAAGCAAGCAAACAAGATAGAAATGAAATGGAAATTTAAGCAATAAAAGAAATTCATTTTTTCGAGTATAAAAAAGTCAATGGCTTATGTGATGACTGAAGACGGCGGCGGCGGCGACCCAGTAAGACATGAATGCGTGATGTGACACTCAGCCACGAAAAGGAGTAGAGATGCGCTGATGAACCGTGTTATGGTAAATTGCATATAGATTAATTATACTTGATACACAATCTCTTTGTTATACACTGTGCGAAAATATTTTTATGAAACTTTTAATCTTTGACAGGGTGCCAGTGTAAATTGTAATAACAAAATATGATTTCAGATTTGGAATTGATTTAAATGTCACGTAGGTATCTTCACCTAGTACTAAATCAAGAAAATTCATTCATAAATTCACTTGTTAGTTTGTAGGCGGATGAATTTTGCATGCAAAAATTTTCATGTTTCTGACCATATTTTGATGGGTGAATGTGAAATGTTGGAATGGACTGGCATGATACTGGCTATCTATAATCTATAATCACTAAAAGCAACAGGATGGGCTGACAGCTGACAGTGTTGATATCTAATTCGTTGCTCTGTTCCCTTGACTCTAGTACAATATATGCGGTGTGTATTTTGTTGTACAAATTAATGTGACTGATTATTGATTATATTGACGCAAGGTTGACAGTCTGAATGATAAATAACGAGTGGTAAAAAGAAGAGTTATTAACATTAAATAAAATATGTGGTAAGGTCCCAGTTATAGCTATCAGTAAAATGCAACTGAAAAAAAGTTTGTTTTGTTTTTTTTAGAGCACTTAAACTTAATCGTTGAACTTAATGTTGGTCTTAAAATGTTACTTTAAATTATTAAGTTAGTTCGTAAAAATAAGCAATTGTTGTTAAAATTTTCTAGAGTAAAACTTTTTCTGTTTAATTTCTCATGTCAATTCGACAACAAGTTGGCACTGAATTCCTATTAAAAATGAAATGCTGGGGTTAAATGTTTAAGTTTTGTTCTGTTTCGTGTTTTTATGGATGGTCTTTCTGATGGCTATAACAGACGTCTGATCTTTTGAAAGTGTTCCATTTTTACAGAGTTTCTGTGGTCACGGCCAGAATTTTTCTGTAGATACGATGTTAATTTGAACGACTACATCCATCAATGTTAACAACCGCATATTTATTGGGTTTGGGACTTATGTTCGAAACACTTAAGGCGGAACCATATTGTATGGGAGTAGTCCAGCTTAAGCCAAAATGGCGCAATTACATTAAAAATTGCCTGTCGTGAGTACATTACGAGTATAAATAAAAAGCTAGGTTCCACATTTCACTTTCACTGTATTTGATTTCGATTTTAAAATTTTCGGAATTGAGACGAACTGAAATTGTTGTGTTCCACAAATCGATTTTGACGATTTCCAAGTGATTTCAATTTCAAATCGATCTTGGTCATTCGATTTCTGGAACCTAGCTGAAAATGACTAGTTTGCTATTTCAACGATTTGAAATTTGTAAAGTGGATTTCTGTCTATTTTTGCCAGCAGCTTAATCGAACATATGTACCTAGATTTATTGAGGGTTTAACCCAATAGTTAACATTAAATTGTGTTAAACATGTGGTTTGCTATTGATACCAAATTTCAGTTCCGATACAAAACGCCTGTAAAATAAGTAAATAGTTGGCGCAACAGGTCCGTTAGCCACCCTAGGCACAGCTTCTCACCATCATTCGTTTGTGTGAATTTTTGTTTTTGTTTTTGGGAAGAATGAAAGGGACATAACGCCTGTCAATATTTTTAATTTATATACAATTTTTGATAGACCTCAATGAATATGGAAATGAAGGGAAATGCATTTTCAATATACACTGGTCGGCATAAGTATTTTGACAAAACTAAAGATAATTCTACTCATAATTTGAACTTAACTTACTTCATGTAAATGTTGGCATTAATAGAGAGGTCATTTAAAATTAGTTTGAATGATATCTACAAAACTTTCCTTAACCCAATAAGTACCTACCCACTGAAAATTTAGAATTTTTGTGAAAGTCTACTTTTTTTTACTTTTTTCCTCGGTTTCAAACAAAAAATGTTTTGATGCAAAAAGTTTCTTCAAACAATTCTAATAATGACTGCAAACATTTTTTTTCAAAAATCTCTTCGCTAATATTTTTTATGATTCCGACCAGTGTACATATGAGAACGTTTGCTTATTTTTCGAACTTAATTGTACTAAAATTGATCTGATTTGATGATGACGCTCCGTTTTATTTATTTCGAACTAGATGACTTGGTGTCTTGGTGAACTTCGTACCAACTAAAATTGATTGCTTGCAACTCTTCATAAGCGATTAAGAATCCCAATCAACGTCCCAACTCCAGTTAGTTGAGATCGGCAATATTGGCCGCACTGTAAACAGTTTAAGTTTTGTTTGGTGATTAAATGAAACTCGTCTGTAATTCAAATGAATTTCCGCTCCTTTGTCTAATTTTGACCAAACAGAAACGCCTTTAGGTCAATAGGAAAGATTTTATCAAAATTTGAGCTCAATTCAGTGGTTTTCGAAATATGAATAAGATTTTTATTTTTTTTGTATGGGAGGTACCACGCCCCTTTGTACAATTTTGATAAAACTTCAAAGGAACTGCCTTTGGCCAATATAGGAAACACTTTTTCAAAATTTGAGCTCAATCAGTTTGGTGGTTTTCGAATTTTGCGACAACCAAAAAAGGAAATTTCGATTTTCCTTTTAAGGTTTTCCGAATTTTTTGCTAAACTAACCCTGATTCAAGTCGAACAAAACAACAGAAGACTCATTCAAATCGGTCTGGTAGTTTTCGAGTTTTTTGCTAGACTAACACACGCCAATTGATTTGAATATCTATAGATTAATGAAAATACGTAATAAGCTTTTAAAAACATGTCTATGCCGTATGTTGAGTTAAATATTTATTCTTGTCTACTTTTCTGACAGTTCAATCTGGAAAATGTTAACAAATTAGCCAGTACATTATTTTTTTATCTGCCTTCCGAAGCAGGATACATTTTTGGAGGTTTACTCATCATGATAATGTCCAAAAATAAAAAATAAAAAAATGAGCGCAGTGATTCAGTGTATAGTGTGCTGGACTACGGAAATAGGGGTCTCCGGTTTGACCCCCAGAAACACACAAACTTGTGAACGCGTCAGAAAATTACCCAAAGATAATTATTTAACGTAATTGAAATATTTGCGGCATTAAAGTAAAATATATATTTTGCCAAATAAGTGATTTGAAGAATACAAAATGAAAGCAAAAAGTCTAGCTTCGCTCTACTTGACCGTTCGCATGCAGTAGCTCTTTCCGTCCTTATAGCATTTTTCGTAAACGAAATCCCTCCGCTAATACGATAAAAAATAAATCTAATTCGATCAGACTTTTTTTCGGGTGAGAAGGAGGGTCCAAATCCACATTATATTGCAGGCATAGGCCACAGGTTACTCACTCAATGATAATGCCTACACTTTACATTATACAAGTAGCAACCGTATCCCCACATTTGGTATCATAAAAATCATGAACAAAGGTGTTAAACAACGATAATGGTATCAATCAATCAATCAAATCATGAGAGATTAAAATATATGACGGGGAAATAGAAGGATATACACACACCTAGATGTAGAAAATTTATTATAATATTAAAATTTCCTTGCAAATTCAAACAAAAGCATAGTAGTCGATTTCAAACTCATGATTGTATCTTATCTCACGACAAAAGCCAAGAAGTATCACTGACCCACAAACAGCTCATTTTGTGGGACAAAGAGTGCGCAAACCAACAAGGAGTGACGTTTAATCGGACTTTGGGTCCAGAATTAAGGCGCACACAATCACAAAAATAGGTGGAGCAGCGTTCCCTCCCGTGCTACTATTGTACTCATTTGCTAATTTTGAGTACATTTTTGTGAACTGAGTACGGATACTACTTTGAAGCCGTCGCGTACTACTATTTCATAACATACATATAAACATAATTCATTTTTATTTTTTTCGAAATACATAATATTTTTGTTTCCTAAACCTGACACTTGAGAAGTAGGTACTTAATTACCTAAGGACCTTTTTACTCTCCCATACAATTTTAGTATGAACTGTCAATTTCATAGATTAAAAAGTGCCCAATTATAACACAAAATCACGAAACGTTTTGTAAGAGAACAAAAATTGACTTTACATAGTGAGAGATTTGTTTTCTTTAAAAATTGTTGAAATGTACATAATACAATAATAGTAGATACGAATAAGAACAATGGACATTATGGTGCAATTAAAACTGTAAGCTACGTAATTCTAAAGTTATATTTAGATGTACCTACTTTTTTTTAAAGAAGATGTGTAAGTTACTCAATAAATATTATTTACTAATGGACCTAGAATGGCCAAGCACTGACGCACTGAGTAGAGTAAACTCCGTTACATAAAACCTTCAGGAATAATGAGGATTTCTTCGATTTTCAACTAGCTATTTATTTGAAACGAAGTTGACTCTGTATACACTGGAACTAAGTCAAAGCTTCAGCAAAGTCCAAGAATTGACTGGTGAATCTGCCCACTGCCTTTTTGATGTATTTTCATACTATTGGGGAGGTAACTTATATGTTTGCGCAATTTTTGCAATGCTTTTCGTATTTTGCACTTTTTCAACAATTTTTAAAGAAATCTGAAAAATGGTTTTGTGTTCATACAAATTTATTTGATGTTTAACAAATCAGATATAATTCGCTATGCGAAACAACATATACAGTGAGCGTCAAATGTGAATAAACACCGATGCTTCTTAAAGTTTTCTTTAGAGACTAGAAACAGATCTAAAAACCAACAATCTGTAAAAAGTTTGATTACGAAATAACAATAATTAAACATATTTTATGTCGACAGCAACAAATATACTTTGTAAATATTTAAGACAATTAATAGAAAAGACAAATGAAAACCGCTTTGGTGTGCACTCACTTTTGACGCTCACTGTACATATTGTTATGAAATAAAGGAAACCTAACTTCGTCTTTATTTATTTGTGAATTTGTAAAAGTAAGAAAACAATTTATATTGGGAAATTAAAGTCGATTTTTCTAGAAATGAATGTTAAATACCATATAGTCACATTGGTCGGAATTATAGCTTTTTGAACAACGTCCCTAATAAATTATTAGTCTCAAAAGTTATTGTTTGAAGAGCTATACGAATTCTAACAGCTTGGAAAATACAGCTCAGTTTATTTATAATAATTTTTAACTAAAGAATGTAGACTCAAAAACAATAAAACTACAACTAAGCAATTTATAGAAAAACAGATCATACCATAAAAAAAAAAATATACATCGCGACACCACATTTAGGCACTATTTTTATCAAATTTCTCTGTCAAAATCAGCATGGCCACATTATGTTATTACGTCAATAGATTATACTGATTGCGGCAATTGAAAGAAATTCTAATTTTGACCACTTTTATACTTATAACTGGAAATTACACTTTAGTTTAGGTGCATTGTGAGACGTACTACCTTGGAAGCCATTTGAGTACACTATTTTCTACCGAGATGAGAACTCTGCCCAACCAAAAGGGAGGGAACGCTGAGGTGGAGTAGATTCGTCATCACCATTATAGATATATGATTCCATTAAAATAATTTGCACTGCCCTGAACTGATCAGTACACTCCGGTAAATCATAATGACAGACTAAAACTTGAAGACGGCTATTAAATTAATAAAAAAAAAACATTTAGAAAATCAGTCGTCACCTTTTGTCGCCTTTGTGACAAAATTGCGTTCAATGATGTCGTATGAAGTGAGACCAATCCAAAACACATATTTTATATTATACAATCCAATTTAATTTGAAAATGGTCCAAAACGTTGCCTTCTTAAAATGAGAACGAACATTCTGCTCAGTGACTGATTCGGCCGATCGTTTAAATACAGATCAAAAGATCAAAAGTACCTTACAATAGTCGATGGTGGTTGGATCTATTTTTTCTAAGGCAGAGTCTGCTGATAACAGTGGCACTTTTGCCTATTTTGTGAAGATGCGGAATAAAAAATCTGGGCCATGCTTATCTTGACAGCTAACCATAACGATTGCTAATCAGGGTTCAGGATGCTGGTATAGAGAAATGGAATAGAAAGGATTTTTGTAGACGAAGTGGATGGTCAAAAGAAAGAAACACAAAAAATACTGCTACATTTACCCCTAGAATGCATATGGGGTGCGTGCGCACCCCACTTCAAAATTAAAACGGTTATATTTTTTAAAATAGAAGTAGTTATTTTTTAAGAGTGCCGTGACTTTTATTTATTTCGTTATTACTTTATTCCTGAAAGAAGTTTAGTGCACTTCCTCTCTCAGGATTGTAGATATCGTGGTCACTGGGGCGTGCTGGCACCCCATATGTGTTAGTGTAATTTTATTTTTGAAAGACAAGTGAATAATTTTTCTTAAATTTTTGGAACTCTAGCAAGGTAAGTTAATGAATCATTTCAGAATTATATTACAAACGTTCCACAATTGCAGTACCATCGAAAAATTGCTTCGAGAATCAATGGAAGGCGATCCATAGCATTGCGAGAATATTTTATTAAGAGATCCTCAAAATAAGATTCCAAAGCAGGGAAGGTGCTTTTTTTATCCTAGGACACGTGAAAAGACAAAAATGGCGTGCAGTACTTGCCAAAGGCACATTTGCTCAGACCGCCGCCGGCCGCTGCGAAACGGTGCGATGTATGGCATACTGTACATACTATAGCTGTGTACATACTAGCCGTTTTTTATTATCAGCGTGATCTGATCCGGATCAGATCATGAAAATAAAACAAACTGGATCATTGATTGAGTTGTGGCAACAAACATATAAAATCCAATAACAATTATGACAAATTTCGTATTGCCACCAGCCATCTTGCAGCCACACGGTGCAATGTGACGTCACAATGCGATGATTTCTCCATTGCACTTGCTCATATTTGAGTTGGACATTTCGCTTGCTGTGTTGGGGTGTTACCATATGGATACAAATCTGCATACATTTAGCATTGAATATTTTTTTTGGGGAAACTATGTTCAAATGTTAAGTTCAAATATGCCTAAGCATTATTAAGCATTATAATTAACCGTATTGTACTGCTAATATTTCCATTTATATTTCTATGCTATATAGCGAAACAAAACATCTCGAAAGTCGGAGTAGTAACTTATTGGAATTTGAAAAAAATGCTAATTGATTTTTTGTGTTGTTAATTGTGGTTCACATTTTGGTCTGGCAACATTACTGTGTGGCTATAATTTACAGGGACACCAACCTTTAGTGAATGAAATAAACAACGCCACGAAATAACAACGAGAAATAGTTGAATTAATTTTCAGATCATATTTCGTGATCTCGATGAAAAGCAGGATCACATGTTGTTGTTGTAAGTGCATGTAAATCGATGATCTATATGGATCATAGCTGATAATAAAAAAGGGCTACTATAGCTGTGTTTATTATGTTGAAAAAAAGGATTAAAAATATGCGGGTAGGACTTACAAAATTAAAACTTTTTACATATGCTTATGTTGCCATATATGTCTCCTTTCATAAACAAAAAAAAAATTGGAAGATTCAAGCTTAAAAATCTTTTTAAATTTAATTTTTTAATTTTCTTTCATTTTTTAAAACACTATATGGTCACACCACTTAATAACCACTGTAATTTTTTTTTTAATTACAAAGGCTGTGAATAAAATGTAATTTTTTTTTATTAATTTAGTCAACAAATACATTACTTTAAAATAAAATAAATAAATTTTATAAGATTGTATTATAAGTTGTTTGTATTTTCAACCCAAAGTGCTGGGGTGCTCAGGAACCCCATATGTGTTAACGTTATTCAAAACCCCTTATGCATTCTAGGGTTAAATATACGTCCAAATGTAAAAGCTCTAAGGCTGTGCAAATTCAGTGTCAAATACAAATCAGTACTAAGTATACTTAAATTTAAGGCAACCCGCTGACATAGTCAATTAAAATCAAAACACCGATCCAATTAGTTTACCTTTGAGGTCAACTAGAGAACAACCCTTGAAAATAAACATGAGCATAGACAACTTTTAAATTCCAACTGAGGACGATCACGGGACTACCATTACCAATACCATTACATTGGTAGATATCTGATATAACGAATTTCATGAGTCGGTCGGTGAAATCAAAGAGTAAATTTAGACCTTACAAATGCAATCAATCTTTGGCCTCACACCAAACACTAAACATATGTCAAGATTTTGTTGTTAATCCCTTACCTCAACAACGCGTTGAAAATTCACAAAATTTCAGCGCCTGTCAAGTGTCACTTCAATTCGATAATAAATTTGCACGTTTCCAATTTAATTTACAATTTCCAAGTTGTACACAAAATAATAATCAATAACAACAAAAATATAAAAAAAAGACTAGGTATTTTAAAGAGCGGACAAATTTTAGCACTTGTCGACGATAGACTTAAATAAACACGAACGCAAAATCAAGTCCTCACAATCACAACACCACCGGCAAGGTATGGCTTTCCGCAGCTGTATTGTATACTCGTTATCACCTTCGAAACACGATATGATAACAGCCCCAGGCAATTACTATTATTAACCTTTTATCATTATTATAGCAGACTATGACTGCGCTATTGGGGATTTTTATATGGGAAAACAAAAATTCACTTGGATTGCAACAACATTTGCGCACTGATACCAGCCGCTGAGTGTGCAGCGCTTGATAGTTGAAAATTTATTAAGCAATTTTTAATCTTGCACACGATAGTTAATGAGAATCAATGACAAATTGAAATGTCAGGTGTTTTACCGTAATGTGTTTGACTTACGTACGATATGAGAAATAATCCATGTGCTTTAGAGTGCTTACCTGGAAAAAGAAGAAACATTAGAATGTGGTTATAGATTTATGTAACAATTTGAAGAATAATTATAAGTTGTTAGATGATAAATGGCAGCTGTCAAAAGTGTTCAAAATATCACTAAACATAAACAATGATGCTGCTCTACCATGATTGCTAGAACATAGAAATGGGCGGTTGATTATACCTACTTGGCCCTAATGTTTCTGGTCAATTTCAAAGGTATTTTGTTTTAAGATAAATAAATCAAATAGGCCATAAAGGGGGGCCTAGCTTTTCACACCGTGAGTTTGCGTGAGTTTTTTTAATGGAAGGGACCTACTTTTTTGTTGTTGTGAGATACAAGGTAAAAAAGTTTACCTTTATTTTAGTGAGCAGTAGAAATAGGTAGGTTGATATGGATATCTAGAACCTAGGGCAACCGCCATCATACTGACCGTTAGACCATTGTGCATAAGAATGCTGTAAATTCTAACGAAAACTGGACAGAAAAAAATGTATCAATTATTCGGTGTAGACTGGACTAAAATACTGAAGAAGATAACCGGATTTCAAATCCACCATAATGTACTACGAGTACTTTTGGAATAAATGAAGCAGCTACCCTTTCGACACAAGCGGTTTGAGCCATTGCATGTAAAGCCATATATGGAGTAAAAAAACATTACCTACGACTACTGCCCTGGGTTTACCGTCGATACCAAAAATGTATTCAATTCGGTCAGTTGGAGCAGCATTATAAAAGGGCCAAACTATCTAAAATAAATTATTGGCGGGACAGGTCCATAATACAGGGCACAAGCATTCGTTGTTTATTTTCAGCACGAATGTCGAATCCGATCAACTGAGTTGAGAAGCTTTCTCAATACTGTTATACTCTGAGATGTTTGGCAGACGTTTGCGAGAGAGCGGATGGACAAAAATACACAAAATTACACGAGAAATCCGAGTTTTGTGGAACATTCGGCCTTAGCGAGGTATCCGTCGGAACGGAAAATTCTCCGCAACGCATACTCCCTCGGAGACTAAAATTACATTCGAGGTATCCGCTTTCGGAAAGAATAATTAAAATGCGACAACGCATTGATTTGATATGATGTTGTTTCGTGGTACATCGGGATTTTCCTATTTAGTGCTTGTTTTTTCGTTTTTTTTTTGCCTTTTTTTTACAACCAATTACTTTGCTAAAATGTTTTTTCTTTATTGCTTTCATTTATCAACACTTCACTGCAAATCGTAAACAAATTCCGCAACCAATTCCTGTCGGAGCATATCGGAAGAAAATTCGTATGAAGCTGTCAAAAATATGAGTAAAAACGCACTTCATCGCACTGAAACGCAAAACGCCAGTGTGCGTTACACATTTGTCGGAACGAAGTTCCGAAAAGCCGTTCCGACGTATACCTCGCTGCAAAAATCCTCCGATTCGTATAAAATCGGAGAATTTTCCGTTCCGACGGATACCTCGCTAGGGCCGATTATGTAAGATGGTGTACTACAAATGTAAAGGCAGCGTCAATAGCTATGTGGTAGCTCGCTGGAATAACACAACGAAAGGCAGATGGACATACACTTATACCGACAATCCAGGAATGGGTAGAACGTAACCATGGAGACTGTAACTACAACCTTACAGTTCCTGTCAGGCCACGGTGGATATCGCAAGTATCTGCACCGTTTTGGGCACGACAGCTCACCATCTTGCCCCGAATGCATAAATGAAGATGAAGACATGCTTCATGGCATGGAGAAATACTTTGCCCAGCCAGTGAATAATCATCGACCACATGTTGCAGTCTGAGGAGAATTGGGCGGAATTATATAATTTTATAACCATCCTACAAAATGAGCTACGGAGAATAGAAACGCTAAGAAAAGCCACAGCAGAAGCCTCAGAGGCCTCAGAAACACCAGCAGCTGGTGACACAACACGATTAGCTTGAATGCTAACCAGCCCCGCGAAGTAATACCTAACGGCTGTCCCGCGGGGAGAGTGGTTGAAGTGTGTAGGGTGTGGATTAGTACGTTTAGGCGCACTCCTGGGGCCTGTAACACAATACTACAAGTACTTGTAGTACAAGTGAATTTATACAAGTATATCACATTTCTTTAACACGAAACTACTAGTCGACTGGCACTTCTACAAGTGTAGCGGGCAAATACTACAAGTGGGAAATTTCGTGATTATCCTGTTTCCGTAACTCAGAACTACAAGTGTAAAAAAAATAAATCTGACTTGTAGACTAGTATAGATGAAATCTTACATGTGATTTAAGACTTGTAGAGGCTTTAATTAGGCATAAATACTAAATCTTTTTAATTGATTATTTCAATAAATTTTTTCATTGTGATTGTATCCATTCTTTTAACCGGAAAAAGAGTTTCAAACGTAAATTTTTATATATTTATGGTCCCTATTTAGGGAAATACATGGCTAGGGCTACTTGGGTTGTCAGAGATCATTTAAAGATCCATTTGATGTCGAAAAAGGTTTGAGACAAGGCGATGCGATGTACTCTCTTTAACATCGTTCTTGAAGCAATTGTACGAAACTCACAAGCCAACACCAGAGGTACAATCTTTCAAAAGTCCGTTCAACTACTTGCCTATGCAGATGATATTGACATTATTGGGAGAACGCGGCGAGCTGTCAGTGGCGCACTTGCAAGCATCGAAACGGAGCCGGCGAATATGGGTCTGGCTGTTAATGACGACAAAACGAAGTATATACTGTCAACGAGAAAGGAGTCTCAATATCGGCGAATTGAACAAAACGTCACGAGGGACAGATATAACTTCGAAGTAGTTAAAGACTTTGTCTACCTGGGCTCCACTATTACCTCGCAAAATGACATCGGCGTAGAGGTCAAGCAAAGAATCACTCTTGCCAATCGCTGTTTCTTCGGGCTAAGAAGGCATCTAAGAAGTAAAGCCCTCTCTCATAGAACCAAGGAGATATTATTTAAGACCTTAATCATCCCTGTATGTCCTGCTGTATGGTGCAGAAGCATGGACCCTGTCAAAAGCGGATGAAAACCTTCTGGGATGCTTTGAAAAAAGATTCTTCGAGATATTCGGTTCAGTTTGTGACGATGGAGTGTGGAGAAGAAGATTCAATGACGAACTATACGGGCTATACAGCGACGCTGACCTGGCCAAAAATCTAAAAATACAACGGCTGAGATGGCTGGGACACGTGGAGCGTATGAACAACAACGCACCAGCCCGACTAGTGTTCAAATCCACCCCTGAGGGACAACGCAGCTGAGCAGAGGAAGACCCAACCTTAGGTGGCGCGCACAATTGGAGAACGACCTCAACCAACTTTGTGTGCGTAACTGGAGGCAGCTTGCGAGGGACCGAGCTGACTGGAGGGGCTAGTTGGATGAGGCCGTGGTCCACATCGGACTATAAGCGCCCCCAAATTAAAAAAAAAAAAAAAAAAAAAAAACAGCACGAATAGTAGTATAGAATCTTTGGTATAAATATAAGAACTATATATAGTTTTAACAAGACCCATCGCACAAGCCTATGTTTGTCCGCATGTTCCATCTGCAGATTATTATACTTAAAACTTCGTCTACCAAAAATTGCAAACAAAAATTAACATAAACACGTTCCCTGTTGCTGCATTGATTAATTGGAATGACACGCGATTTCTTATGATATTTACGCATAAATATGTTTGCTCACTACTTCGGCTCTAACTTGCAGTAAATTTTGAACTCAATCCACCATCTTACATCTCTGCGCAACATCAACCTTGCATGCGTTGAATGCGAACCGTCATTACTTTGTTAAAAATATATCCAAGATTTGACCCAGACAAATTGACATTTTAAAACATCAAGATTAATAACCCTGTTTCCGCCGAGTCCTATTTCTCCATCAAGATAAATTCTCTTTTGGAAATGCCAAATTAATTTAAGAAGTCGTATAAAATGTCAAAGTAAACCACTACCATCATCTATTAATGATCAAATTGATCATAAACATGTAGATTTGTATCTTTATCGATCTGTAACATAACTCATATCTTTTTCAAAGACATATTCACGATAATTAGTATCAAGTCATCAGCACATAATTTGGGTCATGTGCGCAAAGCAACATTTATTATAACACATTAACTGCACTTTCTCGCCCAAATGAACTTTACGGTTTTACATTTTACACCATACCTATCGAAATGACCATCATTCGGTAATCATAATGACATTGACCAGCATCTGCCATTAAGAAAATTTCGAAATTTAATGACAGCTGGCTTGTGTCAAAAAAAAAATTAGCAAGAAGCGAAAAAGTGGAACTGTTGAAATGCATCACACATAATAATAATTTCTCTGACACTTATTATTGTTGTGTGTCTGTACGCAATTTTTTGAAAGTATTTTTGACAAATTTTACTTTCGAAATGATATCAACCAAAATGACACGGAGAAGCCATTGTTAGCGCGCCAAGACTTTTACTTAATTCGTTCGTTTGAAAGATTTTGCACATATTTAGCGATACAATGATTTATTGTTTTCTTTAAATATAAATTATGAGAAGAAGTCAACTGATTTTGATTTCATAAATGACATGCAAAAGAGATGAGCTTTCCAAATGAAAGTTATTTAAATATATGAATTGTTTATATTGATTTATATGACACGAAATGTTACAGTTTTTGTTTTGTTACTTTGAGTTTTAAATGATTTGAAGTGGATATCGATAGATTAATCGAGTAGACAGTGTAGGGTGAATCAAATTGAACGAGTCCTTTAATATGAATGAAAACTTTAAGCCTTCCTATTCGAGGAAGAAACAATTGAATGCGGTTGGAGATGTTGCCAGTGGAGTCGAATTAGACCTGTTTTCGTGCTTTGAACCAAGGTATAGTTAAATCTTTAGCACGGAATTATAAAATACCTAACTCAATTGATTTCTTTACTACATAAGGACTACCCACCAATTGTCTTAAAGTTGAAGAGTGTTTTGATCTTTGCTCTAATTCGAACAACAAAAGGTAAAACCAACTGAGAAAGGCTTCAAAAATAGGTACAGAGCTATACATACTATACATACTGAATTCAGTGTATCACTAAAAACGCCCTAATGAACTAGAAGTCGCCGTTGACCGCTTTGTCAATATATCGTACAAAAAGCCCTGATTAAACCATATTGAAACCGAATTGTGAAATGTACTCCACAAATATACAACTGCACACTATACATATTACATATCTATAACATAAAAGAGCTCTGCATAATAAAAAAAAAAAAAAAAGAACATAACCTAAAATTATTTAAAACGTTCAGAATCGCCGATTTCAACAGATCATCGATGTAGTTTGAAAACTAAAACTACAATCAATCTCATTAATATTTGGCAACCAATTTTAATGGCTAGGAAGGACTATGAAAATTGAATTGGACTTGTAATGAGCAATCTGAGAAAATTGCTATTTTAAACTCCAAAAATATGAAGAAGACTTTCTTCGAAGTGAGTTTTTTGTTTAGTCTAAAGCTAAATATTAACAAATCTTATTAAAATTCTACAAATCTTAAAAATTGCATTAAAATTCAGTGAATATCTTCCAATCTGGAGACCACCTCAATATCTTAGAAAATAAGATAATTAAGATCATTTATAACAACGCTGCTCCTTACCCAGCGGAAACCCACCGGGCTACAACTGCCTCAAATATCCGCAGAAAATATACAGTCGAAGTCGAACTTCCATAACTCGAAGTTATTTAAGTCGAATTTCTCTATTACTCGAAGTTTTATTGAGAACTTTGCGTTTTCAACTTAATATTCATGCATTTCATCCTCCATAAGTCGAACTTCTATAACTCGAATTTCTCTATTTCTCGAATTTTTTTTTTTGGTACATACCAAAAAATTTCTTTAACTCGAACTATTGCTCTAAATCGAAAAAAATTGTACATATTTACAATTTTTGAAATTTAATTTATTCTACTCTGATTGTTATTTCATACATACTAATTTTATGTACTAGAAGTTTTGCTCTAAATTGGGAAAACCCCTTATTTTTGAATTTCTTTGAAATTCAATTTACTTGATCCTACTGCGATTACATTTTGGAAATTTGTTTAATGGTTGTGTTTAAGAGTAGGTATGTTTTTCATTTGAACTTCGGTTTTGTACCTGACAACAAGTCTGTATTCGCAAAAGTTCTTAGTTTTGTTGAATTCACTAGTCGAAATGACAGCAACTTAGTTTTGAATAAAAACTGAAAGTCATCAGTGAAGTTGAGAGTGGTGGCCATAACATATTTATATTTCATCCGATTTTTTTATAAGTTAACTCCACATTTAGGGAATATAAAAAAATTAATTTTACAAAAATTGGACACTCCGTTCTTGAAGGTTTGGTACTATTTTATATGGTATTTTTTGAACTTTGGGGGCGTGCCACGCCCAAACGATGAGAGACCGCCAACTTTTTTTTCAGATTTGTGTTTAGGCCACTGAAATCAATCGGACTGTGCAAAAAAACCGTTATTTTCGAATGGGCAGTAGGTAAAGTAAAATCTTGCCGAAATTTTTTAATCAAAAACGAAATGTTCTGATGTTTGTTGACAATTGCAGTGCTCACAAATTTCCAACAAATTTAAAGTCCATTAAGCTTGTTTTTTTTTCCACCAAACATGACGATGACAGCAGCCTTTCAGCCAATAGACCAAGGAGTGATACAGAATTTCAAGTGCTTCTACAGGAAGAGAATCATCAGCAAAATTCTAGCCCAAAATGTAAACCATTACATAACATTACTTGCATAAAAAATGTTTCAATGTCGTGGAACTGCAATGTTAAGAGCTCGACCATACGAAATTCTTTTCTCAAAGCTGGATTTGGCAAAAATTCCCTTTGGGATGAAGAAGATGATGTAAGTTTGGCAGAATTAAGAGCTAATGGGATTCACGAAGACTTTGGTGTGCCCATAATAGAGGTCAGAGAAATGCAAAAGGACTTTTCGCGAATAGGTATACTAAATATACAAGACATAGAATGCAGCCTTCAAGAATACATTAACTTGGATAATGAAATTATTGTTTGTCACACCCAGTCTGATGCAGAAATTTCGACTTATGGAAGTTCCACTGTAATAGTCATAGTCAAGACAAAACGGAAAGCGCGTTAAAGATGGCAACAGATAAAGCGTATTTGAATCGATTGTCTAACAAAGTCGAATAAAGATTATAAAAATCATATGCAGTCAAAAATTACCTTGAAAATCTAACTAAGATGGAAAAGAATCCAATTACTCCATCTGTTAGGCTATTAAAACCACAAAAAGTTCGAAAACCCCAGGGCAGTCGATGATCAAGAGCTAAATGAACATTTTAATGCATCCGAATCCGAAATAACTTCTGAGATTAATGTAGTAAGAAACGTTTAGCTCATCGAGTTCAGGCAAGAAATAAAGAAACATAAGCTTAAAAAGGCTCCGAGTTACGACCTGATTACGGGTAAACTCCTATAAATGTTACCTCGGAAGGCATTAATTAAGCCTCTCCATATTATTAATGTAGCAATTAGATTATAACACATCCCGAGTCAATGGAAAGTTGCGGAAGTCATTATGGTCCTAAAACCAGGCAGACTACACAATAAAAAAAAGTTTTATAGTCCCATCTCACTTCTCCCAATAATTTCCAATGTTTTTGAGAGCGTATTACTCAGGCGATTACAACCAATTAAAGAAAGAACGTCTTATACCTCACCACCAGTTCCGGTTTGGAAGGAAACATTCGACGATTGATCTTGAAGGACATACAATTTGATCTGCCATATTCTTGGACTTTTTGCAAGCAAGTTAGATAAGGTAGAGGCCAAAAGAACAAATTAAGACAATTCCTCTCTTTAGGCGAGTTTTTAGGTTTCTCAGCTGTTCTATTAATTACATGCTCTACCTGGAGACGGGAGTTGCTCCCCTTTTTCTGGATACTCCAAAGTTTCATCTTGATTATGTATACTGCGATTCATGCAGATGGAACAAAAAAGGATACCAAAGTTAGTGCTTTCTCAAATGCTGCAGAACGGAGGAAAATGCGTTGAAGAATGGATGGTCCTAGCGTCCGACTGCGGTTTTGAACTAAAAGTAGCACCAAATAAGAATCGGACTTCGTTGAATCAAAAATTTAACATCTTGCTGATGGAGGACATACAATTTATAACAGATGTGTAAATGAGGCACACACACCGCCTATATTACAGCATATTGAACCATAACTTACGAGACAAGACTTTAGATTAGATTATAAGTCGGGAGAACCTTCACCGGCCCTGGCACTGCGGCCTCTTTAAAAGGGCCTATTGTGCCTTCCCTGGTAGGGTCCTAGAGCCATCCATTTACTCCGGAGGCAGTCAGGAAGACAAGTATCTTCTCTCGGGGGTAGGTAATTCAGCAAGATTTGCTGAGATAACTATTTCTTAGCCAAGGACGTTCTTTCTAAGGCGAAAGAGAGCCGTACATTCCGTGAGAATGTGAAGAGAGGTTTCGTCGCTCTCCAGACATAGTCTACATGTGGGGTCTGGAGAGACTCCAATTCAGTGAAGATGTTTTTTCATAAGGCCATGTCCAGTAATTCAACTTGTTAGGATTCTTGGGTTATTTTTTCCTAGGTTGGTGAGAAAATAGGATTTCCTGAGGGAAAATGTTGGGAAGAATTGTTTGATGCAGTCAAAATAAATAAAATTTAAACTTTCTTTTGTTGTGTTGAAATATTTACTGTTTTCTTTAAAAGTTTTCTTCGATTATACACTTTCTTTAGAGTAGTGCATTTACTGCGTAGTTATACAATAACTCACATGTCCCATCTTTGACCCCCGGTTAGTAATCTCACGGTTTCCTCAAGCTCAAGTATATGCAACCCAAAGAACTTTTTCCGGAACTCTTTTAATATAGGGCAAATAGCAATAAAGTTGAGGTTGGAAAGGCTACATAAAATTGGGAGATCCGGACGATGTGGTACAAAATTATTTGGCAGATAGTGCTGAGGTTATCCTTTGAAATATTGTCCAGAAAATAAGTCTTGTCTCAGACAGCCAAGCTGCTCTTAAAGCTCAGGACTCATCTGTCATAAAATCGAAGCTGGTCCTGGAAACGTACTTGGCCATCTACGAACTTGCAAAGAAAAGCCTTGTCATACTAAGTACACTGGATTCCAACCCACAGTGGCTTTGATGGAAACGAAAGAGCTGACACACTAGCCAAAGTCGGTGCGACAATGCCACTTGTTGGACCTCAACCCTTCTGCGGCGTCAGTAAAATATGCTTCAGGAAGCACATCAAGAACTTAGCTCTAACCGAATGGAATGAGATCATGGGCGGGGTGTCGCACCCCCCACGCTTTTCAAGAGTCGGCAAATCAAGGAGCAATTTTGAAAATTAAGATCTTAGGATTGGATTTGCATTAGGTATAGATTTTAAACTTGTAAATGTATACCTACAAGTTGGCATTTTCAGAGGTTCCACATGAACTCCTTAAAATTTTGCTAGTTTCGATTAAATTTTAAAAAGGACGGTCGGCATCGGTGAATATGCCGACTGAAATCCTTAATCCTTGAGGTTAAATTCGAAGGAATATGTTATTTGCTAGTTTGTGTAACTCGGCTTATTGATGTGGATTGCGAACTTTGACTTTGGGTGTTTCGTTCGCGGCTGATAGCTGAAATTCGCGAACCGCCGGCCGCGACCTAGAAAAGTGTTCATGTGAACGGACTGTCAAAACTTGCGAATATTCGTTCGTTCGTAGGTATTGGCCCAGGGGTATTCCTGTATGCGTGAAATTCTTTGACGCTGGGGCCGATTTTCATGATTTCTATACAGTCGGCAAGTTCCTGAAATAAGTCGGCATTTCAATGAAATGAACCCTCGATACGGCCCTGGCTACCAATGATGAACAGAAAAGGATAATGTCCAAGTAGTTTATCCACCAAAATGGAGCGGTATTTCTGTTCTAACTTCTCAGTGCTTCAAGTGCTTGAAATCTCCTACAATAAAAAAATTACTTTAAGTCAACTTTTACTTTAATTATTTGTTCGACAGTTCAACGCATGCCCACATCTACTCCACATATTTCGCCGGCATTGAAATTGCCTTCGGATTTAGCCATGCGCATTTGCAACACCGACTGATTGCACAATTACATTGCAACCCAGTAAACGCACTATAGCCATAGCGTCTAGTCAGCCACATGTGATAGCATAGCAAGTTTCCTAGTCGAACACGTCCGATGTGCGCGCCTGGACTTAAGTTGTGTTTACACTTTTATATTATTTATGTCTGTCATGCATTAAACAACCGAAACCACAATCAACATCGCTATACAGTTTCCTATTTACACTGAGCATATCGATGACAGTCTTGGCATAACTGTAAACTGTACAATGTGTGAATTTTCACTTCATCACTCCTAAAATTTTGCACAATAGAGATCAACAACCATTAAAACTTTCCATCAAAACGCATGAAGCTATTCGAATTCGAAGAATGGGGGGTTAAAAAAGTGAAAACCGTTTATAAATATATGCGGCTTGGCTGTCTGGTTTACCATGAAAATTGATTAATAATACTGCCATATGTCAGGGAATGTTTATTCGAAGGAAATTGTTAAAGGCGTCCCTGTCGTTGATGACATGCATCTGGCGTTATTCGTGAGAACGACATTTCGACAAGCAAATGAGAAACCTCGGAATATGTGAACTAAGATAAGGCTCTGCTTATACTTATGACTTTATTATTATTATTTTTAGTTTACTATTATTACCAACAAAACGAAAGTGAGCGCAGGGAGCAAGCCAGCAGCACCTACTACATGCATCGAGAGATTCGAATATATGGCGGCGGTTGTAATTAAAAAGGGAATTAAAACAAAATTTCCCATAATCCGACAATGAACTAATTATCATATACAGTCTTTCGGTTTCGACACACAGAGAAGGTGTACTTTTTATTTAGTAGGTATGATGAACTACGCAGCATAATTTATGCAAAGAGTGTTGGTAATGAAAGCCGTTGGCTCTGTTTTTAATGCTAATATGGGAGCCATTTTTTTAATTGGTTGGTGTTGTATTTCTTTGAATTGTTTTTATTTTTTTTTTTCTGTAGGGTTTCACATTAACACGATGATAGTGAAATGAGACACCTTTTTGTTTGCCGGGAAATATAAAATTTCCTTTTTCTCGTGTATTTTTGACTAAACGCATGACTGATGACTGCACACACGTTTTCTTCTTTTCAGAACGCCATCTGGTGCTTAATAAAAGAAATTATTTTCATTCTGTCGAATTCCTTATAAAGTTTCATCCAATTCTTAACTTGTATAGCAAAATAATACATTTGCTTGTTACAGTTGTAAACAGTGTAATTTTTTCGTCCAAGCTAGCTATAGAGTTGTAATAAATGCCTTAGTTGTTAATAAGGGACTGTTTGATTTGAAATTGTAAGTTTTTGTAAAATAACAAGATGCTTAAAAACAATGGAGTATACAAAAATGAAACTATAAAATAAATACAAGACATTTATACGTCCCGTATTTCGCAAAAAACAATTCGGGAACAGGTTGTTCAAATACAGCGCTGCCCGCACAATATTTGTGTGTGATAGTAGCCGCGTTTTATTATCGCTCATGATCCATATGGATCATCGATTTACCCGCACTACAACAAATCTACGAGATCCTGTGTTCTATCGGGCTCAAATTTCGTGATCCAGATACCCAATCCCAAAAGGTTAAGTAATTTTTACTTCTGGATGTATCCACTTCTGTTCTGTGCTCTCAAGTACGGAGTTGCCGCATCGTAAAATGGCAGAATAGAAATTTGCAACTACGAATTTAATGCGTCTAACCGAAAATTGTCGAAATCTAAATATGCCATCTATATATTAGTGTAGTTTTTAGCAATTCAGTAGCAAAAGAAAAAAATATAAGTGTAGTTTGATGTTGTTCGAAGTTTCTAAAAGTTGAATAAAACAAGAAAAAACCCACGAATGGCAGCGCCATTAAAAAGTAGGTAAATACAGAGAAACAGCTGAGCGAAAGATGACAACAAACATCCAAATAAAACTCAAAGCAATGGATATAAATACAAATAAATCGTAAATGAAAAGTTTCTTTTTAGGTTTTAAATATCTTTACAACACAAACAATAGTCTGGACGGAGGGATGAAACAATCGCTTTCCTCCATTCCTATTCAACGTACACCAATTACAACTGAAGTCATGTTTACTATTTACTTCGTAGGTGTGTCAGAAATTAATCAGGGGTGCCAAACATGCAAAGTAATATTTTTTCATGATCATTAGCAATAATAAAACGCGGCTAGTATCAGCTTAAGGCCCATTTCACACATACCCGGAAGCCGACTAACCGGTACCGGCTACACGGTCGTTGGGGAAACATTCTTATGGACGGTTTCGATTTGCAGGTGTGAACGCGCCCATAAGAATGTATTCCCAACGACCGGGTAGCCGGTACCGGTTAGCCGGCTGCTGATTTTAAAAATAATGACATCTGCATCAGACTGTAATAAGAACAATATTGACAAATAAACAGTCAATATTGACGCCAAAATTTGTCTTTGTTTATAGTAAACATCCAAAATTAAAAATTCAAACCACTTTGTCAAGCCTTTACCGAACAATATTCGACTACACTTTGACTCCAATATTTTAAGCAGACAATCAGAAAAAATATTGGATTGGATTCTATGGCAAAATGACTTTGCGGAATTTTTTGACTTTTGTCTACTGCGCAAAAGTGAATTTCTAAGGATATTCACTTAATCCTCATAAACTGCGTAAACTGCAGAAATTTACCACCTCGTAAATCAACTGTCAGATTTTGTATAGAGAATAGTTTACGCAGACCTCATAATTTTCCGATCAGTCGCGGAAAGTTACGCAAATCACACATGCCAAACTTTGACAGACAGTCGGGTCTCGGGTGATTCGTTTTTTTGATTCCAGATTTACAGTCGATTTACGCGATCTACGCAATGAAATTTTCGAGGGAAATTACGCCAGATTTTTATTTGTTAAAAATGCCGGAAATTGTTTTTGTTTTCGAATTAGGAAAAAATATCAGAATTTTGTTTGGAATTTCTTTCCAAACATGTTCTCTCTGGTGTTTTTTCCATTTGTGTAAATGGAAACTTTTTGGAAAAAAGACCTGAAATTTCGGAAAGATAGCCAGAAATTTCTGGCTTTTCCTAGGAAAAAAAGGCCAGACTTTTATGTAGAAAATTTTCTGGCGTTATTTCCTCTGGCGTAATTTGCGGGAGCCGTGTTGAATTAAGGCACTGTAGAAATTTATACATTTACGAGCTGCATAAATTTATCAGATTAAGTGAATACCCTTTCTTATTAGCGACAAACGCCCGTCATGTGTTTAGCAAAGAATGTCAAACAAAATTGAATAGCTCTGTAATTTTGAAGACCCAAATTTATCGGTTCGTCGGCATTTCCAGACTCTCAGACTTGTCTTAAGCAAGGCGCGCATTAAGTGGCATCGCTAAGGCCTATGTAAACAAATGGCGACATGCATATGTTCGTTTACGCGGAAACTAAAAACATGCGAGACGACTAAGAATTCAACATAGGACGACATTTTAAAACCTGATGAGTCGGTGGCACCATACGTTATTATTAAGTGCGACAAATTTGTAGAATTGTCACCTGTCAATGTTTATGAAATAGGGTCAAGTTTGTACTGCTAGCTTGTCAAAAAATTGACAACCGAATAATAATAACAAAACTGAGCCATGCCACCAGCAAGCTTAAACCAGCTGACCATGAGGGTCACCTGAAAATACTTAACTCCATCCCAAACATGTACATGTTCTGTTCCATCCCCGAGAGTATGGTTAGGGAATACAGATTTGGGAAATTATTTGGAGTAGAAATACTGGACCGTATCAAATGGGACAATGGTGTTCCGACACTGGACCCAAAGTATGGTTTGGTACACCGACGGATCGAAAATGAAATCTGGAGTTGGTGCTGGTGTTTTTGGTCCCCACACCAAAGTCTGGATAGGATACCTATGGGAATGTGTCCCACGGTTTTTCAAGCAGAAATCCATGCCATTGAGATCGGCGCTGTTTTAAACTCCAAAAAGGGAATCAAAGGCGCCTGACTTCTCTGATAGTAAGATGCTAAGAATCCGCGTTCTATGGACCAGAACCATATTGCAGAGTCATATGGGCTACTGCTTTAGGTCTAATTAACGATTGGGAAGAACAACTTCGTCTAAACCACTGGAAAAATGTTCCGGGTTTAAGACAATCCAAAAGATTAAGTATACCT
This sequence comes from Cheilosia scutellata, assembly GCA_955612985.1. NCBI lineage: Eukaryota > Metazoa > Arthropoda > Insecta > Diptera > Syrphidae > Cheilosia > Cheilosia scutellata. The sequence continues at coordinate 69,663,189 of OY015311.1, read as the reverse complement.
TACTCCTACAAGGGAATCCTCAACCTAAATAAGGGACGTATCAGAAAGCTGGTGGGCTTTCTCACAGGCCATTGTGGCTTGAGATAATTATCAACTTAACAAATGAATTTGTGTCCGGAGCCAGAATGCAGGTTCTGCCTTGAGGATGAAACGTCCTCCGAACACATTCTCTGTGATTGTCCGGCACTTCACTAGTTAAGAAAACGTGTCTTTAACAGGGAGACACGTTCACCAGCAGAGCTTAGGAATTCCGCTACTAAGGATATATTGGTCCTCACTAGGGAGGTCATCCGCCTCTTAGAATAACTCCATCCCTCTTCGATACAATAGATCTTTTTAGGTCGCAAAGTCAGCCAATTGGGCAGGGAACTTTAAAAAAAATAAATAAAATATATTAAACGCAATGAAATCGACTTATCATACAGCAACTTACAGAACAAAAGAAACGTACTAAGAAACCTATCAAATGGAAAAGCTATACAGGCAATCCAATAGAAAATTGCATGAAAAATATCAGAAAAAGAGAAAGCAAGTAAAGTAACGAATAACCAACCAGATAACCAAATCCCTATTGGCTACAAAAAACTCTTGTGACCTGTTACTGTCTAATGCAACAAGTTTTCCGGTAAACAATTATAAGAACGAAGGACCTTTCGCTGCTTGGTTTAAATCACTCTAATAAATCGAATTCTCATAAAAAAGAGAAAATCAGCAAAAATTAAGAGTAAGTTCTTTCAGCTGAATAAATATGATTAACTTGTCAAGTCAAGGACAAAAAGGGTAAATATAAATCAAGAGCAATTAAACAGACAGACACAACCTTCTGCAATTGCTTTCGTTTATAATTTTGGTCTGGTGCTTAACTGCACTGGGCTATTCTATACATAATGAATGTACGTGTCAATTTCCGAATTTGTTGCTCAAATAAATCTGACATATTTTTAATACTTGGCTTGGATAATAAGTATCTACATGAATCCAAAAATGACATTGATATTAATGTTAATTATCACCGCGCCAACATTTTGCAAAAAGGCAACCACATTAATATTGACAAGGCACTACATCATGGACATCGACGCCATCGATAACTATCACCAGATATGGCCACGCTAGAGATCATATCCTTGACTCGCGTTCCAAGGCCTTAACTGATCTCATAAATAAGCCAATCCACTCCCATTAATCACTGCTTAGAATGCATTGCATTCAACACTATTGAATCGTACTAAACTTTGAATTCTTTATTTTGCTCATGTTTAGTGTTTAACCTCAGACTATCTACGTGACTGACGCCAAAAATGCCAATAATAGAGTAAACATTGCTCTAGGTGGTAAGCACAAGCATCGCGCATACGGTATGTGTCTTTTTTTCGATCTGCAAAAGGCATGACAGTCGAAAAGTCGCCTCTGTCTACAATTCTACATAAATGACCTTAAAAAGAATCATACTCTTCAGATGGTCTTGCGTCTTGGTAGTTTGGCATCGGAATTCATTAACTGAGATATGAAAGCCGTATGTTAATCTGAGGAATGCAATAAATTCAAATCTTCTGCAATAAAATCCACATCGGACTAAATGACAACAAAATTTCACTTGGCAATGTGCTTACACAGAACCGGTATCGCATTATGTATACCTACCTACTCTACCTATGCGCGCATGCGTAGCCCCCCAAAGATACTCAAAAAAAGTCAATTTTTACTCTCGATCTTAAAGACGGGCTAAACTCGATTGGGTTGTTCTTTCTTTTTATTTATTTTTTGCTTTGTAGCATATAACCAGGAGGAGTCATGGACTTCAATTTTCATTTATTTCGGATCAGAGACAGATACGTATCGTAGGTATATGTGTAGGTATTGGAAAAGTGAAGACCGCAAGTCGTCCGTGACCCAAAACTTTCTGCTGACCAACTTTTTCTGTCTGTTTTGTTCAAATCTGTTATGATGTGATTTGTTTGGTACTCGTACAACTTTTGAGATGGACACTTTAGAAGAGATTTCTTAAGAATTCTTTTGTCAAAAGTGCCTGACAGTGAGTCACTGCGTCATTGACTCGAAAGCAAGCGACCGACGACTTTTGTAAAGCGTGTCACGAGTTCTGTGTGTTAATTAAAATTGTATAAATGTGCCAGTGAGCTGATATTGTTAACAAGTTTATTGGATTTAATTATTTGTCCAGCTAATTTATTTTATTTATATCTCGTTTTTAGTAAGATTGTTTTTTTTTTTTTTTTTTTTTGCGAATTTATTTCGGACTTTGTGGCGAGGTTAATTGGACATTTTGATGGTGAATGCAAATGAGGTGGCCAAATGAAAGCCCATATTTTTGGAGTTTTTTTTTTAAGGCAAGTTGAATGCACTAGGTTATTTAGTAAATGTATCAAAATGGTCAAGGAGAGGAGGAGGTAAGGAGTAGTTTCTGGCCTTTGGTTGGTGGGAAAGGTTCGTGTAAAAGGTGCATATAGCTAACCCAACAAAACAGGCGATTCGCATTTGATTAGCTTCGAGTTCCCCGTGATTTCATTTACCAGCGAGTTCATCTGAGATTAGTGTTGCCGGAAAAATATTTCACAGATTAGTACAGCAGCCAAAAAAGAGTAGAGTTTTGAAAAAAATAGTAGTACAGAAATTTGTTATGCCTGTTTTAGTGCAAGCACAAAAATTCTTTTTTTAAAAATTGTTATCAACTTCCTTAAGGTAAGAAACATTATTCAACCATACTTGACGAAACATTTGGTTACGATGTTCTATTATTTTAGAAGATATAGGGGCGGATGTGATAGATTCAATATCATGAGACAACTCAACATCGTCGGCTCTTGCAGCAGATAATTCAGGTGATTATTATACATACATATTATATTATTGCACTAAATTCGCAGGAACATCCAGCAGCACAAGAGACATTGAAAGCAGGAACTTTTTTTGCTGCTACCGAATACAACTTGACTTTGCCACTTGCTGCATGTGCAAAAAGGAGGAGTGCGGGAATACGAAGGTGGAGAAAGTAGTACTTTCGGCAACGCTTATTATTAAAAAAACAGAGAATACCATAGCCAATACTACCTACATGTATTGTCGATAGAAGAATCGCGCGAGTAATTTGCCAAAGCCCATGCGAAAGAACAAAATGCGAACGATATTGAAACACGAAAATTTAAGGGTGTTGTTCGTTGTTTGTATGCGCCACAGCTTTATATTGGTATAATGTATTTTTACAACGGCCACTTAATGTCTGAAACTAGAAAAGGCTGATATAATGACATTTAAAGTCTAAAAATGTATCGTATCTAGAGCGTACTTCTGCTTGTCTTTTCAATATCGTAAAATTGGCCTGAGTTGAGTTGATCAGTGTCTTGGACGATTTCCGACCAAAGTAACAGACCGTGAATTTTTGGTACATTTTGCATAATGCTTTTTTTTTATTTGAGGCATACATATGTAAGCAAGCGTGGGCGCAGTGGTTAGTGTGGTGCTGTACTACTGTGCGAGGGATCCCAGGTTCGATCCTCGGAAAAACACAAATTACATCTTAAGGTTTTTTTCCACTGCGCCACCTCTCGCGAACGTCTGACAAACATCAGAGAGTATGACTGTCCTGAAAAAGCTTCTCAATTCAGCCGTTCGGACTCGGCATAAAATTGTAGGTCCCTTCCATTCGTCCCAAAAATAAAAACTCACACAAACTAATGGTTGTGAGAAGCTAGGCCTAGGGTGTCTGCACGCCTGTTGCCCCAACTATTAATTTTTTTTTACACATATTAAGCAAGCTTAAAAACACACTAGTTATCATTTATTAAACATTAATTTTTCAATTGCTTACACTAGGATACGCTAGTTTTTTTAATAAGCGTTGAATTCTCGGATTAACACGTTTACGATTAAATCATTTTCCAAATTTAGCCTATTTCTGTTCTTAGGTTTAATGACAAACATTGAAGAGAATGTGACTTCACACAGGTATGAAGTAGCCAATGGCCACCTCAACCTCAAAGCCTCGTTTGCCAGCACAGGATACTCTCCTCTTCTCTTTATCCAGAAATTGTCAATAGTTTTTAAATTGAATTCCATTCTCAGCATGCCAACTGTAGCTAAATCTATAAGATTTTCCATCATCTTTACCGATGGTAGATCGGCGAATTCGACTGACATAGTCAAAAAAGGATTTAATATCTATCTTAGTCCATTTACACTTTCAGAATCCAGTCCTGGAAAGTAACTTAAGTTTCTTTTCTAAATTATGCAAACTCTGTATACCATTAGATGAATATGAGCGCTTACAGGTATCGATTCATCTGATGAAATTTCTTCAATGATCTTTTGAACGCAGAGAAAATAATCAAACATTTTTGTTTGTAAAGACTCTGACCACAAACGAAGTTTTGCGAGGAATCCTCTGATTTTGCCGTTTGCAGTAATAATCCTTCTTCTCTCCCTTGGAGGCTCTTATCCAAGATGTTTAAGTGGTCAAAAAGATCAGCGAGAAATGATAATTTTAAAAGCCAGGTGGGATCAAAAAAATTATTTGAATTTCCAAATTTTGAATCTTATAAGAACTTCAATAATTCTTTTTCCTTTTGACAGCCATCTAACCTCTGTGGGGTTCAGTGTTATAGCTTTTTAAATAACTCTACTCATTATAATGTGGGGGTCGCCAAAATGTTTTTACCAACAAAAGTGTCGCGTACCTACTCAAAAAGTTTGAAAAACACTGATATAGTTAATCGGTAGTTTTCATATCAAATGTCTATTAGCTCTGCTTCGAATTTGAGTGCATTTTGCGGCTCTGCGTGTTCACCTTTTTTAAAAAAATGTATATAGGTTAGGTAAACAAGTCATATTCGAGTATTTCAGCCTTCTGATTTTTGCTGTTTCGATTAAACCAATCAATCTCTGTGTGAACATATATGTCTTAGGTGTTAGACTGATTCACGTCGAGGCAGAATAAACCTGACCATTACTACTTTTCTTGATGACCTCAGATCCTAGGGGTATTTGGTTTTATTTACAGGACAAGCAAACTTTGGAACTCACTTCCTGGGGATATATTTCCAGAAGTATACAATTTGCAGCAATTTAAGTGCAGAACTAACATACATCTGCAAGCATCTCGGAGCGCTGTTGAAGCGTTATAGGTTCGCCTTTCCCTAGAGAAGTATTTAAAAAAAAAAAAACAAAAAAAAAAATAGACTGGGGAAAAATAGGAAAGGATATTTGTCTGGAAAAAATCGGTTTCAAAATTTTGACGAACAAATCAAGCTATTTTTAAGATGACTTTTTTTCGACTCGAGGTTATTATATTTGTATAGTCTAAAATTGGATACTGCTCTCAAACTTTTAAACAAGACTTTAGCTAGTGTTGGAGGTCTGGCATTTCAACGGTAATCGTCTGAAAAGCTACTTGATTAGAGTCCAGAAAACTGACTTCATTTTAGTGAATTTGAAAAAAAAAAAAAAACAAACATGTCTAGACGAGGATAGGTACTTGTATGACCCGTCTTTTGGTCTTTCCAGTGCTTGCCTTACCTCAGCCTAATTGCTGCATTACATTCCTGACGATGCTGTCTAGTGATAATGGGAGCAGGTTAAGTGTAGTTTGTAAAGCTGCGCAACAGTTAAAGAATTGCTCAGTGCAGTACAGATAAGTCAAATATTGAGTCTTTTCTAGATTGGCCATGAACACAACGAACGTACAATTATCGGTCTAAAAGCCGCGGAGTATTTATAAGCCGACTGACCTTTTGCAGGAGTATAAAGGCTCTTTAAATGGCCATTGAGGCACTGAGAAACTACATAATGTAAGTTGCGTAGGTTGCAAAATGATATTTTTGTAATTACGAAGGTCAGTTAATTCGAGGTTATACTTTAAAAAGAATCAGGGTTTCAGAAACTGCACTAGGAAATAAAGAAATGTTCAAAAAAGGAACCATTCGTTAATCGATTCATTGCAATTGTAACTTTTTTTCCTATTGTTCTCAAACTTTAAAACGACGTTGGTACTCTATTATTCGCGTCTATTCCATTAATGTATAATTTTTAATATTTTCCCTCTTTCTATAGTCCATTAAACGACGTAACTCTAATTGAAAAAACCGGCCAAGTGCAAGTGTCACTCGCGCACCGAAGGTTCCGTACGTTAGTTCATAATAATATGCATGCATAGTTAAGGTATTGTTCCCTAACGTCGGTGGTCGTCACTCATCAGTTTCGACCTATGCCTACTTGGATCTTCGAAAACTAACTATGTAGCACCTATACAGGGTGTCCCAGTTAAGAAGTATAATCCTTTAAGGGGTGATTCCTGGAGCTCTGCCGAACAAAAAATTTTACGTACTTTTTTACGTACGATCAACAGAAGTTATAGTAAAAGCCACTTTTTGTCAGACAAAAATGGTAAAAAAGACTAGATCTGAGCTAACAACCATGGATTTTTTGTTCTGGGGTACTTGCTATCAAAGAAAAAGAGAAATATCGAGTCTTTTTTACCATTTTTGTCTGACAAAAAGTGGCTTTTACTATAACTTCTGTTGATCGTACGTAAAAAAGTTTCTTAACATAATTTTTAGGAAATTTCTCAAGGATAAAAATTTCATAAAAAAAATTAAAATTTATAAAGTCAAAATTTTGAGAAAAAGGCATTTTAAATAAAAAATTGTAAGAAAAATTTTCAAAATTTTGAGTTTAAGGAGCCAGAACTTTTTTGTAGCTGCCCAGATGTAGCCGAAGTGCTTAAGACTTGTATGCGCTACTAAATTGTCTTTTCAAAATGTACAAAACTATTTTTGTAGCTATAATAGTTTAGAAGTTATAGCGTTTTTAGTCGTAACACCTCCAAATTAGAGTTCACCTACTTTGATGGGCTATAACGGGAAATACGATGAAAATAGACCCCCCCCCCCTGCCATACAATTTTTTGTTCGGCAGAGCTCCAGGAATCACCCCTTAAAGGATTATACTTCTTAACTGGGACACCCTGTATATAGCTACGAAGATGATCTACAAGAAAGTATTACATGTATTTTTTGTAAATCTAAAAATAAACAGTTTTTTGTGCGAATGAACATATTTTTTCCACGAAATTAAGAATAACTCCAAAACCAGCCGATGTATTGTTAAAATTGGTATTTGTCGATTAACTAGAGGTTATATCTGATACTGTGTGCAAATTCCAGTCTTCTACGTCAATTAGTTCTTGAGATAGACCTAGGTACAACATTTTTTATTTTATTCGGACAGACATCGTAGCGAAAGTAATAAGGTTCCTCCACATGGAAACGGAACCTTAAAAATTGTATTACCTAAGAAATTGTAGCCAAGGAAAATATTTAATTGTCAAAATTTCAGACAGGACATATTATTTTCACTTATTTTTTATTTTTTTTTTAATACATACTTCTCCCGGAAAGACGAACTTATAACGCTTCATCAGAGCCTCGAGATGCCTGCAGATGTATATTAGTTCTAAACTCAAATTGCTGCAAATTGTAGTCTTCTGGAAATATATCCCCAGGAAGCGAGTTCCAAAGATTGCTTGGAACGATGACAAGTTTTTATGCATTTTTAAAGGCAAGACTGCATAATTTTAGTAAATCAGATAAAAGAAAAAGTATTTTTGTAACATCGTCGAAAGTCAAGAGAAGATCGATAGGTTAAACATTCTCAAACCACATTCTTCTTTAGGTTCAGCCACGAAGAAAAGTGGTTTGACCAAACAACACGGTTGCATAAGAAAAGTCCCTTTATTAATGTCCGCATTATGCATATTGCATATAGATAGCTATGTAAAATGCATACGATTATAATTAATTAATATAATCTAAAATCAAGTAACAAAAGACTTCTGTCTAATGAAAGCAATTTGTTAGTCAACTTTCTACTATAGACACTCTAAAGTCCGTCAGTTGTGTTATGGCCACTTTGTTCCGCTAGCATCTTGAAGAAGAATAGACTGATTTAGATAAATGTAAACCCCTTTCGTTTTACATAATAACCTATACGGGCAATAGGCGCTAATGTTAACTGTGATTAGGTTGAGGTTTGATGATAATCTTCAAAGCTCAACTCTGGAAACAAAATATCAAGCAAATTATAGAAGAATATGCGAAGCCCTGATGATGTATTAGGGGATATGGTGATCCACATAAATTGTATATCCGGTTACTGGAATTATTTTATACTTTTACTTTCCAAACTAACGGAAGAAGATTTAAGCTGCTGTTTCGGACACCGACTTTGGATGCCAAAAAAGGGGGATAACACATAACACAAACACACTTGTAGCTTTGGTAGGCTTAAATGCTTTCAATTGAACTGTAGGCGTATTAAGTTGAAGAAAAATCACTGCCTAGCAGGCTTTTAATTGTGTGGCATTGTCAATTATGCAAAATGTTTGTTTGACTCTCATTAGATCCGATGATGGGATTGAACTCAATTCAAATTGGGGCGCATACACTTTTGTTTGCGAAAATGACAACGAGAATAGGCTTAGAAATGACAGGCTGAGTAATAAAAAATTTGTTGTAATTGTTCGTAGTTTTGGGCATGATGTCAAATTTGATTTTGCCGTTGACACTTGTATACTGTTAAATGTGTTTTCAGGAAAAAGTATAGTAGATTCAAACAAAGGTAATAGATCGGTTTTTTTTTATAGTAACACGTCAAAATATACCTTTAATAAGCAGCTGTTGAAGTGCTGATTACATGAACTAAAATGTCAAGATAAGGTTAGTTTCAAGAGGGGGGAAAGCTAGTACATTTTTAGAGAAAGCTGGTCTATCGCAAAAAGATTTAAAAGCTGATGGATCTGTTTGATTTGTCAGAGAAGTGACAGCGGTCATCGCGAAAGAAATACCTAATCTGTTCTCAAATAACATATTCCCTGTATAAGGTACTCTTCTAATAGTCGTAGAATGTAACTGCCTTCATTTCATAAATTGGATAAAAAACATGTCTAGAGATGGATACTAGTATGACACGTTTTGTGATCTCTTCACTGTTGGCCTTCCCTGAGCCTAATTGTCTAGTGGTAGCAGTCTACGAGCGGTTTGTATGGCGCCAGTTGGAGAACTTTTCAGTGCAGCTGTGATTCACAGACAAGCGAAATGTTGGGTAATTTTCAGGACCGACCATCATAACTGGGTGAAAAGCAACCAAGAAAAGACAAACACTTTTGCAGAGTATCTTGAAGACGTATTTAAACCTTATGAAGATAAAGGTTATCAAGTAGGTGCGAAGAAGATAAACCTATTCGGTCGGTAACAGCTAAAGAACTTGCCAAAAAAATTAAAGAAGACATAAATATAAAAAAAGCCCCAGTGTTTAATTTGTTTACAGGAGAAATTTTGAAACAATTTCCACGAAAATGTCTGAAAAAACTAGCACAGATTATAAATGCTGCATTTAAGTTGAGATATGTTCCAAGAATGTGGAAAGTCGCGGAGGTAATAATGATACCAAAACCAGGCAAACCACTTAACGAGGTAACTTCATATCGCCCAATATCTATACTACCAATGATGTCAAAGTTATTCGAGAAAATGCTGGCAAAACGCCTGCAAAAAATGATTGACGAAAAATCGCTAGTCCCAAATCACCAATTTGGATTTAGAAATAAGCACTCTACAATCGATCAGGTGCATAGAATCACAGATAAAATCGAAAAAGCATTTGAAGAGAAAAAAGTGTGCTCTACAATATTTCTTGATATAGCATACAAGCTCTCGATAAAGTCTGCCCCAAAGTCCTTTAAGGACATAGTAGAACATGCAATTATAACAATACCATTCTGCAATAGTATATATAAGTTATGCTCCACAAGTTCTGTTTCTTCTTCGTCGCTACAGTTCTTGCAGATTTGTAAACATGCGTAGTGCCCGCTTATTACCCGGACGAGTTTCATGTGACACAATCAATGACGCCCTAATGTCGTTTTCTTCCCGATCTAGCCAAGTTTTTTTTTTTTTTTTAATTTACTTCTTTTTCCAGTACTAGCTTCCGCTAGCTGCATAAAATTTGCTGTTCAAGTACTTAGGATGGTCCTTAAATTTATTCTGACCCCTATGAGCTCAGAAACGTTGTAACGACACAACCGAATAAGAAACCCTAGGACGTGTTCTGTGCGAAAGATTAAACACAAATTCATAGTTCGGAGCTGAAGTGTCTGAGCAAAAAATAGAAAGAGGAACTGCTTCTGACAGGCATGGCTCTGAACTAAAAAAACGCATATTAGCCCAGGAAGTACTGGAACAGATCTAATAGGTGCGTCTGAGCTAGTCAAAGGAATTTGTAACGTTTCGTGACATTAATCATGTTTAGGGGACGAATGGTTTTGTAGACAGTTGATAGCTCTAATGATCCGCTGTCACTGTCATATTGATTAGTGTAAAAAGTTTTTCATTTTTGTTTCACACAAAGTGTAAGTATGTACCTACATCAGAAGTGAATGATGAAACATATTGACCCCTACCAACTTTGGATGAGAGTCGTTCACTGTAGGTACACACGGAATCGACATGAAATGAGGAAGTGAAAGAGAAAGGTGAAACCACCTAAACTGGATGAAAATATGTACACAAGGATGAAGGCCAAGGCTCTGGATAAATCCTTCTTTCTGAATGATTCACATTCACTTTGTGCACGGACACACAGTCCTTCCCATGAAAGTCATTTCAGACGAAACAGGTAAATTTTTAGGTTAGTTAAAAAAATAAATAGAAAAGTAGATTATACCTTCGCTAAAAATTATTTCCCTTTTCTACTAAGTTAAGATCGACTTGTATCGTCCGACACGGCTTTGATGGGAAGGCCTATGTGTCCATGCCCTTTGGATGTTCATCTAAAGTGATACAGCGTTAATCGCACTTAAAGGTGATGTGCCCTTCAGTTGTAATTTCGAAGGTTTGCAAAATGTTGTCTCCCCTTGTTAAATTCGTACACAACGGCCACAAAAAATCGTTTTTTTTTTGTTCCAATTGGATAATTTTGAACGGACAACATAAACACCATAACCATGTTTATACAATATTCTGATGTGGCTTCCGTTGCAAGACTTTTTTTATTCGCTCTTTAAGCAAACAATTCGAAAACAATGTGAAACTATACACGCACCTCCATGATTCACGCAGAATTATGTTGAAAGTAAAATTATAAATTGAAAACGCTTTTCCCAATAAACAATAATTATATATACAGAGTCCCACACACAGGTAAATATTCGAAAGCATTCTGTTCTGTTTCTGTCGCTGAGCGAAGAGCTGCTGACCAATGACCTTAACGTTCTCACCAGCAGCCTGGTATGGTAGTTGGTAGTAGCTCATGGTATGCCGTTCCAATGGATGCTTTTAATTATTTATGGATAGGGGCATTGCCTTTTCGCCACCGCACCATATTGAGAGAGTCTACATCACGAAGAAGATGTGGAAAAATATTCCAACTGAAAAATATTTCGGTCTGTTTTTGATTTTAGAGCTGAAAGTGAATTGCTAAAAGCAGACAAATCAAAGGTTCTTTATACTTTTCGCTATCTAATCAATTCAGCTCTTATCATCAATTGGCTTGATTTTTTTTTTAATTTATTTTTTATTCAATGAGTGGAATGTGTGATTATTTTGCCGCAAATGACACCTACATGTTTGCGGTCAAAATTAAAAATACGTATTAAGGTGAGGCGGTGGTGCGTTAATTAGTCTGTTTATGGACATGTTACTAATTTAATGGAATTTCCTGATGAATTTCGTTGGGGATATAAAAGCGATCGATAGTATATATGTATGTAGTAGCTATTTCTTTTTCTACTCTTGTTGGAAAGATTCAATACAATTTGTTGGAAGGCATTTTTTTAAAGGACCATGACTATATGACAGGTGAAATGTGCGGAGTATTCCACTTAAAAGGTCAAATGAACCATTGAGACAACACCATTAATCCACTTAGCAGCATAATCTCAAGTTAAAAAATTTCAAATCAATATGGGAAAAATCAAAGGTTGGAACGCACAGAAACGTAACACAAAGTTAGGTACATCAGAAGTGAATGATGAATGATGAAACATATTGACCCCTACCAACTTTGGATGAAAGAGTTGTTCACTGAACGAAGTTGTACTCTGCGCCTCACGCAGAATATCTAAACATGAAATTTGGAAGTGAGCAGTGAAAGAGAAAGGTGAAACCACCAAAACTGAATGGAAATATTTAAAAAAGGATGAAGGCTCTGGGGGCTTATTCCTAAATGCGCGGCGGATCACTTTTCATGGCGGATTGGTATTTTTGTATTTCTAAAAGCGATTCGATCCATTCAAAAGCGATAGCTATTTAGGTGACGGATTGCTGGCGGATTTATTGCGGCCAAAAAATAAACTAAATTCTTGTGACGGGAAAATGCTGTCAAACTCCTGGGAAACTAAATGGAAAATTGGAAGTCTAATTGGAAAAAATAGGAATAGGCAAATGCGAGGACGGTCGATATCGAAGTATCGCTTTCAATACGATCCGCCACGCATTTGGGAATAACCGCCCTGGATGAATTATTTCTGAGTGATTCGTGATTGTGATTGTGACACACAGTCCTTCCCATGAAAGTCATTTCAGACAAAACAGGTAGATTTTTAGGTTAGTTAAGAAAATAAGTAGAAAAGTAGTTTATACCTTCATCGAAAATGCTTTCCCTTTTCTACAACTCAGGTAAAATCGACTTGTCTCGCTCTACACGACTTTCATGGGAATGCGCATGTGTGTCCTGTCCATGCACTTTGGATGTATATCTAAAGTGATACACAGCTTAAAGCGCACTTTACAATAAAGGGCATTATCTACATCAGTGAGTCCCAAAATACTCAACTGTGGAGAAATAGATCCTGTCGAGATTGAGATATAACCTCGCCGATACGAGAAAAAATAAGTCCTCAAATTCAGTTGCCTCACAGGTTAAGTAGTATGGTTATAAAATGTCCTGTTATTCTTGAGCTGTAAAGTTTAAAGAATGACGAGAATTTGACGTGAAACTTGGGGTCGCATATGACCTCGGGAATTTACAGACCTTATATCTCACAAATGGGCTATAAGGTTCCTTAGGACCTTAGTGGCGTTGAGAAACGTATATCTACTTTCAATGACGATCGTCTTAAGATTCATGCTACATGATTCCGTTAGACCGCTTCAGTCATCTTTTTAGGGGAACAGCCATGGATGGTTTGGGTAAAGTTCTGTTATGCCCAGCTGGCAATTAGCTCGACCTTTGAGCACATGAGTCCGAATAATACCATTTCTAAGGCTTCTTTGCATTGCATGATTGCAATTAAATCTGATTTAGGGCCGTCAATTCTCCATGCGCGTAGTCAGTAGGACGGAAAAGTTGACACGGCCCACCCAGAAAGACTCGTGTTCTAGTATGTATATTAAACAAATAAGTCGGATCACTGGCATATGGTTGGTAGTATCAGATGCACTGTTTTGAAGAAGACCCTGACCAGTAAAATGTGATTAAGGTAGTCTAGTAGACAAACCTTAAACAAAGTGTGTCCGCGTAGAATTTCTCCATTCACTTATAGTGATTAATACGCCTCGTTCGGCACCAAGGTGCAACTCAACAGGATAGAAATATCGTCCCCATAATCTCGGTCTCCACTGGATACCGTTTCCCTCATTTGCACCCACGGCCACGGTGGCAGTCAAGACATCATTAATCTCGAACTGTCGTAGAGTTAAAGGAATCCAGCCAGGAACTATAAATCGAAACTTGGCCATTAGCTTTAAGAAATGTCAACAGAAATTTGTCAATTTGACACATGCCAAATAGATTATTTTACGAAAATTAGCTTAAGATCGGAAATTGCTCTCCATTAGAATCCAAAATAGAAATGCACCAACAAAAATCTCCACGTTTGCATTATTGCACTTTTAACAAAATGTCAAACAACGAGCAATCTTAAACAACTTTGAATCGAGCAAAGAGCACCTTATCATTATTATTCATGAAAACTAGACTGCCTACGCTTCCCATCTGCAACAGCCTTTCTAGAACCGCTAACGCATCCATTATCCACTTCAGATGCAGACGCACGTACATGCAATTTTAATTACCAGCTTTTTAGCATCGAATGCAATTCTAATTAGACGACAGCACTGCGTTAAACAGAAAGGAACAAAAAAAAAACAAGTCAATATATAGGTACTGGTACGTCAATCCATCGATCCGTAGACGGGTATTAGTTACATTCATATGAGCATCACCGCTCACCACTACGGGAACGGGACGCAGTGCAGTGCAGCATCAATAGAAGAAATTGAAAACTCGTTATGTCGCCGATGTGCAATTAAGCGAAAGAAAACTTACCTCACTAATGCCGATCTGCCTCATGGTTTCTTTAATCTTCCTCGATCTACTCTCCTCGATTCCAATCGGGCTATACTCTGCTGGCCTGCTGTCACTGTCAATTGTTTACGGATGTCTCGATGGATGATGCGCGCTACCGTGTCCAAGATCAAGTATCTGCACAAGAACACACAAAACACTATGCACTTTACGGATCGCGAATGGAAATATTTTACCGTTTTTATGTAAATTATACAAATTCAGCAGTCCGTTATTGTGAACAAGGAAAAAAATTCAAAATTATATGAACTTGCGCGCGTGGGATATCCGCTGCTGACTCTGACTCTCGAAAGCACACCGTTTGAATGGAACGTCAAAAAGCAACTGTTACGAACTGTTTGTTTGTGCGGTCGCATTCGCTAGCATCGGGTTTGAGTTTGAGTTGGGTAGTCGTCGTCGTCGTTGAGTTCTGATAATGGAGTCGAGTGTTTCTTTCTACTCTTTGTGGTTTTCTTTGAACATTTCTCTTTTTATCACTAGAAATAGAAGAATTTTCAATTTTGCTTGGTGGTTGCTGTGTTTACACGCTTATGATGCTAGCGGTTTTGTTAGAAGAGTGGGTAAATTACTAGAGTTGGCTTTCCATTTGACGGTTTATTTGAGCAGGTTTGACCTGGAAAGTGGAGCCTGGATCTGGAAATTTATTGTGCTCAAAAATAAGATGGGAACTTCAAGACGTATTCGATATCGATTACGATTACTTTCGTACATCGTACTCAGGGGAATTGAGTGTTTTTTCGAGTTCGCTAACACTTTGTTGATGGAGAATGCAAATACGGTTTGAGAAAAATGACAATACTATTTGGTAGGTATATTGTTTATAATTTTTTTTTAAATTTAAATATTAAAACAAAAAAAGTTTACAATTCTAGTAATTTCAACAGCATTGGTACTTGGTAGGTAGATATACTTACGTTTATTGAGACTCTGGAGGGGCGTTAATTGCAACATTGGTTAAAGTGGTACATAAGTATTATATGAACGAAATCTTAAAACATAGTAGTGAAATGAGATCTATGGATGATCACAAAATTTAAGTGAACCTTACGCCACTGAGCCAGTGTTCCCAGATGAAAAAGTTGAAAAACTTATTCTCCCAAAATAAAATATCTTTTGTTCAAGATTTTCCCAAAATACATTAAATAAAAAAACTAACTAAAACGGAAAAAGTGCTTTAGAAAAACTGCTGCTCATTAATTAATTGATGCTATTACTTTTTTTAAATTTTGAAATATTTTAATAAAAATTAAATAATTAAATAAAAATTACTAAAACCATGACATGCATTTTTTTATCATATTCTCTGCGAAATTCCGAGACAAACCGAAAACTTGGTGTCATGCCCATATATCGCACCGTGGTACCTACAATACCGTACATATAAGAAGTACATTTGTTTGGTTAAGTATGACAAAAGTGGTTGGCGGGATTTCTGGACCTCTATGTGTCTTCTAGCAGTGAACTCTAGATACCTGGGAACCTCTAGTTTCAATTCAATTCCCCTTTTCTGTATACAGGGGGTGAGTACAGAACGACCTTCCCTTCACCCTTACTCGGGGGTCCAAAATAGACAAATTTAAATTACTCAAAACAACAACCAAAGGGACAAAGACCTTGAGGAAAACCGATTCTCTGACAAAAATGACGGAGGAGGAAGGAAACCTCTTACTCCAAGAACCGTCAAGAAGTACCTAAGGCTGCTTCGGTTGGGGGAAGCGAGGGAACAGTTGACATCGGATTTGAGAAACTTTTTCTTTAATATGATGACAATCGTTCCATCGCCAGATCATCCAAATTCTCTATATCGTCATCAGTTTCAATTAGGAAAAAGGTAAAGGCAAAACTTAGGAGACAACGACAGACGACGGCTTCAGAACGCTCTTGAATTCTTGGAAAGACAGTAATTGGAGTGTGAGGTGCCATGTGCCAACACCCTATCAAAGGCCGGCTTTCCTGAAACCGAGAGCGAGGGAGCTCTTATGCGACCACCAATGCCTCTGGATCTGAGGATCATTCTTATTTTTAATTTCCTTCAGCCAATTTATCACATGTCAAAAATATAGGTTGTCAGTGCTGACGGAAACATTAGCATAACAGAAGCCGTGTATGAGTTGTTCTTCAGTGACAATAATGGAATAGAAAACCACTTTCTTCCATAGAAAATTTTGTTTTAAATTGTTAGACATAGAAATTCAATATTAAAAATCTTGAAATTCAATGAATTTAAGGTAAAAAGTCTTGCACATATTTTGGAGCTTAAAAATCTTGAAAAAAAAAGATATATCTTGTAATCTGGCATCGGACTATAGGTAATAAAATTGTTTTATCCAAAATGTAAAATGTCCGCCCGGACTGTTGCGACATCAGAAGTGTAGGATAGGTTAGGCGTTAGGGTTTCACGTCGCCTTCGGTCGGAAAGCAATATCTACTTCTCCAGGTCCTTGTGTTCCCTATATGTCTTGAAAAACTTCACCCAACAGCAAACATTTTTCTCACAATCATTCCCAATAAATGTAGTCTTCTTCTTCTCCTATATAAAAATGACATTACGATTCACTCACTGACTCACCAAAGCCCAGCCAAAACCCTTTGCCCCAGAAAGCAAAAATTTTGCACAGAGGTTCCCTTTATGATGCATACAAGGAATATTAGAACTCCTTAAAGGGGTTAAATGGGGGCCAACATTTGTATGGGAACATTTTCATTTATCATCCAATCGACACGGTTTGTGGCTACTAATGTGGTTCGTAAGCCTCGTGAAGGCTTTGATCGGAAAGAAAAGACAGAATTTGATTTTTTAGAGTTTTTTATTAAGAAAATTTATTTCTCCGATTTTGGAAATTTTGCTTGGGGCCCGAGTTATTGGCGATAACGCCTTTAATGGGCCTTTTTAATAACTCACAAGCCGTTCGTCGTATCAATTTGAAACTTTGTAATGCGTCCAAAGCAAAGCTCTATCGCCGTTGAGTATCCTTATCGCTTCATCCAACTAGAGCGTACGTACTCTAAAGATATTCAAACGGAATTCTGTAAGAAAAGCGCATACTGCATATTAAGTTCCACAGTATAGGAAGACCTGGGCCGGATGGGATATAATTAAGGAGTAAGAGTTCCCCCTTAATCTAAAGACGGTGCCCATCATATTTGTCGATTTGTCAGCTAAGAAATCTGCCCAACGAGGTGTCCGTCGAAACGGAAAATTTTCGTAAATTTCACACGAATCGGAGGATTTTTGCTTCGAGGTATTCAACAGCTTTTCAGCTTTTCAGAACTTCGTTCAGACAAATAGCAACGCACACTGGCGTTTTGCGTTTCAGTGCGATCAAGTGCGTTTTTACTGATATTTTTGACAGCTTCATACAAATTTTCTTCCGATATGCTATGGCAGGAATTTGGTTACGGAATTGGTGCCATGAAATAAAATCTTATAGAAGAAAAAGCACCAAAACGTAATTTTTGACTTTTTTGGACTTAATTGCACTTCGTTTTGGACTTATTTATTTTTTTAAAGTTTTGGACCTTTTCGCAAAACGCCAGTGTGCGTTGCATATTTGTCGGAACAAAGTTCCGAAGTATACCTCGAAGCAAAAATCTTCCGAATCGTATGAAATCGGAGAATTTTCCGTTCCGACGGATACCTCGCTAGGGCCGAATATGCGTACACGCGCCTACGGAAGAAAAAAACGACAGTGCCATAGAATGCTTGTATAAGTTGCCGGAAGGGACCCATGAGAAGCGTGTCCTAAGCTCCTAAGTAGGACATTAAAATCGTATACTTGGCGATTTCAAAGCTAGAATGAGGGCAACTTCGGTTCGTTAGTATATTGACTTCGCGATGTTTTCGAAAAATCGTAGTAACAAGCACGAGTTTCAAACATCTCGACATACAAAAAGGGAACGTAGTCCTATCACCTGATCAAAATGCGATCGACGGAAGGCATGCCTCCAGAAGGTAGGTACTTTTGGCTCCATACCAAACCACTATCTATATTATATAGCTGCGAAGGCAGGTACGCTTGCGGATAACTCGATAACAAGAAAATACTTTGACAAGAGAGCGGTCGAAAGTCTTTTCGACCGCGTATCTCTTTACCTCTCAGGAAGTCCAATGCCGGCAGAATCAAGTCCACAATAAGTAGTAGCACCTCTGATTTGATAGGTTTCAGCAGAATACCACCAAAAAGAAATCGGAAAAAAGGGAATATGAGAAGCGCGCGATTGAGTCGATATAGAGATGTCACTCCAGAAATGAGGTTCGATTCGAAGTTCTACCAATATGTAAAAACGACATGTTAAAGTTTTGAAGCTCTAACCGAAGTCTGAAAAAACGAACAAGGATAAGCATTGCAGTATTGCAAAGTGCTCCAACGAATTTCATACATACAAAAATTCAGAATTTTGGGTGCAATTCTCTAGGATGTTCAATGAAAAACGCCATAAGTTAGGTAATTTCTGTTCCTAGCTTGTAACGCCTTTCAATATAATATATAATTTATGTCTGATTACTGTATAGTTAGCAATCGTAAGCGAAATAAATCGCAGTGCAACGATTCACACCTCTTTAATATTTCGGTGTCAAAGTTCATTCCCTTGAAAAAATCTGATTACACAAAACTCACGCTTAAAGAGATTTCCTCCTCTTTCCGCTTATAATGTAGGTACAAAAAATACTCGAGGTCATCACGCAATAGCGCTCCTTTCCATTCTTTCACCAAATTGAACTCTTGCACATCGCACACGCATTAGTGTTCATTTCGAATTCACGCCGTTTGATTTCATTATAAAATTGCCCCCATGCAACGAATATACGGTAACAGAGACGTTTCCTTTAAACCTGACCTCGTAAATGAAAATCATCATCATTTGGCAGGCAGATAATTTTCCTCCTCGTCGATGGAGGAAACAAACGAAATTTCCGGTTTAGTAATTTCATCATTTCACTGCGTGTCTCGTTGTCGGTACTCGGTCGGGAGTGAGGGTTGCGCGTACCATTGTGGTAATGGTAACACTCCGCGGACCTCGTTGTCCACTAAGGAAGCCGTCGAGGCAGTAGTCACTCCACTCCACTGACTGATCATTCAGCACTATATGACACCACATTGCAAAAGGAAATACCGTCGTAGCGTACGAGGGGAGAAATCCGATATCCAGAGCCAGAGTCACCTGGATATGTTCAAGTGGAACCGGCATTTCACTGAATAGAGCAGACAAAAAAAAGTTGACTTACTTTTGTCCAATGGTGACTCAACCCAACAGAAGTGGGTACTCGTACTGGTACTGGACTACGCATCAGTGTGGGGGTCTAGGGCGTGGGAGAAATTCCAAAAAATCAAGCCAACGATCGCGCAAGAGATCGGATTATAATGGCCTATACCTACAATGCAAGAGTGATTTCTGATGAAAGGTTGGCAAATGAAGTCGTACAAAGTCGAATGTTAGGTCTTTGGCTGCAGTTTTTTCGCTTTCTTGTTGGGAAAAAAGTGTTAAAAAAATACATTATATACATATATAAATCAATGGCAAATGTAACAACAATGTAAAACTATCGCACTATCAGATATCACTGCGTGTCGTTGGTCGTTGAAGAAATACGCGCGTGAACTTTCACTGTTTATTGCGGTTTCGACAATAATGTAAGTGTACCTATCTGTAAAGCGAGACGAATTAATTAATGTCGGATGTGGGTTCGAGTTCGATAAGGTCAAGCTTGAGCCCACCAAAGACATTATTAATGTGAATGAACACTTTTGTGGATTTTTCATTTTATAGACGCCATTAATCAACACTGGGCAACAAAGTCTTAGGCAAAATCTTTGGTCCGAAACAGGACGAAAAACAGGTGAATGGAGAAAATTCCACAATCGGTAACTAGACGAACTAAACGTAGGATGGTCCCAGCGTTACCGATGGACAATTTGAAAATGTCTCCAAAAAATGTCGCCCGACCAAAAAAATGTGTCCCATCCAATTTAACGAAAAAAAGCTTTAAATTATATAGTTTAAAAAAATAGAGAATTTATTTTCTAAATGAAATAAATGTTAAGTAAAAAAAAAAAAAAACAAATAAAAAAAAAATAACAGTTCATGTCGAGAGTTCTTCTATGTAGCGTGTGCGTTAGTCTCGCAAAAACTCAAAAACGACTAAATCGATTTTGATGATTCTTCTTTTGATTTGTTGGTCTTTACTCAGGGGTGGCTTTTAGGAGAATCTTTGTTACTGGCCCAAAGGAGTTTTTGGGAAGTTTGGTCAATATTGAACAAAGGGGCGTGGCACTTCTCATACAAAAAATTTGTAAAAATCTTATATCTCGAAAACCACAGAATAGATTGAGCTCAAATATTGAGAAATTCTTTGTTATTGGCCTGAAGGTATTTCTGTGAGATTTGGTAAAAATTGGATGAGGGACGTGGCACCTCCCATGCAAAAAAACTGGATTTCAAAAGTTTATAACTGTTAACATTGATGCGCATTGTCAATATAAATTAGATTAGGGTGCGATTGGAAATCGGGAATGGCACGACCCATACAAGTTATTTAAAACACTATAGCTTTAGCTTTGAAATTTGGTAAATTGACCTCAATTTTTATATGTAAATAAAAGGCATTGAATGCATTTGAATACGAACGAGTATCATTTAATCACCAAATGAAACTTAAACTGTAGACAGTGCGGCCAATATTGCCGATCTCAATGAACTGGAGTTGGAAGGTTGATTGGGATTCATAATCGCAGAGATAAGTTTTAGGTGTTACGAAGTTCACCGGGTCATAGATATGCAAACATGCGAAGAGTTATTAAAGAAGAAAACACGCAAATATGTATTTCTTTTTTCAAAATTGTTGGGTGTTATTTGAGAAATAAATTGAAGTTTTGAAAATGCGTCCCAATGTCGCCTGAATTTGTGAAAGGGGTCCACAATACGCTTATTTCGAATTGTGGTCGCCACGCGTCCCGACAGAAGAAAAGTCGCCATTTGGCGACTTATGTCGCCCATCGGTAACACTGGATGGTCCGATTACGATGGGTCGGACATTTGCTAAACGAGAGAATGGCACACACCACATTTGTTGACAAACTGGCTGCCAAGAGGACCCTAGGAAGAAGCAAGGTCGATCTTAATATAGTCGCTTAGTACGATTGGTACGAGTTTCTCAATGAGGTTACAAACTTTCGATGCGAATTTGTATAGTTCTTATTCAGATATTTGCCGCCATTAGATATACTCTTGTATTTTTAGTGAAACATTTAGGGCGCTCGAAAATCTAGCACTTCAAAGGTTGGCCCACATCCCTTAATTGAGGGAATTAGCCCATAGTGGCATGCACTGAAAAGCAGTATTGCTTATAAGAAAACAATTACATAATGCAGGTACATTTTTAAATACCTTAACATTTTAATCTGTTTTGAAAGTAGATAACTATACCTTTATTACAAGAACCGTAATTTGCAGACGGGTATGAGTTGGATGGATTCGCGAATCGGAGGAGCTGGTGTGCTCTCTTTGAAGAAATAACAATTTGACTTATTTCCCTGTTGTGTGCTCTCTTTGAAGAAATAACAATTTGACTTATTTCCCTGTTGCAAAACGAAAACTGAAAATATATGTACAATACTTTTCCAAATTGGCATTTCTTATGATTGACAGCCATCTCACAGTTTTAGCAAACTATATCTCAAAGACATTTCTTGGACTAAAGCCGTCGTCGGCTAATTTTCTGCCTACGCTACTCCACATAGTCCTAATTTTCTTTTACTTCGAGTTCCATTTCATTTGCTATCCAGGAGAAAATAAATCACTGCATGTTAAAAATTATAGTTCAAAAATCAAAATCATGCATCTGCCACTAGTCCGCTAAAAAATACGAAAACAACCTAAACCATTAAAAATTGTAAGTAAATTGTAATTTCTATTTCATATAATTATGTACATTGAAATAATAAACGCTACCATCAATATTTGAAAAGAGGTGCGGTTTTTTATGGATTGTCCCGCCTGGACACTTGACACCGGCCGCTGCGTTACACTGCACTTCAATAGAGTATAGTGATAGACACCCCAGTGTTTCAAGATTGAACTTTCCTAATATTTTTTTTACAATACCCAAACCCATAAATGTCAGAAAATTAGCCATTGAAAATATGCCTTTACCTTATTGTATGAATTTTCACCTGTAGGGTCGTTCCCTAAACTGAATCATTCCAAGATAAAGGCCGATAGATTTTACATTAGTACTTTTCTCAAAAACTACTGGTAGTTCTTTAATTATGAAAAAACCAAAGTTAAGCTACGAGTACACAACATGTCAAACACGACATACGCATGCCACTCCGACGCGACGTCACGATAATTACTCGACATATATGTAGAATTTGCCACGTGGCCCACCCTGTATATTGTGGCATGTGCGAAAAGTAGCTGCCCAAATATGCCGATTACACGACGTGCCGCACCGTAGATGCATGTAATATGTCGATATTTATATTTTGGCGTGCAAACCGGTTTGGGAGTACACGGCATGCAATGAAATGGCATTTGTTGGTAATTTAATTTTAGTTTTTAAAACATTTTTCGTCTCCGTGAAAACAGAGCGTTTTGTTGCAATATGTATCGTTTAATTTAAATAAAAATGTAGCGAGTTATCTACTTCTGATATGGCCATCATCAGCTAAGAAAAATACACGACCGTATAGCGTCATTGCAATAATGCCTTTAAGACACTGTCGTTTTTTAGCCACATGCCAATACTTTAGATCACTTAATCTGATAAATTTATGCAGCTCGTAAATGTATAAATTTCTGCGGTGCTTTAAGCGAACACCCCTTGGAAATGTCATGGCATAAATAGCGTAAATCGAATGTAAATCTGGAATTAAACAAACAATTCATACAACTGTATGTCAAAGTTTAATGCGAGAAACAGATTGGCACAGCAACAGCAACAGCAACTTTGACAACCATAGCGCACTTTTTAGAGCCCATGCTTTTTAATGGCTGAAGTTACATTACCACAGCAACATCGACATCGACATCGACGTTAGAGCTAAGTCCTAAATTCAATGTTGCTGTGCAAATGCTACCAACACCACGGTGACTTTTTCAGTTCTCTCAACTTTCGAATGCTGACATACTCAAGGTGCAGCAGCATTACCAGATATCTACAATTAGGTTTCAGCAGTTTAGAAAATATTCTTATGTATTATATATGTAAATTATTTCGAAAATACTATTTTCATTTTCTTTTGATTTAGATTGCTTTCATTTTCGATTGGCAAAAATTTAAATTCTTTTTTGTGATCCGTGTCAGTACACGGACTTTCACTTTCATAACATACTGCAAGCGTCAAATTATTTATTGTCGGTGGGACCTGATTTTGAATTCAATTTTGCTATTGCAATGTGGAAACGAGTTTTCTAATTCAATCGTCGCGAGCTGTGTTAAAATTAATGTTTGACAAGCAATTAAAACAAAAGTACATACAAATTTGAATTTGATGTTTAATTGGGCAGCAGAAATCTGAAATACCCAGTCGAAAATGACATCAGATATGTTTATAGTACTTTAGCTACCACCAAGTACCTATACTGGTACGTACCTGGTAGGTAAGAAGTACGTTAACACTCATGAATTAAATGAATATTCTAACATGCTCTAACATTTTACAGGTTATGATGTACCTAATATCATTTTTTCGCTTTCTCCATTTATTTTGATAAAAGGTAATCTGGTAATGCTGTGTTGCAATCAACTGACAACAAATTTTTTTTCCTCCCTTGACAAAGTTGCTGTCGATGTTTCCAATGTATTTCATGCGACTTCTGCTGTTGAAGTTGCTGTTGCTGTCAAAGTTGCTGTTGCTGTTGCTGTGGTAATCTGTTTCTCGCATAACATTTTGTGATTTGCGTAACTTTCCGTGGTTGATTTCCGAGCCTAAATCGCTGTGGAAAAGTATGAAGTCTGCGTAAACTATTGACAGTCGGTCATACCGCGTCTAGCGGATTTCGGCGGAACCCTAATCACAGGATAAGTCGCTCCATTAACTGTCAGATCGTACTAAAATTTGTGTTTCGAAAAATAAAAAAATTTAATTTAATAAGTAGAAACTGATATTTACCAAGTTTATTGGTGAATTTAAGAGAAGAAATATTAAAAAGTAAATCTATACCAAAAAACAGCTATAAAAACAAGCTAATAAATAGATTTTGATTCTTTTAAATATGTTGCGGTCAAAAAAATGTAATTGTACCTGCTCCTCGTAAAAACAATTTGTGAATAGTACGTGATAATTGAAATTAAATATGTTGAAGTTAATATTTTCATAAATATAGATTTTGTGGTAAAGTGCAAGAATAATGGCAGAAGAAACTATAGGTTCATTAAAAACTGGGGAACTCTGTGGAGTTAAATATTGCACATCGTACAGGAATCCAAATATGTATATCTATGCTATGCACCGAATTCCCAAAAAAGTTCATAACGATCGGAACAATCCAAAGAATTTTCTTATTTGTAGCCGCCACTTGAAAAAGAACAAATTTTAACTCCTCTTTTACAAGGATACCTTCTTATATTATCTTCTTTTGGACTAAGCATTCCCAACTGAAAACCTGCCGCAGTTCTGTATTGCGTGTGGAGAAAATTAAATCCAAATATTAGATACATATATTATTTGTAAATCCTAAAGGGCAACACATAACACAATAAAAAAATTGGTCTATAATTGGTAACTTCGAGTGCTTAGTTTAAAATTTTTTAAGCCATGATTTTATTCACATCTCTTAGCTTTTCACAAATATTTCACTTGTTTTATATACTTCGACATTTTGCAGAGGCATTCTGATATCAAATTTGTTAATGTCTATACAATAAATTAAAAATAGAATGTTTTGCGCGCACTTCCAATTTATAATTTCAGTAGGAACTTCTGTGATGAAATCAACTGTCACAAAACTTATCCTGTGATTCGGGTACGTAAAAATCTTTGTAGGTGGCGTGGAAATCAATTTACCGAGTCACAATTCTCCATCTCCATACAAAATCTGACAGTTCATTTACGAGGTAAATTTCCGTAGTTTACGCATTTTATGAGGCTTTTACGCGTTTAAGTGAATACCCTTATTATCTTTCCGCATCACGCAGGCGATCACTTGAAAGCTAATGGATTGAAGTGGTACTTCATGGAGCCGGATAAATATGAGGATGCTCACCCTGAATCTCAAGTATTTAAAGAATCCCATCAGAAAAACAAATAATGAAATTTATATAATTAGGGCGTAATTAAAATACTAAATGGCCAGCTTCTTATGTCCTATTAAGAGAGCAGGTATTAAGAGATAAGCTATACCGAGCCATGACCGCATTTGACTTCACTTTTGGTAACGTGCCTTTTCAAGGACCTTTTGATATAACAATACTTTTTTTTCTTTTGAAGGACTTCTAGTGAGCGATGTCCATTTTTTGTTGTTTTGTAGTTTAATCAGAATTACTGCCAAGGGCCATAAAAGATTTCACTTCAAAAAACCAATCTTGAATCAAGCACGTACCTATTAGAAATAAGAGCTCCTGACTGACAGGAGTAGATCGTGTCTGCCATAAGTCCTGTGTGAAAATATGGGACGACTTTCGAAAGACGATTGGCTGTTACCAATGGTCCGTTGAGTTCACAATCTCTATCTAAAACAATGTGGCAAAAAGTGTATGTTTCCCTCTGCCGCCCGTAATTTTCAACCAATTTACTTGATTTTTTTTTAAATGTCGGTAATTACGGTGATCAATCGATAGGCCAAAAAATTGAAAAAATTAAAAGTAAAAAAACAAAACATTATTGGAAAAAATTTTTTTTGTTGGCTGGCGATTGGCGAAGCTGGCAAGCCTTTAATCCTACAAAAAAACCAGTAAGACAATTATCTTCGACTATGCCGAAGCTCAAATACCCGGTACTATATTATTGTAAAATAAAAAAAATATTTTAGTATTAAAAAATTATATATTTGTATGGGAGGTATGGGTACTTTTTATTCGACCAAGCTCATTTTTTGTCAAAAATTTTTAAATATTATTAAAACAATATGTGCAAAGTTTAAACTTGCTATCTTTACTGTAGCTATTTAAATTTAATTTTTAACATAAAAAGCTATATAAATCTGATATTTTTGTATGGGAGGTAGTAGTAGTTTTCATCCGATCTTGCTCATCTTCGAACTTAGCCTCAGTTTGGTGGATAAAAGCTTACATACCAAATTTCAAGTCGATAGCTCTTAAATTACGGCTGTAATCGTGCGGACAGACAGACGGACAGACGGACAGACAGACGGACAGACGGACAGACAGACGGACATCGTTAGATCGACTAAGAAAGTGATGCTGATCAATAATATATATAGTTTGTCATACCTACAACGCCTCCTTATGGGCGTTACAAATGGAATGACAAAGTGAATATACCCTCACCACAGTGTGGTACCGGGTATAAAAATAGAGGAATAGACTTAATTATTTAATGCAATTGACACACGTCTACAATTTGAAACATTCTTGAATGTGTTATCATCGTCTATCGCAAGTAAACATAAAATAGTCGGGTGCTACGAAAGCCAATTTTTGTTAGGCACATTATCTGAGTAAGAGTCAAACAAAGTGGGCCAGAGGATTGAATAGGCACTTCATTAAAAAATAACATGGCCTTAATATAGATATACCTACATTATTTATACTCCTAAATTTATAATAATACATAATACTAGAAAATCTGTACTAATTTTTATGCAGAACCTAATAATCAATAAAAAAAAGGGTAAATATTAATATAAAACGTTGCTTACGAAAACATATTTAAAAAATCCGATTCATTGTCATCCGGACTGTGCGCTATCAACTGACATATTACTGATAACCAGCTATCTTTATCATCGTTTCCGGAGGCAATAGGTACCAATGGATCCATATTGTAGCCTCTTTGTATGAGAATTTGTATACTGGATCGCGATTTTGTTTCGATAGTTGTGGCCGTTTCTTCAGGAAATGACAGAAATCTCACTTGTCAAGCAGAGTGTAGTTGTTGTAATTGTGTGCTGAAGATTATACTTTGCTAAGTAAACAATAAAACGCGCCTAATATTGGCTTAATTGTTCACACCTCCTTTTCAAATTATTTATTTGCAAAATGTTAGTAGTGTGAAAGAAAATGAACCCAATGATTTACTTAATTGTCAATAAGTTAGCACGTTGTCCAATAAAAAAGTTTTAAATATTTATTTGGTAGGTAGCTAGGGTTATTTATTTATAACCTCACTGACTCACCTCACACTACCAAACCAACCAATTGTAGAACAATTCTATTATGTACTCAATTCAAAAGCGACATTGTGCTTAAGGTTTTCAACTAGTCAGGATGGCCGAGTGGTCTAAGGCGCTGCGTTCAGGTCGCAGTCCACTTCTGTGGGCGTGGGTTCGAATCCCACTTCTGACAATCACTTTTTTATTATTTTTTTTTATTCATTTACAAAGCAATATTACAAACGTTAACAGTTGTTTGCAATCTGATTATGATTAATCATACGTCTACACTTTCCATACTCGCGGAAATGCAAATCGTAAAGAAATATTAATATTTGCCTGACTGGGCAGCGCACAAAATTAGTCCAACCAGCACAAGAGATCATTATAGCAAAGGTAATCGACACGTTCGAGCATCATGTGGCGTATGAACTCCATTGGAGTCGTGCAATTGAAAAATTCTCTTCCTGGAATCACGTATTAGGAGCGAGAAACTAAAGAAATTACATATCTAAGCGAAAAGTGGTGTATTATCGTTGGATTGACGCCAGGCGCGGCGCTGGTGATTGCTGTAAAATGCTGTACATTACGGTTTCTATAAGGAAGAGTGGAGTATGGAGGGTGATTATTACTATGCGTTTTGTAATGCATATTCGTAACGAAAATAAAATGCGAATTGCAATAGCTTGATACGTTGTAGCCCAAGCACTCAAAATCAATTGGATTCAACTGTCAAAAATTGTTTCTGTTCTTGTAGAAGATTGCTCTACCGATTTTTGTGCATGTAATTGTGGAAGATCGTCGTGAACAATGTTAGTAATCTAGCTTAAGCCATGGGGTGATGAACAACGACTTTGGGTAAAAAGGAAAATGGTAGACTTATCTACCTATATGATTGTGTCGCTACCATAATAGAATTATTATAGTTGGACATTTGAAGCATTTGGCAGAACGAGAAGTGGATTTTTGTACATATTAGACATCAGCTTAAGCCTACTTAATGGCCTCTTATGGTTGAACTTAGATCCACTATATGAAATGAAAAATGTTAACAATCTGGAAGATGAATGCAACGAATTTGCGGAAAACTAAAAAGCTAGACTCTTTAACCTAAGCCGTAACAAATTTTCACAAGCTAGTTACGTAGCGAACGTCTGACAAACATCCGAGAGTATGCCTGTCCTGAAAAAGCTTCTCAATTAAGCCGTTCGGACTCGGCATAGAATTGTAGGTCCTTTCAATTCGTTCCCAAAATAGAAACTCACACAAAACGATGGTTCCGAGAAGCTAGGCCTTGGGTGTCTACCGCCTGTTGCGCCGCCTATTTTTTTTTTAGTTACGTAGTTACGTAGCAAGCGTCAGAAAGCATCAGTGTTGTTATAAACTTTTTCTTAGAATCGTACTTTTGGGATTGTGAAAATCGTAATTATCGTATTTTGTAAAAATTTGTGTAGGGACGTATTAGGGTGTTTAGAAAGATGTGCCATTCTAACAAATGTCATAAGCGGCAGCGGACACTGTGCGATTGATAGGTATACCTACCCTTCAACGACTTCTGCAGAAGGTGCAGAAGTCTAGGAGCAGACATTGTAATCACCTATCCTTTCAGTGGCAACACAATGGACCTTACTTACTTACTTAAAGTAGTGCTACAGTCCGAGGTGGACCTGGGCCTCAACCAACAAGCGTCTCCAGCCAGCACGATCTTTGGCCAGTTGTCTCCAGTTTTGCACGCTAAGTTGGTTAAGGTCCCCTTCCACATGCGTGCGCCACCTGGAGTCGCGATCTTCCTCTACTGCGCCGTCCCTCTGGTGTGGATTCGAAAATTC